>CM057078.1:1800000-3000000 GCA_029379335.1 Thymus mandschuricus
TTAATTTGAATTATTTATGCTACTTTTTGCCACTAAATGTGTCAAACACTTTCAAATTTGATGTAATATTCCCAAACAAATACTAAATGTGTAGATAAACTTGCATGAAAAGATAAAAGTGGGTGTTTGGCTCTATTTAGAATCTCTATTTTATGTTCTTACACTTAATGGGCTCAAAATAATAATAATTTGAAGCTTAGGTTACAAGTGAATAACACTTTTAACACTGCAGATAAAATCTCGTACCGAAATGAAATAAGCAGAGTGAAGTGGGACGGAATGTATATGAAAAAAGATAGTATTACCCTTCCCTACGTAATTGAAACGGGACGAAATGAGTATAACGCTCGACCACGGAGTACTATCGTGCGTAGGTGCGCATGATAGCATGGAGTGATGTGCGCATGCTCTTTGGCCTTTGCAGGTTTGGTCCCACACATACGGACTTTTGTACAAAGATTCCATATTCCACTACTATTAATCCAACTTATTTGCAACTAATTATCAAATTAATTAGTAATTCTTAACATCAAGAATTAAATTATTACATCTAAACACTTGAGAATTCGATATTCATGGCTCAAAAAAGTTGGTACTACTCGTCTTTCTCACTTTAATTGACTTATTTTATTTCGACATGTGATTTTAGACGCAATGCTAAAAGTGAAGAGTAAAGGTTAAAGTGAAACGTCCCGATTATGAAAGGAAGCAAATGAAGTGAGACAAAAGAGGTCTCACTTCAATTGACTTATTTTATTTCGGCATGTGATTTTGGACGCAATGCTAAAAGTGAAGAGTAAAAGTTAAAGTGGAACGTCCCGATTATGAAAGGAAGCAAATGAAGTGAGACGAAAGAGGTACGTTTTTGCACTATTGTTATAAGGGACTATTTAATTTATTTTATTTTAAGGCATAAGATATTTACAAACTATTTTGATTATCATATACTAAAACAATATTCATCACATAAAAACAAAAAAAAAAATATCATATACGTTTTTGTTGGCGATTATATATTTACGTTCAAATGATCTTTTTCTAATAATCATATCGTAAGAATCAGTAATTTTTAGATAGTAAGTTAGCTTTAATTATTACAGTACCATTTTAAACTCGGTATAGGTGATATTTTTTTCCCGAAACCCACGACAACAAATATTGCGGTAGGTAAACAAGTAATTCTTTGCTTTTTATTGTGATAGCGAGATCAAATTTGTGGGACAACCAGTTATCGCTACCGAAACCAAATTCACGAAACTATCAAATGTCGTAACAGATACTAAATTCACGAGACAAATAGACGAGAGTGTGTTAAACCGTAAACTACTTCACCTGTCTCGTCAGATTACGCACAATTTTCCCAATAGATCGAACATGCACATTAGTTCTCGTCCGAACATCATACCTCATCACAAATCATCTTACCCTTACTTCAACATACCATCCAACATCCGATTCGGAAAAAAAGCTCAATCAGGCGAGACGAAACGAGCATCACGGCCGGAGGAGTTTGTCCCCCTCTCCAAGATAAACAAAATCAGTGTGGTCGAAACACGTGGAACGCAAGGATGATGAGAGCCAAAGTGTGGGGAAATCATGAATCGAGTGTCGACACGTATAAGGCTGTCGGGTGGAGTTTAGCCATTGATAGGGTTTGATCAGGTCTCATAAAGTAGGAGCACTAGTTTGTCACCCCATATTCTTAAAGCTAAAGCTGCTCTTTTCTTTCCCATTTTTGGACCCCAATTTCGCCTTGCTTTTCCTACCCTAACTTTACCTCATTTGGAAACATTTGTGTAAACTAATCTTATCCTCTCTACTTTATTTCCCACCATTGTTGATCCTCATACTTTGCTCTTTGCTCTTTGCTTCGGGGTTTCATGTCGTTGCCAGAGTCAAGATTGTGATCATTCGAGTTTTGTCCCGATTTTGGAAACTTCGCTCGAGTCTGGACAAAACTAGTGTGTTTGTACTACTGATGTGTGACGAAAATGCGTAGGGAGATTTTTGGAGGATATTGAAACCTTTTTGGTTTTCAAAATGGCGGACCGAGTTGATTTCATGCGACTCTGTCATGACTTATATGTTATAATATCAATGTTTTCTTTTTCGTTTTTTCTTCGATATAATGTATTGTGAATTGGTCAAATTTTGAAATTATGTAGGAGTACTATATTTCATCTTTGTCCTTATGGAGTTTACTTTTAGAAATCTAAGAATTATTCGTTGATAAATCTGATACTATTAATATTAATTGGAATTCATAATATGTGCATAAAGAATTCGATTGAGTTTGATACTCCCACATTAGTACATGAGAGAGTATCGAACTCATCGTGGATGGAGTAAATAATACTCCCTTCGTCCTATTGGTAAATGGATAACTTTTTTTCGGCACGAGAATTAAGACGAGGGTGATAGTTGTTGATAAAAATAGTGTGAATGAGTTTTAGTTGGTTAAAATTTTACTATTTAAGGTAATGAGAAGTGATATGCTAGTCACTTCCGTGGGCACCTTCGTCATTTTTTCATTTCGATATTATTTTGTTCGATTTTTTCAATTGTAATATATTCTAATACCTTATAAATTAACATTGAAATCACTAAATCTAAAAAAATATATAAATATCAATGCTCGATTTGTTCATTTTTTCTTCTAAGTTCAAAAAATGAATAATAAAATAAATCGAGCTATGATAATTATACTTTTTGTTGATTTAATGATTTCAATATTAATTTATAAGGTATTAAAATATATTACAATTGAAAAAATCGAATAAAATAATGTCGAACACGAAGGTGCCCACGAAGGTTACTAGCATATCATTTCTCTAAGGTAATATCCATTTATCAATGGGACAAACTAAAGTGAAATTTATCCCTTTACCAATGGGACGGAGGTTTTTATTAATAAATATTAATAATAAAATAGAACTAATAATGGACCAGCCAAAAGGCCCAATATAGGCCCATGATCAATTTGAACGGCCCATAACTTGGAACGGGCCGTACCCAGATTATCCTCACGGCCCATTGGGCTATATCCGGGCTGGCCCTATCTTAGCCCGGACACACTCACAGCCCGGCCCGGCCCAGCCCGAAATTGACATCAAGAAAGCCACACAGTACCATCATAACATAGCCATAAACTGACAGAAGTAACAATACATGGACCAGAAATTTTATAAAGAATAGAGTTTTCATGGTATTCTACTTACTAAACTTGTTCCTAACAAAGGAAGAAGATGATGTTCATGTTATAGGGGCCTACACTTGAGCTAGCTAACCTTCTCTTCAAAAAATTTGGTATCATTCAGACACCACACACTCGGGCCGTAGATTGCGAGTCTACGAGCCACTTTTCATCCGGTCGAATGTGAGAGAATGCTGTTTTAGCTTGCACGCTGCAGATGATGGCTAGTAACAAGGACTTACTCTTTTCTTGTCGACTGCAACGCTTGAGTCTCTACATTCTGATGCAGAAGTGGGAAATGGATCAGAGACTTGAATGGAAGATTGAAGATATGATCAACACTTCATGCAAATTGCATACCTATGTGGCATGCTTTTCCCAGTTGGATGATCTCGAGTGGTTTGAGTTACTAGTATTCGCGCTTTGGACGAGCTTCAGCCCTGCTTACTCGAATAGATCTGCCATCGACGTCCTGCTCAACAACGAGATGGGAAAATTCAAGACTCTAATAGCTAGAATTCGAAAACTTAAGTGAAAACGGACAACTAAATAATGCAAACATCAAGCTCAACAAAGTGTATACAAACAAAGATTCCAAGACTTGTATGGTTTCGTAGAGCAAAAAAGAGGATCAATCCAACATAATATAATCGTAAAATTTGGGCACTTACCATTCCATCGAGTGATCTGATAGCATTGTCAACCTCTTGAGCAGAACCGTATGAGACGAAACCAAAGCCCCTCGACCTACCAGTTTCCCTATCAAAGACGACCGTTGCTTCCTTAACTTTTCCATGCTCGCTAAACAAGGTTTCAAGGGTGTGATTGTCAACGCTCCAAGAGAGATTCCCCACATAAAGCCTGTTGGTGTTATCTATTGTCCTCCCTCCCCTAGGTCGCTCTTGGAAGGAGAAGTTATCGCTCTTGGGAGGTGGGGGGTCTGAACTCACCCTCAACGCTCTGCCTTGAAATTCCTGTAGAAATCGAAGAACTTAGGCACATGGCTACAAGAAACACAATCACAACATATCAAGATATGATTCGGTAAAACTCTACTCAGGTAGCATATGAGAGAGAGAGAGAGAGAGAGAGAGGGATGAGGCTTACATATCCATTGAATTGTTGAGCTGCAGCTTCTACTTCCTCGACTGTAGACATAGTAACGAAACCGAAACCACGGCTTCTTCCTGTAACTTTTTCATATATAACCTGCAAAAGTTCAAGATCACAATGTAACTATGTGAACATTGTCTCTTCTTTTCTTTCTATCAAAAACCTCTCAAAGATTGACATTCAATTTCATCCCAACCTCTGCATTACCTCGAGCGCAGAGAGAGAGAAACAGAGCAATTTTGCAAATTCAATCCATCACTACATACACAGTTAACTGAGCACCAGAAATCTATTCTCGCAGCAATTAAAGTCGAAGGCGCATCGACATTCAACGATAATCGTAACAAATCGCCTTAATTTTCCACGAAATTCTTAAAAAAGGAAGTGATTAATCAATAATCCCATATCAGTTACATCACCAATGAAAATTACTCTATTCAATCAACCAAAAGCAAAACGCCAAAACATACAAACAGAAACAAAAATCAAAACAGTTCGAATTCAAGTTAGTGAAAAAATTATTACCTCAACCATCTCGACGTTTCCGGCCTGCTGGAACAGTCCGGCGAGGCGAGAGCTGTCGACGTTGAAAGGCAGATTCCCCACGTAGAGCTTCAGCTCCGGCGGGAAATACGGCTGCTTCTCCGCACCTTCGTCGTCTTCCACCTTCTCTCCTAGGTCGGACGAAATCGCGACGCTCCGCGCGAACCTAGAGGCGCTGCTACTGCTACCGAGGGTAGAGAGAGAGAGGACGTGCCTCGGCAAGGAGAGAGCCGGTTTGAGAGAGGAAGGGGAGAGAGGGGCGAAGGAGAGGGTGTGTGGAGTGAGGGAGAGGGAGAGGGAGTGGAGAGAGGCAGCCATTGTTAGTGTGTGAAAAAGGGATAAGGTTTTTTCACTGAGGTTTCTGCTTATGGAAATGGGTGCAGGTAAAGCGAGGAAAGAAGAAGAAGAAGATATTTAATAATTTCTTTTTTTTTTTCCCTTGCAAAATGAGATATTTATGAAAAATCTTTGTTTAAGATAAGGTAATTTTTTATGGACATGCTTACTTTTCCCATAACAAAAAAAAAAATAATAATAATAAAAATGTGATTATTTAAATAATAATAGTATTTATCCACTAAATTATGTACGAAGCAACACTTTTTTTCGATATATATATGTCCCAACGAAATTGGGTCGTTTAGCAATCAAAATAGTTGTGCGTGAACAACTGAACATTGCCTTATATTTCGATTTCCTTTTCTTGAAATTGTGTATTTATGTTGAAACACTTTTGTTGGAAATAAATACTTAGGGCTAGTTTGATAGACAAGATTAGGTAAGTTAGACAATTTTAGTATGCCCATAACTTATGTTTGGTAGCTTTTTTGATTAATCCTTCGGCCCGCCAGAGCCCGGTTTAAAAGTAAAGCCCGTTTTATTTTTACTATTACACCATGTTTTTCTAACCCACCAAAATGGTGGGTTATAATTTATGAAGATTGAACAGTGTCCATGTGCTTTATTTTATTCCAAAATTACCCCACCCACAACTATTCATCATCTTCCACAAACTCATTCATCCCCTTCTCCGACCAGAAACAATCTCCACCTCTCCGACCAGAAACGACCTCCCCCCCTCCGACGAACTCAGCGGCGGCGCAACAACAACTCAGATGACCCAGCGCCGCCCAAGCCTCCCTCATCTCCACCGCCTGCCGCCCTCCACCTCACTGACGAACTTCTTGTTCTTCTTCTTAGTCGAAATCTTTTGTGTTTTTCCCAATAGAATATCAAGAATTTTGATAAAGGGTGGCATGTGACTTTGTGAGAGGTAGATAGCCACCCACCTCATTCCTTTCACTTTCTGTGAGTAGAGAGAGAGAGAGAGCAAAGAAGAAACTATACATGTTCTTGATGATGGACACAGAAGGATCTGCACCATCAATAACTCCCTCCTCATCAACTTAAACTACACTCTCTAGTGCGTGTACTGTGTGTGTGCGTTCTTCTTCTCCTCCATCCGTCTCTCTCTCTCTTTATCTGAAAGGGATTTGGACTTTGGGGTTGGGTTGTTTCTATTCTTGCTAAATTGTGCTCCCAAATTCTCCCTTTCTCTCTCTACTGTGTACTGCCATTACTGGCATGGGAAGCTCACAGTAGCAGTAAGTAGCAGTCACTTATGGAGTAGAAGCTCAGCGGAAAAGGAGGAGTACTAGGGAGGGATAATTGAGTAATTTTGATGACTTATCTAGGGAATCTGAAAGGTCTACCAAACACCCTTTTATTTTATTCTGGGTTTTTATGTATGGTACCAAACGAGAGATACCATATCATGTTTTATTTTATCCGGCTAATGTTGTTTATTTTAATCTAACTTGCCATATCTTAACTATCCTACCAAACTAGCCCTTACTATTTGTGGAAAGATAGATTTTTTCATGAAAAAGAGAGAGAGAGTGTCTCTTCCTCAACATTGTTGAATCAGATTTCTCGAAAATGAAAAAACGAACGCTACTTCCTCCGTTTCACTTCACTTGATTTTTTTTTTTTTTTTTTTCTAATCGTAACATTCCATTTCAATTGACTTATTTTCTAAAATGAAAAGAATTAATGCATGCATGGAAATTTTAATGGACCAAAAATTTCCAAATAAAACCAAAATGTATAAATTTTTGTGTTTATCGAGTAGATCTTTACATTTATAGCAGTCTTTCCGTCTCATCGAATTTGACGCGTTTCTTAATTTTGTAATTTCCCGCCATTTACTGTGCTTGAATTCCCAAGGCTTGTACATACATACATACATACATACATACATGTATTCAAGAAAACAAAATTCTGCAGATTCAATGCAAGAAGCGATTATATAACCTTCCATCGTATGTCCAAATGCAAAACTCCGTCTCTCGAATCGATCAAATGGTACCTCTCGTTGATATGCTCGTTTTCGACCACGTCGGCCAGTTTAATCTCTACGTACCCCAACGAATCCTGCATCGGGAAACATGATCGAGCATCGATCTCCAGCCTTAAGATTTTGTGCCTACGCATGTTGAGTCCGAAAAATTCAAGCAAGAACAAGGGATGGATTGATTGACGTACCTTAAACGTGACTCCCATGCGCCGTCTCTTGCTCATGACTTCGACTTTGATGAAGTCCTTCATAGGAGCCTCGTCCAGAACGAACTGGAATTCCTCGTTCCAATAAGGGTTCCGGGTTTTATTGACAGTCTAAGGACAACAATGCAGGCACATTCGAACGTTAGGCCAAAATAGGGTGAAATTCTTTCGATGGATATTAGAAATTCGAATAATAAAACGATTCGAACGAACTCAATATTACCTTAGTTCTCCTTCTGTCTCCTCTGAAGAGGACCGCGGCATAAGGGTTGCTAGGGTTGCTCTTCCCTTCGACATCCTTAGCCTCAATGACGTTAACAAGGAGGAGACCAGTTCCAACCAGCGACGAGCTGTCATGGTCGTTTCTCGAACTCCCGTTTCCCAAAGAAAACGAAGATCTGCTAAATTTCTTGCTATCTTCAAGAAAAGGAACAAAGGTCATCTCCAATGTAAGCCGGCCTCGTAACTTCATGTTATGAGGATCTTTCGGGTCCATACTGTTCTTCAAATGAAGACCAATCTCTGTCTTCTCATACGGAACGAGCATTTTCAAAGGAACAACCTGCATCCCTAGATAGTCATGAGCTCCAACCTGGCGTACAAATAGGACAACGGGAAACATCAATTTCCGTCGAATGTCAAGTTTAACTCCGTTAAAATAACTCTTGCTAGCAATATACCTTTTCATAGTCGTACAGTTGGAGAATTAAAACTTGGGAAGCGGGATCCTTCACGGTTAATTTGAAATCCTCGTTCCATTCAGGGTTCAGATTATTCTTCTTGACCGTAGTTCTCTTTGGAGGGAGCCTTTCCCCTGTGAGGCTGAGTTTAACGAAGGGATCGGAGGTGCTAAGGAAATCCATGTTTAAGAGATTGTGTGCTCTTACAACCTTCACATGCAGTATTCCAACAGGCTTCTTCGTAGCTCCTCTGCCCATAACAATTTTACAAAATTCGTGAGTGAAAGAATTAGATAAAAGATAATCGAACGGAGGCGAGAAATGAAATCTAACAAAACAATATATGTTTCTATCCTGAATAAGAACAATCAAGTTTTAATAGCATCAGCTTCTAAACTTACAATGAACTATCGAGGATATCTATTTCGTACGTTTGAGGCCAGAGGTAAAGTTTAGCAACTTGTCTTTCCACGATTTCCTGCACAAGATGCCAAAGTTCAGGCATCACGACTAATCTAGCAGAAGACGAAAAACATACGCAATGGAACTTCTTCCGTTCATAATATCATGCAAGTGTTTCGTGTTTTTCCATACTCGGATCGGTCCAAAGATATAAAAGCACCTGTATTATCTGATAAACACCAGGTATTGACATAATATCGCCTCCCAAAATTCGAAGTCCAAAGTCTATCTTTGGCTGAAATCTTGCAACGAGTGCATTGAGTGAGTTCAAACTGAAAAAAGCAAAAAACCCGAAACCCGAGAATGGCAAGATTCAGGTTATAACTTACCTTCTCCATAAGGGAAATTGCAATGCATGAAAAGCATGGAAATGTTGGTACGAATGGTCGCAAAATAATCCTCGTAGCTGATGATATTTGAATGTCTACCACCTAACCTTAAATCAAGGTTGTCCCATTTCAGAATCAGTGTAATTATGCATTATGTTTCTACGTACTCACGTCTGAAGCTCGTTAATGTAGAATCATGTTCTAATGATAATAACTTGAAACGAGTATGAACCAAAATATGCTGGTCGTTTACTATAGAAAAAGCCTGTATCCGAGTTATAGGCTGTGTTAAGTGTTCTTCGACCAACGAATTTCAATTGTTCGTTTCAGTCTGAATGAAGTTGAGAAAATGCAGCAGAAGTGACAGCCGTAAACTAAAATAATTGAATCATCTAACCTGGATCGACAGTTGCAGAGAAAATAACTTTATTGCTAGAGCAATGTCAGCATCTCCAGCCCATCTCAGCGCGAGATCAAGTACTATCTCGTTCTCGTTAGAATCTTGGGGTTTCAAACCTGTTGGAAAACGTCAGGAAACAGCATCAAATTATTGAATCGTCGAAAGATCAATTAGCAGAAACAATTAAGCACATTCGATTACTCAGTTCTTGCTCACCGTGAATCTTGGGAGGGAGGCTTCCAAGAGTAAGATGCTCAAAATTAATCGATTTTATCTGATACTTCCCGACATACTCAGAAAGGTAATCTTCTGCTGTGGTCTTCATAATCCCACACACTGCCTGAAGGCAACAGTCGAGAAATCAGAAAGGCAAATGGGGAAAAAAAACACTGATACCGACTTATATTGAATTCATAGTTTCACCTTATCGATATATGGCCAAGCATCGAGGATTATTCTGTTTATCCAATCAACCTATGTAGATCCAAAGCATTAATCATTTGAAAACACGAAACTCGATTCAAGAGAATGACATTCCAAGCAACTCACTCTCTCATAATCTGGACTCATCACCCATAGTGGAAGCTTAGGAACAATATCAACTATAGAGCTCGTATCTATTTCATCAATCGATCGACTCACAAGCTCCTGCAAGTCCAAACACGAATGCTCAACGTATCTTTTTCGCAGATTTCCATTAACAAAAACAGAATACACACATTATAAACAGAATTAAACAGAGAATCATTCAACCATCAAATTACTGCATATCTTTGGATAATAGACTCTTCTAATATAACTAATCATTGAAGAATCACAAACAAATCATCAAAATGGTTCTTGAAAAAAAATGCAGAACTTCAACATAAACATCAAGAAAAGCTCAAAGCAAAAGATAAGCATTTTCTCACGCTAAAACAATACATAATCATACATTCCCAGAAATTCATCCAAACATACATATTCAACTAAAACAAAAAATTCAAAAAAAATGAATTTTGAGTGAGGAGTTTTGTACCCTAGTAGAATCTCTGGGCTCGAAGTAGATGAACACCAAGAATCCCAAAACAATCCCTATCGGAATCCCAAACCCAAATCCCAAGATTCCCAACAAACTTTCGACGAATCCCATTTTTTTTTTCTTAAAATCATCGAAGGGAAACTCCTGTTGGATTGCTCATTTCAAGAATCGAGTCTCTCATAGATGTATGAAGAAAAAGTCCTTCTTTGGATTATACGCACAAGCTAAGAGAATCTGGAGGTTTGATGCAGACAATTAAACGCAGACGTGGCGAGCATTGGAGGGAATTTTATGGGTTTGTTGTTGTTGTTGTTGTCTTTCGCCATTGGAGGTTGGATTAGGCAAGAAATGTGGTTGGATTTGGATTAATATTATTATTGCTTTGCAAGAATTGGTCTAAAATCTTGGTTTAATTTGGTTTGAAAAACTTGTGCACCCTTTCCTCGGTCTTGTGCTAATTGATCACTACAAAAACGGGTATAATAATCAATGCAGTAAGAGTCAAATAAGTTTATATTATATTAGTTGTGAGAATAAAAAAAAAAAATCTACTACTTAAGTAAATGGACAATTAAATGTGACATCCGATTAAGGAAACAGAGACAATCAAGGTGAGACAGAGGGAGTACATGTTAGAGAGGAATTTAAATTTAAAAAAAAAAAAGTTGGTTGGAAATTATATGTTTGATTTGATGACAAAAGAAAAAAAAACCAAATATATTTCCTCAGTCTCGTTCTACTTAGATAATACGGAGTATTTTATAGTAGTATTGAACTGAGTGTAACATTCCATTGAAATGACTTAAGTGAAGTGGGGCGAAATGCTTATTTGGTTTAAGTGTAATTAATTTTAAATTACATAGAAAGGATAAATCTCACGAACGAATTGTCACTTAATGTTATAGAAAATAATTCAAACTTAAGACATTTGATCACATGCATTAACACATATCGTTAAGTCAACACAAGAGCACATGTATTTATTCTACTTAATGCTATGGTTTTGAAAAAACTACTCTACGGTTCCATTTTACTTGTCCTATTTTATTTTCGACATAAGATTTTAAATGCAATGTTAAAAGTAAAAAGTAAAGAGATCGTATTAAAAGTAATAGCTACTATTTTCCGCTTTATAAAATGTGTCAATTTGTGTAGAACGACTCGATTAGAAAAGTGTGACAATTTTGCTGTGTGAAGGTACTACTTGCGTTACACCATAATATGTATGGATCCATTGAATTTGTATAAATTAATGCAATTCATGAGAGATAAGTACCCACTACCCTTTTTTTTTTTTTTTATAAATCTCAACCGACTATATAGTTATCATACTAATTAAACAGTTAGATTCGCATGTACTTTTTTTTTTTTTTTCAAGTAAAAAAGAAGAAGAGAATAGTATTCGATTTATTAAAAGTTCGATATTGTTATAACTTATAACTTAGTATATGTTAATTGTTCCCAAGAAAAAATTGAAAATATCGGTTCGATTCCCAATTAAAATATTCGTTTATAGATTGATCTCAACCGACGATATAGTTTATGAATAAAAACAATTAGATTAGAAATCTAAGGATCGTGCCCTCGGAAAACTCGAGTTTAATTATGAAACGAAACTCTCTACTGTTAAATTAACACATGTATGTATTTTCTACCTTTTATGACAAATATAAATGTAGTGCGATATTACTTTTCATATTTTCTTATAGAAATGTAGGGCTTTAAACATGCAACATATTCTTATTCCATTTTCTTATGATTAAATTAAACCTTTTTTTTAACAAATAATTAACAAAAAAATATAAAAATTACTATGCGAAGATTCGACTCGAGACATTTGATCTTGAACAATAGTTGAAATTATATTCTCTAAACAATATTTGTATTTTCAGCAATCCAATAGGCCTCATAATTGAAGATATTATGATAAAATTATATTCTCTAAACAAAAAATAGGGCCCTTTTTCAACCAAAAGAATAAACAATAAAATGAGTCCCATAAACGAATTGTGTTGCGTTTTTCGCCTCAATGTGAATTATTCGTAATGTGAGAAATAAGAATAGACCTCCAGTCCTCGACCGTTAAATTAGTATGATAGCCATGAAGGACTCGAATTCAAAACCGTTGGCCCAAAACTTAACCTCCTACCACTAAGCTACTGATATATGAAAAGTAGCATGATATAGCCACGGATCAAGTATCTTCCTTCGTGTTCAAATAAAATAAAATCGAAAATATTGAATTCGACCTACCCAAGATTTTTCTAACTTCCTAATTGTCACTATATGTGAAATGCGTGTGGTTAAATATGTTGATACATGACATGATTTATCACTCATAAGTTTTTTAATTTTGCATGTAAATGTGAAAAACCTACCAATTCATCTAACTCCACAATTTTGTAACACACATTTGTCACGTTTTCTTATCAATGCCGCATTTTTAGTATCTCATTAGATAAAACATTAAAACTTGTAATTAATTACAAGTCGAATTTGCGGTATATATTTGACACGTCTTTGCATTTAGTTGCGGAACTAGGTGGGGGCTAGCGTAGGCTGAAGCCCCCACGGTCGTCGTCGGAATCTCTACGTTTCAGTGTATTTTTTTTCGATTTTTTTTATTCGTAATACGTTTCAGTGTATATTTTGTCGAATTTTATAGATTAGCCCCATGATAATTTAATCCTGGTTCCGCTCATGTTTGCATTAACACCGTATTTTATGTAGACCGTTATCGACTCTATAGATGGCCGATCGCGATCGATCACTCAACAAATCCCTACACATCAAAGCCGTCATTAGTACAACACAACAAATTGAACCCACTTTGCTATCATGTAAAAAATTGATAACATCAAAACTTTATATGCAAATAATCGGCCAAACTATCAGATTTGCCCTTAAAAAGTATTTGTTTTTCCAATTCTTCACGTCAGGAGCAAAGAAGATATAACTTACCAACTTTGTGTTATCTACATTTAAACAACTCCTGACGCTTATTTCGTGATCGGAGAAAATGAATGTTTTGGACTGAATTCTTACAAAATCAATGCAAAGATACTTCAAAACTATGTGTTGATACTTCTTCTAATTTTATTTTGGAATGTATAGAATATGGATGATTAAGTAACGTACATATCAATCATTCTGATTTTATCGGACTCGAACTCGGGACCTTTAGCTCGAAACATAACATCTTACCGTAAAACCGACAGTACCCACGCACACATTCTCGAGACAATTTAAGGAACATTAGTGGTCACATGCACCATACTTATTTCACGTTACAAGATTAGATGGAAACAATAGATAAATAAAGTGAAATAAAAATTAAAAATTGATCAATGATAAAATAAAAATAAAAATATGGCAAAATCCTAAAAAGAGTGTTCATATTGCGATTGCCACGCAAAATCGTAACGATTTCTTGTAATTTTCATGGAAGTAGCCATTAAAGAAAGCACGTGAGCTCGTGGCCGGTTGAGTTGACTTCAGCCTCCAAAAATGACACAAAAAAATGGGCCGGGCTCGCCGTCCGTCCCGTTATACTCGGGGTTGTATACGAATAGAATCGAACCGAATGATGCCCTGCTCATGCAAGCTTAACTCGTTTAATATTGAGTCGAGCTTCGGTCTTTACTCTTGAAAAATTAAATTTTTGCTCACATGATGTATTCACTTAAATACATCGTTCATTTTATAAACAATTAATAAAGTTTGTTAGAGATTTGATTCCATTATTTTCTCACTAATTACTTTAAAAGCTTTTAGAGACAGTTAAATCAGTTATAGAGTATGTTCACGACCTTTCGAACCCAATAGCTTATTTGTTCAAGCTAAGCTTGTTTAAGTTAACGAATTTCGAGTAGTTCACAAGCAGTTCTGTTTGTATATCCAAAAAAACAATTTTCTATTTTTCATCATATAGTACATCCAAAAACGAGACAAATAATGGATAGGGATATTTCAATTTTTTTAGGGAGAGTATGCATTTCTAAAAATAATATATATATATATATATATATATATATATATATATATATATATATATATATATATATACATATGTACATATGCATGTAACACAAGTTTGTACCTACCTTTTGGTAGGTATGTGTGATTGTTTCACGAGAAATTCAACAAATAAATCAAATAAAAAAACATAAGCATTAAAATGAAGCTTTTTTATTTGATAAACAATAATGCTATTTGGCCATAATGTGGTCGGTCACACAATGACATTTTTCCAATAACAATTCTTTTCTTTTTTTTTTAAAAAAAGTTTTACAACAAAAAATTTAAAGGCCGCGTTACGGAAGACTCGAACTCGGATGTACGATATTTCTCATTGATTATTAAGTGCATCGTTAATTGGTGTCTTGTACTTTTGGAACGAATTAATTGGAAATTACACTATATATTCTTCAACTTATTTTTGTGTGTGTGGAAAGAGTGATTTTCCACAAATAATTAAAGTTAATGAAAGCAAAGTTAATTGAAGTGTAATTAGAAAGAAAATAAGTGGAAATTAGATTAGTGGGAAATTAGTCAAATATATGGTCAAGTCTAACAAAGAAAAGATGTGGAAATTATTGAGTCATTTAGTCAAAGCAGCCCATTTTCTTGTCATTTACTCAATATTTTTTTTATTTTTTATTTTAACTCAAAAACATATACGAAGTAAAAAGTTATTTACAAAAAATCCAAGATAGAATAAATGGGAATTTACATGTGGAGAAGTTTTAAAACATGCGGATTGTTATGCAATTTCCGTAACAAAAGGTCATAAGTTCGAGTTTTTCGTAATGTGGTCTCCGAATTTTGTTAGGAGAAAAAATAAATTAGGGCGAATAATGAATTGGGGAAACACATTTCGTAATTTTAAAATAATATTTTTGATATTGTATTTATTTATTTACTCTTTTACCAAACCACGTTTGCATGCATGTGAATGACAACTAATTATCTTTGTATAGGAATTTTAGATTATAATTGGCTTTGTTTTTACCATTCAAGGAATAATATCTCAACCACAACTATAAATTCTATGATATTTAAATAATATTACTATATAATTAATACTCTTGATTAAGATCTACTAGCTAGCTAATTTGGAGATTGGATCCAAGCATACAATAATATTATTAATAATGAAATAATTAATTTAATTTTATTGGTTGGCTTGTAGCTGGACCTTATACACATTTTAATATTACAATTAGATCTATATAATATTATACTACACAATAATATATTTAATGCATGCAGATTGTTATGACGGATTATGATTAAAGAGTAATAAACAGATTAAAATATAAAGAAGATACAAAATTACGTGGTTCATCGATATTACGTCAGCTGTATTCACGGGCAGAAAAACAGAACCAATTTACCTCACTAGGTTACAAATTTGAGTACAACATACTCGAATACAAGTTCGAAGCATATCAACAAATATATTATTTTTAATGCATGCAGATTGTAATTTCAAACAAATATCGATTTAAGAGTAATAAATTAATTTAAATTATAGCCTTTCATTGATTTAGGCAGCTCTATACTATAGCCCTCGAATAGTGAAATACATAATAAATAAACAAATAAATAAATAAATAAATAGATCATAGATATATAACATATGCTTAGATGCTATGATCATTAAATTAAATTTGTCAAAACAAAATAAATACTTAAAGGCTATATAATCTACTGAATTTAATTCCACTTAATTTAATCGGGTGATTCAAATATTAAAATATTTTAATATTCATAAAATCTCTAATTGGTTACTATTGAATAGTGTTATTATTTCCATACATATATAAATATATAACAGAGAGATTACGTACAATACAAATACAGAGCCGCAAAAAAATAAGAAGGGGTCTGAACTATTGATCTTAGTGTAATCTACAGTGCAAATTAACAAGTGTATCATAATTATACTGAAACTGCATTATAATGACTAATGCAATATTATTGTACAGTCGTGCATTATAATTGTACGTAAAATATATCGTTTTTTTAAACTTTTACCTAATAATACCAAGATTTTATAGAGCTACCCTATTATTAAATGTAGAAATGTAATTATTATTTGAAAAGGCTATAATTAAATTGAGTTTTGATGTGACAAAATTTTAGCCGGCCAAAACCACATCGCGATCAAGTTTGTAGCATGAAATTTAAAATACGTGACACGAGTCGAATTTAAAATATAATTAATATAGAATATAAAGACGACGCAACGAAAAACTTGCACGTACACAAGACATAACTAGCCTATTTTGTGGTATATTTTGTGCGGGGACACTATGCAAACTAGCCACTATAGATAGTAAAATATAAATTTTAGCCACTCAACTTAAAATTATAAATTCTAGCCATTTTTTATATGAACGACGGACAAAAATACCCTTAATGAATTTGATCGAGCCTCGAAATTAACTTACATACAGGTTCGATCGAGCCCTTCTATTAATCGGATCGATCGTGCCTCAATGTAATATTACTTTAAGGCTCGATCGATCTCATTCGAGTCCATTATAATGGGATCGATCGTGCCTCAGTGTAATATTACTTAGATACTCAATCGATCTCATTCGAGTCCATTATAATGGAGCTCGTTGGAGCTTGAATGCAGTGGATAGATTAAATAGAGAGGGAAGAGAGATAAACTAAACCCTAAGAAATAAACCCTAAACCCCTAAGCAATAAACCCTTAGCCCCTCAATCGAGCAATGCTTTGGTATACGAAGGTCGATCGAACCCATAAACATTAATCGAGTTTGCTGTGCCCAATCGAACGCGGTAGGCTTTTTTGCACACTTACCACCACGGTTGCAGAGGGCATGAATAGATCTAGGACTCGGTTGAGATTTCATTCGAGTCACGCTCCATCGACGATGGGGGGGGGGGGGGGGGATAATGTCAGCGGCGACGTTGGTGAATTAGCTTCATTGCCTCCGAGCAGAGAGAGAGAGAGGACGACAATGGTGGCGGCGGTTGCACGAGAATGAAAGGAATTAGAAGAGCGGGGAGATGGTGGGGTTTCAGGTGGGTTGCGTAAATTTTTTAAAATTTTATTAATTAATTTTTTCTTAAGGGTAAATTTGTCTGTTTATATTGGAAATGGCTAAAATTTATATTTTAAAACTAACTGACTATAATTTATCTTTTGTTATCTGTAGTGACTATTTTTCACAATTATCACTTTTGTGCCGAGCCTTTTCCAACAATTAATAGCAACATTTGCAATTAACCGAACCTACATCCTTCATCACCACAAATAAACAAATGCATTTAAATTTTATCAATAATTTTTTTTTATAGAGTCAAAATCTTTTTTTATTATTTTATTATGTCCTTTTTATTTTGGAATTTTTTGTACTATAGTACTATATTTGATTATTATTGCATGCTAATAATATTAGTATGAATGGGTTGAGTCAACATTCTCACTTGTTGGGATTGAACCAAATAAAAAAAAGAATTTCACTTTCTTTATAAAATATTAGGAAATAAATAAATAAACCAATTCAAAGGAAACTTTCAAATTGATTTCTCATAGAATGTTATAACTTTTCTATTCATGGCTTTTATACAGGACTCTCTTTCGCTCGTCCAATTCTATTTTATACGTTCGTCGAAATATACACGAAATATAAAAATAAAATAACGGGACGAGTTAAATAGGACAGTACAAGAAGGTTAAATAAACAAATACACTATTTGCGTCAAATGTGAATAGCCGTAACGCGTTTGATTTTGGTTTTTGGTGAATAAAATTGAGATTAGTGAAAACCTAAGGAAGTAGTCAAGAAATGTCCATTAAATTAATCAAACCTAACACACATAACTACCATGGACCATGTCACTTGCACTAATCCATCTACTCATTTTTTTTTTGATCGGGACTAATCCATCTACTCATTATAATACTAAAATATCATATTGCCTTTCCAAATAAAAAAAAAAAAAAACCTCCATCGTTCTAATCAAGCTATCTGAATGTTAAATCAGCTCCGTCAATACTGTCACGGAGATCGGGGGACTACTTAATCATTCCAAAACGATTCATATCAAGCATTCGTCGATCAGGGAAATGTCATCTACCCAATGCAGACATGGATAGTTATTCTGCTCAATTCTAACGCATCAGTGGTACAATCGAACAAAACTAATTATTATGCTCACGTCTAACTGTATCTACGACAAGTATCACTACGATCGAAATAAGTAAAAAATGACGACCGTATTACAATCTGGACTAAGTATGGAGAGAAAAATCTCCATCTACCACAATTATAAGAAGATCTCAATAGATTTTCAATCTTCACACGTAAAGATTATTTAAATAAAACATACAATAAACATTAAAAAAAAGAATTAAAAACAAAAAGTAAGACACAATTATACCTATAACCTATCAATTTCTATTTCCCACCAACCCCCACTCCAATAAAATTAAATCAAAAATAAAATTAAAAAAAATAAAAGAGGATTAAGTCCTTGTTCCAAACCTCACCTACGTCGATCGATCTGGACCGTCCGATCTTGGATCGATCGACGGTGGAGATGAATCTTCAACCAACTCAGGCTTCCATCCTCCACTCCTACAAACCTACCAAAAATGTATACATACACATTATTTCTGTATCTATAGCCACACCAACATTTCTTTCTCTCTCTATATAAACCCCCTCTCTCTCCTCACCATTTCAAGAAACTCTCACACACACAATCACACACACTAAAGGAGAAAGAAAATTTATATACATCGATCGATCCTTTTCTCTTAGTGTGTGAACAACTTCTTCTTCTTCTTTCAACCTTCTCCGATCATACACATGGCGGCGGCGGCGGCGGCGAACGATGGGTTCTGCGTGAAGCAGAGCGACCCGCTGAACTGGGCAGCGGCGGCGGCGGGGCTGTCGGGGAGCCACCTCGATGAGGTGAAGAGGATGGTGGAGGAGTTCCGGAAGCCGGCGGTGAAGCTCGGCGGAGAGACGCTGACGATCGCCCAGGTGGCGGCGATCGCGGCGAGGGACAATGCGGTGGCGGTGGAGCTCTCCGAGGCGGCGAGGGCCGGCGTGAAGGCCAGCTCCGACTGGGTGATGGACAGCATGAGCAAGGGCACCGACAGCTACGGCGTCACCACCGGCTTCGGCGCCACCTCCCACCGGCGAACCAAGCAGGGCGGCGCTCTTCAGACCGAGCTGATTAGGTATTTTTTTTAATCAGACAAACACAACTCACGACTTATGTTCGTTTCTTCGAAGTTTGAGTTGGGCAAATATTTCTATAACGGGAAGGTTTTCTTATTTATGACGTATTTAGTGACGTGGTTAATTATAATTAGGGAAGTTAAACCTATTTAGAGTATAAAATAATTTATAATTGGATAATCCACTATTTTAAAAGAAATTTCATGGTGTTTTTGGGAAAGTGGAGTAACAACTTTATTAGTTATAAATTGAATTTTGGAAGTTACAATTTGTAGCCTACATATAAGTAAACTTACCATAAATATAAATAATATTAAAATAAAAAATTAATCTAATGTTTTTAATGGTGGAGTGTGACACAAATTAATTAGTTTTTCCACTCTTGAATTTTCTCAATTTTGATTGAATTTTAATTATTGAATGAATTCAAGTTATTACAGAGTGAAAATGGCGATGAATTAAATTGTTTTGTTGTTTGTACCAGGTTTTTGAACGCCGGAATATTCGGCAAAGGTACGGAAACGAACCACACGCTCCCCCACTCGGCCACACGCGCCGCCATGCTCGTCAGAATCAACACCCTCCTTCAAGGCTACTCCGGCATCCGCTTCGAGATCTTGGAGGCGCTTGCCAAGTTCCTCAACTCCAACGTCACCCCCTCCCTCCCCCTCCGCGGCACCATCACCGCCTCCGGCGACCTCGTCCCCCTCTCCTACATCGCCGGCCTCCTCATCGGCCGCCCCAACTCCACCGCCGTCGGCCCCTCCGGCGAGTCCCTCACCGCCGCCGAGGCCTTCGACGTCGCCGGCGTCACCACCGGCTTCTTCGAGCTCCAGCCGAAGGAGGGCCTCGCCCTCGTCAACGGCACCGCCGTCGGCTCCGGCCTTGCCTCCGTCGCCCTCTACGAGGCTAACATCCTTTCCCTCCTCGCCGAGGTCATGTCGGCCGTCTTTGCTGAGGTCATGAACGGCAAGCCGGAGTTCACCGACCACCTCACACACAAGCTGAAGCACCACCCGGGACAAATCGAGGCGGCGGCGATCATGGAGCACATCCTCGACGGGAGCGCCTACGTGAAGGCGGCCGAGAAGATGCACGAGATGGACCCGCTTCAGAAGCCGAAGCAGGACCGTTACGCGCTCCGGACCTCGCCCCAGTGGTTGGGCCCCCAGGTCGAGGTCATCAGGACCGCGACCAGGATGATCGAACGGGAGATCAACTCGGTCAACGACAACCCGTTGATAGATGTTTCTAGAAACAAGGCCCTCCACGGAGGGAATTTCCAGGGGACCCCTATCGGGGTCTCCATGGACAATTCCCGATTGGCCATTGCGGCCATCGGGAAATTGATGTTTGCCCAATTCTCCGAACTGGTCAACGACTTCTACAACAACGGTCTCCCCTCCAACCTGTCGGGCGGGAGGAACCCTAGCCTCGACTACGGCTTCAAAGGGGCCGAGATTGCCATGGCCTCGTACTGCTCCGAGCTCCAGTTCCTGGCCAACCCGGTCACGAACCACGTGCAGAGCGCGGAGCAGCACAACCAGGATGTGAACTCTTTGGGCCTAATCTCCTCAAGGAAGACGGTCGAGGCCCTTGACATCCTCAAGCTCATGTCCTCGACCTTCCTGGTCGCCCTCTGCCAAGCGGTCGACCTCCGCCACCTGGAGGAGAACCTTAGGCTGGCGGTGAAGAGCACCGTCAGCCAGGTGGCGAAGCGCACGCTCACAATGGGTGCCAACGGCGAGCTCCACCCGTCGAGGTTTTGCGAGAAGGACCTCCTCCGGGTGGTCGACCGTGAGTACGTCTTCACATACGTGGACGACCCCTGCCTCGCCACCTACCCGCTCATGCAGAAGCTGAGGCAGGTCCTTGTCGAGCACGCCCTGAGCAACGTGGAGGGCGAGAAGAACATCAGCACCTCGATCTTCCACAAGATCGAGGCCTTCGAGGAGGAGCTCAAGGCAATCCTCCCGAAAGAGGTCGAGGCCGCCAGGATCGCCCTCGAGGCCGGGAACCCGGCCATCGAGAACAGGATCAAGGAGTGCAGGTCGTACCCGTTGTACAAATTCGTGAGGGAGGAGCTGAAGACGGAGTTCTTGACCGGAGAGAAGGTCGTCTCGCCCGGAGAAGAAGGGGAGAAGGTCTTCACGGCGTTGAGCAATGGATTGATCGTCGATCCATTGTTGAAATGCCTTGAGGCTTGGAATGGGGAGCCTCTGCCTATTTGCTAATTCACTGTTACTTCTTCTGATTTTGAATTTATAAGTTTTTAAATTTCCTTTTTTGGTGTGTATGTTGTATGATTATTGTATTGTAAGGAGCACTGGGAATTTCTGGGCTACCTACTGTATCTAATACTACTTTGTATTAACTCTACAATTGCTGCAATAAAAGTCGATCGACTCTGTTTCCGGAAATAGTTAAATCGAACCATTTTTGTTCATCGATTTCTTTTAGTAGCATCACGACAAACATGTTTAGCTCGAAACGGGGCTATTAGAAACCGAGAGTCCTCTTTCAACTATATATAGCCCAGGCTAGCCCTGATGTATGCAAATCGAAGGAAATTAAGACTATTGTTTAGTAATTTGGAGTGTCCTTTTATTTTACAATTACGTTTGCTTTGATGAAAAAAATTATGAAGAAAATGTACATTTTGCACAAAATGAATACAAAAACCAAATTAAACGAGTTAAGCCCAATGGTCTAGGTCAACGTTGGAGATTTCTAATTTTTCTTCTGCTGTCACATTCGTGAGCTTATTAAAGACAGACGCCTAGTATCAATATAAAACATTCCTTAAATATTTATACCATAGTATTACTCCTTACTACTACAATGTTTATACTTGTGTTAACCTAACGGTAAATATGTTAAGTTTCAGACGGAAGGTTCCGAATTCGAATCTCGATAGCCGTCTCTAAAATTTATGTTATTAAAAATTTAAAAAATAATTAAAAAAAAAAGAGAAAGAAAAAAGAAAATAGTAAATGTATAGAGGGCGCTGACTCGACCTCTCAATTGCTCAAAAAGACGCCTCTTTTTTCAAACTCCTTTCATTTTTTTGCATATAAATTCTAACAATCAATCGAATTTCTTCTGGTTTTGATCGAAGCATTCGAGTTCCCATAGCCAGAATTCCCCCGCAGCAGCGAATCAATGGCGTCGCAGATCGTGAGACGGCTCGCTCGGAGCCGACCGAATGGATTATTCTCCTCCGCCAACCCTAGTTTTCTGGCTCGGAGCTTTTCGTCGCCGGGGTCCGAATCCGGCCTGATCCGCGCCACTCTCTTCCCCGGAGATGGTATCGGACCGGAGATCGCCGATTCAGTCCGACAGGTTCGCGCTCTCGGTTTGTTTTTTTTATCTGCGTATTTTTGTTAGTGTTGATGTGAAATTCAGATTTGCGGGAGGTTTGAGCCGTGCTGGTAGAATTCGACGGTTCATGTTGGTTTGTTTTCGTTAGTGATGGAGGGGAGTTGTTTTATTTGTCTGTAGCTAGAATTTTGCTGGATGTTTGTGTAGGATGACGAAGGTTGACGGTTAAGGATTATGAGATTGTTGTGGTGTTGGTTTAATTATGATTCGTCTATGGTTAGAATCTTCCTGGATTTTTATCTGTGTTATTGTTGATTCGGGCATGGTGTAGGCAGAGAGAAAGAAGGCTAAACGGGAAGGATATAGGGAATTGGAATTTCACAACAGCCCCCCCCCCCCCCCCCACTAAATTTGTAACAATTAAGTTTCTGATGTTCTCAA
This sequence comes from Thymus mandschuricus, assembly GCA_029379335.1. Lineage (NCBI taxonomy): Eukaryota > Viridiplantae > Streptophyta > Magnoliopsida > Lamiales > Lamiaceae > Thymus > Thymus mandschuricus. The sequence continues at coordinate 1,823,296 of CM057078.1, forward strand.
TAGGTTGTGCAGCAGTTACAAGTTACGCCTATTAATTTACCCCGTCTGAGCAAAAGGAAATGCGTCCAATTATGTATGCTTTTTGCAATTTTTATGCACTGTGTATTATATACACGGTGCAGTGCATTTGTTAGTTAAATAACCTTGAATAACTAGTTGAAATGTTTGCAAGTGGTGTGCTGTATTACTGTTTGACCGTGAATGATTGTTTTCAATTGCCACACCCTGCTGCTTCTTGTTCTGGATACAAAATTTATGTGCTTAGGTTTGAAATGGCTTGTAATGAGATCATTCCAGCTTTAGCTTTAGACAGCTGAATATCATGCGTGGCCATAGTATTTATCTTCCTGCGGCAGATACTACCAACTAAGATAACATGTGAGACTAATATATTATGAACTTTGGATCATCTTCTTATGCTCAGCACTCTTATTTTAGCTAGGTTTTAGACTTTTATTGCCTTGATATTCATGTCATGATGTCATCTTGTGAGGCTTTTCCAGTATACAAGATCTAATAAAGTATTTGATGATACCCAGGTATTTAAGGTTGCTGGTTGTCCAATTGAGTGGGAAGAACATTTTGTTGGGACTGAGATTGATCCTAGGACCCAGAGCTTCCTAACATGGGAAAGTCTCGAATCTGTGAGAAAAAACAAAGTTGGCCTCAAAGGCCCTATGGCCACACCAATTGGGAAAGGCCATCGGTCTCTTAACCTTACCTTGAGGAAAGAGCTCAATCTCTATGCCAACGTGAGACCTTGTTACAGTCTGCCTGGATACAAGACTAAATATGATGATGTTGATCTCATCACCATTCGTGAAAACACAGAAGGAGAATATAGTGGACTTGAACATCAGGTAAGTATTACATGGAAAGTACCAATTGTGAAGCTACTCATATTTGTCAATTTGATTTAGCGTTTCTCTGTTTCTGCTTAGGTGGTGAGAGGTGTTGTTGAAAGTCTCAAGATCATCACCCGTCAAGCAAGTTTGAGAGTTGCTGAGTATGCTTTCTACTATGCTAAGGCCCATGGACGACAAAGAGTATCTGCTATACATAAGGCCAACATCATGCAGAAAACAGATGGTCTTTTCCTTAAGGTCTGCCTTCATTAATATTATTGAGAATTAATGTTTTTCAGCTGCGCCAGCTGTTCATTTTCTTCTCTGCACTGCAGTGTTGTCGGGAGGTAGCAGAGAAGTACCCAGAGATCACCTATGAAGAAGTTGTCATTGACAATTGCTGCATGATGGTAAGCGATTTTGTCTTTTATCTATGCATATCTGCTGGTGCATACCCAGAAATTTGACACTGTTCCTCCAAACCCAAGATATGTGGATGCATGCTAAAATTATCCAAATTTAAGATGCAAGAGCAGGGATATTGCTGTATGTATGCTGTAAAAATATGAATATGTTTATATATAATAATAGTATAGATTAAAACTGGGTTGTCGTAAAATTATTCAAAGTCATATATTGGAAATGAAGGTAAAACTATGGAAGTATTGACAAATTCTTGAGCTGGCTTATTAGAAGCACTAGTTGTTCTTATAGGAACTAGAAATCAGAATATCGTAAAAGATTATAGTAATAGCTAATTAGCTGTACCATGGGACTCAATATCTTCTTATTTTTAATCCTTGTGTAGCTTTATGTCGGTTACAAAAGGAACGAACCTTATCATCTTTCTCCTTTTCTTATTTCTCGCAAATTTAAAACCTAGCTCTGTTTACTCACGTGGAAGTGAATCTGCTAAACGATGGCTCTACACAAACCTGAGCATCACATGACATCTTCTACCAAGGAAAATTCTTGAGAAGCTTGTTTGCTTCGATATCCATTTTAATTTCATTTTTGTTTTCCATGTGCAGCTTGTGAAGAATCCGGCACTTTTTGATGTCTTGGTTATGCCTAATCTTTATGGTGACATTATCAGTGACCTTTGTGCTGGCTTGATTGGAGGCTTGGGCTTAACTCCGAGGTAATCCTAAGAAATGAATTGTACTTTTAGTATGACGGACCCCTTTAATTCAGCTCATATGATGTCTTATTGTGGAGCTAGAGGAAATTTGTCCCCTTTCTCAAAGATTTATACTTTGTACAGCTGTAATATTGGTGAGGGAGGCATTGCACTTGCTGAAGCTGTACATGGTTCTGCACCAGATATTGCTGGAAAGGTAAGGAAAAGCTAGACATATATTCTTTCGTTTACTTTAATTCTTCATAATTTGGTAATGAAACCACTTCTTTATGCATGATGAAGTTCTCTTCTGAATTTCCGGCCCACCTGAATTACTTTTGCTATATATCTAATTATGCTTTAATTGAAGTTTATCCTTAAATAACAATCTTTTGTACGAGTGGCTGCTACAGCTGGCTTAAGTTGTTCCGTTCAAGGCATGTGTCCTATGATGATAATAATGACTTTTAATTACGTTTATTGAGTCCCCGGTGTAACAAAATGAAGAAACAATCTTTGAAGTATTTGAGCTAGATTTGTTATTGCTATTACTACGTATGCTGAATACCATTTGAGTTTGGAGGTCATAATTTTGCATGTAATTTATGTCTCATCAATTCCAGTTCTAACAATCGATGAAGCTGTTCGCTCGATTTATCATTCAATTAAAGCTTAGTTTGTTGTTTTCTCCCTCTCATATAGTATGTGGCTGAATTAAAGAACTTTTTAAAGCTTATTATCATAGTTCTGGTTATGTTTGTTCTTCACATACTAAGCCTCGTTGCTTTCTATGCAGAACTTGGCAAATCCGACAGCATTACTCCTGAGCGCTGTGACCATGTTGCGCCATTTGGAGCTCCACGATAAAGCCGACAGAATCCAGGACGCTGTGCTGAAGACAATAGCAGAGGGCAAGTACAGAACCGGTGACCTCGGTGGCAAATCAACAACAACTGAGTTCACCAACGCAATCTGCGACCACCTCTGAATCCGGTCCCGTCGCCTGTACATTTTGATTCTTTCCTGCAACAGTTCGTTCGTTCAACATGAGAGCCTGTTGACATGTCTATTTTTCCATGAATTATAGGTTAGTATGTGAAGCGCACATCTCCTGACTTTATAGGATTCGATTTTCCCATCAATTTTTGCTCCTAAGAAGCAAATAAGCCGCCTTTTCTTCTGAATTCCTGGGGAATCTTAATCGTGTGATTTCCCCCCAATGCTTTTAGCTTTTGCACGAATTATTTGTGTACCGAGGGTTTTTACGTGTTCGGAAATAATTCCTTCCTTTTCTATATATAGTCTACTATTTGTTTATTTTGTCACACTTTTCATTTGATATGAGTGTCGGTGCTCTCTTGAGATGTGGATGGGTTTGGTGGGTGATTTAGGTATTTAATACGTAAACCCTACACCATAATGACAAACTTGATGTTCGGTCGAAACATGCCCTAATACTTAGAGATTCCGACGACTATTATTCTTGACTTCACGAAGATAGAACAAGATTGTAGGGGTAGGTAAAATTAACTTGTTTGAACGATCTGATTATTTTTGAGAGAATTTACACCAATTTTGGTGTAGAAGTCAGCGAATTAGGCCGAAATGTATGGTGTATTATAGGTCGGCCTTGGGTACTTGCACTACCAACTATTTTGACCGTTTTCGGAGTTACATTAAAAAAAAAATTACAATCGAGAAACGATCTAAGTACGACTCAATGTGTGCATATATTAACTTAACAATTCGATTTAATACGTAAGATTAAAAGTTTCGAATTCATGTTAATCATTAGAAAAAATGTGTGGCGCACGAAATCTTTCACCACCAACATCGATCGACGGACCTTCTACCAATAACAAAAGATTAAAAATAAATAATTAAAAACATAATCATCTTCCACCAACCCACCATTTCTTTCTCTCCCCTAATTTAATTTCTAAATTAATTTTAACAGCTATAAATATCTCTTCAACCTACACCAACAACTCCACTGTGAGCTCATTCTCCTTCCGCTATCTCACTTCTCTCCCAGATTTTTCGACGAGCATTTTTTGATCCGAATTCGTAAGCTGAGAGATGGCGTCCGAAGGAATTCTGCTCGGGATGGGGAATCCTCTCTTGGATATCTCCGCCGTCGTCGATCAGGAGTTCTTAGACAAGTAATTTCTCCAGTTTTTTTTCCGCTTTTCGGTGTCGCATTGCTCTGTTTTTTGATGTTTATGTCGTTTTTCAGCTCGAGATCTGGCGTTTTTAGTGAAGTTTGTTGTTTCTGTTTCATGGATCTGTGTGCGTGTGCGATTCTTAGCTTGTTAGCTATGGCTGCTGCGTGTGTGAGCGCGGTTATATTTTGTATTATTTTAAAATTGTGTGGTGGTGTGTTTTCAGCTTATTTTGGTAGATCTCGGATTCGTTTGAATGGATGTAGTAGGCTTGTTAAAGGATCTGTTTGCTTATGCTGAAGCTAATCTGCTTTCTGTGATTGACAGATACGACGTCAAATTGAACAATGCGATTCTGGCTGAGGACAAGCACTTGCCGATGTGAGTTGTTAATTCTTTTGCTGCCGTGAAATATGATTTTCCGAACATGTAGTCGAGTAATTGAATGCTTGTTTTGATCTGAGTGTGATTTATTTTTTTAATACGATTTGAGCGATTATGGAATCTGGAATCTGTGATGTTATAAAAGTAGGGCATGAATTTGTTACACGGTATCAAGGAATTTGGACATAGTGATGATAATTAGCTAGTTAAGTTGCCAAATGTCTGGTTCAATGTGTGTGCACCTGCTGAACCTTGTTCTTTACTTGTCTTACTACGAGATCTTGCCTTGATTAAAAATTAAAATTTTTGAAATTCTCACCTCATCAATCACTTGAATGTTACATTGCCGACAGAGTATTGATGCAATATGTGTACTCTATAAAAGCAAGCTGCTGCATAATGTTACTTAACTTCAGGCGTGTTTTGAAAATGTTGAGAGAGGTTATATCAAATGGAAACTGTCAGGACTTTAATCGTTGTAGAAAATCAATTAGATTCTGGAGCATGAGATTTTTGACTATCAGGTCTGGATGAAATTCTTATATTAATGTATTCTCTCAGGTATGACGAATTGGCATCCAAGTACAAAGTGGAATTCATTGCTGGAGGTAATGTAACATAGGCGAGTCATGGATGCTTGCAGTTGCGTTTTTGGTATATTTTTATCAAAATATTTCCAGTTTTAAAAGTGACTTGAATACCTTTTGGGATGCAGGTGCTACTCAAAATTCGATTAGAGTTGCCCAGGTAAATTACAGCTGTGTCTTCATTACCTCATTTTCTTTACTAGTACTTACCATGCATCTAAACTTTTGAGTTGCATCTACAGTGGATGCTACAAATTCCTGGAGCTACCAGCTACATGGGTTCCATCGGAAAGGACAAGTTTGGGGAGGAGATGAAGAAAAATGCAAAGCAAGCTGGTGTCAATGTAAGTAGATGATTTGTTCAGTCTGTTTATCTACAATTTTTATCATCTTCATTATCAATATTCACATTACTTTGAGCTAATCAAGTTGAAATTCATCTAATCATGTTCAGCTTCCTTCATTACCTACTAATTGTCTAATTTGCGATCTTGCCAACCATATGTTCTGCAAATAATTAAATTTTCAGTATTACCGTATTATTTTAATGTTTTTTTTGGATAATGGATATTCCTAATTAGCACACACAATGTGGCCACAATCATAACATATTCTACCTTATCACTGTGATTTTACAGGTTCATTATTATGAAGATGAATTGCCTACCGGCACTTGCGCTGTATGTGTGGTTGGTGGTGAAAGGTGAGCGTACTTCAAGAAACTAATGATTCACTTTCCTTGTATTTCTGGGACGAACAAATAATTTGAATTAAATTATTGCAGGTCGCTGATTGCCAATTTGTCTGCTGCCAATTGCTACAAACCTGATCATTTGAAGAAACCAGAAAACTGGGCTTTGGGTACCGACTCATTATAGCACTCTTTGTCAATAAATTATAATTCTACAAAGCTAACTCCTTTAATCATTTCATTTGACAGTTGAGAAGGCCAAATACTACTACATGGCTGGTTTTTTCCTCACTGTTTCCCCCGAATCTATCTTACTTGTAGCTGAGCATGCAGCTGCAAACAACAAGGTCGGAATTTTAACTTTAGGTCTATTGTTTACTCCAATGCCTTCTTTTGCTTAAATCTCTCCATGGAAGTGTAGATTTTTGCAACAAACCTTTCGGCTCCATTTATCTGCGAGTTCTTCAAGGACGCACAAGAGAAAGTGTTACCGTAAGGATGATTTCCTCTATTTCTAGTTACCTAGATGATTGGAAAGTAGATATATTGATTATGGACAATGTATTTCTGATTTCAGGTACACAGACTTTGTTTTTGGGAATGAAACCGAAGCATTAACTTTCTCCAGAGTTCATGGCTGGGAGGTAATACCTTTATTACACGATTACATCTGATTCAATAAATGTGTTCATTCATTGTTACAAACTTAAATTCTTCCTTGTGCAGACTGAAAACATTCAAGAAATAGCTTTGAAGATCTCTCAATGGCCCAAAGCATCTGGAACCCACAAAAGAATTACTGTTATTACTCAGGGTGCAGACCCCGTTGTGGTCGCTGAGGATGGAAAGGTGCAGTTGATCCCAGTCATTCCGCTGCCAAAAGAGAAACTCATCGATACCAACGGTGCAGGTGTGTTATGTTCTTATCTTGGTAAATAGTCTCATCCATCTGCATAAATATCTAAGGAAATGAACTGAAACTTGTCCATGTTACGGTATTGCAGGGGATGCATTTGTCGGTGGATTTCTATCTCAGTTGGTTCTTGAGAAGCCAATCAAGGAGTGCGTAAGAGCTGGTTGCTACGCGGCTAACGTCATCATCCAGAGGTCAGGCTGCACGTACCCAGAGAAGCCAGATTTCAAATGAGCCATTCTTTAATTTCCCATGGCCTTCATTCCTAAATCTTAGTTGAATTTTGAATGTGATGAAAAAAAACGTATTGCTCCTCCTATCTTATTACTACTATATTGGTATTTGGTCTACACTATTTGTTGTAGCACCTGCGCCTCGCCTCGCCTCGCCTTTTCTACGAGCTCGCTCTATATTTTTGTGTGTTTAGGTCATCATGGTTTTGATGAACTCATGTATCACTACTATCTACATTGCTTTCTGGGGGAAAACCCATATTTCAGACGATGAGAGTGTTGTATCCTTTTTTTGTTTGCTGCTTTTTTATAGTATTACTACATCTCTATATATTCTGTTGTGTGTTGAGGAATTTTGAGTCGAAAATTATTAGTTTGAATCTTGTAAGAATATTTGTTGTTAGGAGTAAAGGGGCAAGTTTTTGATTGGAGGGTCTTGAATTAGGTAAACTATCTTATTCGACGTGAAATTTAGATGGGAGATATTTTGAGCTCAACTTGAATTTCTCAGATGTTAATACTCTCATTTATGGAAAGACAAAGGCCCCACTATCATCGACATTGTGTTTTGTTTACAAAAATGAGTCTTCGAAAACAATATGCTATAATATACTCTGTTAGGGTTAAAAGATCAGTGTTCTAAAAGATGACGTTTAGGTACTAGTTGGTGCCGAGCCGTCTTGATTTTGGGCAAGTCATTGGGCTTGAGGCAACAATAAGCTAATTAGCATTTAAGCAGGTGTCAAGACTCGTGCCTAGATGTTAGTCATTCTCCTTCCCGACCGTAGTAATAGGGTTACAAATGAAGTTTATTGCTTTGGGATCGAATAAGTTGAATAGTTTTATCTGACAATTGAGTGAGGGCTAATCTATAAAAATAGTTTCATCGACATAATACGAACAAAAAATTCCGGTGGAAAGTATACTAATGCCTAGAAATTCCAACGACCATTGTCGGCTCAGCCCGTGCTTGCCCAACACAGATCCCCCCTTGATATGGTACTGATCATAAGATATGAATCCCATCAAAACACATAAAATTACTCTAATTCTATCTCATCTCGTATCTTATTCCAAATTTTATCGATTAATACCACTCAAATTACACGCCCCCTTTAATGTTCTCAAGCTAAATATGTTGTTTTTGCTCCATCGAATATTGCCAGCCAAGACTTCACCTTTTCCAGAAATTGAATCATCAGTGGAGTATAAGCTTAACCAATAATTAAGAGCTAAAACTTGTTATATATTCCTATGTTTTATTTTTCTTTCAAGACCTCAAATTTGTCAACCCATTAATTACTACTACTACTATAATCATATAAAGTATATTGAAATTTAAAAAAAAAAAAAAAAACCCAATAATTCTCACAATTAATTAGACATACTAGTTAACAGAGCGCAGTCTAGTGGTAAGACGATTCCCCTTCAATCCAAGAGCTTGGGATGTCCCGTATCTTTTACTGTGCATTGGTTATTGTGTCGATTTTTTTGTAGTGGACGGAAGGAGTATAAAAAAAATAATAAAAAAAAAAAGAAATGAATAAACTATAGACAATATATATACTCATTATTGCTCCCATATGCACATTCCAATTAAAGCATATATCCAACTTTTTTATTTTTCTTTTTTAATTAATTTCCAAGATCCGAAATTTCCACAAACCCCAAATCCCCAAATTCCACCACCACCACCACCACCTCCCTCGAAACCCTCCGCCATGGACCGCCACCGCGATCCGCCGCCGCCCGACCTCCGCCACACCACCACCGCCCAAATCCTCCGCCGCACCACCTCGCTCTTCTATTCCCACCTCCTCACCTTCGTCTTCCTCTCCTCCCTCCTCCTCACCTTCCGCTCCAATGTCCAGAGCGCCTCCTATTACCTCTCCTCCCTCGTCGACAGCGACCCTTCCTTGAAGTCCCTCCTCTCCCGCCTCGATTTCTCCGCCTCCTCCCATTTCCACCCCCACCGCCCCCTCCCCTTCCGCCGCCGCCGCCGCGCCTTCCTCCACCTCTCCCGCGTCGGGACCCTCGACGACGACTTCTTCTCCGGCGATTCCGATTTCGATCGCTCCCTCTTCCACCCTTCCTCCAAGAAGCACGTCGCCAATTCCACCCACGTCATTCTCTCCGATTTCAATCCCAATTACGGATTCTCCGATTCCGTCGTTGATAATGGCGTTTCCTTCCCCAAGATGGTTAGGCCGGGTGTAGTTAGCTTCAAGGCTGAATTTAGGAAGAATGTTACTCTAATGGAGGAAGAGGATAGCAAATTCGTGGAGAATAGGTTGGATGATAGTAAGGCGGTGCTGGATTTGGATTTCTTGATCAAGGGTTTTGAATTGGGGAATCGAGATGTCTCTTCCCTCTTCTTCTTAGCTGGAGTTTTGTCCGCCGCCTACGCCTATGTCGTGTTGGCGTTCATCGTCACCTACACTTGGGGGAATGGGATCATTTTCCTTAAAGTGGTGGATCATATGGTGGGGAATCGAAGGTCGTTCTTTCGCACGATTTGGGATGGATCGAACATCGGGTTGAAGAGGCTTTCCGGGTTCGTGCTGATGAAATGGGCTGTTAGGGATGCGCTTGCTCAGCTGATGGGGATATTCTTTTTCGGAGAGATTGAGGATCAGTATGTGTTCTTCAAGGTTTTCTTGAGGATGAAGTTCATGCCTTTCGCCAATGTGGCGCCGTGGGTGATAGGGCACGAGTGGGAGAGCGCAGGATTCATTGTTGCTTGGTTCTTTAGTGATTTAGCCCTTGGTTTGTTGTTTGCAGTAGGTTCTTGGGTAGCCACTGTCGATTCGAGAAGGGGTGGGAGGGAGATTGTGAGAGAAGGATGTAACATGCTGTCTGCTTTGTTTTACCCTGCTTTCAAGATTAGATGGATGGAAGCTATTCTTTGTGGATCACTAGGGAAATGGGTGTTAAGGAGGCTATTTGGGGATTTCGTCATACTAGTTTTCCAGTCGTCGATGGAGGTCTATTTCATGGTGGCTTGGTTGGTGTTCTACCTAGCAGCAAGGCATAAGGACGAAACTTCCCTTGGAAGGGCATTCGGGAGACGAGAATTGGAAGGCTTTCTCGAGGTTGCTAGGTGATTGATTCGTACTTACTCACTCAATGGATAATTGGTAGAAAGGAGGAAAAAAAAGAAAGAAAAAAGTTGTCTTGTCGAAAAATCTTGAGGTCTCGTGCTGAGAGTAGTTGTAACTTGCTCGGTTACGATGCTGAAATAGAGGTAATGTTTTTGGTGCATTTGTTCTTCAAAACCTGCAACAAAAAGAAGAATTTGAAATTAGCACTGCCATTGTTTGGTGATGACACCGATTGTGCTTTTGTATGTACGATGAGATCGATGATATGTTGTAAATCTCCACATAAAAATTCCATGATGTATATACACCCTTTGCAGCCTGTGCTTTGTTATGTTCTTGAAAGAATGTGTTGTTCTTTAGTAGACTACTATTCATTCATTGCAGTTGCAGGGTGGTGTAGTTCTTATAGTTTTTTCGTCTATGTACATCATCATTCGAGCTGCCATATCCATTTTGATGGAAAGCTAAAAGCAATTGGATTTAGCATTTTTCTTGATTAGTTGATGATAATCTGTAGTTCTATGTTGTTTGCATTTCTAAGCTGAGTTCTTGTTGATCTTTGAGCTTTAGAGTGATGTAGATGGAAATAACTCTCGAATTTCGACTGTCGAATTGCTGAGGATTCTGGGGAAACTGTTGGGTTGCATTGTAGCTATGAGCTTTGATTTGTGTAGGTTAGGTTATATTTGAGGCTGATTAGTGATGTAGTACTATGATGGAAGGTGAGGACAAATTTTTTTGTTTAGAATATGCATATACTATTTCCGTTTCCGTTCCATTGATAGTGAGCTAGAAGTAGACTCGTATCAACAAGACGTGACGGAGGGAGTAAATAATGATATTATGATTTGTGCATTAGTCACTCCTAATTGATCATCTTCTTTTCTTTGGTGTGTTTATAGTAGAATAATGTAATTGTTGTATGGTTTGAGTTAGAATAGAAGCACATTTTCCACATTCTGTTTTCCATAATTTTCACGTGCCATTAGCTAGTTTGTTAGGGCTCAAATTGAGTTTTATATTTGGATTACTGTACTTGATTATCAATTTAACTCATGTAGTAATATAGTACAATCCAAACATCAGCACACAATCTCACAATCAACTTTTTGGGGAAAAAAAAAAAGAAAAGAGGAGAGAGAGAGAGACAAAAAATAGCAAAAATATGATATTTGTGGCTGCTGGGATTCGAGCCCAGGTCTCCACGGCCACAACGTGGAATTCTTACCACTAAACTACAGCCACTTCTTGTTGCTTAAAATTTGACATAACTAAATAACTAGTTTACACAATATTAGAATAAAAAAGAATAAAAAGTCCATTTATGCATTTCGTATTTTATTAATCCAGAGAAATGTTACGAGGCTCTCGTTTAGTCCACGTTAATATTTTTTTTTTTCTCTTTTCATTTTATCAATTTAATTTAATTTTGATATCCTAAATATTGTTATTCACATTATTAATTTTATAAATTACTTTAATTTTGATATCCTAAATATTGTTATTCACATTATTAATTTTATAAATTACATAAAAATCGAAGCTCGAATTGTTCTTTTTTTTTTTTTTTTTTCATTTATAACTAGTATTTATAGATAAAGTGGACAATCGAGCTTCGATTTTTATGTAATTTCTAATATTAACGATGTGTTAATAACAATATTTAGGATATTAGAATCAAATGGATAAAACGAAAAAAATATAATTTTAACGCCGACTAAATGAGAGCGGTGCTTACGGAGTATGTAGCATTAAGATATTAGAATCAAACCAACATACACTTTGAAAAGCAGTCCAACAAAAATAAAAAACAACACACAGTTGAAGAATCAACAACAGATGTACAAAATGGCTTTCTTCATTACTAAGCCTCACTTCACTTCCCATCGACACTTCGTAGGATTTTTCTGTAATTGCTCAACGTTATGTCTGAACTTCTCCCCATCTTCTTCTTCTCCCCCTCGCCTTTCGGATACGGATGCTCAGTTGCCAGCTCACAGACACGGCGCAGAATGGAATTTGGCAGCGGACGCCACGCCTGATTCCGTTTCTTCCCTCCCTGTTCGGACACGAATTTCCATTAAAACAACACACCTAAGTAGAGTATATTATGATTAATTATAACAATGGTTAGAGCTGAAAAACTTGCTGACTGACTCACTTGATCCATCATACCACTGGCTTTCAAAAGATTTCGCCATTTGTCCTGCACGAATTCGACAAACAACAATGATGAGTCGGAGAGACAACGGGAATGACTGAGGTGGGATGAAGGGAACGTAATTGACCTTGAGATCTACAGAGGTGCGATGGGCAGAGGCGGAAAAGAAGAGCTTCTTTATTCGACTCCATCTTCCAACTCCATATTGGGAAATGCCTTCGATTAATTTCCTGACCTCAGAAATGGTCCACAGCCTATGATGCTTCCTCTTACCATTACCTTCTTCAGCACTCTCAGTCTCGGCTGACGAACTCGCGTCTCTTTTCTTATGTTGACTCTCTGGTGTAAGACGGTTATGGTTTCTTTTCTTTCGAATCACAGCAATGGTGGTGCAGTCATTTCTTTTCTTCTGACTTGCGACTTCCTTTTTGTTTGATGCAGATTCTGTAAGGCAACGTCTTTTCTTCAGGTCAACTGCTGTGACACATTTGTCCATTGTACTTAGATTGTTCAGAGCAACGTATTTGCCTTTCGACTTGGGCACTGAACTTTTACAATCCACACGCTCCACCTGCTGACATATCATTTGAGTTCAGGCTTTTAAGATGAAGTAATACATGTAACGGGAGTGGGAAAACATAATAGTGATTCCCCCTAACAACCATACCATCAGACTTTCTAAATTAACACAAACAGGTCTCGCTTATGTTTTTTTTAGTTCGGTTATTGGTGCAGTCAAGTCCATCTTTTAGATAAAGGAAATTCTTGATTTGTGGATCTCTCTACATAGAAATAATAAAGTAACCAGGCACAACATCAAAAGAGAGACGTATATAAGTAGGAAAGGATTAAACATATGCACAAGAGACGTTGTGATTAGTAGTAGGTTTAAGAACTTACCGTATCACATGCAAGACTCTCTGCACATTCTTTATTAGCTAAAGAACCAAAGGGCACTTGGATTGCTATTACAGAAGATTCCTCAGGAGATGCTTCAATTACTGCTTTGGGTCCCACATGACATTTCCTTCGCTCTTTAACTCCAAGTGATTTTTTTCCAATGGTAGAAGAAACCTCTCGTCGTTTCTTAGAATGTGTCAGAATGGGGTCAACTATCTCATCAATGTATCTCTGTGTGGGCTTTCGTGATCTCTTTTGCGTAGGAAGACCGTTAGTACAGCTTTCTTGGACTGACCTTGCTAATGTTGCTGCCTCCTCAATCACATTAGTTGAGCCATTTTCACAAGTCAGCTCGATATCGCCAATGCTTTTAGTCTTTGGACTGAACAACTTCTCACCAGCTAGGATGAATCTTCCATCATTCTCTTCCGATAAAACATCTAGAGAAGAAGAGGTTGAACTGTCCCGAGACTTGCAAGAATTTTGTAATGTGCAAGATCCAGGTGAAATTGTAGGATTCTCCCCATCAGCAGATGTTCTAGACAGATCTGATCTGCAGCCAGTGTCAGAACCATCAGTAGAGACTTGATTTTGACAGTCTGAGGCTGAAATCGGCAAGCCTCCCCTTGAACCGTAATCTAAATTTGTAATGCTTTCTGCAAATTCAACACCTGAACCAAGTAACACAATTTCAAGTAATTCTGTACTGTTAAAGGGTGGCATGGGGGTGGTGGAGGGAATGACAAGCTCAATATTGATACTTCTTAAGGATCAAGTCAGAATAGCAAGCAGAAACGAGAGAGCCCACCTATAAGGTACTCTTCACCCATGCTGCAGAAATCACTCTCCATTCGGAAATATCCGATTTCAGCTTCACTAGCCATTGCATCGTGTGCCTACATGTGTGAGCCATATGTTCGAATAAATAAAAATTATTCAAAAGCAGATAAATTGTAAAACAATCAGTTTATTTTCCATATCTCACATTGAGAGATCTTAGTTTGGCAAAGCATATTGATCTGAATTGTAACACTGACACGTGTCCATTACTTGTGAATTGTGATACAGTCTCAAATGTGGACTTATTTTCTTTCGGTATAATCGGGAATGATCACTTAATACCTAACTTCATGGATGTTAGTAGAATATTTTGATTTTGGAATTTTTTTGTATTTCTCTAATTGCACACATTATAAATTAAATGGAAGTAGTACATTCAAAGCTCCTAATTCGCCCCAACCCCTTCCAACCTGTTCATTAACCATACACGTGTAAGACATTCGAGTATCAATGCAGTTTAAGACCATTCTAGGGTCCTAAACAATTCAATAAGATATGAGTAAGACATAAGAGTAAGACATATGCTAGAGCCAACAAAAAGTAAGAATTCAGGAAATAGATGAGAAACATGCAATAAATTATCTAAAACAAGCTTTCGATTCACATTTTATATGTTAACAGTGTAAGTCTTTAGATCACAAAAGGCTAGCAAGAAGATACGAATGAATTATGCTTTAAAGGATCTGGGTCAACCATTAGTTAAGGACGAATAACCAATTATGACATACTTCTCCATTGAGAATATCTTTCCCTTTCCGAGCAATACCAGTATCTGACCCACCTGCATAAAGCGCATAGTTACATGCAATGTCATGTCAAAGCCTGCCAAATACTCAAGCACATACAACATTTTACACATTCTACTCGACATGCTAAGGATGAATGATGTGCATCAACTTCACGGAACAGTTCAAAAGACATTTCATTAGTATATCCTCAGAGGACATCTGAAGAAATAGCTTCCATATCTAAATAAGAAAATCGAGATGGGTACGAGAGAGGAGCTCATAAGGGAATCTACTTAGAGCAGTTGAAATGTGGCAATGAGAAAATTCAAATTTTTATCCAAGAGAATGATTCAATTAGCTTGATAGTTTTACTAATAATAATATACTACTATAAAAAGATATTTGGTTTCATAAATTTATGGGGAAATGGGGAATATCTTATGAAAACTTTTGGTTGCTCCTAACATCACATAGATTTGGGTAAGATTAACCTATGCATATTATGCTTTAAATTTATGATACAGTGCTAATTGAAAAATGGATCCGAAACTAGTAAACCATCTAGGGGATACACATTCTTATGTATCTCTTCCCAACTATGTCCGGTTTAGAATGTCTTATCTTATGGTGGTCATTTCAGTTGACTCCTCCTATCTTTAACAAGTTCAATACTTAATAATTTCACAATGTTAGTTCTTAAGCTATACCAGAACTGCAGGAACCATCTTCTCCGTCCACTGCATTCTTTGGGATCTTCTCGTCGAAACATATGACACTCTCCATTGACAGATTCCCATCTTGGGGTTCTACAAGCAAATCCTCAACATCAATCGTCCCATCTTCTAGTCCGGGAGATGAATGTCCATTCTCCATGACCTAATAATACCGCAGGTAATGAGAAATTAAGTCACAAGTACAACATGAACTCGAATGCAATCACATGAAATATGACCATAACAATGCACCCTTTTCTAAGCCATAAAATGCAATCCATATCCAACTTTCCTTTCATCAGTCCATATTAAAATCAACAACATAATCTAGATACGATTTCAATTCTACTTCTCAGCTGCGGGTCCTCGTCTTCTCGAGGAAATCCTCTAACTAGTCTACATCCTTGTTAATCAACTCGTTTCAAGGGATGAAAAGGAATCCCTAGCTAACAAAACACAGTCAATGCGATCACAAAACAACATATCATATGACAGCTACCCACCATACATACACAAAATTAAGCACGGACAACATAAACTAATCAAATCGAGCAAGAACAACAAGCATTGCTTCACAAAAATTCAACATCTAGCCATCTAGTTGAAGCAGCAATTGGCATCCAAATTAGATTCCCCCACAACAAACATTATCGCATCTACACATTGTGACGACCAAAACACGCCGATCATTCCCAGAAATCAACCACAATTGTAAAAACACACACCCAAAAAAAAAGTGCAGAAATCCACGGCAAACACAATCGGCATTACATCATTACATGCGAATCCACAAACAAAAAAAAAAAAAAAGTTAGATAGGAGAAGAAACCATGATCGAGTCGCTCGAGTGCATACACAACAGTAGAGAAGGGAAGAGACTAACTCAGAAGCGCCTGAATTGCAGTAGCGGATGAGAGAGAGAGGGAGAGAGAAGAAAAGGGGAGAGAGAGCGGGGGTGGGAGAGAGTGGAAGGCGAAAGTGGGGTAATGGAAAGTGGGGTCCGCCGTGGCAGTTATTGCTTTTGTTGTTGTTGGTGAGAGAGAGAGAGAGAAGATTCCCTTCTCATCCAATTATTCATTATTCTTATTACTCCTTTCGTTTCGTTCGAAATGACGAATATTTTTTCGACACAAAAGTTTAAAAAATTGGAAATTAGAGTAGTTAAAATAATACTTTTAAGCTAGATTAAGTGATAATATATGCTTAACTTTGTGTTTCATCTGAATTTGTTGGGCTAAAAATAGAAAGTGATCATTTTACAACACATCCCGAAAAAAAAAAAAAACATGTCCGTTTCGAAAGAAGCAGGGGATTACCCACTACTAACTCTTTCTTTATTCACTATTATTCCTTCATTTATGTAATTAATTAATCTTCAACACGTTAATTAACTTCCAAAGCGTACTAGGATGTTTTTCTTTTACTGAAATCGACACGTCCACCACCTTCAACTTGTAAAACAACTTAAAGTAAAGTGTATAAAAATAAGTTACTAGGTAACAAATAAAAATAGTGGACGAAAGGAGTATTAAAAATTAACATAACCCGAAACTGAATCATTGAAAGGCCCGATTAACACCCTCTCTCTCAAGTCGTCTTCTTCTTCATTTATACAAAACTTCTACCCCGAGCACACACAATGAAACCGTAGACAGTCAAGTGAAATCCAATCCACGAAATAATTCAATCTATGGACAACATCATTGTGGTAAAGATCATAATGCCAGATGAAACATTACCGCAAGGCATAGAGGGGGAGGTCATAAGCGTCTATACTGTAAAATCAATTTTCGACTTAGACACACACATATATATAAACACACAATAGCAAGGCTTAAAGTAGTTCAAACAGTTTCATTGACAAATAAAGATAAAAGTTTAGTTGCTGTGTTTTGTTAAATTGATCACAAAAGCAGCTACTTTCTCCCAACAAAAAAAGGTGAAGAGCCTTCCCGCCTACAATTCATGATTTTTCTTCGTTTTCGTGCTCGGCCTTTGAGGTCCCGTTTGCAGCCAGTCCTCTGATTTTCACGTCGTAGTAAACTTCTTCGACTTTTCTAAGGTCGTACTTCATTCCTGGTACAGAGAGGAAGGAACACAGACGAGGTTTAATGCATGTAAAATAGTAGTGGTATAATGTAAATGTCGAGCTTATAGATGGAGAAGTAAAGTAGTACTATGAAATATGAACAAGTAACAAAAGGCATTGTGTCCTTGTTCACTTAAGATTGCATTAGGCGCACACCCAAATAATTGGCTTACCGTCGAATTTCTTGCGCAGAAAGTCATTACGGAGGTTCAGCATTCGAAATGCTGCGTGCAGATCTGTCAAAAACTTCAGTACTTTTCTCGGACAATCATAGTCTCCAGCAGTCACCCGGTTTACCACGTACCTAGGCTGCAACAAAATGCATGACAAATAATTAAGTGTGCAAACAGGGCCAGTCACTTGTTTTGTTGAGCAATACATAGCTTAAGCAACATTCTAATTTATCTTCTGTTTATGTAATCCTTGCAATTATCTGTTATTTCTTCATAGATAAGGCAATGCTCATATGGCATCTGAATGCTACTGCTCGTTTTATCATGGCATATTGAAATTTCATACAAGACCATGATTCCATTATTATTAAAAGTATGCCTAATTCATATAGTCAATCACTATTCTGCAACACTAAAGTGCACCAGAAGGTATTTTGATACGTACCAATTCGTTGGACATAAAACAAATTCCTGCAGAAGGACATGAACCAATATTATAAAAATGGCCAGGGAAAAAGCAGAAACAGAAGTTGAGAGATTGTGTAATAAAAAATTTACTCTAAAAACATACTACATGGAAAGAAAAGCTATTATCAGTGATTGTGATACGGTACGGGATAGCAATACAAGGTAGCAAACTCTATATGAGACAGAAATACATATAATACAGAATGGCATAGATGCCAAACCAAAGAAAGAAAGAAATCTCAAATTCTTAACAATCATATCTAAAAACTTCAAGAAACACATAGCAGTATAGCACTAACTGTGAGCACTTCTTAAATCATACTTTTAGGCATTGAATTTCCCCATTCACTTTGTTGTTCTCAAATCTTACATAGATGCCATCAACATGCACACAATAAAAGAGAGACTGAAGGTTCGAGAATTACAGTTCGAAGTCTTCTTACTAAGTTAAGAGATAGACTAATCAATGCACGTAGGCAAGATCCTAACAGGGTGAGGATGGATGAGTTCTGAACTCTTCCATTGTACTAAGCTGAAATTCAGTAACCAACACATACGAGAACAGAGTGATTTTGCTTCCTAATTGTGAGTGGACAGATAGTTACTTCCAGGCCATAGAAGAAGCCAATCAAAGATTTCCATCTATATGATGGAACTACAACATAAGAAGATGCACAGCATACTTCAAGTAGAAACCTGCAGCCAAGTAGATAACAGAATCATTTATTCAATGCTTACCTGTAAGATAATCTTCAGTATCGAGGCCAAACTCTGAGGGATTTACTGTAAAATACAACGAAACTGGATTTCAAAATTTATCGTCTCTTTGTGATAATAGTGAGTTTCAAGAACAGACATGACAACTAGCAGAAAAAACAGAAACTCAATCTTCTACAGCTTTGGCTATTGCAGGTTACATATAAAAAAATGATAGGCCAAGGGGAAGTTCACGAAAGATCCCATGACCAAAAGTAGACGATATGACAAATTAACAGGAAGGGACAATTTCTCTCATTAGAAAGATTCTCTACTGGAGCAGCTTCATTCATAAATGTCATCTATATGCATAAATTCCTCTGTATGATAGACTCTCCTATCATACAGAGTGGCATTTAAGGAGCACACATATCAGATATCATTGTTGTGCATGAGAAAAGGATGAGTATCCTAAGTTGAGTTAGCATCAGTTGCCAAAAACAGATTCTAGCCTCCTTTAGAAAATGCAGTACACGAAAGGCATCAAATGAAGTTTGAGTTCTCTCTTCTAGTTGATAATAAATGAGGTAAGTATAACATACACCCAAGTTTTTCCTCAGCTTCGGCATGCAAAAGAAGGCTCTCAGTTTCCAACCAATGCATGAAAGCAAGCAGCGAAACAACAGACTGAGTTTCACTCCTCCAATCGCCATGGTACCTACAAATTAGCAGCGATAAATGTTAGTTCCAACTTTCAAACAACAAAAAACATTTCTCAAGCACAACATATCTCCTTCTAACCTATAATATTGGCCGGGGCAATCAAGCATGATCGCAGCAAGCTTACTATATAGTTCCTTCAGCACGTCGATCTGCCCCTTCGCCTTCTCCAATACCTCTGTTTCACAAATCACCTTTCAACACCAATAACAGCAAAGCAACAACAAGAGCTCATAACATAATTTCTGCAGTTTCGTTCAGATTCCCACATTCTCTATTATCAGCCCTAAATTTACAAACAAAAAGAGCCTAACAATTCCTTCAAATAAAATTCAGAAATTCCAACGCCAATGCCACATATTCTCATAAAACCTAAGTTCATCGAAAATTCCGAAATCGGGAAGAGTAAAAACTCTCAGAATCAAAAACAGGAAACAAAATCGCACCAGGTACAGGTCGGGATTGATGAATGAGGAGAACGCTAGCATGCATGAGCCTAGTGGCGGACTCAATTTCCAAGGCGACGCTCCGAATACGCTCGCGCAAGCTGCCGGAGTTGTCGAGCTGGTGGCGGAACTCCTCGAACTGCTTCTCCAGCACGTGGACGGTGGGCGAGAGAGGAGCGTCGGAGGCGCCTCCGGTCGCCATCGAAGTGAAGAAGGAAGGCTTGGCCGGAAAAACGGCGGCGGAGCGCGGGAGGAGGAGAGGGGAGTGAGGGTGGCGGGTAGGGTTTAGGGAGCGGAGGGAAAATGCGAATGTTGTTGCACAGATGGCGCTACGAAACGCCGATTTCATGTTTGCTATGCTAACCGCGTTAATTTGGAGGGTTTATTTCTTTCATTTTAATTTTCGAACGAGCTCGTTTATTACATTTCAGTGTGATTTTTTCGATTGCACCGATTGATTATTGTTTTGTATAAAAAAACATCTCCAAAATTAACAATATCCATCCATCTCATATAAGTAGTCCCATTTGAAATGGGCACAAGAGCCAATAAAGGAGGAAATGTGTGGCTGTAATTGATTCTGGAGAGAGAAAGAGAGTTAATTTTAGCCAAGTATTTTTTACCATTTTAGAAATGAGACTAATAGATGAGACGGACCAATATGGCAAATGAGACTACTTATATGAGATGGAGGTAGTAGTTAATTTTCATAAACGAAAATATAGGTTTTCAAAAAGTACTTTCTTACCCGTAACAATATCTGTTGATGTAATATCGAAATCAATAGAGAATTTCATTCGTTTTTATACAGTTTCGTGTCGAATGCAAAAAATGAAGACTTGGAAAATAGGGTAAGTCAATATGTAATAAATTTTCACATCCAACCTCACCCATGACCAGGTCGGATGACTTTAGGGCATATGCTAACTCCTATAAAAACCTTAACCTCGATCGGGAATCGTCCTACCAATTGAATTACTCTTCGACATCCGTAAAAGCTTCAAGAGACTCTAAAAAAATAAAATAAAAGAATTAAGCCTATTATTCTAATTCTAAACATTAACTTATTTATAATTAGTGTAAAATAGCATAAAATTATCCGCCCCGTACACAACAGTATTTCATGCTGTCCCATGTCAATGGTTCCACATGGATTTCAACTCTCCCACTCTCTCTCTCTCTCTCTCTCTAAAAGTTTTGTAGCTTGACTGCTCTGTTTCAAGTCATGCAGTCACCGCGTAGGAATTCTTCCACACAATTCCTTCTCCTTTCTCTTTAAAAAGCCCCCATTTTTTCTTGGTGTGATCGTCAAATTCTGCAACAGATTCTCACCAACGCAATCGGATTTCGGAATTGCAGGTAAATTTCTGCTAAAAATACAATCTTGCTTCTTCTACCGTCGAGATTTTCATCTGGGTTCTTTCGACTCTTGACGATTCACCTAATTCTTGAACAATCACAGTATAAAAATTCGATTTTTTTGCTATTTTAATGCAAGATTTCATGTTTAGAATAAACCCCATGTGTAATATACTAATAGGGAACAATTCAAGATTTTTTTATTTGTAGGGATTCAAATCATGCATTCTGTTTCTCTTGAATAATAATAGTAGTAAATTAATAGATATTGAAATTAAAAGTTAAAAGTTTGATCCTATATATATACTCCCTCCGCTTTTTCTGACGTGACTCGTTTGTTTCTGTTCAGATAATATTAGCATGGATATGCCCTTTCTCTTAGCTTCGATTTGATTTAATTCCATGTTGATGGCATTTCTTAGTTTACAGCACTGAATCCAGTAACATTGCTGCAAACTATAGGGGGGAAATGAAGTGTTTCCATTTCTTCAATAGGGAGAAAAAGGAAGAGGTAGGGACGAAGACACCGGAGCCTAATTCGAGGCGTTCGTCGGTTGCTACTAGTCGTAAAAGTAGAGTCGAGTCGAGAGGGAGTAGCAATAGCCCGAACTTGTCTAGTAATCTCAAGGTTTTTACCCTTTTGGAGCTCAAACAAATCACTAGGAATTTCAGTAATAGTGCTAAGCTCGGTGAGGGTGGATTCGGATGCGTTTTCAAGGGCGTTATCAAGAACTCGGATGATCCGTCTAAGAAAACTGATGTGGCTATTAAACAACTCGGTAAACAAGGGCGGCAGGTACAATTCTTTCGCTCGTTTGTTCTTTGATTTTGTTCGTTGTTGTCCATGATCTTAGATTTTTTTCGTAGTTTATTTGTTTCTTTTCCTGAAATCGTTCTGTTCTTGCTAGTGATCGATTATAACAACCGTTGCATAAACTATTTAATGCTTTCCTTAAAATAGCATCAACTCGTATAAACGATCCATGAATTAGAACTTTTCGGGTTTTACAAATGTAGGGTCACAAAGAATGGATCACGGAAGTTGATGTTCTTGGTGTAGTCGACCATCCGAATCTCGTGAAATTGATTGGGTATTGCGCTGAGGATGATGAGAGAGGGATCCAACGGCTTCTAGTTTATGAATATATGCCTAAGGGAAGTGTAGACGATCATTTGTCGAGATCCACAGAGTGTCTTCCTTGGGCCACGAGGCTGAGGGTTGCCCTAGGCGCAGCTCGTGGCCTAGCTTACCTGCACGAGGAAATGGATTTTCAGGTGAGTTTATCTACTTGAATATGTAATGCTAATCTAAGATTTGGCCATTTCGCATTAATGCTTATGTTTTGTATTTTTGAATGCTAGATCATCTTTAGGGACTTCAAATCTTCGAATATTCTCCTAGACGAGGAGTGGAATGCTAAGCTATCGGACTTTGGGTTCGCTCGTTTGGGCCCTCAGGAAGGAAGAACACACGTGTCAACTGCAGTATGGTCAATATTAATTATCTTTAAAATCCGATGCATGATGGTCACGTGTCAAGAAATCTGATATCTACGGACTAAATTTTGCTGCGGTTTTTGTGATTTTCCTTTAAAGAACGAAGATTCGGTAGATTTTAAATTGTCTAGACACGTGACAGCATCATCGGTAGATGCAATAATAGACGTTGCACGAACCAACAGTAACGAATGTTGCTTGTCTTTATGATGCAACGAATCCACATTAACTCCGCCAAATGTGTCGAAATATAGAAACTTAGCCTAGATCGTAGTTTATTACTAATATCATGTTCGTGTTCGTGTCACCTTCCGTTCCTCTTGTCGAACCACTCTCATTAATGACTTGATAGCGAACACGTGCATCTTTCGACTAAGTTCGCTTACTTAACCCTTTCATTTATTCTCTAACCAAATACCTACATGTTGCTATATATAGGTTGTTGGAACTCTGGGCTACGCTGCACCCGAATACGTCCGAACGGGCCACCTCACATCAAAGAGCGATGTGTGGAGCTACGGCGTCTTCCTCTACGAGCTCATCACAGGTAGGCGGCCGTTGGAGAGAAACCGCCCCAAAAACGAGCAGAAGCTTCTCGAGTGGATGAAACCGTACCTATCCAATCTCCGGAAGTTCGAGCAGATACTCGATCCGAGGCTCGACCGGAAGCAAATCTTCAAATCGGCAATCCAGCTCTCGATCATAGCCAACCGCTGCTTAGTCCGGGCTGCAAAAACACGCCCCAAGATGAGCGAAGTCGCAATCATGATTCGTGAAGTAGTCGAGGCAGAGGGAACCGTCGACGAAGCCGAAACGAGGCCCGACGGTCACGGGCCTCGCCCAGCCCGGCCCGGAATGCGGAAGCCAGCTAAGGCTCGTTGATAGAGAAGTGCAGTTTTGGTAAGAATTTGGACGCCATTAAATCTGCAGGAGAAAATTACTATTTTTGATTTGGTTTTGTAAGAGAAATTTGTGAAGGAAAAAGTGGTCCCTCCATGTCAAATTTTCACCTGAGATGGGCCCACCCTCAATCATTTTGTCGTAGTGAAATACTCCCTCCGTCCACCTATTTCTGACACGCTTTCCTTTTTGGGCCGTCCACCTATTTCTGACACGTTTCCTTTTTTGGAAAGAATTAGCCACTAAGTAGTACAATTAGTAAATCCCTTATTACACTTAACATTCCATACTTAAATCTCATCCACTCATTTTTTCTGCACGTAGTTCAATATAATTTAAATTTCGAAAGTTTAAATTATTATAACTTGCTCGTTTGTTATCGGATTTTTATGATTTTTATATCAAATTAAAGGTCTTTATACGATCTTTCATTTAAGATCAGACAAGAACATGTTTTTATGCCTATATGATGCTCTGTTTCTAAAATATGTTTATTCCCTACAAAATACACTTTATACACTACATCCATAAACACAATACACTTTACACACTAACCACTCCCGTCTTAAAACCCGTGCAAAAAGCAAACGTGTCAGAAATAGGTGGACGGAGGGAGTATAAAAATAGCAAAAAATAATAAATTTACCATGTTACAAATTTACTCATTTTTGTTAATGCATTAAATATATAATAATTAAATTAGGGTTCTATAATTTCTATTTAAGTAATTGAAGAATTTGCGATGGAATAAACATAAAAATAACAAAAATCAACTTTTTTTCTTTTTTATAATAATAATAAACTTTTTGGGGGAAGATTTAAAGAAGAAACTCAAAATCTAAGTAAAGATTAATTAAAATAGAAGCATAATTAATGATTAATTACTAATAGAAGAAGGATTGAATTTCCACTACAAAATCTAGTGATTTAATTTTCTCCGACAAAATTGCGGAAGCTGTCGCCGTCGTCCTCCGCCGTCGACGGCTGCAGCAGCAGCGCCATGAACGGCATGTGGCGGTAGCCGTTCATGGGGAACTCGAGCGCCATGGGCGGCGGCGGCGGCGGCTGGAAGAGGTCGAGCCTGCGGGTAGCCTCCTGCGGAGGCGGCGGCGGCGGGGGCAGCCGCTGCGCGGCGACGGTCACATTCTGGAGCGAGGTGGTGACCGGCGATTGGGCGGTGGCGGAGGGGCGCGACGGCGGGAGCGCGCGGGAGGAGCTGGAGACGGCTTCGGCGGGGACGGTGCCGGTGCCAGTGGCGGCGATGATCGACGGCTCGGCGTGGCGGAGGAGCCACTCGATCGTCTCGCCGTCGGAGCGGTGGCCGAGCTCGCGCGTCAGCTGGAAGATGCGGGCGGCGCTGAGCGCTGGCAGCCTCACGCGGCGGCCGCGGCCGTTGACCTTGGTGTGGCGGTCCCTCGCCGAATTCCGGCCGCCGGGTCTCCGCGCTACCGTCATCGGGTTTTCCGCCGTGACGGCGGGAGGGGGCACGGCGGCTGGGGGCGGAGAATCGCGGCGGTAGCCGTCGTCGCCGCCTTCGGGAATTTTGCTGAGAACCATATCGGAAAACATGTTTTCTAGGGTTTCGACGGCGGCGGAGCGGCGGCGGCTGCGAAAGTGCGGCAGCGGAGGAAACTGACTGAGAGCGAAGGACTGACCCCACGCGTTCTATTTTATAGTGTGAAATCGGGTCGGGCCGGGCCGTGACGTGTGGCCCGAAGTGGAGGAGTTCGGGCTTATTCTGGCGCATTAAAGTGGGGCCAGTGAGGATCTTTGTCTTTATCCAGTCACATCTGGGTCCCACTCCCACGAATATTTTGCCAAACTCTATTTATTATTGCCACTCTAATTCTTATGGAGAAACTTTTTTTTTTTTTTTTTTTAAATTCAAAAAAATAAAATAAAATTGGTAATAAGATTAATTTTAATATCATTTTTTGGTTATTAGATTTGAATAATTGTGTAACAATTTAATAGTATTGTGTATAATCTATAATCACATTATAGAATTTTAATTTGTTGGTGGAAATTGAATTGTCAATTTCAAAAAAAAAACTTCTTGTTACATTTTTTAAAATATAAAATACTCCCTCCGTCCCCTAATAAGTGTCCCGAGCCGTCAAAATGCAATAACCAAGGAATTGTATAAATTTACCATATTAACCCCTAATCATTACATTGAAAGTTGAAAAAGTGAAAAAAGTGTAATGATAATAGGGGTAAAATTGGTAATTTAGCCAAAATTTTACATTGAAATATGTGATAGGACACTTATTAGGGAGGGGACAAAAATTTTAGCGGCTCGGGACACTTATTAGGGGACGAAGGGTGTAATAAGAAATAATAATTGCGTTGAGACAGAAAAGATGTTAGTTTTAGCGTGTGAGATAGTTTGATCTAATGTTCGAAATTGACTTGGATATTCAGTGCAATCGTATATAAATGCAAAGTGAATCGGGGCACGAGTGTCGTACGTGTAACATGTTTTTATTTGTCAGACAAATTCAAAAAAATGTTCTATGTGTCAAAAATCGGCGTACTTAAGTTAACAGATAGTACAAGGGAAGTTCGTTTAAGGTTGTATTAATTTAGTTTTAACTTATCGAACAGTCTGACCGACATCCAAAATTGGCCCCACAAATACCGTACAATTACGAATACAAACATAAAGTGAATTCGGATACGGATATCTTATTACGTGTTTTTACCTGTTTAACAATCCGACAAAAAATTTAGCGTATAAGATAGCCTACTTAATTAGTTTTCCGTAACTAAACAATTACCAACTTAACTCATTAATAAATAATGAATATCATACTACAAATACCGTTGAGTTACAACATTGTTCGGATAGCACACAATTTTTAGACATTAACGTACAATCGTGGACGGAAAGAGTAGACGATGATATAAAATAAATTTTACTACTGAGACAGCGATTATTCAAAGCTGAAAATGGAGAATAAAAATGTGACTGCGAATATGCAGTATTTTAGCACCAACTCCACTGTTCTTTTCCAATATTGTGTTTTCAGTTACGAAAAGTGACACACTCAGAAATCAGTGTGAAAAAAAAAAATTAAAAAAAAAAATGCAACATTGTTTCAGTTTTATTAAATTCCCAATTTTCAAGAAATCAATATTTTATTTTGTTCTCTTCTTCTTGGGATACTTTAATTCGGAAAAATATATTGGAGAATTAAAATCACTAATTAAATATGACATAAAACTAATATTTCTTGTTCCAACATATTTGAAGCGTTTTTCAAATATATAATGTACATATAAAATAATAAAACGAGTCACGTCACTCGATTGCTATAGTCGATAATAACTATCGTGGTACTTGAGAATAATTAATGGGCGCCAACTCCATCTCAATTTGTATTTTTGCAATAATTTTAGGGGGAAAAGTATTTTAGTAGTTACTCATTAATTACGATCTTATCTCGACAGAGAGAATAGTAGACTTGTAGTAGTTAAATTTTGAAATATTGTTAGAGAGTAGTATAATCCGAGCTGGTGTAATTAATTTTATATGCTAAAAAAATAATCTGATCTGTCACAATTTAATTAATGTTTTTTTTTTCAGGATGAGCAAAACATTTTGAGTATGAATTATGATACTATAATTTAAATCCACATTAGCAGTAAATATGTACCGTACTTATTTCATCTCACACGTAACGTCTCGTTTCCTCAATTGTGTTGTTCGATAGATAATGTCTTATTTCTATCTTTAGAGAAACTTAACACTTCAAACCTTCCCCGTGCTTATGAGACGGATCAAGTATTAAACTAACTTCTTGCCGTTGATAACTGACTCTGTATTATTATAAGTGGGTTCGTTATATATTCAATGGATTCATTATCAACATGGTGCATATGCTAAAGTGTATTAACATGTCAATTTGAAACCTTGCAATTTTTTGGAATCCCTATGGATTTGAGGGTTTCGATTATAATTTATTTTAGAAAGTGTCGATAGCGGAAAAAAAGTAGGAAGAAAGTGAGTAAAAGTGTTGTAAATAATGTAAAGTACGTATTAAGGTTACCATTTTAGGCAATCACACTGATCTGGAAGACATCCCAAACGGGACAGAATCACAGTAATACGAGGGACGGAGGGAGTATTTAAAATAATTTAAACATGAATTCTTAAATACATATCTCTACAATTATCACTGTCAAGCAACAAAGCCAAATGATGCAGATACTTGAATACATACATACAAAGTCTGAGGAGTTAATTAGGGTACTATTCTTGGAGCACAAAGTACTAGCAAATGATGCAGAACTTGGATCCATGCTACCAGTCAAATTGGCTAGTCTAGTTATGAGGCAACAATGGCTGAAGCTGCAGAAACCATGGCATTTTCAAGGGCATTTCCTTTGAATATACGAAGCTCCGTGCTCTTCGAACCTGCCATTCGACAGAAAGCAGTGCAGTTGGAAAAATGTCGAAACATTGTGTACTTATCGTATTTTCCCCTAATAGAAATAATAAGAATGAGAGCTTACTCAGTTTTGGAGAACCACATCTGCTGAAAGGAGCCAAGTGATGCTAATATACTGCCTCCTATCCAGACACTGTCAACACGACACTACTTGTCAGCAACGAACATCGAATCCAGTTGAACACATTTTGTTTATAAGTAGCCATTCGACTGGATTCTCTAATGTTTAGGTATCTTAAGTTACATGGTCGTACTAGTAGTCAATGGTTTGGCATTAGAATCAACACAACCGTACATATAAAGTCTTAACATATACCAGAACTAAGCTCGACATTCGTATGAATGAGGATAAAGATGAAATAAGCATGGAAACTGTACATTTTCAATGGAAATGGTGAAGGTTATGGTACTTGGTTTGTAGATAAGTACTGGATTGCACTTCTCTTGCTTCATTGCGTAAAGTATATCCTATACAATCCACCTTTACTCTATTGTCATCAAATTTTCTAATGATCGAATATTTGACTGTCAGTTTCGTTCAATGTTAGTACTTGTGTATGGCAAACTATACCCAAGCTAACCAAGATTTCGCCTTACTTCAAATGAAGTTTCTAATTTTGTTTTGTATACCAATAATTGGTGTTAATCAATTAAGATTTTTACCCATCTCCCTCCAGCTAAATCTCGTCTTAGTTGATATTTCTACATGACAAACGAGTCAATAACATGTAGTCCCGAAGAGGAGTGAAACTAGCATATCAAACAACTATACCACCCTAGACACGGGAAAGATAGAAGAAAAAGCAGCAATGTCATTGGAATGCGCAATCCTTTGGAATATGCTAAAATCAATATACGTAGGAAGCTACACGTACATTCAAAACCGTAGAAATACAAAAAAGCAAATCAAATCAAACCTGAATCTCCTTTCTGTTGCGTTTCCACTTGCCAACACTTTCACCCTAGCTGCTTGAGGAGATTCCTACAAACAATATCACTAATTGTCAATTGTGGCTATCGAAGACTAAAAAGGATATAGCAGTAGCAACAATACGAAGTAACATGGAAGTGATGTTTTAATTCCAACAAGCCATATAACAAAATGGATAACCTCCAGCAAGTCTTTCTCAAGACGTTCTTTCAGCTGTTGCATTGATGCCGTTCCACCAGAAAGCTGAAAATAGACATGCAACAGAGAATAAGAATGTGTAACTTTTGAGTACCATGAAATATAATTGTTCAAACACATGAAAATATTATGGCTATTACATGCTACCGACTGACAATTTTTACCCAAGTTTTTCCAGCTTACTTGAAAACTCAATTATGTAGGACATGAAATTTCAGAAATATGGTGAGTACGAAAAACATTGTATTTCTTGAACAAACCAGTTTGCGTTGAAATTACCAAAGCATGGATAATCTGGTTTATATGCCATCAACTTCATTTCAAACATAAAACTATAATGACTTAATTCGAACAATTTGCTGAAAAAGGAAGGTCCGAGCAAAAGAGGTTACAAAAATATTTCCACAAGAGTGATAACCATCTTACCAATATGCTGCTATAAAGTTCTCTTCGGATGTCAACATCACACTTGCTTATGCTGTCAATGACCTGGAGAGGTTGAACAAAAAGTTAAACCACAGAATCAGCTAGGCAATACGCCAAGCATATAGAATCTAGTCTCTCACCATTTGCGGCAGACCACGAGCAGATGAAGTTGTCTCGGCAAAATTTTCCATACCAGATATAGTCTGCCATGAACATCAAATGTTCGATAAGTTACCTTGAGATCTAACTTCAACAGATATTAAGTTGAGCACTGGGCAGATCAGTATATTGGCTAAGAGGATATCTTCCACAAGCTACCAAATATACATCGTAAAAACAGCTGGTAAAACAATAAGTCGCAGATGGCAACATATAATATGTTCTTCACTTTGAGATACACAATATATTAAAAAAAAAAAAATTAAAAGACTTTGGATCAGCTGGACAACACTATAATTTCCAACCTCAAATATGAGAAGACAAAATATAACTAAATATAATTCCGAATACTTTATTTTAGCTAAATCAACAAGGACGAAGAATTGGTAATAAGTTAATAACAAAAGGACTGTAAAATCTAGTATTTACATAGGCTCTTCAGAAGTCCAGCTTGATCTAAAGCTTTAGCCCCAAATCACTATCCATCAAGGAACAACATTAATGCAATATACAAGAAATGACACGTACCAGAGCTAAAGATGGATTAAACAATATATCAGGAACCTTGAACCTGTCAGCTCCAATATCAATGGTCCTACACCAGAACAATAAAAATATAGATTACATTAGAAAGGTCATGCTTGACTAAAAACAGAATACTGGGGCAAAGTGATGTAGTTCACACAAGAAAATAAACTTACTGTCCATCAGGAAGCTCATAAGATGTCATTGGAATATTGGAATATGATGTATCTGATCAAAGAAAAATTTGATAAATGATGAGAAAATATTTTATCTACAAAAAAATGAACAGAACGACTCAAAGTATCTTCTTCAAACCATATAATTCTGCATCAAATAGTGTGCAGAGGCATTGGTAATGATTTTTCTACAGCTAATCAATCTATAAAGGAATCGAATAACTGAAATTATCTTATCAAAACCATAAAATTCTGCATCAATGGTGTGCCGTGGCATTGGTAAATGACTTTTCTATAGCTATCAATTAAGAAAACTAGCTGATGGCAGCACTTGGTGACTGATGTGCTGTCCAAAATTAGAAAGCAAACACATACACTATTATTACTGAAAGCAAAAGATATTACATATTTATTCAAGCAGAAGAGCTTATGACATGTCAGATCCAATAAGATTACCCATTCTTGTCATATTTGATGTTCCAGATATACCTACCATTCCTAATTTCACAAAAACTTCTACATCTAATCACCACACCTTCAGATCCGCAAGAAATTAACATATAAGTAGTTACTTTAGTTCACTTTACATATGACATCCAAAAGATGTAAAAACACTCATGTTGTAACTTGTAAACCCAAATCATACAGTATAATATCTCTACAGAATCACATAACACAAGACAAATAATGATGAAGGCATCATTAAGCTGTCTACAAAGAGTACAAACCGTCATATGGGGTGTCTGGGGCTCTACAAACACATTCTTTAATATCATTGGCAATCACCCTCTGCACTAAAAAGCGAGATATTAGGAACAGAACAGGACCCAGGAACTAATAAGTTCTGACAAATGAAATGACCTGAGAGTAAAGCCTGTAACTTTCTGTAGTATTGGGGAAGTCAAGGTCCACAATCTGCAGGAACCAAGTGTCCAACACAAGGTTAAAAAATGTTACTACCTCCATCTCATATAAGTAGTCCCATTTGTTTTTTGACTTTTTCCGGCACGCGTTTCCACCGAAATCTAGTATGTGTTTTACGATATAATTTTGAAATATTATTTCTTTTACGGGATAGCCCGACACTCCTAATATCCCGTAAAAGAAATAATAGTTCAATATTATATCGTAAAACCCGTACTAGGTTTCGGTGGAAATGCGTGCCGAAAAAAGTCAAAAAGCAAATGGGACTACTTATATGAGATAGAGGTAGTATTAGAGAAACAAACCATAAATTTAAATCTAGTAGTAGGCCTTAATTCATCTCAGAAAAGATAGCATAAGCAGAAATCAATCTTGAATTTATGCATCCAACATTGGGTCACAATTGATTCCATATATGCGTCATGGGAAGAGGTGCAACACGACAAAAAATTTGATTCCAGTGATTAAGAATATACTTAAAAATAAGGGATACACGTTCCACAAGAATCACAAGGCTATAACTCATATGAAAGTAAAACTAATCAAGCATACTCTAAAACCAAATGGCATACTGCACTTCTAAAAACAGCAGAAATAGTTGGTCATTTAACACCACATAGAATATTGATGACCTGAAACTCTCCCGGGTGAACTTCCTTCCTTTTAAATGCATAACGAGGTTTTATCTGCAATCACAGATATAAATGAGGAGAAATATAAGAAACCAGATCAAATCTTCACAGTACAAGTTCAAAGTTTGAGAGGAAGATTAGATGAACTCACAGAATGTCCTTTGCTTTCCAGGCTTTTTAACAAGCAATCACTGAGAAAATCTCCTCCAATAGGAGATGTTGTAACAGCCTACAGCCAAAGAAAACCAAATTATATATATGTTATATCAATTGTTTCTGTAATCATAGTATAGACAAATGGCATAAATTGAACAGGGCATGCAATTAGCCAATCTGAGCTTGTCTACCTTCAACCCTTGCATTACCAAAACTATAGTACATATGAAAGTTAGCAAGCAAATTTTCATATGCTGAAGAGAGCGATCATAATCCATATCACACAAGACATGTTACATGGGTAAAGTTAGGTCTCCTTAAATTAATAAACCCATCAATTATTGATTACTTTGGCAGACAAGTCAGTCTTAGTTACTATTTGATTTTTCAACAGACATAAAAATTCTATTTAATCCTATTTTAAGGCCGTGTGCCTGAAAATCAAGTTTAGCAGACAGCCTCTCTCAACATGTTTATTCGAGATGACTTGACCAATTTTCTCCCCAATATTAAACAGGTAAAAATCATAGATAAAGGTGGCATACAATCTGAAAGCCACCTTTGTGAAACTTGTGATTGAGTTAAGACAAAGCTTGTTGAAATTGAATGAATGTGCAATTCAGATAAGATTCATAAAAACTTTAACTTGAAAACAACTGCTGTCAGTGCTTGTTAAGAATTGACGAATGAGTTCTGTTGATAGGTCCTAGTGATTATTAGAGAATATAAATAATCCATACATTTGGAAAAATGTACTGGATGAGAAGAACCAGCTCTTTTTCTGTCCTTGTATATGTAGTACCTAAACAGCACTTTCACCTTGGAATTCAAAGAGAGAGAGATCAACTATTTTCTTTTAGTTTTTTCCACATGACTAACTTTTAGAAGAAGCAGAATGGGAGCAGGGATAGGAAGACAAAACATGCTGAACTAAAACAGCAACATCAACTAGAGTATACTGCATCAGTAAACCTGAGTACCTTTTGAAGAACATAACCGTCATGTACTGGAGCTACAGTAGTAGATCCTCCACCACTGCATCAAAGAGCCACAGTGCTAATCAGCTTGACAATATGCAACAAGACAAACAAAAAAGACAAGCAAAAAAGGATAGCATTATGAGGTACTAATACTAGAGTTACTACTTGTGTTAGCTTACTGAAAAGTTTCACAAATATAAGAGAAAGGGTTAAGGCTAAAAAACCAACCTTTGCACAACTTTCTGTGTTAGCATTCTTTCAAATTGTCATTTTGGGCAAATGGATTGTTATTTTGGACAATTTGATATTTTGTGGGACATTCATGCTATACGACTAAGGGCATTTTTGCTTAAAAGGCAGAATCAAGTAGAAATGCGTAAACAAAAAGTATACCACATATTGACAACAATGAGATTTGATCAAGTCGCATAATTTTCACTAAATCACAAATTGACTAAGATAACAACCAGTTGGCTGATTTGAATGCTCATAAAGAACTGACTAGAAAACAACCTATATCCAAAGTTTTGACTATGTTTTGGCTACTAGGTAGGAACAAAATGATGGTCTGGATGGTAGGACAGAGACCTGAAATCTCTATTTCCAAAACTCTGGCAGTAGTAGAAAATTTTAGAGGCCTGTTTAAACTTTATTGTCATTAACTGAAGCTCTGAATACATTAGTCACTGTTTTTTTCCTATACAACAAGAAAACTTTTAAGACAGCTTGGGATCATTACGCAATTTGGGTATATGGCAGTAAAACAGCTGATATCACATTTTTAAGACCCTGATAAAGCAGAAATAAGGAAAAGTCACTCTGTCCTGGATGAAGTGATTTCAAATGAGTAAGAAGAACAATTAACTAACACTAGCCATACGAAGAGAATCATTTCATTCATGATACTGGCAAAGGCAAGTGAAAAGGCTTTGTACTACAGAAAGACAAATGTTTTGAGTTTGAAAGTTAAGCACATCATAAATGGAGAGTTGAGATCCATGTAAAACAGAGGCTTAAGATACACGAACTATTCATAACACAATCTATAAGCCCCTACCAGTCAACTACTAAAGAGGTGGCACGTCCTGATGCAAAAGAAGTAAGAACCTGCAATAAATAAATAATCAGCAAATGGCAAAATGAAGTGCAGTCATGCTTCCGATCATTACACATATCAGAAATAGGAGCTCACAGCATTCTTGGCCAAAAATAGTGCAGGAACTTGATATTTTTCGAACATAATCTCTGCAGTCCTGTTAGACAAGTAAAACATCTTAATCAGGGTAAAATCAACCGCAAATTTGCACAAGGTCATAGTAAACACAAGAATCACAGTTGTTATGTAAACCTTGGGGACAAAAGCATATGATATATCAAGACCCATGGGCTAACATTAGCGCCCTGCCTATTCATGGAACTACAAGTGAGAATAATTGCATCAATCTGCATACTATGCACTATAGCGACCAGAAATGATACAAGAAATACTTGGCAATTTCAAATTAATAATGAGGTAAATTTTAAAGAAATTGCCCTTCACTGTTATGGCCTAAATTATGTTTAACCAACTTCTCATTATACAGAGTTGAGATATTTAAAAATAAAGAATAAAAAATCCCTGCACAATTACCACGTGTATACAACTACGCATAAATACATTAGCTATGTAAATACAACTCACTTTTCCCTCTGTTGTTGGGAATTAGAGCACGACTCAGCAAAGAGCATAGGATGTTCCTTTGGATCAATTAACAGGCATTTCCTGCAATAATAATCATGTAAATAGTGAAAATTCACGTGCAATACTAAGCACATAGAAGACAATGAAAGATATAAATTGGAAGATAATGCTGCTTGATACAATAGACGATCCTCTGCTTGTTTACAAAAAGGCCCAAAGTAGTTGAGGTAGATACTTTAAAATCAAAATGACAGCTACCTCAGAGCATGGTCCCATATGTTTTCAACCATGTCCCAGTCAACGACTACTCCATCCTTCATGGGTGAGACTACCTGAATCCAATTTCCCTCCATCGTCAAAAAAACGTTATTGAGCATCCATAGTTTAGAAGAATGAATAGGTTTCTTACCTCCATGTGATCCCTGCGAAACCCCAAGTCTTGTGATCCTACATAAAATTTGCTCTTGCCCTTTTTAGAATCTGGGGCAGATCCTGAGTTCTTGTTTGAATTATCAGCATCGTCAATTTCCATTTCATCAATTGACCCAACCACCTAATTAGGCACACATTAAAATTTTGAGAGTGATAAAGAGAAGGAAGAATTACATTTAAGTATGTAGACAGAGGAACCAATGTGATAACAACGTCGTGCTAATAAGTTAAGGGCTCCAATTGAAACCAAAAGTGCAAAAGGTACTTTCTTCCTATGGTAATTCATCATTTATATTTCCTTTTTGTGATCCAACCTACTATACAAGATTTGGTTTCCATGTCAATTCCTTAAGAGTACATCAATCGTGATTAAAAGTTAATTGATCCAAATGAATAAAGTACCAAAAAGACAGTTTGTATAATTACAGTGTTAAATTGATCAGACGTGTATGCTATATTGCTGTGTGTACATAGCATCCCACGTTGAGGTAAGTCCATGAGGAAAGCAACCCTATATCAAATATCCGAGAAAGATCTATGCAGTCCACATACTCACAAGGATGCTTCAAATAGTTTGAAACTATCCAGAATTAATTGATTACCGAGGCAAATATGAGCAGTATAACGCCATAATAGGGCGAAACAAGTTACTCGTTCTTCATCATATATACTTCCTCCCATGTACCCCCTCCAAAATTAGCTAAATTAGAAGCATTTCGCCTAAACCCAGAGTCCGAACAATCATATTAAGTTCCTAAAACTGATACTTCTTCAAATGCATGATGAGCTCCGAACACGGAACCAAAAAAAAAACCAACACTATCACTCTCCGGCAGCTAACCACACTACTGGCAACTAACTATAGTAACATTATACCATAAACAGAACTGAAATTCAAGCAAAAGATTAGCACTCACGGATGGGAAAACAGCTTTAGGAGCATCTTCTCCAGCATAACCAGCTTTGCAGGTGTGAGAACCCAAGTCCACGACAATGGCCGATACTTCATCTGTATCAAATTACAAAAACACCGAACCCCCCCAAGCAAACATGTAAATAAACGCATAAGAACCGCACAAAATTTAATTTTATACCAAAGCAAATTGAGAAAAAAAGGAAACCATGGAATACGCACCTCCTCCATACATGATGGCTGAATATTCCTCTAGACGCCTGGATCTAGATGTTGTTCCTGTTCAAAGAAGGGGGCGAAAACTTAATATATAATTTGATTTCTTCAGCAGCAATGATAAAATTCCACTTTCACTGGAGAGTTTACCTCAAACTTGAGAAATTCGAGGAGGGATTCAACAGTTGCTGTTCGATTTCAAGAGTATGAAGGTGGAAATCCGGTATAACGGCCAAATATTCAAGATTTGAAGGCGCGAATTAGGGTTTATGAAGGGGATTACCCTTCCCTTCCGACTGCGCGGGAGAGAGACTAGAGAGGGTGTGGGGTTTTTTCTTTTTCTTTCTTCTTTATTTATTTATTTATTTATTTATTTATTTATTTATTATTTTTAGCTCGAGTCCTGTTGTCGTTAGTGATATGAATTTGTGGTCGAGTCCGAAAGATTCGTTATGCGACTTTGGACTTTTTCGTAATGTGATTGGGGCTTGAGGGTTTGGGCTTGTTCTAACGTTTGTTGAGTTACAATATTGTACCCTATTTTGCCTCATAGTGGATTTCTTTCCTCTGATTGTGGTTTTCTCCCGTTTTTGAATTTCCACGTAAATTGATGCGTGTGTTCTTTACAATTTGTATTCTTTTTATTACTCGTCAATTTACTATGTACCTTTAGTTCGAAACTTTGGAAAATCTTCAAACTTGATAATGTTAACATACATAATTATGGTGCAAGAATTGGGAAATTTCACATAACACAAGGTACAAACATATTGAGGATAACAAAACTTGTATGAGCGATAATTCAATTTTAGCAATTGTGTAGAGTTCAAGTTCTCATTTAGTGCTCGTTTGGTTCAACTCAAGTTGATTAACGAAAATTAAATTAGAATATATATATATAGTAAAGTAAGAGGATGGTAATGACGGTTGCCTTTATAGAGTATATGGTTCGATAAATGGAACCAATTAACCGGATGTATGATAGACTCTATAAACCCGTACTAATTTATAGTATGAACTTATATTATTGTTTGTTTGACACAATTAAACAGTATATGAGGTTGTATTAGATATGACCCGTTGCTAAAATTACTATATTTTTGTTGACATAATAATATCACATACCCCTCATATTAATAATACAATGTAAAAGGTAAATTGGTATAAGAAAATGTCTTCTCTTTCTACCCTCATGGAGTTGAAAGCATTATACTAAACATGAGATATTCATATTAGTATATTTGACCAACACTTTCAACTTGTTTGGTACGACTTTATACAAAACAAGCCTATCTCGAGATTATGTTTATGTCTATGAGATTATGTTTATTCATCTAAATGCAAGAAACATTGTTTTCACATATGGAATCATTTGCATTGTTTATCATTGTCCAGGCTTTGTTGGGTTAGGGAATTTTGAAAATCTGTTTTGTCTGAGTGAAGTATTATCCGTATTCCGGAGGATTTTGGTTATGTATCGGTGTTCTTCAAATGAACTTGTTACCTAAAGCATGTTACATTTCTTGTCTCTTGAATCTATGAGGCGTTCTTGAAATGGTTATGTATCGATGTTTCTTGACTGGTATTTCATTTGTCTTTGTTAGATTCATAATCTGTTGAATCTATCTTCCCAACGTATCAGACTTTGCGGAAGCTCGAAGTGTTGGAGAAAATATTGTCCAAATCACCAAACTGAAGGGAACTATTCTCTGAGTAAGTTTACTTTGCTTTTTGTTTGGAGTCAGTATTTTGTTTTTGCTGCAGGTGCTATATCCCATGAAACATTTATGCTGGATTTCTTAATGTTTCCTTTTCATGGTATTTTTTTATTTGTACAAATTCTCTCGTTCTGCCTTCTATGTACTTATGCATCTGTTTGTGTGCATAACTGTAACTTTTTTGCCATTATTATTCACTTTCAGTCATTGGTGTGTGAGTTGGCTGTTTTGAGCATGCAGGCCAGGGGATCTAGGGAGAGGGGATCGAGAGGGAGAGGATCGAGAGGGACAGGGAGTGCCCTCCCTACTACTAATACTCCACATGTTAAACCTCTACCGGAACCTTCTCCAACTATTAAATCACCACTTACTCCAGCTGTGCAACATCAACCAAGAGAAACTTCTCCACCTAAATCACCACCTTAATCTCCGGTATCCCCTCCACCACATCCGAGTGTTCAACCTCTACCAGAACCTTCTCCAACTATTAAATCACCACCTACTCCAGTTGTGCAACATCAACCAGGAGAAACTTCTCCACCTAAATCACCACCTAAATCTCCGGTAATCCCTCCACCACATCTGAGTCTACCTATTATCTCACAAACAAGCTTGGTTATTGCTGCTAGGTGGCCTAAGAGTTCTGGAAGTAACATTTCACGTCAAACACTTCATGGAGGTTTCCCAGAGCCACCTATCTCACCACTGAAGGTGACCACTAAGGCAATTGTACGTTTTCATTTTTTAAATAATTTATAAACTTAAATGTTGTGTTTTAATGTTTACCGGTATCCATCAACAACGGAAAGATTTTGGTCCCGATCTTCCAAAGGAACTGAAGGTTTATTGGCCGAATCTTTACGCCAAAAGTCTAGTTGACCCCTTCGAATTTTGGATCCAGCAATGGTTAAAGCACGGACAATACTCGGGATTTGATTTGCAAACCTACTTTAGAATTGTGCTTCATCCTTTTCGGATGATTCCGAACTTCACTGGTATGACACAATTTATCTTTTAAATCATAAATAATATTATTTAAATAATGTTATTATTTTCTTGTAGCTATGGGTTTGAAAATGACACTCCTACAAGTATTGCCGACATAAGATCCAAAATTAAGGAGAGTTTCATGGGCGTTGAGCCGGAAGTAAATGTCACTCATGCAAGGGATGAAAATTTGTATCTTTTGGAACAAGCTTGGTTATTGATGCTAGGTGGTCTAGGAGTTCTGGAAGTAACATTTCACGTCAAACACTTCATGGAGGTTTCCCAGAGCCACCTATCTCACCACTGAAGGTGACCACTAAGGCAATTGTACGTTTTCGTTTTTTAAATAATTTATAAACTTAAATGTTGTGTTTTAACGTTTACCGGTATCCATCAACAACGGAAAGATTTTGGTCCCGATCTTCCAAAGGAACTGAAGGTTGATTGGCCGAATCTCTACGCCAAAAGTCTAGCAGACCACTTCGAATTTTGGATCCAGCAATGGTTAAAGCACGGACAATACTCGGGATTTGATTTGCAAACCTACTTTAGAATTGTGCTTCATCTTTTTCGGATGATTCCGAACTTCACTGGTATGACACAATTTATCTTTTAAA
Source organism: Thymus mandschuricus (assembly GCA_029379335.1). Classification (NCBI taxonomy): domain Eukaryota; kingdom Viridiplantae; phylum Streptophyta; class Magnoliopsida; order Lamiales; family Lamiaceae; genus Thymus; species Thymus mandschuricus. The sequence continues at coordinate 1,863,147 of CM057078.1, forward strand.
TCATAAATGATATTATTTAAATAATGTTATTATTTTCTTGTAGCTATGGGTTTGAAAATGAACACTCCTACAAGTATTGCCGACATAAGATCCAAAATTAAGGAGAGTTTCATGGGCGTTGAGCCGGAAGTAAATGTCACTCATGCAAGGGATGGAAATTTGTATCTTTTGGAACAAGCTTGGTTATTGATGCTAGGTGGCATAGGTGTTCTGGAAGTAACATTTCACGTCAAACACTTCATGGAGGTTTCCCAGAGCCACCTATCTCACCACTGAAGGTGGCCACTAAGGCAACTATACGTTTTCGTTTTTTAAATAATTTATAAACTTAAATGTTGTGTTTTAATGTTTACCGGTATCCATCAACAACGGAAAGATTTTGGTCCCGATCTTCCAAAGGAACTGAAGGTTTATTGGCCGAATCTTTACGACAAAAGTCTAGCTGACCACTTCGAATTTTGAATCCAGCAATGGTTAAAGCACGAACAATACTCGGGATTTGATTTGCAAACCTACTTTAGAATTGTGCTTCATCCTTTTCGGATGATTCCAAACTTCACTGGTATGACACAATTTATCTTTTAAATCATAAATGATATTATTTAAATAATGTTATTATTTTCTTGTAGCTATGGGTTTGAAAATGACACTCCTACAAGTATTGCCGACATAAGATCCAAAATTAAGGAGAGTTTCATGGGCGTTGAGCCGGAAGTAAATGTCACTCATGTAAGGGATGAAAATTTGTATCTTTTGGAACAAGCTTGGTTATTGATGCTAGGTGGTCTAGGAGTTCTGGAAGTAACATTTCACGTCAAACACTTCATGGAGGTTTCCCAGAGCCACCTATCTCACCACTGAAGGTGACCACTAAGGCAATTGTACATTTTCGTTTTTAAATAATTTATAAACTTAAATGTTGTGTTTTAATGTTTACCGGTATCCATCAACAACGGAAAGATTTTGGTCCCGATCTTCCAAAGGAACTGAAGGTTGATTGGCCGAATCTCTACGCCAAAAGTCTAGCTGACCACTTCGAATTTTGGATCCAGCAATGGTTAAAGCACGGACAATACTCGGGATTTGATTTGCAAACCTACTTTAGAATTGTGCTTCATCCTTTTCGGATGATTCCGAACTTCACTGGTATGACACAATTTATCTTTTAAATCATAATTGATATTATTTAAATAATGTTATTATTTTCTTGTAGCTATGGGTTTGAAAATGAACACTCCTACAAGTATTGCCGACATAAGATCCAAAATTAAGGAGAGTTTCATGGGCGTTGAGCCGGAAGTAAATGTCACTCATGCAAGGGATGGAAATTTGTATCTTTTGGAACAAGCTTAGTTATTGATGCTAGGTGGCATAGGAGTTCTGGAAGTAACATTTCACGTCAAACACTTCATGGAGGTTTTCCAGAGCCACCTATCTCACCACTAAAGGTGGCCACTAAGGCAACTGTACGTTTTCATTTTTTAAATAATTTATAAACTTAAATGTTGTGTTTTAATGTTTACCGGTATCCATCAACAACGGAAAGATTTTGGTCCCAATCTTCCAAAGGAACTGAAGGTTGATTGGCCGAATCTCTACGCCAAAAGTCTAGCTGACCACTTCGAATTTTGGATCCAGCAATGGTTAAAGCACGGACAATACTCGGGATTTGATTTGCAAACCTACTTTAGAATTGTGCTTCATCTTCTTCGGATGATTCCGAACTTCACTGGTATGACACAATTTATCTTTTAAATCATAAATGATATTATTTAAATAATGTTATTATTTTCTTGTAGCTATGGGTTTGAAAATGAACACTCCTACAAGTATTGCCGACATAAGATCCAAAATTAAGGAGAGTTTCATGGGCGTTGAGTCGGAAGTAAATGTCACTCATGCAAGGGATGAAAATTTGTATCTTTTGGAACTTCGATTTCTAAGTGATACGCTACTGAAATTTGTGGACAGAGGATATCCGCTTCGATCGCTTAGCCGTGATAGCCCCAACGGTGTTCTCAATCCTCCATTGGCCGACTCCGACTTAGTCGTCCTACCTCATAAGCAGATATGAGGTAAACTTTTTGTAGGCTTTTAACGTTTTAGACATCAACTTCCAATGTTTTGATGTGTTGCAACTTTAGATGAAAATTTTAGAATTAATCTTTTACTGCTATGAGGTAAACTTTTTATAAACTTAGATATGAGGTAAACTTTTTATAAACTTAGATATGAGGTAAACTTTTTATAAACTTTTTAGGGAAGTTTGGAATCATTTGCATTGTTTCATATTATTATATCTCGAGATTATGTTTATGAATATCATGTTTACTATTTATCTCGAGATTATTAAGATTATTGAGCTTATGTCTATAACTGTACCAAACAAGCCTATCGGAATGACATTTACTTAGTTAATTCGTTCCGAATCGAATTTGAGATTTGAAAGTCCAAATTTGAACTCTTCAAAAATGTTGAATTCATATGTTAGTCTTATTCTTACATACTTTTGAAATTCCTCTCATTTCAACACATCTCAATAAATTCATACGCCTTTTTCGCTTTGAATGTCTTATAGAAGTTGATCTCAGTCGTTCGTCTTTCCCACGTTATTGTAAAATTTCTTGTGTGTGCTTGTCAAAATATCAATGACATTGGATGCCTAAACATATATGTCACCGACATCTACCAAAATAAAATGAAGTAGTTAAGAACATTTTTATTATTTAAATACAAACGTTGGAAGAACTATACATATATGTGCTCAAACTAAATTACTAAGAACACTAGTATTTTTTATTTTTCTTGAGAGAAAGGGTTTTTTTTTTTTTTTTTTTTTTTTTTTTTTTTTTTTTTTTTTTTAATTTAAAGCGCCACTAGTTTGATGTTTTTGTACTAGGTTGTCTGCCACTAGCCTCCTCAATTTATGCTAAAGTTATTTGCTAGATCTCCATCAAATTTTATATTGTTTGTTACTTGTAAAACTAAATTTTGGCAAAAAAAATAGGAATAGACGTTGACGAATAGGCATAGTCGTATAAGGTACACAACCATTACTGATGTATATAAACATAATTGTAATGTATAATAAACATGAAAATATTTTCGGCAAAAATTATACTTGTAGCAATAAACATGATCGTTTGATCATAACACTATTTTATATGAATTCAATCGCTTTTCGTATCTCCACCCGACGATTTACATACATGACAAAGTGGTCGAGTGATAGCCTAAACTTTCAAAATTTATGTTGCAAACTATCCTTTATCTTTCTTTTTCATGTGGAAAATTCTTCGCGTTCCAGTGACTTAATGGATGCCGATAACTATTTGGTATCCGTCTTGGCTTTGTTAAAATGATTTGTTAGAATTAAACTTCAATTCATTAAGCTTATACAAACTTCAATTCTTCGCATGCCAATAGTATTGTGTTGATATCCCTCCTTGTTCGACACGGAATGTCACAAAGCTACGAATTACGGCAAAATCATTAAGTATCATGAAAAATAACTTCGATCGATTCGTAAGTAAAAATTGCAGTATTGCACAATACATTAAGTAAAATTAAAAGGCCCCATTCATACAAATTTAAAACCACAAGGGAAAAGTGTGAAAACGGAGAGAAAAAAAATAAATAAAAGGCATTAAAATTTTACATCCAACTGCTACATATGTACTAACTCGATACTTTTCTTGAATGTGTATGTGCTATCGAACTGTTCTACAAACTTTATTTTTTCTTGAATATACATGTGAATCGACTCGACTTCGATAGCACAGATCGATGAAATAGATATGTGATTAATCGGTCGACAAAAATGAACAAATAATTTATTTAATTAAAAAAAAAAAAAAAAAAAAAAAAAACTCATACCTGAGAGAGGAAAGCAATATTATCTTGTGCAGCAGTAGATCTAGAGAGAGAGAGAGGAGAGGGAGAGAGAGAGAGTCGGGTAATTGCTAATGCAGCATCATCAGGATTCACATATACACGCATTGATACATACATTGAGAATCCTCATGGCGCTGCATTTGCAACTAAACGACTGTTAATTCAAATTTTCCCCTAATCCAATTTATTAACAAACCCTAATTCCCCAACTCGATCTCATCACCTGCAAATCAAACACACACACACACACGAAAGAGTGTTCGATCTTAATTATCAACTGCATATTCGTCAAGAGTATAAAGATCTAACCAAAGAAAAGTATTCTGATCTCTCCCTCCCTCTCTCTCTCTCTCTCTCAAACAAATTGACAACAGAAGAATTGGCTAGGGTTATATATGAATCTACAGAAATCAACATCACACAGTTCAGATTAGTACTAGAAGATGGAGTGGAGAAATTTAAGGGTTTACCGTGAGAAACTGATTGCAGAAAGGTGTGTGTGAGCTAGAGGGGAGAGAGAGAGAGAGAGAGAGAGAGTGAGAGAGCAGGTGGAATATATTGTTTGTTCGACGTCCTAGGTTTTATATATACTAGGTTTTGGGCTTCCATTGGATGGTTTTGGCATCCACCTAGATCCAAATCTATACCAAATATACTCTCTCTCTCTCTCTCTCTCTCTCTCTCTCTCTCTCCCCTTTTCCTTTTCTTTTTTAATAAGTTGAAGTCTTATGTGTACACAACTACACATGTATATACTATGATAGTTGTCATCCAAAGATGCTTCGATGGGTACATTAAATGTATTTACGGTCATTGTGCATTATAGTGGTACGACTCACGTAGATATTTTTTAGTTCAGAGTTTAGTTTTTTCTTGAATAAGTTTTAGTTTTTTCGATAAAAATAAAATTTATTTCTCTAATTAAAAAAGATATAGGGAATGTGAATATATGTATATGTAAGGGTGGGTGTGCATCCGTCCGATCAACTGACTGACGCCAAAAACACACACTTGCGTGATCCGACCAAGCGATACTAGCCGATTGATCGGAATTGTAACCAAAACCGGATGTCTTGATTGGTCGGTTAACTCTTTTCATAAATAGAAATATAACATTATCTATAGAACAACTTAATAAAAGAAACAAGAAGTGATGTAGTATTCTGAATGAAGAGGGTAGAAGTTAAAATTATTTTGGTGGTGGATTAATTTATTAATAAAAATTATTATGGTAGATTAATGATTAATTAATTCTGACTTCATTAATTAATTTCATGCACTACTCATTCATAACATGGGAAGAATCAAAACTAAAATAAATCCTTAAACAACCTAGGAAAATGAGATGATATCCATGTGCACAAATTATTGAAATTTGCTGTGCAAAAACAAAACAATAATTAAATTACTAATCTCTCCGTCCTCATGTTAACATGGAGAGAGAAAAATGAGAGAAAACGATAGGTAAAAATGAAGAAAAGTAGGTAGCAGTCGAATATTATCCCATAAAACAAGATTTCTAGACTATTACAGGTAAAATGCTTTTTTTGTTAGGAAAATCTTTTCATCTAAATCAATTACGCTAATATGGGAGGCGTCTCAGACCGGAAATATTCACATTAATATAGGGGACGGGGTCAGAGTAAGTGAGACTTTGAATACTTCACATGCTTTTGTTTATTTTTTGGAGTGTAATGAAATTTCTTAGCAGCTAAGCTAGGGCATAATCACATGCCCCAAACCTTAATTCCACAACATAATTAAGATTTTGGATTCTATGAATTATGAATCGAGGCAAAATCTTTGCTTTCACACAATCACACCCTCTCATATATTAATTCCAAGAAATGTAGTAAATAATCCTTTTATTCGTAAGAATTGGAGCAAGCAACCATTTCTTGGATCTGTTGATATCTTGGAAATCCGAAACTACTATATATTCTTGATACACACTAGGAAAACCCCTGTCTAGCCACCGAGTCATACAAAAACGGTAAACCATACTTAAGAGTGACGAACGGTCACATATATTATGCGCGGAAAAGATTAATTCGATCGAGATACTTCGGGTTAGACGGTGTTCAACCTAAGTAGGCCCAACAAAGGGTAATTCTATACATAGCCTGCAAATCACTCTTCATAGCCCCAAATAATATTAATAATAAAAATATGAGTGGAATGGACTTTCTTACCCCTTAGCCCCCACTTAGAGCATCTCCAACCCATGCTTTAAAATGGAGTATTACTCCATTTTGAAGTACGGAGGGCATTCCAACCGTACTCTATTTTGCAGTAAGAGTATAGAGTATTGAACAGTAAAACTCTATATATGGAGTTTTACTGTTCAATACTTCATACTCTATTTTCACTATTTCAACAATATTAAATTATAAAAAAAAAAAAATAACTAAATTTCATTAATATAATTTGATTTATAATTTATTGTATTTTATATTTTATTTATAACTAAAATTTATAATTATTTTTAATTTAACGTATTTAATTTTATATAAATAAAAAATTAGCAATCCACAGTATACTTAAGTTATGTTATTTAAGATACAATTTTATTAATTATTCAATATTTATGATACATTAGGAAATGTTAATTATGTAAAATAAATGAAAAACTACGAATAGAGTATGTATATAAAGTACGTGGTTGGAATGAATTTCTAAAATAGAGTATGTCATACTGCATTTTGAAGTGTAGCATACTGCAAAATAGAGTATAGGGTTGGAGATGGTCTTACCTTCTCAGGTGAACGGAAAAGCATAACCCCCATTCCATAGAAGTTCTATAAACAATCCAGAGTAGAAACAATCAACAAAGAAGATTTACGCATACAGACTATTTGCCTGGGAAAAATGAAACTTGCCGATAGGTGATGGAGGAAGATGAAGGGAGGGTGGAAAAGAAACATAGGAGGAAAAAACTGAGAAAACAAGAATAATCAGTGTTGAATTTGAACCAAAAAAAAAAAAAAGACAGAAAGAGAGGGGGTTAATGACGCTTTAATAGGGATTATAAGAATTCTACAATTCTCTCTCTCAAAGTATCTATGAAAAACATATTGAGACGAAGGAATTCAAATACAATTTACTGGGGAAAACAAAAAATTATGGATAATTAGAGGAGAGGGATGAAGGTGATAGATATTTGAAACTTATAACTGAATTTGCAGAAGAAGAAAAAATTGGACGAATAAAAGGGGAAGAAGACGACGATGAAATGATTTAGTGGCTATGGGGGTTGTGGGGACCGGGGGTAATTCGATTCTGCATTTTTAATCGGGGGCTAAGGGGTATAGTAGTACATTTGTTATTATTTTTTTTCATTTTTTTTATACGGAGGCTGTGAAGAGTAATTTGTGGGCTATGTTTAGAATTACCCCCAACAAATACCATTTTTAGTCCATTTTACTGAGTCTAAGCCCACGGGCCAAGCTCTCATTTTGGCCCATTCAATCAAAAAAAAAAAAAACCAAACACAAAAGCTGAATTTTAAAACATGTTTTAAGAATGGGTAATTCTATCCACAGCCACCAAATTACTCCTCACAGCCCCCTCTCTTAAACTTAAATAGAAAATAATGTGGATTTACTAATTTAACCCTTCAATATATTATTTGGTAACTGTGTTGTGCAGCCTCCGTCGGAAAAACACATCACTGCCCCTAAATTGTTAATAATATCAAAACATAAATCACAATTACTCGCAAGGTAGTCTTCAATAATGGATTCAATCTCTTTGTGAATGGATTAATTCTTTTATTTATTGATTTTTATGAAATGGGAATTCTTTAGTCTGGGAGACTAATTCAGAAATTAACCCGTGTGAAGTAGCACATCCCTCAATCCGCCATCTCCATCTTCACCGTCGTCTGCCTCCCTATCTCCCGTCGGGTCTCGCGAAACAAGCCCCCTGATGGAGAATAGCTAGTAGTATTTTATATATTAGTTTATTTATATTTAATAGCTAGGGTTTTATGTAATTGGGTCTTTCGATTTTAGTTTTTGGGCTTGGCCCGTTTAGATAGTCTATATATATGTAGTTTTATTATGTATTGAGGGAGTCGAATTTGATATTGAAAATTAGGGTTTATTCCCCTTTCTTGTGTCTTCCGGTATTCTGTAGAGAATCAACGGAATTTCACTTATCTGCGTTCTCTTCCGGTATTGTGCGAGTCACAATCAACGGATTTAAACGCTTCCCCTGCATCAGTTGGTATCCAGAGTCTTGCTACGATCCTCCTGCGCGATGGAGCATCTTTTCGCACCTTTGGACGAATACTCTGTTCAGGTTGATACAGTTGAGGATTATTTGGGTCCTCCAATTTATGATGATTATTCATCTCTTGTTCTACAGTTGCAAGAGATCCACGTTGAGGATTATACAGGTCCTCCAATTTATGATGAGTACCCCTCTTCTCCCTTGGATAATTTGAGCGTTGATTTCTTCGTTAATGATTCTCTAATCGATGATTATTTGAATCCTCCTATATATGATGATGAACCGTCTCCTAGTTTATTATTCGATGTTGGTCTATTTCTTGATCCATCTCTCACAATTCACAGTGACAACTATTACCCAATCTTTCAACCAAATGTAATCTCATTGGGTGATATTGGGCGATGCTTAGTTGTACCAAACATTTTTTTTTAATCTAACCCATGCGGATGACATCATCCACCATCTTCCAATTTTGGCTTCAACAAGTGATTTGGATCCTAGAGTATTCTTGCAGAAACATTATTTGATTTGTCAGAAAATCAATGTCAAATACAAAGCGGATGCTGATTTCACCGAAGTAATGTGTACTTTGAGTTTTTGCAAGTGCTAAATCCCGTTGGAGATAAAGTTGCTTCCGATTCGAGGACGAATCGTTTCGAAGCAGAGGAGAATGATGGAGAATAGCTAGTAGTATTTTATATATTAGTTTATTTATATTTAATAGCTAGGGTTTTATGTAATTGGGCCTTTCGATTTTAGTTTTTGGGCTTGGCCCGTTTAGATAGTCTATATATATGTAGTTTTATTATGTATTGAGGGAGTCGAATTTGATATTGAACATTAGGGTTTATTCCCCTTTCTTGTGTCTTCCGGTATTCTGTAGAGAATCAACGGAATTTCACTTATCTGCGTTCTCTTCCGGTATTGTGCGAGTCACAATCAACGGATTTAAACGCTTCCCCTGCATCACCCCCCTCATCGTAATAAAGAGATGGGCGGTTGAGATCAGACGCAGGCTCTGCCAGTAGTCGCAATCACCGTAGACGGCTAAGCCCATGGCGCTGTGGAAGGGAGCAAGTAGCCGGATTACTTGATCAGTCGGTCGGCGAAGGCGGAACTTTCAAGGATTTCCTTGGCGGTGTTCTAAACAATTTGGGGGCTGCACTCAATATTTTCGTGTTAGTTCCGGTGGCTGCACACTAAGGCTAAACTAGTAATTTGGATATTACTTTTTAATTACATTTAAATTTGGGGGTTGTGGGGAGTAATTTGGTGGCTGTGGATAAAATTACCCTTTAAGAATTAAGATTATGAAAAACAAATTATGAATTGCGATTTCGACGCTTGTAACAGATCTATGCGCTTATTTTTCCACATAATAGGGAAAGTTTGTGCCTAATAATTAGTGTGGTTTATATTAAGTTCATTCCCTAATTATACTCACACACACGCACATTCACAAAGAAAAATCGTCGTTCTCTCTAGATCATCTTTTACGGTCGATTTTGTAACGTTTAACAAGAAGAAATCATCCTAGATTGTTCCCACAAGAAGAAATCATCCCGGATTGTTCCGTGCGACTAATCAACGTCACATGGATACCGTAGTATGAACTCGCAATGAGCTATTGAAAAACACAAGAAGAATACAAGTAAGTTTACGTGTTTTTATTCGTACTGTACGTATAGTAGGTAGGCGGCAACATTGTTGGTGGCCCATAATAATACTCTTACTATTTCTTAATTTTATTTTAGTAGTATTATTATTTTATTTTTATGCACTTGGGACTCGTTTGATAAGGGTTATAAGTATGTAATACTACCTCCATCTCATTAAAATAACAACATTTGTCATTTTTGTTCATCTAATTATTAGACACATATCCTAAAATGGTAAAAATTACTTGGTTGTAATTAACTCTCCCTCATCATATTTAATTATAGCCACACATTATTTTTTTCTTGGTACTAGTGCCATTTTGAATGTTGCTTATTTAGTGAGATGAAGGTAGTAGATTGTTACGACAAGTGATAGGAATCACTAGGCCCAAGCAGTAAGCTCAATCTAAATAGGGTCACAAGACAACAGAGCTCGGCCTAGTAGTTCGGCCCACGAATACCTCGAACCCTAGAATACGAATGAGACTTGGACGTCTATCACATATAAAGAGGTATACATTAGGAATCCTTGTTACAATAGAACTCTATATAGAACTCGATATGTTTGTATATAAATAAAGGCTAGGTTAGAGTTAGACGGTTGACGTAGCCACGTAAATCCCCTCGTGTTCATTCTCTTTCGTTTCTTTTAGCTACGTACTTATTGGAATTGACGATCTGTAGACGATGTACGCTGATCGAATTGAGGCTGAAGCTAATGGCTCAATTGAGGACCGCCGTGAAGGAAATTCCACCGCCCGCAGTCTTGTTCCCAGCAAAAGGTCTAACTTTCTCTATCTTCCTCTCAATTCCTTTATTTTCATTCCGAGTTAGGTTTTCGTTGTGATAGGAACGAACTTTTTATTTTTATTTTTTGGTTTATTTGGAAGCAGCGAAGCTTCATGATTTGTGGCCATGGTTGAATCTCTAGATTTTGGCAATGTTTTATGTGCTAATTCATGAGAATTTGATTGATTTGGTTGATAATCGTTAGTATAATATAAGATGCTAAACTCCCCTTTTTTCATGGTAATTTTAGAGTTGAAACAGTCTGGTTTTGGATAGATTCAATCACTTTTTAGCTTCTCATAGAGGGAGTAAACTCAAGAGTTGGTTTACGGCTGCAGATGTATCGGTGAATTTGGTAGAATGTCGTTTTACGGCTGCAGTCTGCAGAGGTATCGATGAATTTGGTAGAATGTCGTTTACGGCTGCAGATGTATCCGTGAATTTGGTAGAATGTCGAGAGCCCATGATGATATGTTGTAAGATTATGTTTGAAATATCTGTTTAATTGGATGATAAAGCAGGGTGGGAGAAGTATTTACAATAACTCTGTTTCTCCTTTCCTAGAGCAAATGAGGCCCCTTATCTAGCAAATTCTGTTATTTCATGCAGACAAAGAAAAGAAGACGATGGCCTTTTCGAGGACAACGAACCCCAAGTCTCAGGTGTGTTATTTCAGGGTTGCTTTACTTGTACTAATCTGCTGGCTGATATGGCTCTGGTTTTCCTATTTATGATCTTGTAAAGGTCTGATGGTTGGTGACGGAGACGGAGACGGAGACCTTTGCCCGAGTCTCCAAAGAGAGACTTACGTATCTCCAGTAGATACGTGTGAAGATATGTGTGAATATATGTGTACGTGTGAAGATACGTGTGAAGATATGTGTGAAGCTAGAAGGAATCTACTTCTGCAACGCTCTCGTGAGCTTCGTGCACCTCCACTCAAGTTCAGGCCTCCAGCAGTGAGGTCAAATGTTCCTAGACCCTTGAGCAAGAGTGCCATAGCTCAAGCCCCTACACCAGAAGAGGGAAATACGAAGGGATGAGGTTTTCGACGAACACCTACTTTCTTTCTTGGCCAAATTATTCCTTATTCTTTACTTTACATAAGAACTGACGAAAGGCTACCAAGATGCAAATCAGCTCTTTCTTAGTTCATACAGATAGAGAGCGGCTGACGGATCAAAAGCTTTACGGTTTTGACGGATCTGACATCCTCAAGTGAATTATAATACCACAATGTAGAGTGCCTCTTCCCTAATTTCGAAATTCGAAAGCTTTTGCTATCCGTTGAAGACGACCCTAAGATCCCAAGACATAAGCTTTTATAAATTTTATGTGTCTTATGCATTGTAGCCCGCAGATTAGACAAAGATGGTAGACCATACTTGAGAGGACAGGTGTGACAAACGGTCATATATATTATGTACAAAAAAGCTTAATTCGATCGAGTTAATTCGCGGGTCAGACCGGTTCAATCTAAGTAGGCCCAACAAATATAATTTTAGTGTATTTTACTGAGTCTAGGCCCACGGCCCAAGTTCTCATTTTAGCCCATTTAATTAAAAAACTATACATAAAAGCTTAATTTTATGTCTTAACATTCTGGAAAAAAAAAAAAAAAACATATTATGAATTTTGATTTTACTTTTGGCCCAATAATTAAATGAACCCAACTACTTCTCACAACATTGGATTTCCTAAGTCATATCCTAAAATGTATGAAATTTTACGCCATTCATCTCGTTTATAAATAGTTATAAATTTATTGTTCTTTTCGTCTGTCTTCCGACAGTTAAGAAAAGAACAACCGGAAGCATTTAGTATCTGATGAACCTTCGATTTGCGGCCCAAATTCGTATATGGTTTGTATGCGAATATAGAGAGAAGCGCGAAAGATTTACGTGGTTCGATCTGTGTGATCTACGTCCACGGAGGAAAAAGAGGAATGTTTATATTCAGAATAGCGTAAGTAAGTCACAATACAATTGGTTCTCGTATTTATAGACGTAACTCATGGCAGTTGCAGAGGTGGAATCGTGGAGGTCATGGAGGTGTGGTTGGTTGTTCCGGTTTTTCCTCCATCAGCCCACGTTCTGGGTTTAGGGCTCAACTCCCTGGGCTTGTACTTAGCATGGATTGGGCTTGCCGATCTGGGCCTATCCGATCTGGGCCTATCCGATCTGGGCTTCACGATGTGGGCTTGTCTGTTTTGGGCCTTTGGGCCTAGGGAGGTGGGCCATTTCCTATCACATCCCCCCCCAAAAAGCGTGGGGTGATGGAGTAGATGTTTCCTGCCTGTGCCTGGTGAGTATTAGCTGATTTGAGTAACGTACACTGAACTTGGTACCCCCTCTGAAATGCGTGAGGGTGGCTGAACTCAACCTGGTACCCCCTCTGAAATGCGTGAGGAAGACCGAACTGAGCTTGGTACCCCCTCTGAAATTTGTGAGGAAGTCCGAACTGGACTTGGTACCCCCTCTGAACTGCGTGAGGGTGGCTGAACTCAACTTGGTACCCCCTCTGAAATGCGTGAGGAAGTCCGGACTGAGCTTGGTACCCCCTCTGAAATGTGTGAGGAAGTCCGAACTGGACTTGGTACCCCCTCTGAAATTTGTGAGGAAGGCCGAACTGAACGGTACCCCCCTCTGAAATTTGTGAGGAAGGCCGAACTGAAGTTGGTACCCCCCTCTGAAATTTGTGAGGAAGGCCGAACTGAACGGTACCCCCCTCTGAAATTTGTGAGGAAGGCCGAACTGAAGTTGGTACCCCCTCTGAAATTTGCTTTTCGCTGGGAGGTCGGTCATGCCGATCTCATCTCCCGCCCAAAGTTAAAGTTGTCAGCCGCATTAAATGCGACGCTTGGGGTACCGATAAAGCACCGATTAGACGTTTTTGAAACGTCGTCGCATTGAATGTTTTCCCAATAGGCGTAATTCCTCCCCCTTTAATGCTCTATGATTGTTATACAATCAATTTCATTCCTCCAAAACTGAAACCCTAAACCTGCGAATCCTCCGTACTGTTCATCTTCTCCAATAACTGCTCTCTGTGAATCTTCACCGATTATCAACAAGGAAAAAGTAAGTTATGTCTTCCTCTCTTTCCATTTCAAGTTCTTTTTCGGATTCCTCCGTTCGAGAAGTTCATTCCCCCATTGATTCTCATTCTCCGGCGGCGACGGAAGAAGTCGTCGCCGCTTCTTCGTCCAACTCTCTTCCGGTTAGCTTCCCGGGAGATAAACGTGCTTGCGTACGGTCCGACTGTAAGGAGCCGTACGGGCACGAAGTTGAGTTTTCCGAGTGTCCTCCCGGAGTAGCTGGGAGCGTAGGTTGTTTAGAATCCACCATTTCTACCTCCAGTCTTTACGATATTGCTGTACAATTTAGGTTTCCCCCTTCCGTTCTCCTCCTCCGACCGAATGCCTACGATAGGGCTTATCGCCCCCCTCGTGGGTGTGTCACCGTGTACATGGACCAGTTTAAGGCTGGTCTGCGTGTACCATTTCCGGCTATTTATGCCGATATTTACCGTGTTTTCGGTCTGTCTCCTTCCCAAATTACCCCGAACAGCATCAGCCAAATAACCGGACTGGGGATTGCCTGTTCTCGTTTGGGTATCCCGTACTCTATAGATCTTCTCGGGGGTATGATGTCATTTAAGTCCCGGACTGAGGGCTGGTACTATTCTTCATACCGGCATCAGGGTTTTTCCGTAAAGGTTCCCTCCAAAGTCCAAGACTGGCAGAAAAAGTTTTTTTACTGCCAGTTCGAGGGTGCCACCGAGGTCGGGTGGCACTCGGGTCCGGTTCGGCTTCTGCCGAGGCAGAAAAACTTGGCTGAGGTGGTTCGGCGTCTTGCCGGTCTGGGCAAGATGCCGATGTCACTGGCCCAACTGGCGGTGGCGGTACCGAGCCCCGATGATCCTTCCACTTCGGTGGATCCTGGGAGGGGTGAGGTCCCTCTTCCCTTTTGTATATATATATATATATTTTTTTTTGTCGGTTCTTACTCTTTTGCCTTGTCTCCAGTGAATATGGTAAAGGATGGCAAGAAGAAGGCACCCTCCCAGAAGAAGCGAAAGAACGAGGGCGCCAGTTCGCCAGCCGGTACGAAGAGGCGAGCGGCGGAGTCGTCGGAGAGGACTCAATCTGGAGTTCCCACCCCTCGATCTCACGGGGCTCCAAGTGTGGCTGCGGAGGAGGTTGACTTGGCTGCGGCCAAGAGGCTTGTGATGGGCTCGGCCTCATCCGAGCCCGATGTCGCGATAACCCTCGTCCGATCTCCGACCCCATCATTTCCCTCCGTAAGTTCGTTGATTTATGATTCTTCCAAGTTTGCTTCCCTCTTCCTTTTTTTTTTTTTTTGATTTGGAAGCGTTTATGTAATGTAGGGTGTGGCCCCAACACTGGAGGACCTTGATCATGTCTATCGTGCCGTGAGGCATCTTCTTCAGAGCTCGGTGAAGGTGACCACCCGAGCTGATGCGAAGATAAAGAGTCTCGCTGCCGAGAAGACCGGGTTGGCCAAGGAACTCTCTTCTGCGACAGTTCGGGAAGAGGAGCTGAAGAAGGAGCTGGATGCTGCCAAGTCCAAACTCGCCGCTGCCGAGGAGAAAGCAGCTAAGAGTGAGGAAGCACTTGAGGCAGCCCGAGCTCGGGAGGAGCGGCTCGCGGCCGAACAGGGTGATTTCGCCCTTGCCCTTGCTGAGAGGGTCATTTACAGCGAGGGCTTTAGTGCCCTCGTTTCTGCGTTGACCGGGCCATGCAAGAGGCGAGAGGTGGCGAAGGTTCTGGATCGGGTGGCCGCCGACTTCCCCACTCTCGACAAGGGGAAGTACGGTTACAAGCCCATCACGGATGATGAGATGCTGCGGACATACTTCCGCCAATTGCAGAAGAAGGCCTCTCCGTTTCCGCTGGTCGGGTATGTTGCCGATCAGCGGACTCCGTTGTCCGCTGCCGAGGTCCGGGAGTGCCAATATGATCGGGACGTTGAGTTTGAGAAACTCTGCGGTCCCTTTCGCGAGGAACTTGCGGAGCGGCCACTGTCTCCCGATCTGCCCTCTGACGAGGATGAGGAGGAGGATGTGGAAACTGGCCACGTCGATGGAGATGCCAGAGAGGATGCTGCCGAGACCGGCACCTTGAACACTGAGGCTGAACCATCTGGCGGGGTCAGTTGATCCCCCCTCTTGTAATTTGTTTTTTTGTTTTTTTGTCACTTTTTGTAATGAACTGTAAACGTTCTGAATTCTGTCAATGAAGTTTCCTTTTACCCATGCTTATCTTGTCTTTACTTTCTGTAGAACGAATCCGAAACAGATAAGACTGCGCTGATAGATGAGATTAAGCGTCTGAAAATCCTTATTGATCTTAAGGATGGTGAGATCGGTCGCCTCGACAAACTTGCCGAACACCTTCGTAATGAGTTTGACGCCAAATATAACTCCCTGCAAATCACGGCTGATTCCAATGAGGCTCGGTATTTGCAATTAAAAGAAGATTACGCGGATGCCAAGAGGATTGCAGACGAGCACGCCGAATATGAAAGGGTGATACACGAGCTCGGTGGCAAGACGATATCCGAAGTCGAGGCTGATGCGTTCGAGGCTGTGCGGGGGGTTGTGCGGGAGATTCAGAATCGCGGTTCGGATTCATGGGAGGTTGCTGACTATATATCCGAGCTGCGATATTTGACGAATCTCTTTCCGTTGGTATTATCTCGCCACGCAATAATGAAGAAGTGGCTTGACCGGTACCCCGATGTGCAGCCTTCTAAACAGCATGCTCCCCGGTTCCGCGCCCTGAGTCCGACCATACCTTCTCGTCTGGTGAAGGATCGGTTGGATATGCTGATGCCTGTTCAGAATCGCAGGCCGATACCGAACCGGGGGATGGGAATTACCGGGCTCCTATAATCCCCCGAGGTCGGAGTTCTTCACGAGCAGTGGCTAGCCGAACTGGCGTCACGACAAGTGGTGGTGCTGGGCGTGGTGGTAGGCGCAGTTCGGGACAAAGCTCTCGAAATAAGGAAGATATAAATATTGATTTTCTACTGAACCCGCCGACTAGCGGTTGGGCTAGTTATTTTAATTGTAGTAAGAGGCCAGATGAGGGCGGGCCTTCTAACACGTGACTTGTAAAATTCTGCAAAATAATAAACACATTTTGTATAAAGTCTGTTAGTGTATCTGTTGGCTTATTGCCTGTTTCGAATCGCATTTCTGCTTTTTTCGTTTTCGAACTGACGCGTAGGTCATATTCGAATCTTCCGAAGTGGCTTGGGAGCCTGACATCGGCTTCCGACGTGACACTTGGGTCTTCCCTCGGTTCGGGATGGCATATCGCCTATTATCCACTGCCGAGGTGACACTTGGGTCTAGTCGGGTTCCTGTTCTGCCGACTAAGTCGGTAGGGGTGGTCCCCTGGTTCGTACGATTTTATTTTACTAACACTTGTCCTCGTCAGGATAGTGTTTCGAGTTAGAGGTAACATGCATATAAGTGGAGTAATGCAGAATGATGCGAACACAAATAAGAGATACGGAAAAAAAACTTAAACTTTCATTACTTGAAATAATTTTTGGAAAACAAGACCGGACTGAACAATAAACCGAACTAAATAAGACCGAACTGACAAAAGACAAAAATGACCGAGCTACTCGACATGATACTCCACATCTATGCATAATACCTCTTCAGATGGATTATATTCCAAGGTCGCTGTATGGGCTCCCCGGACAGAGTGGAAAGCCTATAGGCGCCTTTACCAAGGACCTCGTCTACTCGGTATGGGCCTTCCCATGTGGCCTCCAGCTTGCCGAGCTTACAAGCCTTGCTGACCTCATTGTTTCGGAGAACTAAGTCCCCTACGCAATATTGCCGATCTCGAACTCGCCGATTGTAATATCGGGCTATGAGTTGTTTGTATCGGGCCTCTCTTATGTAAGCTGTATCCCTCTTTTCTTCTAGCAGATCGAGGTCCGTACGCCGGTTCTCATCATTTACTTCGGCTATGAAATGGGTCGTGCGCGGACTGGGGAGTCCGATCTCGACTGGGATTACAGCTTCTGTTCCGTATGCCAGGCTATACGGCGTTTCGCCATTTGCTGTTCGCGGCGTTGTTCTGTAGGACCATAGAACGTTCGGAAGGTTTTCTACCCATAACCCTTTAGCTTTCTCCAGCCGGGTTTTGAGACCTTTGACGAGAGTTCGGTTCGTCACTTCGGCTTGACCATTTGCTTGAGGGTGGGCTACCGATGTGAAATGTTGTTGAATCTGCAGCTCGTCACACCATTCCCTAAAAACCCTGTCCGTGAACTGGGTCCCGTTATCGGATACGAGGACATGAGGTATGCCGAATCGGCATACTATGTTCTTCCATACAAAGTTCCGGGCGTTCTTGCTCGTAATCGCGGATAGGGGTTCTGCTTCCACCCACTTCGTAAAGTAATCAATTGCCACTATGAGGTGTCGCAACTGACCTGGTGCTTTATCGAATGGGCCTACTATATCTATCCCCCACTGCGCGAACGGCCAAGGACTCTGCATCGCAGTCAGCTCGGTTTGCGGTATCCTTGTCACATTTGCATGTAACTGACACTTCTCGCACCTCTGCACGAGTTCGGTGCAATCCTTGAGCATCGAAGGCCAAAAGTATCCCCATCTCATAATTTTCTTGGCCAAAGCCCGAGGTCCGATGTGGCTTCCACATGCCCCTTCATGCATTTCTCGCATGACGTAGTCTGCTGAGATCGGTCCGACGCATTTGAGTAAGGGTTGAAGGTACGATTTCTTGTAAAGGACATTGTCCAGAACAACATATCTCAATGACTTCAACAGTATCCTTCTAGCCTCCGTCTTATCTTCAGGTAATTCCACTCTTTTCAGATAGGCTAGAATCGGGGTCATCCACGTCGGCTGTGACTCATCATCTAGATCGTTGACCTCGGCTTCGTCTATGCTTCTATGCTGGACATCCTCCACCGGTGAAGTGCCAGGCGTTGCTGCTAATTTGCTGAGAGCGTCAGCTCGGGAATTTTGAGTCCGGGGGATTCTCTCGAGCTGGAAGTATTTGAAAAAGCCCTGCATGCCCCGTGCCTTAGCCAAATACTTCTTCATTTTTTCTCCCTTCGCCTCGTACTTGCCTAGAATATGATTTACGACTACCTGGGAGTCACAGTGTACTTTTATGGCCGCGACCTTCAGATCGGTGGCTATCCGGAGTCCGGCTAGCAGAGCTTCGTACTCCACCTCATTGTTGGTAGTCGCGAACTGGAAGCGAAGTGAGTATGTGATCTCTTTCTTTTCTGGGCTGACAAGGAGGATTCCAGCACCGCTCCCCGTTTTTCCCGAGGCCCCATCTACGTACATATGCCAACAGTCTTGAGGTTCCTCCACCGTTGTACGAACTGGCTCTGGTATCGAGTTCGGGACTTCGGATATTGAGGTTTCAGCCAAAAAATCTGCTAAGGCTTGCCCTTTGATGGCCTGTCGGGGGACATAAGAGATGTCATGCTCTCCCAGTTCTATCGCCCACTTCGCTATTCGTCCTGAAGCTTCGGGCTTCGTCAGCACCTGCCGAAGTAGGGAATCCGTTCGGACTTGAATTGGGTGCGCGTGAAAATATGGGCGTAATCGCCGAGCAGCATTGACAAGTGCTAAGGCTAGCTTTTCCAACGGCTGATATCTCACTTCGGGCCCTTTTAGTGACCGGCTTATGAAGTAAACTGGCAACTGGCGACCTGCCTCTTCGCGCACGAGAACTGCACTAATGCTTCGTCCGAGGTGGCCAAGTAAAGAAAGAGCACCTCTCCCTTCTTCGGTACTGACAAGGTCGGTAGATCCTTGAGGTACTCCCTTAGCTGGTGTAGGGCGTGATGATGCTCCGAACTCCAATCAAATTGGGGTGCTTTCTTTAAGATTTTGAAGAAGGGCAACTGCTTCTCCGCGGCTTTAGATAGGAATCTACTCAGTGCGGCGAGACACCCTGTAAGTCTGTGCACATCGTTGATCGACTTTGGATTCTTCATGTCTAACACGGCCTTAACTTTTGATGGATTCGCCCTCAGCCCTTCCTGGGTAATCCAACAACCTAAAAACTTCCCCGATGTCACAGCAAAGGTACATTTTTGGGGATTAAGTTTCAGATTGACCTTGCGAAGAATGGAGAGCACAGTTCGGAGATCGGCCACACTTGTGCTCTCTTCCTTACTCTTCACCACTATGTCATCGACATAGACCTCCACTTCCTTTCCGATATGCTCTTTAAATATTTTATCTACCATCCTCTGGTAGGTTGCTCCTGCATTCTTCAACCCAAATGGCATTTTGCGATAAGCAAAGATGCCAAAGTCCGTAATGAATGCTGTCTTAGCCGCGTCTTCGGCATCCATTAGGACTTGGTGGTATCCCTTATACAGATCCAGGAAGCTGAATATCCTATGACCGACCAGCGAGTCCACCTTTTTGTCGATATCGGGCAGAGGGTAACAGTCCTTAGGGCAGTGCTTGTTGAGATCGGTATAATCGATGCACATGCGCCATCCTCCCCCAGCCTTCTTGACCATTACCGGGTTTGCTATCCAGGTCGGGTAAGTGACTTCGAATAGAATCCCAGCATCCAGCAGTTGGGTCACTTCGGTCTTTATGACCTGATTCCGCTCCGCTGCAAAGGAGCGCTGCTTTTGCTTGATCGGTCGCACTTCGGGGTCGATCTTTAGCCGATGTGTGATCAGATCGGGTGATACCCCTGTCATATCCAATGGGGACCACGCGAAGACGTCTCTGTACTCCTTTAGAAGCCGAATAACCTGTTCGCGAAGATGGGGGTCGTCGGTCAGCCCGACTTTGACGACCTTAGCGGGATCGTCATTGTACAAAGCCACCTCTCTCTCTTCGGCGGGCGACGTCTTCTTCGGCTCTTCGGAGTTCAGTAATTGCTATGCTTGGGGCAGTTCGGGCGTTGCCCCTAGCCCCTTGAGAGCCACATGCAGGCACTCCCTTGCCATTTTCTGATCACCACGAATAACTGCTACCCCTCCCTTAGTCGGGATCTTCACGGCTAAGTGGTACGTGGAGCAGATCGCTCTCACTGTATTCATCCAAGTACGGCCTAGGATTATGTTGTATGGGGACTTGGCTTCCACCACCATGAATTCGGTCATGTTAGTGGTGCTTCTCGGCCCTTTCCCTACTGTGACGGGCAGCTCGATCGTCCCTAGGGGATGGGTTTCCTCCTGTGCGAAACTCCGCAGCGGCCGTGTGGTTGGAATGATTTTTGACTTCTCCAGCTCCATGTTATCAAAGCAATGTCTGAACATGATATTCACCGATGCCCCGGTGTCGATGTGAATCCTTTTGATCAGCATGTTAGCCACCACAGCCTCAATAACAATGGCATCGGAGTGCGGTGTCATGGGGGGCACCGGGTCATCGGCCGAGAAAGTTACGGCTTCCTCCTTCTTGAACCTCTTGTTAGCGGGTTCGCTGCTCGGCAAGCTCCGAGCTCCGTTCTTGAGGGACGATTTAGTCTGTCCTTTGGCGAGAGCGGAGATCGTAGCAACTATCCCCTCGTATTGGTAATCTCCGTCCTCGTCGGCATCATCCTCATTGTGCTTTGTTTTCTTCTCAGCATCCGTGCTGCAATTCCCTCTATACTGTCTCTTCTTTTTTTGACTTCGGGGAGCATCCACTTGATTTACCCCCGAGCTCCGATCTTGATACTTTTTGAGCTGTCCATTGCGAACTAGATTCTCGATATCTTGAGCCAGGTTCCTGCAGTCTTCTGTATCATGTCCGTAGTCCTCATGAAACTGGCAGTACTTATTCTTCGACCTCGGCTTGCCGTCCTCCCGCATCGGCCGTGGTCTCTCGAACAGGCCAGCGTGCAGCTCAAGGATCTCGGTCCTTGGTTTGTTTAACGGAGTGAACTGCGGAGCTGGCCGCTGTGCGGGCTGACTTGTAGGCGGACCTCGCTGTGCTGGATTCTGCCGAGGTCCGAGACGAGACTCAATCGGACCTCGCTGAATTCGCTCCATTACCCCTTTTCGGGGTGCATCATCTTTCTTCTTTGAGGTTTCACCTCGGTCAACCTCCTTTCGACGTCTGATCGCCTCCTCTATCTTAGCGAATTTGTCCGCAATAGCCCACAGTTCGGTAGTGGTCTTTGGGTCCTTCGCCAGGATCTCCCTGTAGAGATGGTCCGAGATGATGGCATTTTGGAATGCCGAGATGATGAGAAGGTCGTTTGTGCACCGAGTCGATAAGCACTCTCTATCGAACCGGGTCATGAAGTCTTGTAGGGATTCACCCCGGCCTTGCTTGACGGTTAGCAGGTGTGCTGGGGTGTGTCTCACTTCGGCACGCTGGGAGAAACTCCTAGCGAACACATTCATCAGATCGGAATACGATCTGATCGACCCGGGGGGCAAACTGTCGAACCACTCCCATGCATTGTCGATTAGCAGTTCAGGAAACAGCTTACACATGTGCACACTCCCCAGATTTGGTTCAGCATGCTGTACTTGAACTGACTAAGGAAATTGCTTGGATTTCCGATTCCGTTGTACGCCTTGATCTTTGGCACCGTGTACCCGAAGGGCATAGGTGTGTTGAGGATCTCCTCCGAGAGCGGGCTGATAATCCTACCAAGCGCGTCAAAGATCTGCGCTCCCCCAGTTAGGTGTCCTTGGTTGGGCGCAACATAGGGCGGGGCGGTGACATAGTTTGGTTGAACCATATGGGAGTTCGGCTGCTGGCCTCCCTGGGTCTGTCCTCGGACTTGCTGAAGATATTGTCGCAAGTCCTGTCCGGGCCTCTGTCCTTGACCGAACTGAGAGACTCCTTGTCCGGGCTGAGAGACTCCCTGGCCGAACTGGGGGACTCCCGTGTACTGGTTGAGAAACTCGCGCCCGGATGCTGTGGTGAGGTAATTTCGCAATAACTCCTCGATCCCTGGAGGGGGTGGAGGCGGTGGAGCTGCCGAGTTCGGCTGGATGACTGGAGGAGCAGTTAGATTCGGTCGGATAACTGGGGACAAGCGTAGGGTTGCCTCTGGACCAAATAGTTCACGCTCCCGATTGGCAGTGAGATTCTCGACATGGCCCTCCGGTGTCGGGTGAGCCTGTGGTCCCAGGCGCGAACTCATGGGAGCTCGGTGATGCTGGACCGGTTGGGCCGGGGAGGAAGGTGTCATTGTGTTTCCCGCTGCACCCTGCTCGTCGGCATTTGGGATCTCCGGGATTTCGTCGGCCACGATCCGATCGTTGGCAGGGACGTCGTTGGGCTGTTCTGCGCCCGTTGCCGAGGCTGGTTCCTCGGGCTGTCGTCGGCGGCTCCTTCGGCGACGGGGGGTTCCCAACAGCAACTGATTTCCGTGCGGCATTGCTAGTGACTTTGGGCAGCGAAAGATCAAAAATTCAAGCACGAATTTGTTCCCACAGACGGCGCCAGTGATGAACCTTCGATTTGCGGCCCAAATTCGTATATGGTTTGTATGCGAATATAGAGAGAAGCGCGAAAGATTTACGTGGTTCGATCTGTGTGATCTACGTCCACGGAGGAAAAAGAGGAATGTTTATATTCAGAATAGCGTAAGTAAGTCACAATACAATTGGTTCTCGTATTTATAGACGTAACTCATGGCAGTTGCAGAGGTGGAATCGTGGAGGTCATGGAGGTGTGGTTGGTTGTTCCGGTTTTTCCTCCATCAGCCCACGTTCTGGGTTTAGGGCTCAACTCTCTGGGCTTGTACTTAGCATGGATTGGGCTTGCCGATCTGGGCCTA
The DNA here is from genome assembly GCA_029379335.1 of Thymus mandschuricus. Taxonomy (NCBI): domain Eukaryota; kingdom Viridiplantae; phylum Streptophyta; class Magnoliopsida; order Lamiales; family Lamiaceae; genus Thymus; species Thymus mandschuricus. The sequence goes on from CM057078.1 coordinate 1,886,505, forward strand.
TCCGATCTGGGCTTCACGATGTGGGCTTGTCTGTTTTGGGCCTTTGGGCCTAGGGAGGTGGGCCATTTCCTATCAGTATCCAACATCAGGTCATGAACACGAGCAATGAGTAACATCCCTGCGCAGGGGCCATGTTGCAAACCCTTCTTTTAATTCTTTCTCGATTTCGTCATTTCCATAGCACCTGAACCGCACAGACCCACTTCTCGAAAATTTATTTCTATTATTATTTCAAACACTAATTAATTTGTTGTCACAATTTCATGCGAAGATGAACTACAACGCTACACATACAAATAGGATTCTAAGTACGTAGCCACAATATTACTACTCTTCCATTATCAATTTTCTTTCTTTCCTTTTTGTGAATAGTCATTTTCAAGAGTTTCTATAGTATCAAAATAAAAAAATTCATTAAAAAGAAATACGTAGAAAGTAAGTATATCATGTACAGATGTAAGCATCTGAAATGGGGAGACTCTAACCTCAGGTCTTCTAAATTTTGTCTTTTCATCCCAACGTTAACTCACACACTCACACGTGAAGCACAAAAATTCAACAAAAATATACTCGTTCCGTCTCACTCACCGATATAAGGATACAATCCATTTTTCCGTCCGACTGATATAGGAATATACCTAATATGGTATAATTTTAAATCCATAAAAACTCATTACACTATTTTATCCACTATTAGTCTATTATCACTCACTGTCTTAGTTCCTGTGCCGAATATAAGTTATCTCTACATCAATGAGACGGATCAGGAGCAAAGATCATGTATATAATTTTTTTTTTAATTTTATTTTAAAAAACCACTCTTTTTCTGCTAACTCTCAATTATTTATCCTCCCCTCTGTCTCCCTCTCTCTCTCTCTCTCTCTCTCTCATCGAGACTGAGACTATCAGTTCGTACATTGTCTTAAATTTCCCACCTCAAACTCAAAAACCTAGCTATATGCACTTCATTCAACAACTAAGCCACACACACACTATAGTGTATTAGTATATATACTGATATGTTAGTAATATTTACTATTTCTAATGATTTATTGAGCAGGAATAAATTAGTACTAAAAATAAAATGGGGGAAAACGAGAAGGAGAAGAAGGAGAAGGAGAGAGAATACTCAACATCCCTAGCTAAGAAATGCAGCCATTTAGCCAAGAAGCAGCGTGCCAAATTCTACATCCTCCGCCGCTGCATTGCCATGCTCGTCTGCTGGCGCGAACGGAACGACCCCAAGGACGAAGACGAGGAATGAACTCCGGCACGCACCGGTGAGACGAGCTACGTATATTTCTTCTAGTTTCTACATATTTTTGTAATAAAAAAGATTTCATATATATAAATATATTTAAGTTTTGGATTTTAATTTTATTGTGTGAAATTAAAGTCATTGTTATTAATTTATTATCGATCGATCGATCGTATCTCTCTGCAAGCTTTAGTTGCAGTTTTCTTCGAGCTTTCACTGTTAGACTGCCTCTGAAAAATCTGCCTCAAACTGCTCTCATGTAGGAAATTATTTATTACTTTAATATTTTTATTATCAACCCTTTTACGGTGACTGGAACTCTCGACTTTGAAGGGAAAGGATCTTTATCGACCGAGTTGCGTTTTGTTATACTGATATGCAAAGTTGTATTGGAAGATTAAGGAATTTAGGGTTTGGTGATTTTGGAAATTAGAAAAGCTAGCTCATTTTTTATTTATTTATTTATGTTTTTTTTTTTTTTTTTAATATGAAAAATTGGTCAATTTTGGAATAGAATTCAGTCCACGACGGTGGCCCTCATGGATCAGTAGGGGTAGTTGAGGGTGAGAATGGATGTCCATTAATTAATTATCTACTACTCCCTCCGTTCCACTGGGATAAAGACCTTTTTTTTCGGCACTGGAATTAAGACGAGAGTGATGATAGTGTGTTAAAGTGAAAGGTAGTGGGTTAAAGTGATGTGTCTGAAGTTTATTGGGTCAGAGTTTTCTATTTTGGGAAAGGTCCCTATATCAGTGGGACGTCCCGAAAAGGAAAAGGTCCCTTTATCAGTGGGACAGAGGGAGTAGTAATTTTTATTTATTTCTTTTACTATATACTTCCTCTGTTCCATCGATAAAACGATCTTTTTCTTTTCGGGACATCCACTGATATACGGACATTTCTTCAAAATATAAATTTTAATCTAATAAAATTTAGATGCATTTCAGTACTTTAGTACACTATCATCAATCTCGTCTTAATTCCTATATATATATAAAAAAAAAAAAGATCTCTTTCCCGATAAGACGGAGGGAATAGTTGTCAACGTCCTTAGGTATCATGTAACAAAATAAATAAGTGAAAATGAGTTTGGTTGATATTTATAATCTCGAAGATAATATATAGTCATATATGGGAGACAAGTTAAAATACTTCCATGAATCATATCGTTTGATTTCATTCTCATGACCAATTTTACTATTTTATATCTTACGTATATTTAATAAACAAGTGAAACAAAAAGGAAAGTAGTACTACATTGGTTCAAATTGGATATATCTCCGCTTTTTCCCGATGGAGATCGAGAAAAGTTGTAGTTCTCGCTCGTTCGCATAGAATTGAATTAAGTAAAATTTACCCGATTTTAATTTGTTAGCCGTATATTCAAGATAAACAAATTATTATGAATCTTGGTTGGATAGACTAATCGTGTCGTGCGAAAAATTGTAGTATTGTGATAGGAGTTATGTAACTTATGTTAAATCCCACAATCAACACTTAAAAGAATGACACATTTTTAGGTATGATATACACTAACCCTAATTAAATCTAAAACTTGGAATTATATGAACCCTACATTTATGTGATCTTAATTAATAACAACAAACACTTCATATTCTAAAAAAGGTAAGGAAATGATGTCTCAAATGTCTCTTCAATTATATAAAAAGAAGTTAATTAATTAGAGAACATTGGATTCTTAACGTGGCACAATTTCCATATCTAATTATTAGTGAATAAGAAAAACCATAATTAATTCATTTTAACTTGTATTTCAATCGTGTACTCAAGTTAAAATTACGTAGTTTTGTTCGTTTATAGATTCTTAAATTTGCTGCAATTAAAAATATCAAAAAAAAAAAAAAAACGTAGTTTTAACATTTATACACGATTAGAACACATGTTTGGAGATAGAAGATCCCGTACTTAGAAACTAATTAAAATTTTTATGTCTCCATTATTGTTGATGTTTCATTGAAAGCAACATTATGTGAAGAGGGGAAAAGGTCAAAGATAACAACCATTTACAAATAGTAAAACATACCTTTCAATTAAAGAAAACAAACACAAATTAAATAAACGAACAAAAAAGAATCTTTTATCATTTAAATCAACTTTTTTCGTACATTTGGCTTTTGGGATGAAATCATGTGACCATCCCTTCTATTAAATGGTTAAAGTTTAACGTGATAAAATATTAAAGCGTTGAAGTGTACGTGGGACATACTACATACCTCAATAGATGATGGACGTTCGATGAAAGTCCAAAACATGAATGACCCATATGACAAAATATTAGTCAAATCTAGCCCAAACCGGAAGCATTTCGGGTTGAAAACTAAATCGGACTAGATCACTTTTGACAGCTCTATACTTTACGATTCAAGGCTCTCTTCAATTTTTGTGAAAATGTAGTTTGAGGCTAATAATTTGTGATTGTTTTGAATCGTACCTTCCGATCTTGTTAAGACGATACATTTTTTTTTTTTCCTTTTTGGTATGTCCTTATTTTCTTATTTAGTATTCATAAATTTAAAACACAAGGGAGTGATTAGGCCCAACTAATTGCACTCTTAAGAATAATACTAAAAAAACAATACATAATTTATTAGAATTATGTACTAATGTCTAATGTTATTTTTTATTTTTATTTTTATTTTTTTTTTTTTTGAGAATATGTCTAATGTTTCTTGATTTGATTTGAAATGTTGGAAGTTCCAATTTATCAAACCCATACCACATATATAAGAGTTGCCAACTCCACATGTCCCCTTTTTTTCCCCTTTATAATCATAAAAAATTAAGTACCGTACCGTCTCATTGATATATGAATAACATTTTTCTGACATACGAATTAAAACGAGAGTGTTAATAGTGAATAAAGTAATATAAATGGTTTACAGTAGTGTAGGGCGGGTGATCTGTTCAACCTCTTCCTCAACGTCTTCCTCCATGGCCTCGGGATTCTGCCTTCTTCGTCTCTCCCTCTCGATATCCTGAGAGAAGCGGTAACGTTTATCAGAACATAGTTCATGCATTTCGTACAATATGTTTAGTGAAAGTGCTCTAAGGTCGACATCTTTGGAGACGAGCGATTTCCTCAGGCATGACTTGAAGATGCATATTCGAAGAACAATCCATATTGAAATGCAAATACGAAGTGCATTCCATATTGAAAATGCAACAAGTTCAAGTATTCATCAAACGACTAAAACAATGCAACAAGTTCAAGTATTCTTCAAACTGCTGAATCAGGACTTCCCCCTGAATCTTCACCAAGGGTTGCCACCCAATTACAACATCCGGTGTCCTCGATATATACGGGGCTACTAGAGTCCATAAAAGCATCAGTACTTGGAATAGCCTTCCAAGTATCACTATTGAAGGAATACAATTGAGTACACTTCGCAGAACCTATAAAACAATCACTCTCACTCGAGGCATCATATGTAATGTTGAAATTCCTAATGACTTTATAGTCATCGTTTACGGCATCATATCCCATGGTAAATGATACAATCTGTAGCGTGGTCCAAAACAGGAGGCGAAAGAACTCTTTCTTCTCCGGTTGTTAAGTCGTAGATAACAGAATTACCTAGACCATCGCAAAAGTAAAGCTTCCCACGACATCTCGTGCCATCAATATCATTATCAAAGGGAAGGTTGAGATGTACAGAAGTAGAGATAGACAATGTCTATTATCTCGATCGTGATCGTAACGCATCACAGCAACCAGCTCATCCATATCTAAAACAATACTAAAATTTTTAAGTGAGCTATATATATCCAGTGGAGAATTGCAGGCGAAAGGTGGAGGAGAAGGAAAGTATTAACAATATTTTTGAAGCAGAGAGCATAGAGTGCCGTAACCGGTGTTTAATTGGAGAGGAAATTAGGATTTCGTTAGGGGTGGAGGATCTGTAATTAAAGTTACCTTGCGGCGGTGATCGGACGTCGGTAGATGGCGGATCCGGCGATGGCAGTAGGAGACAATGTAGAGGTTTCTGCCGAAGGAGGAGACGGTGACCTATTAGTTGTTGGAGTGAGTCCAAGACAGAGAGAGATAGAGCGAAACGTATGTGGAGAGAGAGAGAGATGACCTGGTCCCAACGGCGACAACAACGGCGACGGGGACGGTGAGCTGGTAGACCGGCGAGGACGCGATGGGCGACCGTCACGATTTGGGAATTAGGGCTGCACCAAACTGGAGATGGGGGAATAGAAAGAAGAAGCTGTGAGAAAGGGAGGGAAAATAGGATAGAGGGACGGGGTCATATATATATATATATATATATATATATATATATATATATATATATATATATATATATATATATATATATATATAGCGGTGAGATCCTGTACAAAATAGGATTATCATAAAAAATAAAAAATGATGCATTTTATGCATATAATTATAATGCATGATGCACATAATTATAATGCACATTATGCATTATCTATACAATCATAATGCATTTTAGTAAAATCATAATGCACAAGTTAATCTACACCCTAGATCACACAGATCAATGGTCCAGATCATTTCTCAATTCTTACAGAACCTGTCTTTTGTACGTGATCTCTCCGCTATATATATATATATATATAGGGATGTCAATGGGATGGGTTTCAACGGATACCGATTTGCCCAAATCTAATTGGGAACGAGTTCGAATATTATAAATTGAGTTTGAAACGGGATTGAGCAATAAAGTTTTTACCTGTAACGGGTAGGGTCGGGTATGGGTATATACTTTTGAAAACCAACTACCCAAACCCATTTATATATACTACCTCCTTCCCATCATACTATAGTCTCGTTTCCGTTTTGGGACGTCCCGCTATACTAGTCTCATTTCTATTTATAGTAATAAATTAGCCTTGTTTTCTGGCCCAATTAGCACTAACCCAGCCCAACCCAATTAACCCAACCCACTTGATTAGGGTTTTCCCCCACCCCCTCATTATTGACACTCTCTCACTCTCTCATTTTCTCTCGACCTCACTCTCTCACTCTCTCATTTTCTCCGCTCTCACTCTCTCAATCTCTCATTCTCTCCGCCTCTCCGTCGAGCCATTTTCTCCGGTCTCCCTCTCTCACTCTCTCATTCTCTCCGCCTCTCACGGCACTCTCCATCTCGCCGCCTCCGTCTCCCTCCGCCTCCCCAGTATCCCGATGTCTCGCCTGGCGGCGGCTGCCGCGGCGGAGGAAAACCCTAGATCTCCTTCTCCGCCGGCCTCGACGAGGCTAGATCTGCAGAGATCTGGTTCTCCACCGTCCCTTTCACCGCCGCCCCTTTCTCCCCTGCCTCTCGGCGTCCCGCGGCCGGCTTCTGTGGGCCGGGTGGAGGAAAACCCTAGATCTGGGCGGTCCTCGGTCTCCCCGAGTCCAGATCTGACCCGATCTGTTTCGCCGCCACCTCCCGTCGTCTCACGGCCTCCTGCTCATGCCCCAAGGCCGAGCCGCAACCGCTTTGTTTGGCGCCTTACTCCGAGGCGACCCCAAAATCGGGTCCGGGGCGCCAAGCTCGACTACGTGCTTGTCCACTCCCCCCCGCGGCGAAGAGATGCTCCTCCACCGCCCGAGCCGCAGCTTTCGGGAGACTCTTCAACGCCGCCGCCGGCCTACCGTGGAGCAGATGAAGAGATGCCGGGAGTCCGCCGCCGCCTCCCCGGTTCCTTCGACCCCAATCCCCTTTAAAGATGAAGCCGGCCGACAGGCGTTTCTGGTTCCTTAGACCTGAATCCCCTTTACAGATGAAGTCTGTAAAGGGGATTTGGGTCAGGAAGGAGGTTGAAGACGACTGAGGCGCGTGAGCTGTTGGAACGGCTGCTTGAAAGCCGCCCCGACCCAGATCTTGGTTCGGATGTGTTGATTCGATCGTGCACATAAGTTCATGCAAGGGCTCGAGTACATACCTTATGATTATGAAGAACGTGCAATCTGAGTCGTGTCTGATCGATCTACGGTTCTGATCTTCTAGGATGTGATCCCACACCTTCAGATCTGAGACTTGGTGGACGTCTCAAGATCATTGGAACCTCGATCTCCCTCACTCAGAAACCAGCGGCCGACTCTCTCTCTCGCCTAGGGATTCACGCAGAATCTCTCTCACAATTCTCGTATGTGACGGCTATTGTGAACTAGGGTTTAGATGAGAGACATGGAGAGTATTTATATGGTTCATAAATAAGGAGATATGATTCCTTATTTATCTCCAACCATATCTATGCCAATCCCATATTTATTCTCTTTCCATAACTTACAAATCCTATTCCTTTATTAATACAGAATTAATAAGAAATTAATCTGTTCAGTTATGCAACTGTATATCCGGAATTAATTCTAACAGATAGAATTTATTCTAATTTCAGTAGAAGAATAAATAAATAAATATATACTAAATATATTTATTTATATGATATTTATCCCCATAAGATTTAATCAAATAAATCTTATCCTATTAGATTTAATCTTATCCTTGAATAACTAAATAAATAATTAGATTTAATCCCATAAGATATAAATCTCAATTAATTATATTTATTGTCCATTCACTAGATATAAATCCAATATATATCATATACTGGGCCCGAGTACAATTATTGAGCCCATACTCAATAATATTATTTAGATCGATTCCCGAGGTCTGTTTGGGCCATCCTAGGGATCGGATACCAGACAGAGTTGGGCCTTATCTAATTCGATATTTCCATGTCCACCCCTGAGCATGTATCTCATTAGAACTATGACGCACTCCACTAAAGTGTCATAGCTGAATCATCGCTCTGTCCCAATTATGTAGATTGGGTTGGTATTTTGTTTAGTTCGACCCCCGTGTTTAAGACCTTCAATATCCGTTAATCAATTAGAGCTACCATGACTGCTCCTAATTGTTAACATCTATTCCTCAGGTAGTACCCGTTCACACCTTATTATATACCTGAACTTAATCAGCATGCATGACTTGGTATAATAATCCTTGTGAACTCCCTGAGGGAATATCGTCAGCCTACACTCACATAGGACACGACTTATTGATAACACTTATTAGATATACTATGCATCTTCGTGTTACCCAAAGTACGACATGATTAAGATGAACTAACGAGGAGTTCATATCTGTTTCACCAAAAAGTGTTCGCAATAGAACGAAATCTATCCTAGCACTCAGTAAGTAAAAACCCAATGTCGAATCTCAAGGAAAACTTTGCAGGGCAAATAATCGTGTAGCAAAAATCCTAATCTAGCCTAAAACTAAGAAAGCAAGTAAAGAAGATTTTGGGATTTTTGTTTTAAGTCCTAGGCAAATAAAATAAATCAAAGCAATAAATAAAAGCAAGTAAATAACTAATCTAGAACTCAAGAAATAAATCTAAGTATTAAACTAAATAAAACGATTAATCTACCTAGGCAAGAATCGAAAAGAAAGCAATAAAGAAAGCAACGAAGAAAGCATAAACTACTCTAGACATAATGAATAAAATCTGGAAATTCAAAGACAAATAAATCTAACTATGAAAGCTTTGAAAAACGAGAGAATTGAAATCGAAGGAAAACGAATCTAAACTAGAACTAGAAATCGAAAGAACGAAATTAAACTAAGTAGATTAAACGAAGCAATTAAGAAAACGAATCTAAAACTAAAGCAAGCAATTAAAAGCAAGTAAACGAAAGCAATAAATAACTTACGAAATTAACGAAGAACGAAGAACTTGAATTAAACGAACTAAACGAGGAATTCGGATCCGAACAAAGTAAAACTAATCTAGAGTATTTGAATGCTGTAAACTAAGCTAAAACTAATGTAAAAGGGTTTAGAATTCGTGCACAAGGGATAGTATATATAATAGGTATGAAAACCTAATTATACAAGGAAATAACAGCTGGCCGGAACGTTGGACGGTCGTCCAACGTACGCTGGACGCTCGTCCAACGTCGCACTCGCATTTTTCTTCAATTCTTCCCTGGACGGTCGTCCAACGTAAGTTGGACGCTCGTCCAACGCTGGACGATTGCGCGCCTTTCTTGTTTCGGTCGTATCTTCCTCGTCCGAACTCCAAATTGACCTCCGTTTTCGCCTATGCGCTCCTATCGAACCCCTCTTCGATATAATGCTTTCATTACTTCCAAAATGAATCTTCAATAAAATCATGAGAGGTTGTCAATGATTACTTTTCTTCTCGTTTCCGCCCTTTTTATCCTACAAGTACCAAAAACTCCAAACAACCAAATCATAGCCAAAGACACACGAAAAGACACAAAAACACAACGAAAAAGGACACGAAAACACAACGAAAAACCTAACATCTAGACACCAATCAATATCTTCGTAAATCAAAGTAACATCGAAGAATACATATACATCTAATAGTTTACCAAGGTTAAGATCGAGCTAGAGCCTGAGATGTGTTGCTCTTCACCTATATCACCTTTGATACAGGGTCAGTATCAGAAGAGCATTATCTCCCTTGATCCTTCAATACGTTCCACCGTACCAGCATAATTAGTGATTAGGACTCATCACTACCATTAAGCTGCAGTCTAGACCGACAGCTCAGCCCAAGCTATCTCGACTGTGAACTGTTTATATCTCATCATTATCAACGACCTTCGTGATCCTCTCCGAACTCAGATCGACACGTGGTCTAAAACATGAGATAATGGGCTTTATTCTTGCTTATACATATTCTTCCAGATAGGGATCGTTAACAGTGGACCTATGTCGTAACCACTAAAACAACTGGTTTTGCTTTAGTTATACAACAACCCCAACATGAGCATGGATGGAGAAGCCGAGGCCATGCGCTGGAGATTGGAGAGATTAGAACTCGGTGAATTCTGACCTTTTTTGTGTGATCGACTGTGATCCTTTTTTGACGCTCTCTGTAATTATGACTCATGTGGATATGTTAATTATGTGAATTAACCAATTTTTTGTGATGATCCTTTCTTGTGTGATCTGCTGTGATCTTTTATTGTTGTCATATCTGAGAATAATGAGATTAATCCTTCTGCATTGATGATACAGGTAATCTGTGGGAAGATGGGCTAATTGAGTAAGCGATGATGAGTTATTCTAAACACTAAATCTGTAATCTTAGAAGTCTCTATCTGAAGTGGTTTCAACTGCATCTGTTTGTTTGTGTGAGCTTGGGTCTCGTCAAAACACTATAATGTGATCTTATAACATTGAAAAGTGGTTTCAACTGATGGCAAAATGGCCAAATGATGGTTAACATTGCATCTGCATAATTTAAAAAAGATTTTTAAATCAAAAAATTTTGTTTCCTGCACAAAAAATCTGTCTTCTTCTTCTGTTCTTTCAATCAAAAGTTAAGGTCCAGCACTTCTTCTCCATTCTGAGGTGGGATGATTCCTACTGCAGCCATAAGTTCCTCAAGTCCTTCTGTTGCTTCTTCTCTGATAAGATCTTCTATACTTTCCATAACTAGATGCCTAGGAATTTGAAGATTAGTAGGCAACATACCCTGCCTAATTAACCTGTCCTTCCCCATATGTGGTGGATTGAAGTTGTTCTTTCCTTGATGTTCCAAAATCTTGATCATCACACACTGCAGGCTTAAGAAAACCTTGTTGAGAGTCATTGGTTCAACTGCATTGAAACTGTCTTCAACTACCTTGATGAGTTCATCTGAATTCTTGCACTTCTTCCTTTGTTGAAGGCTTTGAATTGCATTGAAATAGCCTAAGTCTAGAGCATTGCACAGTGGTGAGTTAGGTGGTTGTTGTACCAACTTCATGTGAAATCCATCTGTATTTGCAGCTGCATTGAATTCTGCATATGTGCCTTTGATGTGTGGCCTTGCATTGTCTTGTTGAATGGTGATATTCTTGCTAAGAAAGGTTGGCCATTTCTCTTTAATTGTTGGGACTATCTGTCAGTGTAGTAATAACACAGTTTCCATGCATTAAATGAAATTTCTGGTAGCAATAAATGTAACAGTTTTCTAATGATTGGAGCTGAAACATGTTACCTGTTTGATTGGGCAGTCTCTGATCACATCCCTATTGATTTTCTGTATTGTTTCAACTCTTTGGTGCCTCTTTTCCTATTACTATTGTCCCTCTTTGCTGTGATCTCTTCTGTAAATGGCCAGATGCCTAATTTACCATTAAAAAGTACACTGCCATCTTCTCCAATCACTGGCCTACTCACTGCACACATGAACATGACTTTGGGGATGAAATTCTTTGACTTGTATACTCTTAGAGGCTCTGGTTCTGTAGGAGTGAGGTATTATCTGCATGTATCTCTTGTTAACAGAAACCACTTCTCATCAATATGAATGGTGTTCTCCATTGGGTTGAATCTGAACTCATCCTTCATTGCATCATAGTGTATGGCTTGTAGACTAAAGCTCACTCTCTCTCGCATGTTAGAAGCTGTCAGTAGAGACTTCATATTGTTTGTGTGAGCTCTGAGCTTCTGCCCCTCATTTGCCCATCTTCCCAGTGTGCTCTTTGAGATCTTCAACTTATCTGACAAGTTTTGCAGTGTACCTCTTTCTTCTACTGGAATGGCTTCAATCTCTTCGTAGTTTGGTTCATGTTTTTTCTTCCTAATTCTGTTTGCTCTAATGGAAGAAACATTTACAAACTCACCTTTGCTCCTTTGTTCTTTTGCAGTATTCCAGAGTCTTGTTACTGTCTTCCTGCTCACTTTGAAAGCTGTCACAGCCTCACCAATGGCTCCATGTGCAGGCTTTCCATTGGACTGCATCTTCGAGGCCAACAGAAACTGAATGATCTGCATCATTGTGCGTTCCGAAACGTCCTTCGCCATCTTCAAAAGAGAAGAAGCAGAGCAGAAAGTAGAAGAAGAAGCAGAGCAAAAAGTAGAAGAAGAAGCAGATGAGAGCAGAAGGTGGAAGAGAAGAAGAAGAAGTTGGTGGGATTCTGCATGATTCTGCCCTTATAGGCAGAAAACTAGAAAATTTTTTGTGCCAAAATCATTTTGGCACCAAAACTGTAAAATTTGAAAATTTTCGATTATTTCTGTATTTTTTATTCCATGAACAGTTAAATGACAAACAGTAAAACGCGCTACAGTGTTTTATCTACAGTAATTTTCCAGCTTAATTACCCTTAATTATTCAGATTAATTGTGGGTTTGACCAAATATTGGTTTGTGTGCAAGTCCAATTGGGACTACTATGATAGGAAGGAGGTAGTATATGGTAAATATATATATATTTGACATGTATATAAAGACTATATTTATATTTTAAAAATAATAATTTTTATAACTATTAGCAATTCTAAGGTTTTTATTAATATATACAAAGTTGAAAGGTTATATCTCAAAAAATCTACTTGATAAAAACATATATCGTTAGTTTTGTTATTTGTTAACATTTAATTTGATATTTATTTTATATTTTCATATCGTTAGTTAGCATTTATTTAAGATACATGTGTTAATATTAAAATTTCCGATCGTTATAGTATATATTAAGCTATAAATTTCTTGTAAAAAAATATTACTATTAAATTTAATTGGGTTTGGGCCGGGCACTTGTATTAAAATTGAATTTTAAACAGGTTTAGTATTGATATACAAAATTTTAACGGATTTGGATTTGTGAATTGTTTAAATGCGACCTATATTTTTTCTAAAAAGGCTAAGATTAAATGTTGGAATATCATTAAACAAATAAAAATCTTGATTTAAAAAAAACACAAATTTTACAAAATGAAAACATTACCAAATTTGCATTAAATTAGAGGAAACAGTAGTGTATATTGAGTACTGTAATTAACTTACAAAATAACTAAATAAGTAAAAAGAAAGAGAAGATGGAAAGGGAAACAGCACATAGGAAAGCAAGTTGATCAACTGTAGAGATCATCCTCCTCAGCTGCAGCCGAGGCTGCAAAAGGATCGGCGGCGGCAGCTGCGGCGGCTCCGCCACTGGTGCTGTCAGCGAAACGGAACTCCGAACCGAATCCTCTCGACTGCTGCAGAGTCTGTGCGAAAGCCTGGTACTTGCGGATGTCTGCGTCGCTGACGGACCTCCGAGCATACTTCATGGATTCTTCAAAGTGCGAAGGGGTGATCTGTGCAACCTCTTCCTCGTCTTCCTCCATGGCCTCGGGATTCTGGCTTCTTCGTCTCTCTCTCTCGATATCCTGAGAGAAGCACTCGCGTTTATCAGAACATAGTTCGTGCATTTCGTACAATATGTTTGGTGAAGTGTGTGCTTAAAGAGAATCGAAGAGAGGGTATAAGCGAGGTTCGAGGGAGTTACCTTTTCGATGTTTTCTCTGATGGCGTACTTGACAGCACGCTGGCATATTTCTGTAATGTCGGCACCGCTGAACCCTTGAGTGTACTTGGCGAGTGCTCGTAGGTCGACATCTTTGGAGACGGGGGATTTTCTCAGGCACGACTTGAAGATCTGGAAGCGGGATTCCTCATCAGGGAGAGGGATGTAGATGAGCTGATCAAGACGACCAGGACGGAGGAGGGCAGGGTCGATGATATCAGGCCTGTTGGTGGCCCCGATGATGAACACAGTCTTCTTCGCATTCATTCCGTCCATTTCTGTCAGCAGTTGGTTCAGCACACGATCAGCTGCGCCTCCGGCATCTCCTCCACTGCTTCCTCTCTGAAAGAAATCGAAAATCGGGTCAGCCCACCATATATACATGTTAAAATTTCAACTTTAGCACAGGACTAATCAAACTAAGCAATAAAACCCGAAAGAAAACACACCTGAGTAGCAATGGAGTCCAATTCGTCGAAGAACAGAACACAAGGAGCAGACTGCCTTGCCTTGTCGAAAATCTCTCTGACATTCGCCTCACTCTCTCCGAACCACATAGTAAGAAGTTCAGGCCCCTTGATGCTGATGAAGTTTGCCTGGCACTCGTTCGCTATAGCCTTGGCTAGGAGTGTTTTACCACAACCAGGAGGACCGTAAAAGAGAACACCTTTCGAGGGTGACATTCCGAATTTTTCGAACTTTTCCGGATGCTCCACAGGATATTGAACAGTCTGATTCAACAGAAAAACATCAAAAGATTAGTGTAAAGTAAAACAAAATCACAATCAGAATAATAAGATTTTTTGTTAAGTAGGCATACCTCTTGGAGCTCGCGCTTGACATTCTCGAGCCCACCGATGTCTTCCCAGCTGACATTTGGCACTTCAACAACCTATAGAACATCAAAGAGTGCATGTTAGTTGGAAAGAAAATTTATAGAACTGTTTGAAGCGATATTTTGAAACTGTGAAATTAAAGATTAGAAATGAGGATCTTACAGTTTCGCGCAGAGCAGAAGGATTGCTCGTCCCAAGAGCAGTCTGGAAGTGCTCGTTAGTGACAGCCATGGAGTTCAGGATCTCAGCATCAATGGTGTCGTCTTCCAAGTCAATCACGTCCATCTTCTCCCTAATGCATTGAAGGGCAGCTTCAGTGCACAGAGCAGCTAAGTCAGCGCCAACGTAGCCATGAGTATTCTTGCAAATCTTTTCCAAATCGACGTCTTCTGCCAGCTTCATGTTCTTCGTATGGATACGAAGAACCTCAAGACGCCCTATTTCATCAGGCACGCCAATGTCTATCTCCCTGTCGAACCTCCCAAACCTTCTCAGAGCAGGGTCGATGCTGTTGGGACGATTCGTAGCTCCCATCACAATGACATGAGCACGAGCTTTGAGCCCATCCATCAAGGTCAGAAGCTGGGAAACGATTCTCCTCTCTACTTCTCCATTCGTCTTCTCTCTCTTGGGCGCTATGGAGTCAATTTCATCAATGAATATGATGGAAGGTGCGTTCTTTTCAGCTTCCTCAAACGCCTTCCTCAGATTGCTCTCACTTTCTCCAGCCATTTTCGACATTATCTCAGGTCCATTGATACAGAAGAAGAAAGCACCGGTCTCATTGGCCACAGCGCGTGCAATCAAGGTTTTCCCAGATCCGGGAGGGCCGTAAAGCAGAATTCCTTTAGGAGGCTTAACTCCAATCGACTTGAAAAGCTGTGGGTGCCTCAACGGCAGCTCAACCAACTCACGAATCTGAGCCATCTGCTTACGAACACCACCAACATCATCATAACCCACCTCATCCAGTCTGTCCTCATCCTCTCTTCTAATGGGCTCTCCCTCACAGAAGATTTCTGTATCAGGGGCAACCACACAGTACTCCCCGGGATCAGTCTCGATGACCTTGAACTCAACACTCCTCATTCCTCCCCTCACAAGAAACATATCGCCTTTCCTCACTGGCCTGTACGTCTCAAGGAAATATGCTGCAGATACAGAAATAAAAAATAAAAAAATAGCATGCTTTAACTAACAATGACAAAATTCCCCAAGACACAAACCATATGAAGTCAAACAAATTCAGATCGGAAATAACTTACGCTTGAGGTAAGCCTCGAAGATGCTTCCAGTAACTCCTTCAATGGTATCATCAACAGGGAGAATGTGGACACGCTTTCCGTACTTGATATCAGGACATAGGTGCACAGAGACCACATCTCCCAGTCTGACCTTCAGGTTGTTGCGGACAACCTTGTTCATCCGAATCTTTGGTACATCGCAGGTATCATCAGCAAGGGCGAGGCAGACAGTATCCTTCCTTTTCTTACCCTATAACACAGATCACAATAACGGATAAGTAACCCAAGAACATCCCCAGCAAATCATAAGTAAATTCACAAGAATCTACTAGTTCCATACTACGATAACACAAATCGAGTAAAGAAAGTCCTAGCAGTCATCCATCATAAGCATAAGTAAAATTCAAGATCACATCTTCACACAGTATGCAAACATCCAATCCATATACAGCATAAGACACTACAATTCTCCATTCAATTCGGAAACAGAATTCAACTCTCACCATTCAACAAACCAAAGCTGCACACACGATTCGAAACCCTAACTTAAATTCAGATGAAGACTTAAACTTTAAATCGAGCAAGATAGTAGAAAACCCAATTCAGATCTCAACATCCCAATCAAAATTCAAATCCCCCCTCCCACAAAAAGAAGTCGCGTCGCAGAATGCAAGCTCAATACACGCAAATCGAAACGAAACCCACTAACCCTTAATCGAGAAAAGGGCACCCAAAACCCCAAATCAACCCCAACAATACAATCCGAATTCACTGTTCGATAAATCGCAGAAAAAAACCCACCATACCTTGATCAAGATAGTATCGCCGCGGAAAATCTGCAGCTTCTCCATAGTCTCGGGGTGAAGAACAACAACAGAGTTGTCATCGTTGATGGCCTCGTCCACCACCAGGCGATTCGCCGCCTTCTTCCTCTCCAAAATCGCAGTACTAAAGTCCTTCTTCTCCGACGATTCAGCTTGATTACTCATGATTTAAACGATTGCTAGAAGGGAAAAAGCTTGAAGAAAAAAAATTCAGGATTCGTGAATGAATTTTGGAGGAGGAGTAGAGAGGGTATATATAGGGGTAGATGGCTTCCTTTCTTGTTTCCAAAGACAACTCCTTTCTCAACTAGGACTCGATCTGACTACTGCCCCTTTTCTAATCTAATCTTTCCTTCTTTATTTACTTCCTAATTTAAATCATATTTTGGATTAGTGCTATATTTTTGTTACCTTTTTTTGAGTAGGGTTTATGTATTTATTTATTATTATTTGTTTCAATTGTATTATAATTTTGGATATTATTCTCTTGGTTGCCCCAATGTTTAAGGAATAATTTGACTAGGAATTGATTTTAGAATGATCTAGAAGCAACTAGAATTTGGCTTGGAATGTTGCTTGGCTAATGTTTTTTGGGGACTTTTTGAGCATTATAAGATTAGCACACCATCATACATAAATACTCCCATCATCTAAGAAATCGGAGTCAAGAAAATTTTCGACACGCTCGTTTTAAGACATCGAAATGTGTATCGAAAGATTTCTGACACACATTTAGAAAACGGAGGGAGAAGTATAAAACTTAATAGTACTAAAAAAAAATAAAATGAAATAAGCATATTGTAAAATTGGAATATCTAACAAGCCACTCGGGTTGGGGAATGAAGTCGAACTGGAGCTGGCATTGGTAAGCTTGAGTCCGACTCGATTATTACTATTTTTCTAAAGCCAATCTGAACAATTCATATGTTTAGTCGAATAGCTTGCATTTTTTTTTTTATATATGATTAGGTATGAAACTTACATATTGACGTCACGGAAGATTCATATCTCGTTTATTTTTTAGTATGTGCTAGCTCGACACACGCACACATCGCACCCGTAATTGTGCCATGAACAAGCTTCTTGAGTTCTTGTCATTTAACACAATCACAAGCTCTAATTCGGACTATTTTAGTACTCAGGATCTGTTTGGTACGTAGGATTGAGCAAGATAAAGCAAGATAAGATTATTTATCTTGCATTACACAGGTGTTTGGTAGGTATGATGATTAAACTTGGGGGCCCGTTACTATGGCAAAGCCCAAGCTTATTTCCCTGTTTCTCTTGGATAATTAATCGGGTGAAATACCCTCCGATAACTTAACAGTAGTCTAGATAAGGCCACAAATTTCCATTTTGCCCTTCTATAATCTTCTCGGTCAAAACATAGAATGGAAAACTGCAGGTAAGAATTTTCCAAATATTTTTCATAATTAACAAAATTTTATGTTGAGGACCTATAATTTTCAAAATTCAGAAGCATCAGCAAGAATTACTATCCTAATTCCTGAAATCGAAATAATTTTTACATTACCCATTTCAATTTCTCTAGATTTGACAAACATTTGAAGCTTGCCCTTATTCGATTTCCCCAAGAATATGTCGTAGCAAATCTGGAGCATGCCCTTATTCGCCGATGATTGTCGGAGGCGACGGAGCAATTGGTTGCGATGGATGAAGAAGATGGAAGGGCCAATACCAATACGATTGGGGCTTTAGCTATTGCATAGATTTGAGGAGAAATGGGGCAGCGGCCGCTGTTATGGTTATTTGTTTCCTTTTTTTTTTTACTTCTATGTAAATTTTGATATTTTTAGGCTAGGGCAGCGCCCATTTTTTCAGAGAGAGAGAGAGGGACACTAGTGTAAATATTAGAATTTTACAAGGATAGTTTTGTCTTTACAACTTTAATCTAGGGTTGGAATCTTGCCTACCAAACGCTAGATTGGTTATCCGATTTTTTTTATCTCGTCTACCAAATAACGCGTAGGATTAATAATCTTACTACTATTCACACTATTAATCCTAAGTTTATTTATCTTTACTTATCTCATCTTATCTACCAAACACCCCCTCAATGTTTAGATGAAGCATTATTTTATACTCCCACCATTTTAAAATTAAATACTAACGGGCCGGCATTATTGGGCCGGATTAATTGGGCTTTTATGCATCATTTAGTGAATTTATTGGTAAATTAGAGGCCCAAATTCAGATATTTCCTAATGTGCGGGCCCCACATTACTGGAGTATGTATATATAGTCAGAAATCAATTAGGTTTTCTTCTTTTAGGGCTACCAGCGAAGCCCGAATAAAGGCCCGAGCCCGAAATTTCTCTCTGCAGAAACTCTGAATTTTGGGGTTTTAGCTGTTACCTTCTTCCTCCACCTCCCGCCTCCGCCTCTCTCTCTCTCTCTCTCACACACACACACACACAGACACACACACAGAGGCTGAAATGGAGGAAGCTCAATACGAAATCGATTTGGGGAACCTTATGGCCTTCGACCGAAACCATCAATTCGCCTCTACCACAACTTCCAGGTTTTCCCTTTTCTTCCTATTTTCAGTTGGCGTATGCTGGGAATTCGATTCTTCAAGTATGAGTAACTGTTTTGCTCGATTGATTTGGAGTTTTATGCAACTATTTTGTGTGGTAGGGAGGAGATTGTAAAGGAAACGCTCGAACAGGGCACCAAGTTAGTTCAAGCGATTGCGGATGCTCTTTTCAATTTGCCTTCGACGGAGGACCCGGACGGCCCGCTCGTCAAGCTGCCTGCGCCTACTACCAAGTTGCCTAGAGAGAAACCTGTAAGCTCTTGATTTTGCTGAGAATTTATGCAGAAAACAATGGTTTAGTTTGTAGATTGTGAGTTGTTTATGAGCTCTTTTGGCATATGCAACTTGCCTAGGGTCGGTCACGATCCGGTTATATACTGCCGTTCGAATGAGCGGTTAGGTTGTGGTATCTACTTGGGTCTTGGGTAATGGGTACTCATACTGTTAGTTGGCCATTGGAGCAATGAATGAAGTGCTTCTAAAGCTACCCTCGTTTAGTTGTAGATAGTTGCATACTGATTCTTTTTTAAGTCTATTATGTTTGTGATTTCTGGATATTGGGTACTACTCCTGTTCTGTGCGTAATTGGGGAATGATCAACATACGTTAGGATTCTAGAAGGGATGTGAATAGGTCATTTTGGCTTTCCAGTTGACTCGTTTAAGATAAGTTGGCGTAAGCTTTCAGTTGGTAGGCCATGATGTTATAGCATGTAACTATGAATGCTTTACTTGTTTAGAGAATATTTGGGTTTGCAGCTTGCTTACTTTAGTACTATGACCACTGCCCAATTTGGTACTGAACTTACAGTAGTTTTAGTGACCTTATGAACATTGAGGATAGAGTGAGAAAATATTGTTAAAAAAGGCAGAGTTTTGTTATATCGCATCCGCAGATTTATTTCATATCAAGCCTGTAGCAACTAGTAAATGATGAGAACCAATTGTCATTTTGGGGATCATATTGTATAAGTCTTACACTAATAATATAGATGTCTTACTAGACTCGAAGATCCGATTAGAAATTAGGTCGTAATAAATTTAAATCACTTGCCTTGCATCACAATTTTTTGCTAGAGATGGTCTTCTTCATCTGTAGCTGATATGAAATGTCTTGTTTTATGGTTTTCAGCTTCCGAAGCCTAGACCTCCTACAACGTGGGAAAAGTTTGCTCAACAGAAAGGTTTGCTTTGGTTTCTATAACAAAGTGGATAGATTTTGTTAGGCTTCGTGGAGAATATTGGATTTCATTCTGATGCTGTCATTGAAATATGATTCAGGTATTCAAAAGCGGAAGAAAGATAAAATGGCCTACGATGAGCAGACTGGTTCTTGGAAGCGGCTCCATGGTTATGATCGCGTTAATGATGACAATGATATACCAATCATTGAGGCCAAGGCTACTGATGGTATAATTATAATGCCCTTCTTATTTTCATCCATCCTAAAATGCTTCAGAATTACCATGAAAATCTAACTCTTTCTTTTCTTCTCACTATTTTCCTCATGTCATTTCATCTGATAAACTTATCTCAGTGTGCTGGAAAATCATAACAATATCCATTTTGACTGGATTATGCTTATGCTTGACCACGACTGTAAAAATATTAAGCCCGTTTAGTAATGAATCAAGATGTGTAGGCTTACATACTTTCCTGTCATTATGATAATACATTGTTTTCTGAGATTGCTGCATCTTCTCTTCATTCTTTAATAATCAGTATTTCCTTTTTCCAGAACCTGGAACAGATCCTTTTGCCGAGAGACTCAAAGAGAAGAAGGGTAGAGTTGAAAAGCAGGAGGGTAATCGATTAAAGAACCTGAGAAATGCACAGAAAGCAGGTGCCTTGCCAAGGTTATATTTCGATCTTCTTTTGATATGTAACTCATATAAGGACATTCTGCTTATCTCTTGCATATTCTTTTCTATCAGAAGTCCAAATTAAAATTTTTGGAACCTGCATCCGTCAGATATAAAAGGATAATAAGGATGTCTTGTAAATGTCACAATCTTGCAACTGAAGTCTCTTCCGTATCTTTTAGAAACAGTTAAAGTTCTTTACTTTACTCTCTGTTGAGGTTTCTATACCAGGATATATAAGCACGATATTTTTGGTTGGTTCAGTTAGATTAAATTCAAGACTAAGCAACGATGCCTAGTCACTATAGAATTAATTCTTTTTGTTCAGCTCTACGGAAACGCTAAAATCTGAGTCTCTTTATGCTTTGCAGCCATATTCAACTTGCTGCAACAGCCTTGCCCATAACAGGAACTCAAGCAAAGCATACGAAAGTCAGCAAACATGAGTTACAACATGTTGCCGGAATGGCAGCAACTGCAACAGCCAGCGGTGGGAAATTTGACAAGAAATTGGCAGGTGAAAAGCCCCCGAAGCATGAAAAGAAGTATAGAAAGGTTTGTCTCATCAGTCTTACCTTCTTCAGCTTAACTATCTAACAAGTTCAGCAGTACCCGACTCGTTGATATTACTGTTATTAATGTGTTGATGGTGGCGTCGGTTGTGGTCCATGCAGTTTCTGCCAGCTGTGGAAGGTTCTGGAATGGGAACCATGGAAAAACAGCAGACTGAGACAGTGTTGAACAGGTTGATGTCCAAACACTCTCACCAGATACTCAACGTAGAAAAGGTGTGTCTCTTTCTTTGGCTTCGTGTCTACTTTTCGCACCAACAAACGTGCAAGTTCACTTACCATTCAATACATGCCCGTCTCGTATGTAGGCTGTGAACATGTACAATGTGAAGAAAGAGAAGAATCAAAAGAGAGGCGGGCAATCGTCCAACTCAGGTAAGTTTAAGGCGAACAAGAAATCTTTCAAGAAAACTTCGAATAGTAAAGGCTCCGGAGGTAAAGGATCTGGAGGTAAAGGAAGATCGAAATGATTCTCAGCCGTTCGATCATCGAATTTTTGTTAGGCTCCTGTTCAATTAAGCTGGACATTACACATGCTGCTGTCATTTTACTATTTTACCCCTCTTGTTTCTGGAAAAAAAATGTATTACTTGTGATCTTTTATGCCATTTCATAGTATTTTGCTTGAGTTTATATAATCTCTTTATTTTTAATGTTAATTATTTTGCTCGATATTCTCGACGATTGTATTTGTATGCGTGTGTTTGGTCGAGCGGTAAGTCACACCCAATAAAAGCCAATAAGATGGAATTTAAATCAATCATCCTACATATTTATAATACAGAATAAAATGACATTTTCTAACAATCAAGATTCCAACAAATCGACACGTGGACCCAACTACAATAATACACAATATAAATATAAATTCAAGACTGACAAAGATACCCCAAAATAAAAGATAAGATTGAAATAGACGTTACACTAAATTTAAATTTGGCCACACTCTATTAATAATTTTTTTTACCGGCGAACACGACTTACATGTCCACTCGAATGCCGACCTCTTGGTTGGAGGGGGGCGTGTAGTGGTTATTACTAGACTGCGTGTAGTGGTTATTACTAGACTGCGTTCCGTTGGCTACTCGATTTTACAGCACTCAAGCACCTTTCTTCGAAGCAATCCTAGCCGTTAGATCTCCAACAAATCGATCGAACTTCACCATCGATGATCCTCCGTTCTCCATCGCGCCGGTTAATACTTTCCTCACTTCCTTTACATTTCGCCTTATCTCCTCCGATCTCATCAAGTAATCTACTCTTTCCGCAACACCTTCCCTAGACGGCGTCGTTTTACTATCTTCACACAAATTAATCCCAACCTTCAAATCATCCACCACCAATTTCCTATTGGTGAACTGGTCGGTCAACAAAGGGTAGCATATGAGCGGCACGCCGCACCATATGCTCTCGAGAGTCGAGTTCCACCCGCAGTGCGTCAGGAAGCCCCCGACGCTCGGGTGGGAGATCACCTCGACCTGGTCGCACCACGGCACGACCAGGCCGCGGCCGGCGGCCATCTCCTCGAAGCCCGAGGGCAGGACCTCGGGCTCGTCCGAGCTCACTATGTCGGGCCGGAGCACCCATATGAAGTGGGCCCCACTTAAAAGTAGGCCCATGGCCATCTCCTCGATCACGTGCTTGCTGGTGTGGGCGTAGCTCCCGAAGGAGACGTACAGGACCGAGCCGCGTGGCTTGCTGTCGAGCCACGCGGCGCAGTCTGACTCGGCCCAGAGGCTGGTCGAGACCCGGTTTTTGGGAAAACCGGGCCCGAAGACCGGTCCGACCGAGTAGAAGGGCTGGATTTTCTGGAGGGCTGAGATTGTTTGTTGCTCGAACTCTTGAACGGTGTTGCATAGCATGAAATCAGCCTTCTTTGCATCTTTGAAGCATCGATCGATTATTCGATGAACAGTTGTATTCGTATTATCACTTTCTTGTTGAAGATACGAAGGTAAATCTGCAGTCTCCATCGATTTCACTCCCGGTATGTAATCGATCGAATCCGAGCGATTTCCTACACAAATTTCGGGACAGAGAATATATTTCAGGTCTAGTCCAAAAAACTTTATTAACCTAACTATGTACTTTATTCAACATGTAACTGTCTGGTCGTTTAGATGTTGCACCTGATGAAATACAAACGAACTATACACCTTACCGGTTGAGGAAGCGAAGTGGCCGTTCTCCTCGAGGAGATGGGCATGATAGTACGAGGTGAGGACAAGAGCCGGCTCGGTGAAGAACGACACGTTAACAAGGTTATGCTTCCGGGCGATCGACGAGGGCCAGACGTAGAAGGTGTCGACGATCAAAGTGTCGATGGTCGGATCCTCGCGCACCATCTTGCCGACTAGTTCGTCGACGTGGGCCGGGAAGACGTGCATGATGCCCTCGAAGAACTGGTCGTGGTGGAGGGACCGGTCGAACCCTAGCGGGAAGCCGTCGGTGACGGTGGCGTAGCGGGTGTCGAGGCCCGATTTTCGGGCCCCGAGGAAGATGTCGTCGTCGGGGTCGATGCCCCGGGACCGGGATATCTGGTGGTGGATGGAGTCGGTGTTGATGAAGGTGGTGGTGAAGCCCTTTGAGGCTAGCTTTAGGGCTAGGTTTACGAAGGGGATGACGTGGCCTTGAAGAGGGTATGGGAACATTAGAGCATGGGGTTTCTTTTCTTTGATTTCTATCATTTTTTTGGCTTTGAAATTATGAAGAAGTGGTAATGTTTAGTAGTGAATAATGGGATTGGAAATGTTGGAGGAAGTTGTTTAGAATTGAAGTTAGAATTAGGTGCACATATATATAGAGAGAGAGAAGGAGAGAGAGAGAGACATAGTTTTGTAAATTAGACTTATGGTGTGTAGTAGTAGTATAATATTACTCCTTAATTAGTCTATGGTTAATAACCAATACCATATCTATACAAGTTTTAATTTTTGTAACGAGTAAAAAATAGTAAAACTTTTAAAGAAGTACCATCTAAGTTTTTGATGAATAAGTTATAGAAATTAATTTTAAAAGATAAAGTGGAAACCCACATCCTAAAATAAAATGTCACGTTTTTTTTCTGAATAGACGGAGATAAAATACTACTACTATTAGTATTTTATCATGGATGGAAGAATTAATATAAGATAAAATTTATTTAATAAATGAATTGCACATGGAATCACGTGTCCTCATTTTATTTTTGTATACCAACTACCATCATGTACCAAATAATTATTTTTATTAATTTTTTACCATTTATACATATACAAGTAGAAATTTTCATTTTATAATGAATTCTTAATAAACATTTATATTAAAAATTAATTTTTAAAAAAAAATTATATACTCTATGTTCAAATTGAGCCCTATATTTTTTAAATAATTTAATACCCTAGCTAGATGGATAAGTAAACCATAGAAAATAATTGTAAAATTATCTAAAACTATATTTCCCGAGTCTGTTTTTACTGATTTGACCTATTTAAATATTTTATACCGTACATATTGAATATTTATAGGTCAAATTAAACTAAATAAAGGGGGTGATATATTAAAATTGTTAAAATTTATATATAAATTCGATAGAAATCATATTTGTACACATTCAAATCATAAAATTTGTAATGAAAGATCCCATGTGTTTGGGGTTGGATTTTGGATTGTAGTGAATCATAAATTAATATCTTTGCCTCTCAACGACAATGAAAATGAATGATCGCTACATAATATTATTTCATTAATAAATGAAATCAAATGAGACGGATGAAATAATATTTGTATTAAAATATGTGCCCGTTTCATCTGATGAGCTAAGAAACATTATCTATTTGAAAGTTGGCATTTTGTTAGCAAGTCAAAAATTCAACTATACATTGTAATTTTATAATAGTATTATTATTGAATCTAATTTTGTCATTACTACTTTGGGTCTTGGTATATGTATCAACTTTCATAATTTGGAATATTGGTACCTTGCTAATTAATATCAAGATGTATATTATTAGCAATTGATTAATGATACATATACTCTCCGTCTACTTAGTTAGTCCATCAAGGTTGTGATACAATAATTAAGGAAAACATAGATCGTGAGGGGTTTTGAAAGATGTTTTTATATGTTAATTCGTTTATCTTTTGGGAGAGTTGACTAGTAAATGTGACAGAAGAAAAAAGAAAGATGAATTTATTAAGTCGGCCGGGAGTAGTATTATAACTTTCATTAACCTCTAGAAAAGTACATAAGGAATTCAATTAGTATAATAATATTAGGCAAAGACTTGGGTGCGGCCAGCCGCACCATGCGGCTGGACCCACCCGGCCCGACCCGTTGACCCGGCCCGACCCGGTTTGACTTAGGTCAACCCGACCCGGTTGATCCAATTTCGGTTCGGGTCAACCCGACCCGATCCGTGTTGACCCGACCAATTTAGGTAAAATGTCAATCTTTGTTAATAAAAGTGCTAATCTTCATGAACAAAAGTGTCAATCTTATAAATAAAAATTTATACGTAATTTGTATGTATGTAGTAATTTTAAAATTACTTTATTGGGTTCATATATCAATTTAGGGTTTTATAATTATTGTTTAGTACTCCCTCCGTCCACCTATTTCTGACACGTTTGCTTTTTGCACGGGTTTTAAGACGGGAGTGGTTAGTGTGTAAAGTGTATTGTGTTTATGGATGTAGTGTATAAAGTGTATTTTGTAGGGAATAAACATATTTTAGAAATAGAGCATCATATATGCATAAAAACATGTTCTTGTCTGATCTTAAATGAAAGATCGTATAAAGACCTTTAATTTGATATAAAAATCATAAAAATCCGATAACAAACGAGCAAGTTATAATAATTTAAACTTTCGAAATTTAAATTATATTGAACTACGTGCAGAAAAAATGAGTGGATGAGATTTAAGTATGGAATGTTAAGTGTAATAAGGGATTTACTAATTGTACTACTTAGAGGCTAATTCTTTCCAAAAAAGGAAACGTGTCAGAAATAGATGGACGGCCCAAAAAGGAAAGCGTGTCAGAAATAGGTGGACGGAGGGAGTATTTAACTTCAATTTTATAAGGTTGAATATGGATTATAAATTGAAACTTAGGATAATAATTCTCTAGCAAAAGTGTCAATCTTAATGAATAAAAGTGTCAATTGTTCTGAATGAAAGTGTATCTATTTGATATCAAAAATTTTATATTTTTTTATCGACTTGTTATTATAATGTTTTGATATTATGGTTTATATATATATATATATATATATATATATATATATATATATATATATATATTAACGTATTTTTCGTAAAAGTGCCAATTATTATGAATAAAAGTGTCAATGTTTCAAAAGTGTCAATCTTTGTAAACAAAAGTGCCAATGTTTGAAAGTGTCAATCTTTATAAACAAAAGTGTCAATCTTAATCCGGCCTCACGGTGAGGCCGGGCTGACAGGAGTGTGCCCCATAATATTAACTTTTGGACTTTGGTGAGAAATTATTGCTATAGAAAATATATTTAATAATTAATAGGGAAAGAACAATAAGTTGAAATGGAAAAGGAGTGTAAGAAAAGATAAAATTGGTTGGCAAAAATTCAAAAATTAAAAGTGTTGATGCCCCATAAAAAAGACATATCATACGCGTATATATCTCTTAATTATTGTCAGGACTAATAATACTTCTCACGTTTACGTATGTTGGCCTAGTGATAGAGAAAAGTTAAGTTTCGGGACCAAAGGTCTCGAATCATCATCCTCTGTAATGTGACTTTTAAATCCTCCGTAACGTGACTTTTAAATTTCAACGTTAATTGTTATAAAAAAACACTATTTCATTAAAGAAAAACCAACACATATCTATCTATATATCGGCAAAATATACAAATTTAACTCGATAAACTTGAATTTCATATGTGTAAGTCGACACCAAAAATCTAAAGACGCTCGTTGTATTGCTCAATAGAACGTTTATTTTACTTTCGAAGGCAACATAAAGTTTCTTAAATTCGTTTTACTTTGGAGCCTTCGTTGCGATTTTCCATCATCACAAATTCGTGGAATGAGAGAAAATCGTCGCAATATTTAATCTACAAGGCTAAAATTGTCACATTTCTAATTCAGACTAGATCGGTCACAAAATAAATTATCGAGCTAAATTTGTCGTATTCTCGCAATTTTCGACTCATTGGACAAAACTTATCGGGCATCCCCATAAAGCCAAAGGTATGATGAGTGCAAGAGAAGAAGTTATAAATCTATACCAAATTATTGAATACCAGTTTTGTACAGAAGAAAGAAGCAGCTATATAAGCAGTGAGCAAAACGCCATTGAAATTCTGCAAATATTATCATAACTCTTAGATTACAACTGTTATGTAGTATTGCTTTTCCTCTAAACTTCACTGCCGATTTTGAAATCCGAGAAGGAAGCGTTTTGGTGAGTTTCCGGTTTCGGTGCAGCAGAAGCAGCTTCTCTCTTTTCCGAGCCAAAGAAAGAGCAGCTCTGGAACGCGTCCAGACTGTTAGCTATGAGGCGGTTCAAACCACCGAGGCTATCGCTAAGAATTAGATCGTTGCTTTGATATCTACACGAGGAGGGTATGTCCAAATCTAATGGTCCTAAAGAGTCGGGCTGCATCATGCAAGGATCTTGAATTAGATCATACTGAAACCGACACACTGAAAAGGGTTGAGTAAAGACTTACCCAGTATATTTCTGAGAGTCCAGAGAAATCCTTCGTGGGGTTTTCGATTGGGTTATCAGATTCACATTCATCCACCAGGTCTTCGAGAGTGAGGTTGCCATTAGTCAATTTCTCTGCTCCGTGCAATTCCTGCAAGAAGAATGAATAATTTTGTTACCGTGAACTCTTATAACAGTGTTTAGTGGAAATGTCAATGCTGCTTCAAAATCGAACCTCGATTTCCATAGTAGGCTGTTTACGGGTATCTAAAGAACCATTCATACGTGCATCACGGTCTTCACTGTAGAAAGCGCTGCCTTTCTGGAAAGAAAAGGCGTCACATGTTTCTTCAGCGTCCCAGATTGAAGGTGCTTGGAATGCAAGGCCCTGTTGCTCGACTTTGTTCTGCTGTTTGAAAATGTGAGCAGCTATTGCTGCATCGAAAGAGTCGCAACTGAATGGAATCTGTTGAGAGTTAGAAGCTAGAGCTCCAGGAAAATCACTGCAGTTGGCATCTGTGCTTGGCGTTGCCTCGGACAATAGTTCTCCCATACTTATATTCATAAGACTGTCGACCCATTCCCCAGAAGTCAAGGGCATATCCATCTGCAAGGAAAAATAGATTCCAGAATCATGAAATTCAACACTACCATAGAACCATCGATGATGAAAGCAATTAAACAGGTAAAGTGAAGACATACCGTGTTCTCGACATGCCTAGTATGTGTCAAATCTCGACTTTCTCTTATGGGTGATGATACAACTTCAGTGCTATCACAGTATCTAGAGGTATTCACATTAGATGCAGCGATATCACATGAAACTGTCGCATTGGGAGTTGATTCAGTGCAGGGAGTCGGAGTGATAATTGGTTCAGCAGAGACAAGCTCTGGTTCGGCATTCTGCTTTCTCGCCACATTGATATTAGTACAAGAAAGTGCTTGGGCAGTTGCAGATTCGATCTCGGCTTTTGAAAACCAGCCATATCTTAAACAACAAACAAAATATGTTACACGATGTACATTTTGCTTATAAATATCAAAACGATTGGAATGTGTACACTTTCTCTAAGGCCTAAGTGAATTCCTCGAACAGAAAAGGGGATAATTCATACCTGAGGCGGAATACTGGAGGGCTTCCAACTGAGTAATGTACATCTGCTGCACACAAAGTGGAGTCCTTAGTCCACTTCTGATACCCCACCAGGCTTTCCCTATGTGCCCAGTACGGGAAAAGCATTAGCTCTTGATTTAACGACTTTTCGTTTCCCCATTTGCGGTTCAGGTGTTCCAAGACCGATGATATTTTCTTCCTTGTACTCAAAGTAAGCTCCAGATAAGGGTTATGATGATTCTGCAAAATTAATAAGTTTCATTTAGTCATGCTAACTGGCACTATTATTAATTATTACGATTTCGTTTCAACCTTACCCTTTCCAAATCTTTTTGAGTAATTTCATCAATTGGAAACAACTGGAGCTTAAGCTTTGCAGGATTGTTGTCTTCATTGGGCGTGCTTCGAGCAGATGTTTGCAGAGAGCGGGCCATTTCCTCAACAAGTTGAGCACCATCATGACCTGAAAATACATATATAGAAATCGGAAAGGCAATTTAATTGAAGCAACTTCTTATAAATTCACATTAGTTCTGTCATTTACTAAAGTCAGGAAGAGGTTTGAAACCTGGTATCTCCTGATAAGTTTCAGTCTCTTTATCAGTGTCCACCCTTTCCAATTGTTCAGCAGCATCAGCCACCAACGAAACTCCAGCAATGGCAGCCTTCTCCCATCTTTTATATGCAGCAACTGATGCAAGGCCTACAGAGAAGATGTCCAATCACGTACATATATCGAAGTTGTAAGAACGGAACAACTAAAGTAAAGCAAAAACGGCAACATCATGCCTATGGACGCTTCTACTATTCAGAAATATTGCGTCAACAAGCTGCAGGTGCACACAAGCAACTCCAAGGATTTTTATTCTTGATTATTGAAAATAAGCCGTGCTATACAAAGGCCTATCAACCAAATACAGAAGGCGTGAAAGCTACTGGCAAAATGAATAATTTCATCGACTCATACAGGCAAACTTCCGGAACAAAATCAATCTCAGAACCCTTTGTATATTCAGAAATGCAAAACATATAAGAGAAGAAAATTAGTAAAGAACAAAAATACAAAGACACAAAGCAAAAGAGTTATTGAATTACCAGTTTTCCGCCGATGTTTCACTGTCTTTACAGTTGCTTGGTCTACTTTGCAGTTGCCACGGCTCATTCCTACATTGGCATGGCGCTTGAACAAAGATCCCTTCCCAGTTCCAACCTTCTCGATGTTCTGGCTGTCAAGTACAACCATTTTTACTGCACGATTATCATGCACTGGTGCTCTGACCTGATTTGTGATGTTCTGAACAGGCGTATTA
Organism: Thymus mandschuricus; assembly: GCA_029379335.1. Taxonomy (NCBI): domain Eukaryota; kingdom Viridiplantae; phylum Streptophyta; class Magnoliopsida; order Lamiales; family Lamiaceae; genus Thymus; species Thymus mandschuricus. Next base: position 1,917,055 of record CM057078.1, read on the forward strand.
TTTTCTCCAGTAGGCAATCGTTTTTTAGTATTCTTTTTGCGATCCCTCAAAAGTTGGCTCTCCTACATTATAAAGTTGATCATTTGAAATAATCAGTCCAACAATATCCAAGATTTATTTAAACAACAGAGAAGGCTTACTACTCCTAAACTAACCAGAGCCTCCACAAATATTTTAAATCTTCGAGGTTTTAGGTGAAGCTTAGATGCTTTACAGCTGTACTTTTCCAACAACGACCACCTGCAACCAAAGACATCAGTTTAAGGACTGTCATTTAGAAAGAAGAAGGAAGGGAGGAGGGAGGAGGGAGGGAGGAAGCAGCCAGAACAAGAGATATATCAAAGCAAATCTGCAAATAGAGAAGTTCATGCACAAGGGAAAATGACATCTAACACCAAAGTTACTAATAATAAAAACATGAAAAATGTGCAAAAGCATCATGGATGTTCAAATTGTGAGTGCATATAACCCATGAGCATTGTTTGAGTACATTTGAGTCCAAATTCTCACAAAGATGGCGCAATAAAACCCAGCCTTTTTGACAGAAAGAAACATCGGCAAGTTATCATCTATCAGAACTAAAGGATTAGCAATTACCTTTCCATCATAATTATCCCCCTCACCCCCCACCCCCACCCACACACAGACGAACAAATTAAGTGTCTTGGAAAGAACTGGAAATTGGTAGACATTACGTAATCCTACAACACATTAATTAAACCTTTGAATTGACTTAGTGCATATGCAAATTTACACAATAAAAAAGGAAAGTCTTCCAAGACTTGTTTGCATTGTATACTTGAATTTTTGTAAAGGAGCCTATACAAACAATTCATAATTTACCATCGAAGCATCGCAGCGTTGGTGTCTTTTGAATTTTTGGCATCAAGGCAAAGTTCCGGGCCCAGCAACTTGTTCATTCGCCTGACAAGTCGATAGTAGTAATGTCTAACCTGCAAGCCACAAACCAAAATGGGAAGTAAAGTCATGAATCAGGATATATCAGGGATAGGTTCGAGTAACTTCAAGATGCATTCCCAAGGAATTACCTGATCCTTGTTTTTGCTCTGGACACGTGAAGTGATTTTCTCAAAATTCTGTCAAGGAAAAGCATTGCATAGTCAGAATACATCCATCGCCGGAAAAACACATTTCATTCAAGATAAATACTACATATGTAAAGAGGTTGCAGATTATTTGCCTTGCCAACTTGCCGCAAGGCGGCAAAAAAGCTTTCTTCCTCCTGTCGAGTCCAAGCAGCCCATTGCCTTGTCTGTTTTTTCACTGCAGCAATCAAAAACCTATCAGCACAGGCATTTGCTAGTTGATCTGATCAAATGAACCAAGACGAAGATCAAAGAGTACCCGAAATCTGTGGAGCAGCTTGCTCTTGCGAGGACGTGGGCACACTAGAACTCCCATCCTTACTTCCAAGATTATCAGGACAAATACAAAGTTCACAGTCCAAGGAAACCTGAGTCACCATGTTTAAATCTTTCTCATCATGCAAATGCCAAACCTTCGTACATTTTTAGATCCCCAATTCGAATTATGCTGATCGCCACAAGAGAGGCAAGTGTCTGGATGAAGCAACGCCGAACAAAGGGTTAACAATGTCGAGGCAAAATGGAAAAACCGCGTTCAATCAATTAGATGCATACAAAATGTCAAGGAAAGCAATCGGAAATCCCCAAACCCAGAATTCACGATCATTACATCCTACCAACAAAATTCCCAACTCTTTCAACACAAATCAGAACTTAAACTCACAACTCTTTCGATAAAAATCGGAAAAAAACTAACTCAAACCTAGCTCACAAACATATGCCAACTCGATTCAAAGCGAAATTTAAATTTTTCAACGTTGCTGTTTGATCCATTAACACCCTCAAATCAAAATTGGGAAAACAGTAGCAGTAAATTAGAGAATAGAACATCAACAGCGAAAGAAGCCAAACAATTTCACGACACGCAGGCATCACCTAGGGTTTCAACACCACGCCCAAACAAACAATCAATCACTTCAACACGATTCCGAAGCAGCAAAATTCAAGCAAACACACCAAAAAAAACCGCACCGAACACGAAATTCGAACTTCATCGAAGTCAGCGCCCAACTTAAAGCAACCTCCACTCACCAAATTCAAATTCCCAAATCCCCTCAACCCAGAATTCAGAACCAACACACAAACCCTAAGATCTACCACCCAAAATCACCAAAAAACAAAAAATTCAAACAGCCCCCAATGTGCATGAAACATGTGATGCAAAACAGCCAAAAAAATCAATCAAACAGAGATGATTCCATACCAGTAATTCCAGAATCAAATTGGGAAAGGATTGAACAGGAGCAAAGGCCAAAAGGGGATAAAGAAATTAAAAAATTAAAATTAAAAAAACAGCAGTGTCTTAACTGAGATGAATATAAGTTGAAGTGCAGTTAAAGATTAAAATAAAATTCAAAGGGGGCTTTGAATTTGGGAAGAAATTGTTGAGAAAAAAGCAATAAAAACTCAACCTTTTTTGATGGATTGTCTTTATTTTATGGTTAATAACCTTTGGATCTATTTTGGGGAAATTTTGGGGCTAATTTTATAATTGCATACAATTTCATTAAATTTATATGGCCTATTTTGAAGAAAATATTAGGTATGTAGCATATTATATCTTTTAGGTTATGCTTTTTCATATTTGTTACAATTTTAATATTATTGAGGGATAGACGAACGGAAATGTAAAGAAGATACATAATTACTCGGTTCACCTGACGATGTGTTGGCTGTTATATTCACTGGAAGAAAGGGAGAACAATTTTTTTTTTTTTTGGCGGCTAGGTTATAGATTATAGAATTGCTCCTTACAGCTATATAAATAGCGAATAAAGAATACAATAGATGGGCTTACCCTAACGTCATTCGTAAAGCTCAACAACCCATACCATCGGCGAGCGAGACCCGATAAAGCCCAATGGGCTCAGCGGTCCCTCGACCAGAGCTGGGTACCTGAATATAGGTTTAACGCATATCAACATTGTTCATTACTCAAAATTCTACACATGATTTGATTTTATTCTTCTATTACTCTCTCTGTCCGACTCCAATTCACTTGTTTTATTTCAGTACGCGATTTTTTATGTGCAGTGTTAAAAGAAAAGTAAGGATTAATTTCTTTCTATTTTAGGAAGCATGTTAATTAAAATGGGACATTCCATTATGATAAGAAACCAAGTAAAATAGAACGGAAAGAGTAATATACTCTCCCATCTCATTTTTTCTAAACCTTTTATTGAATACATATGTATAAAATAATAAAACGGGCTAAATGAAGTGACGAGCACTTGTTTAAATTTGGACAAGTTTTACACTTTATGGCCGTTAGTATAAAACATTAGAGGTAGATATAAGAATTAAATGGGTACACAACAAATAATTTTACAGGGATGGATTCGGTTGGAATTTTGGAATATTCATTAAATAAAACGAGTATTAATTAGCATAATATAAGTCATAATTCAAATTATAGATTATAGAGTGTAATAAAAGCGTACACGATTTTGAATTAATTAATTAAATACAAGATAAATAAAACAGTTGACATTTTCATTTCACCGATTTATATAAATTATAAATATCACTTTGGATAATTTCTAATGTATTTATTTTAAACGAGTTTAGGTAAATCATAATTACTTTTTGAGGCAATAATATTTGCCAAAAAAATAAAATAATTACTAGCATTTTAGTTTTACTCAATCAATTATAGAGCAATAAAAAATGGGGGCCATTTTATTTTAGTACAACTCAACTAGATCTCATAGACTGTAATAATTTCATTAGGTACAATTAATTTTCTTTCATTAAATTATTTTAATATAGAATACATCTATTCAATAATATTTTATGGCATGTGATTAGATTTATATATTGGAAAGTAAATATTGTTGTAATAATACATTAATATTATTCTACAAATTTTAATTGATGACAACATCTAATCGACATTTGTAGATTCCTTTTTTTCCTATAATTAAAAATTCAATTTTTAGTGGTGTTCGTTTTATTTATTTATTGAGGAAATATGTGAGTTTAAAAAAAAATTGAAAAATGAAATGTAAATCTTACGATATGCCAAACTTTTTTGAATTACAAAAAACTCAAAAAGCGATACTCCGTATTTTTTACGTATTTTTTAAAATTAATCCTTTAATTATTTGATAATTTTTACTATTTTAAAGGATTTATTGTCTTGTTATCTAGAAAAAAAATAGAAAAATATGTAAGTTTTGGGGAAAAAATATTTTTAAATTAAAATATTAAACTAATAAATTATAGTTATCATTTGCTATTTTTAAATTACGTATATTATGAAAAATGTCGTTGTGTGACCGACCACATTATGACCAAATAGCATTATTGTTGACAATTATGTGTACATCCACATATTTATGTACATAAATAATAATACATTGAATGAAATAGAGTATGTAATTCAATTATTTCATGATTCATACTCCCCTGTTTTTTTTGAGATGATCACGAATCTATTTTAAGGCGTGTTATTTGAAATGATCAGCTCCTACACCCCATATTAGATATGTGGACTTACACTATTATACAACAAACCTCAATTTTCTTAATACGCGTGCCCAAAAGAACGTGCTACCGACAATTAAAATAGTTAAATTTATTAAAAATTATTAGAATAAAAAACATTTTAATACTAAAAAAAAATATTAATTAACTATCAATATTAACCTAGTAATAACAACTAATGCATCCTTATAAATAAAATTCGAAAATTTATGAGATCAACTTCATTTTCTTTAAATAAATAATTGATTAACTCTTGTTAGTAGATCTAAAGAAATATCAACATTTCTCATAAAATTAGATCATAAATTACAATTGGTAATAAATGGAAAAAAAAAAAAAGAGAGAGAGAGATAATTGATTACCTCATTCCAAATTAATGTTGATTTAGATCTCATTGCTATGAATTTCTCCACCTCGACGTTGATTCAACCTCCACTAAATCTTTTTGTAGAATGAGTGAACCTCATATAGCTGAAAACAACTTTCATGGCCAAAATTAATGTTGATTTTGATGAAAGGGATGGATGAGTTTCAAAAGAATTTATGATCATTTAGGATATAGCGAGGGGGAATTTCCGAATCTGAAAGAACTAATTGAGCCGGAAGAGAACGATTTAGATCTCGGGGAAGGAGAGTGGCGGCGGATATTTAGGTTTCGAAGATATGTCGCGTATTTCGTGCCAGTTATATATGTCCAGTGTAATAGTTGTTCAACAAAATTTTAGTAGTTTTGAATTTATATGGTAACAATTGTTTGTAACTACTGACCCGTGTCGTCAATCAGAAAACGAATTAGTGTTTGAAACTTATACAATTACAGATATATAAAGAAATTATTTCATTTCTCAATTTAGTTCATCAAATATTTACACTTATTGCTTCATTGTTAGCTAGTTTAGTAAACAAAATGTGTTCCTAGTAAATGAAATCACATTTCCATTTTCATCAAATATTTGCTCACTTAGTCACTTTATGTATATTCTCCTTGTATTAAGCCATTAGATATAAGACCTAGTAACAAAAAACCTAACATTCATTAATTAAAGGTATGCTTGAATTATAAAAATCATACCACTCCGGTCCCTGCTAGTTGAACCATTTGCTTTTTGCACGGGAATTAAGACGAAAATGTTTAGTGCATAAAGTGTATTTTGTAGGGAATGTAATGTGGTTTATGTATTTAAACATATTTTAGAAACAGAGCATCATATATGCATAAAAACATGTTCTTGTCTGATCTTAAATGAAAGATCGTATAAAAACTTTTAATTTGATATAAAAATCATAAAAATCCGATAACAAACGAGCAAGTTATAATAATTTAAACTTTCGAAATTTAAGTTATATTGAACTACGTGCAGAAAAATGAGTGATGGGATTTAAGTATGGAATATTAAGTGTAATGAGGGGTTTACTAATTGTACTAATTATACTCTAATTCTTTCCAAAAAAAGAAATGAGTCAACAAATATGGAACGTCCCAAAAAAGAAAATGGTTCAACTAGCAGGGACCGGAGTGGTATAAGAACTTTTCAAATTGAACTTTGATCTATTAGCTTGTGATATGCCCTTCCAAGATTTTTCGATTTATTGTCCGAACGTTGATTTTACAATTTTTTCTGATTTGTAACTCTGCTGTTTGCTTCCCATATATCATTGCTGGTAAAGTGACTCATATCGCCGTTGTCACACCCCAATTATCACAATTTTCGATATAAGTAGTGATATGTATGTCAAACTTCAACTCAATATACTTCTTTTTTTTTTTTTTTTTTTTTTTTTAACAACGAGCTAACTCACATTTTCTCCAGTGAGATTTGTGATGCATTACATATATTGAAAAATCGTGACATGAAAATTTTAAAACAAGTTAACTAAAGTTCAAGTCATAAACTACATAATCTACTAGAGGAATCCGTCCACGATAGGTAGGGAAACGAGTCTGTAACCTATATGAATCGGGGGTTTACGGGCCGAAGCCGAAGCCCATTACATAAAGCCCACAAAAAATATTCTAAAAAAACAAAAATAGCAGTAATAATTCAAAAAGGAATAAAACACCATAAAATAAAAAATAGAGACCCGTTTGGATTAACCGAAAAGCTAATTGCTAGAATTTGAAGGCCGGCGATTTACTCCTCCGCCGCCGTACCGGAAAATTGAAAGATGGGCATAGGTTACGCCGTCGGCGTCGTCGGAGTTCTGATCCTCGCTCATGCCGCCTACTCCACTATTCAGTGTGCGCGTTCGAATCTCTTCAGTACATGTACTTTGAATAAATTGTGAATGCTAGTTCTGAGTTTCCCGATCTGTTTTTTCTTTTTTCAGATAGATCTTTGCTGAAGATTACTGAGGAGGAGTTCTCAGGGCCGCCGATCACCGTAAGTTCGCGTATTGTATTTCAGCATCTGCGTATATAGCTGTGTATTTCGTATGAAGCTGCTACTTAGGGTTTGGGGGTTTTCGATTGATTTTCAGGTAGTTATGGAGTTGGTTGCTGGCTTGATATTTTGCTTGTGGGCTGCTTTGACTGTGCCCGGGAAATTCTTGTCGATTCTCCCTCAATCAGATGAGAACAGGTTCTTAAATTTCTTCCTTTTCCCCCTCGTGCTTGTGTGTTTGAATGGCATTGTGTTGTTTGAAGATCGTTGAATGCTGAATATTGAGTATTGTATGTGAGGATTTATGTTCATGCTGGATTTCTGTGTGATTGAAGTTTTTGATGATTCTTTGTGTGAGGTGTTCGGGGAAAATTTTGTTAGGCTGAGGAAATCGTAGATGCAAGAGATTTATCCCAGATAATTTGGAACTAAAGTGTAATTGTGAGTTTTGTGGGAGATTTTTAGCTCGTGAACAATGGTGGGAACCGGCTTAAGATATAATTTGAAGAGTATGAATGTGTTCTCTATCAAGCTGTTATTGCCTTAGGCAATTCAACTTAGTTCGTTGCAAGTTTGTTATGCATCTGAGAGTATCGAAAACTGGATCTCGTGTGATAATGGGTAGCTACCCTTTCAATTATGATTAGATATGAAGTGATAGTACAGAGCGTTGCTGCATTGAACTCTAGAGTGAAAACATATCCAACTTACATTAGGAGGTAGCTTATTTTTCTGAAATTGACCCTGAACTTCGATACTTCAATCTAAAAAGCTACTCGGTGCACCATTTATGGTCAACTGGTAATTACAAGGAACACTAATGAATTCACTTCATGATTTAAGACACCTAATGTATGCATAACAAGGTAAGAATGTGGCATTAAATATTCAGAGGATTTATATGCATCTTTAGCTTCTATTTGTACAAACTTGTAAGTTATTTTGCTTATGTTTCACAAGTTCAATTAACTAGTTCATGCAGCTGTGATTTTAGCTCAGTAACGATACCTTACTGCTTCGATCATCAATTTTTGTATTGAAAGTGCTTGAAGCTACTACTAATACGACTATTTTTTTTGTCCAAACAGGGTAGTTGCATTGCCTTCGAATCTGGATTTCATGATCTTCAATCACCGTGGAAGAGCTTTTCCTTTGGATGTGGAGATGAAGCTAAAGTGAGATTACAGCACCATAGCGTTCGGTTAATTAGTGAGATTCTAGGACCAAAAAGTAACTGAAATTAGGTGTTAAGTTACTGGCTACACGAAGTTATCGATTTATCTTTCAGTCGGGGGTACGATGAGCTACCACAGTATTTATTCATCTCACTGAGATTCCAAAGAACCAAGGCAGTTTGGTCTGCTTCTCATGTCTGTTTGTTACAGTACAATCTTGTTAATTGCAAAGTTTGAATCTTTCATATAGGTGTGCAATGCCCTTTCGTTTATGCTATTTCCTTCTTCGTTTTACTCGCGTATAGATGACCCGAGCAGATTATTTGACAAAGTTTTCATGAAACTAATTGTAAAACCATAAAATTTCAAGAGAATTTATCCAACAAAATTTGCAGTTAAGCGATGAATGGGTCATAAGTCACTCTCAACAGAAGAAGAGAGAGAAACAAGAAGAGGCCAGGGTGTCAAGCTATCGATGCCCATAACCGCGATTGCGACATCACATATAGCAGAGATTCATGCACCTTCCCGTGCATGAACTCGTGTTTTCTTCACTTCTTCAATGCTCAACTCCGAAGCACACCACAGACATTCCCTCGAGAGAGCTACAACCGCAGGTTTGTCTCCTCGTAGCGTTCCTTTCCACCCCCACCAACATGGCCCTCAAGATCTGATTGTCTCTAGCCAATCATTTCTGAGATATCTCTGCTTCTCCATCCAAAATTTTCTGAAAAGGACAAAAAGCAAAGATTTATAGATATTTAGAATCCTGTCACTACAACTGCTCCTATGATTCGGGCAATAAAATTTAGTGTTCGACTGGATAAGGTAACGAGTTTCTGTTGAAGAGCAACCTACAATTGACCACCACAAACTTGTCTCTTCCACTTGCAACATCCATACCCCTCTTGTTCCTTTCAAAGCCTACCAACTTGCACAAGCTTAAACGGAACGGTGTTTTTACACTTAAGACACTGAAGCATGACGGTCAAGGAAAGTCTCAAGAGGAAATGGGTATTATTTATAATGATGTAATAAGGCGTTGCTCATATCCATAGATCCACACCTACTCAACTACAAGTATATATTCCCAGCCAAAGTCTTTCATAAGTCATGAAAAGTTGAAACCATACAATCAGCCTATCTACTAGTCAGAAGCAAGCATGCAGAAAAATAACCAAGAGAAATGCAGGAAGAATAGCTCGTGTCTGAGGGTCAAATATTTTGTCAAGAAAGTGCCAGAGTATCTCAGTTACCTCATCAGTTGGAGAGTGATGTCTTGGATGAGTAGTGATGGAACCAAGAGAGGGCACTTCTCGGTTGTTACCTCTGGCAATGGGGAGTCGAAGAAGTTCGTGGTAGGGTTGCGCTACCTTTCGTATCCTCCTTTTATCAGGTTGCTGGAAGCAGCAGAGAGAGAATATGGATTTGAACAAAAAGGTGTATTAACTTTACCTTGTGAAGCAAGTGAACTGCAACAAATGTTAACTCAATGTCTGAAGAGAACATAAGTATTATGTAATTACATTGCTTGCAACATACTGCGACTAAGCATCTATTTCCAACCTGCATGCAGATAGATGATAGAGAAATCTTCACTAGAAATTGCTAGCATGAGATCCACACCTTGTATGAAGAATCATTAATATATTTGAAGTGCAAAACTATCTCGATAGTTTCACCAAATTGAATCACACAATACCACCAGACTCCATTTGTCATATAGCATTTTAGCATATACTATAATCATAGTCATGTTACACCTTGAGCATACAGCATGTCGCCTGCTTAAACGAAGTACAGAATTCCAGAAGATCATAGATAATAAGTTGATCTCTCGAGCTATTCTGATCTATCTATTCAATGTTATAAAATCCTAAAATCAGACTAGCTTGCAACAAATGACTATAAAATCCCAAATATAGAGAAAGGGGAGTTAAATCATACAGCAACATGATACAAAAAGAACAACAAAAAAAATCCCAATAAAATCATGATAAGCTGACAATATTGAATAAAATGGCACCAATCACATGGTAATAAATCCAAGTACCATAGAATTACACCAAGTTAGAATGTGCGAATCAACGAAGGATTATGCATATTATGTTGCCTTAAATTGCTTGGTTAAATGAATGTTGCCAAATATGTTTATATCAGAGTATGCATATTAGAGTTCAACCGTTTACCAGCAGATGCCCCGAAGAAGAAATATACACTGCTGAGTACAGACATCCGAGTTTCCATCTTCCGCTGGTATCTTATGAGCAGGATGAGATGAAAAAAGAAAGCAGACTCCTCACAACCAAGTGCTCAGTGCATTTCAATAGATCTATTGGCACTAACATTTGATTCTAAAAATTAGTTCCACAGCCTCATGAAGCCAGTAAACGACAGGTGCCAACAACAGCAAATTTTATGTGTATATGTAGACGTATGCAAGGACAGGAGCGAGAGAGAGATAGACGACGAAGTAGAAAATGAATCAAAAGCTACAATCTCATTCATTAATAAAATAATGTCAATGACAGAAGGAATTTGGAAAGGACCTGACACATCTCGAAAAAATGTCTTAATCTGGGTTCCGCTCCTAAATGGATTAGCACCAAATACACAAGCACAAACTACTGTATGTTTTTTTGAGTTTGACTAACCTAATCAACTCCTATTTTTCTTCAACATTAGCCAATCAATGTCATTCAAAGAACTACAAATTTACAACTGAGGAAGCTCCTGCTGGTTTTCCAAAGACTGTCGTAATATAAACTCAACCCTCCTCTTCTTCTCATCTCTTTCGTCCTCACGACCAAACCATGATGCTGCTCTCCCCCCAGCCTTGTTCCGAATCCTCAAATCCAACGGCTCCCCAAATACTTTCTTACCCCCCTTGAACTCTAAAATTACAGAACTCCTCTTCTCAGGGATAATCTTCTCGCCATCACTTCCAGAATCAAGCCCGTCCTTCATTGCCTCAATGGCTGGAGCAAATGTGTCCAACAACGAGGTTTGCTTTTCTTTTGAATCTTGATTAGGAAGCTTGGAGGGAATTCTAACCTCTGATACTTCTACCTCTCCAGCCTGAGAAGGATTCACAAGAAACGGGTTCCCGTTGTTTGTAACTTCCAACCCATTTTCATTATACGGTTCAGCAGATGTAGTGGCAGGTAATGATCCATTACATAGCAGCCGCTGCTGCAAGCTTAACAAGGATCTTTCAGCCTTCCTATGCTGCCTAGCCAGCTCGATTTTATCTGTACGAGCATCAGAAAGCCTCTCATTCCAAACAGGTGTCCGGATGTACGTATGGGGGTCAGGAAATGCAGGCAACCATGGTGGAACTTGCTTAAAAGCTGGAGTCTCCCCCATTTGCAAGAAACTAGGTATTGTCATCCTCCGTTCCTTGATCACCGGAAATTGTGGCAATGGTTGAGCAAATGGTACCTCCTCAGCCGTCTCTACATACTCTTTGATCTGTCTAATGGCGCCTGAACTCACTACACAGTCAGCAATAATCTCCGAAGCACCAGTAAACCCTTCGGGCATGCCCAGATCTTCCAATCCTTGAATAATGTCGAAGACGTTGCACCTTGTCCTACCAGCTAAATTCGCATAAAATCTCGAGGTTTTTCCCAACTCGCAGACGTACCTAATCGCAATGTCAGCTAGCGCATCTATAGCAGACTCGTTGAATCCCTCAAACCCAATAGCCTCGCACATTTGCGCCACTGCAACTCTTGATACCGCCCGACTGTAATCACCAGCACCAGATCGCGAATTCGATTCATTCCGGACGTCTCTCTTGCCTTCAGCTTCACCTCCATCGCTCATGTTCAGATTCAAGAATCATTTAGGGGGCTCTTAATCTTCAGAAACCTCAATACACACTCAGAATTTTGAAACTCTAACCCCAACGGCACCAAGAATTTCAAAGATTTCCCGAGGAAAAAATCAAGAAAAAACCCTAGATTCCAGCTGAAATAACATCGAAGCAGGTGGAGACCGATACGGCATATATTCTATCGCTTCACTATCTGAAATCAAAGCGTCGGAACGCAACTCGGTAGCGAACACTTACAGCTGATGCAAACTCCGTCTTCGAATTTCGACAAATTTGAATGAATTTTGTTATTGGCAGGGGAGCGGGATTGAATTCAACGAAGATAAAACCCTAGAGAGAGAAAGAGAGTCATCACTCTAGGGTTTTGACCCTGCAGATGGCAATTTTGGGGGGAAATTGGGTTTGATTTGGGGATTTTATGGTGGAGTGATAAACCCTACTGCGGAATCTGAAATTGGAAATGTGGATCGAGAAGAGAGAGAGAGAGAGAGGAGAGAGAAAGTCAAAGCTGAGTACTCAGAGGGGGGGTGGGTATTTATAGGCGGAGCCACATTCGAGGGCTGTTTGGTAATTTCGTAAATTGAAATTCAATTTGCTTTGTTATTCTTCCTTTTCTTTTTCTTTTTTGGAGAGAAAATTTGGTTTGTGCTTCGTTTCTATTTTTGTTATAGAATATACTAATTTCTCTAAGCTAAAAATTGGTTAATTCATAATTTGATTTTCCAATACTTCCACTTTTCATAATCATATTCTGAATCTCAATTTTTAGCGACGAATAACATACATGTCATGTCGCTAGCTAAGACGTAGATTTCTAAATTCAATTTTTGATGCGTCACATAATTTTCGTGACATATTTAATAACTTGGACATATAAGTATAATCTCTCAGCCGCCTAAAGGAGGGCGTCTTGCTTAACTCGAGTCGGCCGGGCACTGTCTAAGCCGTTTTCTAGAACAACGTATGCCCCTCTTGCATGATAAGTCTCGCTATTGTAGTCATCATACATTTCAATGTGTTGAAAGCAAACGAAACAATAAAATTTTGGTCTACTTTCATATAGTGCATTATACGTACATTCAAAATTTTAATACAAGATCTATTTTCGATATATTGAAACGCATGCCGGTATAACGACACACATATTCTTCAAACTTTTCAAATTGTTTTATTTTTAAACTAATCTTCAAAACACTTAAAAAAACATTTGCCACGAAGGTCGAAAAGAAATGTAACAATTTTTCGTTATTATTATTATTATTTTTTGGAGGGACAAGATTTTTGTGATTCGAGTATGGATGAAAAGTGTTTGTCATCCTCCCATTCCATTCCTATCCATCGCAAAAATCCAACTCCAAATTCTTCACTTCCTTCAAAAAATGGCGTTTTGTATGCAGTTATCGTCACCATCATCATCATCCCTCAAACTCCCGCTAAAAAATCCCGCCCCTTTCTTCACAAACCCCATCAATTCTTCACTTTCCCTACAGCCACCTTCATGGGCTTCTTCCCTTCGCTCCAAATCTTGGAATTTCTTCCTCTCCACCTCTCTCTCTCTAGCTCTCTCTCTCTCAGGTCAGGTCACTCCCCCTTTCTTCAATTATTAGATTTTACTTAATTCTGCAAATTGGGCTGGATTCTTGCATAGGTTAAGATGTGGGCTTAATCTAGTTACCTTGAATATGCTTAAAGTTTCTTGATTTCGTGATTTGTTTATCTATTGTCATTTCTCTTGATTGAATCACTGAGGAAAAAGGTTTGGATTTTAATAGGAGTAGGAATTGCTGAAGGGAAAGTTGGAGTGAACAAGCCAGAATTGTTACCTAAAGAGTTTACTACTGTCATTGATGTTGCTGGCTTCCTGTCTGATGGCCAGGTCTGCTTGTTTCTTTCTCGATTTTTTCGCGTTCAAAGTTCCTCGTTCGGGTCGAGGTTGAAGCCCGTGTTCGTTAGTATGATTAGAAATTTATGATTTGGTTGAATGGTGATAGAAATGTGTTGAAGCTTTTGAATTATTGGAGGCATTGTTTAGGAAGTGTCCCAATTTTTATGGATGTAAATTGTGTCGAAAAATGTAGTATGTTAGTAGCAAATATGCAAGTTCGAAGGTGGTTTCGTTAAGCTTCAAAGGTGAATCGGCAGGAAAGGAGGATTTCGCAAGAGATAGCTGCTCTTGAAAAGGATACAGGGTATAAGTTGAGAGTCTTGGCACAGAATTATCCTGATACACCGGGTATGGATGCTAACGTGCACTCGACTAGCTAACTTGTTCGTGTTTTAGGAATTCGATTGTAGTCTTGTGTACTTACTATTCTGTGTTTTGGGCTGTGTAGGATTAGCAATCAAGGATTTCTGGAAAGTGGATGATAGTACAATCGTATTTGTTGCTGATCCGACATTCGGTATCTTATCTATCAAATGAGCTTAGCTATGTGTTCTTCGTCTGGCTAGAATGTTCGGTTATATGTTTTGTATATGCTGCTAATGAACAGGAAATATACTCAACTTCAACGTGGGGGCTTCCGTTGATTTAGACATTCCACGTAGCTTCTGGAGCCGACTAGCAGGGAAATACGGAAACATGTTTTATTGGAAAGAGAAGGTTAAATCTCTCTGCCCTGTTGTTATGTGTTCAATGATATATTTTTCGTGTTTACAAAATTTCACTGATAAGATCGTCGCATTCAAAAGGGAGAAGATGTAGCTATCGAATCCGCTGTGATGGCCATATCGACTTGCCTAAGAGAACCCGTTGGTTCCAACAATTGCTCGGAGGTACAATAAACTCTGAGATACTGGGAATTTGTTCTCGTTACTATTCCAGACTTTCCATCGGAAAATCTATAGAGGGAATCGAAACATAGAGGAATGATCTCATGCTTGTTTCATTGTTATCAATCATCATATGTGAAGCTATTGCATCTTTGTATCTAACTACTGTGACATATAATGTTAAGATTGCTTGTTCGTTCCTCTTTCGCCTTATTATTTTGAAAAGTTAGACAAGTGGCTGAGATTATTGCTACCGTCTCTTTCCTTGTTTCTCGTACGGAACGAGCAGTGTAGATCATGAGATTCGTTATGTAATAGTAGGTCTTTATTTCTGTCGCTATCATCACTTTCCATACGATGCGACGTTAGAATTAGAGGATCTCGGATGCACATATGTACGTAGGTATAATGATTTATCCAGGTGTTAGATCCTGTCCTCTCGTCTCTTGTCTCTCGTCTCTCGCCACAGACGGAGCTGATTAGCGACCCTCGGTTTCCTCAGCAAAGCAAGAGGTAAACAACACAAATCTCATAGATAGATACATATATACTTCACTAAATCACCATAACTTTGTACATCGTTCTAATTACTGAGTATCATCTCATCTAATACCGTTTCTTGTGGCAGACTAGGGTCTCGTTCTCGAGCTATTTATACAGCATACTAGCAAACATCGTCGATTTATACATAGGTACCATAATACACTCGATCTGAAAAAGAATGAAAAAATCAAACATTCGATAAAGCTACGTCTTTTGATTACTGCATCATGCTTTAGTTTGAGCTTTGAAGAACAGATAGAAGATCGGTATATCTGCAGGGGATCACGAGAATACCAGTCTGCTTGAAACCAAACTCGTTTTCCGCCTGCTCCAGCAGCTTCAGGAATCCCGGGTGGGCCAAATACCTCAACTCAAGAACGAACCTCTTCAGCTCTCCCCCGTCAACCGTGTGAACGACGAAATGCCCCTTCTTCACATCCTCGGGTAGATCATTCACCGGACGAGGCTCATCGTCTTCAAAGTCGAAGTCCATTGCAGGATCGTACCTACACCTAGCCTGGAATTTCTGGACCATTTTCGCTATCAGCTTAAGGATAAGAAAGGCTCCGCTCATCCTTCAAAGTTGAGGCAGAGACGACAATTCAAGTGAGGTACGTTTTAGCTGCAAACGGAAAAAACTGAGTATTTATAGACAGGAAGTGAGGGGGACATAGTTTCAGATGGATCATATGCTCGATGATGACAGGTCGCTTTCGGAGTTCTTATCCTGACCAGTACAAGCTAGAAGGACAGGAACCAACTGCATATATGGCTCTACTTTGTCCGATAACCGTTAAAGGAGGAGGGATAACGAACATCACCAAGTACAGCATGTGGGGGAGGATGCAGGGGACCGTGGACGGATGTTCAAATGTTCCGATTTTGTCTGCTGCGGTACGATGAAGATACTCTTTATGGGTAGCTATGGCCAAATGTTGAAGCTCATCAACTAGCTCGTTTATATAAATAGTCTGTGGGAACGTGATGCCATATTATCCTCTCTCTCTCTCTCTCTCTCTCTGTGTGTGTGTGTGTGTGTGTGACTGATGAACAGAGCAGTGCGTGTTAACGTGATCGATCACGTTGTTGTATGCTTTGAGAAGCAAATCTGGCAACTCTCACTGCTCAGCAAGGCTTGTTTTAGCTCAACAGTACCAAGCTCAAGCTCGAGGAGGTCACGAGCCTTATCGATAAATCTTTCCATTTATAGTATATAATATGGAATTTAGATAACTGCTTCATGAAAGGCTCATACTTGTGATATTCGGTCTCAAACGTTAACTTTTTACTGTTTGACCACATTCACACAATCACATTTTTCAAGATAGTAGAAATAATTAATATTCCCGTCCTCAAAAATAGGTTTTTAATTTCTTTTTCAGCTCGTCGCTAAAATTGTGTTTAGTTTAGTTTTGAATTAACGGAATATCCATTTTATATTACTACTATCAACTCGTACAAAGTGAGGCTCAAAATTCATTTTAACATCCGTTTATTATAAAAATCAAAGGCGTCGAAGACTCTAACTGTATATTTTTCGTGGATGGAAGGAATATAAATTGAGCTGCTCAATGTTAAGAAATGAATTAGTACTTACGGCCAATTTGAGCAATTTCCATAAGTAATGTCAAATTATTATTTTATAACTCATATATATTCAACGAGTGAGATATGGAAGGTGTATTATATACGAATCTCATCTGAGAATAGGCCAACAAGTAGAGCAACGGAATGATGCTTATTGCTTGGGCAACAAAACAAGCATATGAAACATCGTAAACATAAGCTACTTAAATTACTAACAATTCGATTAATTTGATTGTTATTCTTCCCCTTTCATTTATAATTACATAATATATACGACAGATCATAACACAATACCATGTGTATAAAACTACGAGACCAGCTTGAATTCTCGAAGCAATTAACATCAGATTGAACTGAGAATTTAGTTACAGAAACAGGGACGAGGACGAGGACTCGTAGCAGATCTCCTGATGAACAAAACGAAAACAGCCACGTTACAACTGAAAATCTATAGCATCATTTTCATGGTGGCAGCAAACTCAAGCAAATTGAAACTGTTCCCAGATGCATATTTACCTATTTCACTATCGATATATGCGCTTTGCTATGAGATGAAATCAAATACTAATCAATACCAATTCGAGCTTTTAGTTTTCTCATGCAGTCGAAGTAAGCCACAGTTTTTCGTTAGATTGAAAAGAACTAACTTCACGTGCAAGACCAATCTTTCAAAAGTGAACATTAAGCGAACATATCATGCATTTTTATTGATATAGACAAATGAAGCAGCGATAGATGGTATTGACCACATAGCTAAAGGGGAAGCACATGCAGCAGATGACAGCCAACGGATATAACAGGAACCGAGCACTATTCAGGTCGCCAAACCTAGAAATTTTGACTCAGCTAGCTATAACTAACCAACATGATTCCATTCCAAACATCAAGGAATCTACTCCAAAACAAGGCATGCGTTTACATATAGAAAACCTTATCATAGAGTCAAAGTTCTACACATCTACATCTAGCATGATCCTCATAACAAAGTGTAGCACATCAAGAATTCGACCAATGAATCTTTAGATTGTGATGAGGTTAGAAACACACAAGATTACTAAATACTAGAGCAGACATATTAGCATTTAACAGCGGTCGTTCAAGTAATTCTTAGCATTTCTTAAGGATATACCTCGAGGCATTTCATCAAACAGTTGGCTTACGCTCGAAAGTCGTCCCAGGATCATCAGGGTATGGAGAAACCTGAAGGCCGGTCACCATAGCATCAGGGGGGCCTCTCCTGCAGCGCTGCTCCATCTCTTGAACCTTTTCCTGGCTACCGGAGAAGACCGCCTCTACCGATCCATCCCTACGATTCCGAACCCAACCTTTCAACCCTAACTCCTTGGCATTATCAATAGTCCAGTTCCTGTAGAACACCCCCTGCACCCTCCCCTTTATCACCACCCTCACCTATTTCACACACACACCACATCCAAATCCCTAGCTTAGCAACAAGCACGTACAATAAACAGAAAGGGGAACACAAAAAATGCACTAGTCGAATTGCATGAATTCATCATTAGATCACCAGCTACAATACTAAAAGAGGCAAATCCACCAATTCAACGAGGCAGTAACTGAATTGAGTGTAACTGCTTGAATTCATCACCAGATTTTCCAGGAAAGCAGTAAATTAAAACAGATAGGAATCGAATTGAAGTTTAATTTATCCCACGCTAATTCATCCTATTCACATCGCATGCAGAGATTATCGATTACAACGGAACAGAGCGCTTACGGTTTTATCGGCGGCGGCGGTGGGGCCGGGGCCATCGGCGGAGGGGGAGGAGCTCACGGAGGACATAGGAGCGCGGAGAGAACCAAAACGACGTCGGAGCAGAGGAGAAGGAGGAAGAGGAGGAAGATGATTACAAGGGAGAAGCGGAAGAGGATGAGGAAGAAAATGAAGACGATGAGGCCGTAGAAGAAGAGGAAGCTCGACGAATCTTCTACAGAGGAAGCCTGCATTGCGTGGCGGCCATAGGGTGGCGGTGCGTGGGGGGAGAATGTGGAATTTGAAGATGGAGATCGCCATTTGTGTTGCAGTCGTTATCAGTTGGGGAAGTTTTCAGTGGTTTCTCGATTTGGGAGAATATTTCGCCCCAGAATAATTGGGCGGCCAAAAAAGGCCCTTTTTTAGAGAGAAAGAGAGAGAGACGGCCCTTTTATACCACGGGCCCACACAATTGATGCCCTTTTTTGGGCTTATGAGCTAAGTTATGGTTTTACAAAGGGAAATTGGTTTTTTGGGCTTTATTTAAAGCCCAATTAGTTAGGCTAAAAGAGGCCTGTGATAGAATTTCGTCTCATCTAAAAGCTCGAACTTGAATTAATTAGTTTGAAAATAGAAACTAGCTCGCGTAGAGTTGTCAATTGGTTAAGGCTGACCAGCTTGATCGGATCGTGATAAATAGGTCCAATTCGGTCGAGCTCACTACAATCGTGGCCAACCAGTTTGATCTAAGCTTTGCCAAGAAAATGTCAAGATGAGGTGCATTTCGACCTCAGTTGTAGCCCGAACTACTTGCGTCCACGGATATAGCTCAGGCTATGTCGGGTCGGGCTAGCCTGACTTGTAACCCTATTATCTTCGAACGAGGTCTTATATAGCATATTATTGTGCCATATACTCTCTGCCCCAACAGAGTTAAGATTTTTTAAAATGTGTATGAAGTATAAAATAATAAAACGCTTCGATTTAGTTGCATGGTTGTGTGGTGTTCATCATCGCCTGCTGTACCAAATGTAATCTCATCAATCTATCGGTTCACGAAGCGTATGATTTTGTCGATGCTAGGTCGATGCACTCCTCTCACATGTCCATACACTTTCACCGTGTATGGTGTTAGAACCTTTTAAGAGTCGAGGACAACGTTCATCAATTGTTTATCATCATGCACACACATCAATGTAGCATGCACCAACACGTATACGTATTTACACGATGCTATATTTTAGCCTTTTTTCGTTAAGAAAAAATATAATAAAAAGCAAAGAAAGAAAAGAAAAATTAAAGAGGTGGAAGAGAGGAAGGAGGACTCGTGTCATGGGCAATGGCGTGGCGTAACGATTCACATCCAACGCACCTCAATCCAATATGACGTGGACTGGGCCCCATCAATCCTTTTCTATTTTTTTTTTTCCATCCAATAATTCTCTCTCTCTCTCTAGGAGTATTTCCTTTTGGCACTTCACTTCCAATAAAAATTTGTTCACTTGCAATAATTATTGTGGCATAGAAACTTTGTTTCTATACGTCTACATATAAGAGAATCTATAGTTCAATTTAAATTTTCTTTGGCTTTACAAGTAGAACCATCCCAATTAGCATTTAGGCTATAACATTGTATCGTAGGCCAACTAAGTGCAACTCAGTCGCTAAAAGCATTAGAAAAGCATTTCCTTTTAGTGAATAATAAGTCGATAGTTCGAGTTATCTCAAATCATATATGTAAATGTATATATACTAACCTTATTTTAAATTGAATGGATCCAAAAAATTCAATCGAACCAATAATTGTAAAACCCTAACCTAATATGTATCTGACCGACTTACTCACCCACTAGGCCAATACACAAAATTGAATCAGGGTCGATAAAAACTCGACCTGATTTCACTAGTTTATGGATTTCGGAGCCTAATCTGACTTAGAGTTAAGACCAGAACTACTAATACAACTTTTCTGAAAAAATAAGCAACATAATCGTTCTTTTTGAAGCATTAGCAGAAAATCTAAAGACTGCGTTACAAAGGACTCGGATTCGGAATCTTTAGTTTCGAAACTTAACTGATGTATACTGATTAGGTCAACACATGCAAGACCCTTTTGGTTATGTATGTGCATGCATGGGCATGAGAATGGTATATATTTAGAACATGATGGGGCATGCATGGTGAGAGGTGAGTCATCAATGGTGGATGCCACTCTCATTTGTCATTACATGCATGGTGGATGATAATGATGATGATGTAAGAAGCCATGTCCAATTTTTCCCTCCATTATCCTATTTTTCTTTTCTTTTCTTTTTCATTTTTTTTTAAAAAAAATAGGTTATCTCCATCCCCATTATTGGAGCTGCCTGCATAAACACTAATGTCATTTCATGCAATTTACTTCCATTTTTTTTCATGAATAAATCCATCGAATTCTGTCTCTTTAATTATTTCTGATATTTTCATCACTTGACCTAATTCCTTTACTATGATAGGATTTAAATTGGATAGTTTTTTGGGCTTTTGTGGGGATCCAATGCTTGCTTTATTAAATGCTAATTATACCTAATTGAGTTAGTTATTGGCTCATATTATAATTAATACTACAATATTTCACATTCAATCATCGATCACATGAGTGTGGTTGATTGTGTTGATTAATAATTAAAAAAATTACGTTTGCAATATTGAAGATATTAAAATTGAGTTGTTTACGAGAGGAAAAGTATCATTCGATTTATATGTAAAGTTCAGAGCATTTTCTAAGCTAATGTGGTACAAAACGGACTGCTCCAATACGCCCCCAATAAACCGTTGTCAATTTTGGACCGACTATAACAGGGATGCAAATGAATTGAATCAAAGAAAATAGTAGCCGATTTGATTCAGGCTTGTTAAGCTATTCGAAGATTCAAATTCGAATTTGATTTTTTTCTTGAATAGGTTTTTCTTATTCAAGTTCGATTTGAATTCATATTTGAAATGTTCGCGATTCGATTTTCTGTTAATTATATTTCAAATGTTTCTTTTAAAATATTCCGTTTGAATATTCGATTAGTATTTGATATTTGCTTCGATTTGAATGTTCCATTGGAATATTTGTGGAAATAATAGTTATTTAAATATTGGTAAAAAAATTCACACTTTTCAAGTTTTTTTACCTTGTAACCCTTTCCTCATATTTAAATTAAAATTACAATTTATAAAAATAAATCCACTAGTTTCGATTCTCGATCATTAACAATGCTAGAGACCTATAATTGAGTCAAAATTAAATAGAGATGTCACATTTAATGGTACATATCCATTCACATCTAGTTTAATTTCAACAAAACAATAAATGAAAATTTATACTCCCTCCGTTTTTTTCGACGTGACATGTTTCTTTTCGTCACGATATTTAAGAAATACGGAGTATAATAAAAGAAAGTTAATAATGTGATATGAGTTAAATATAAATATAATGTTAGAGACAAGAGTGGTGTTTATTAAGCCATAAAAGGAAACAGTCCATTCGAATAAAATGAACTCAAATTGGCAAATAATCAAATTGATAAATAAGTCACGTCAGAAAACACGAAGGAATTACTGTACATATATTCCCATGGTTTACTTAATTCAACATGTGTATGATTAAATGCACATTCTACGGAATTTGTTCACATCTTTACTAACATGTCTCACATCAAGAAAAGCCCTATTTAACCTAAATATTATCTCAAAACTAAGTAATAACCAAATATTCAATAGCATCTTTTTTTTTTTAATTATTCAACCAAGACATCATTTGAAATGATCCCCACAAAATTCTACAAAGCAATATATTATGATTAGGAATTATGAAAAGTAGATCAATTTTCTAGGGGTGGGACACTATAATCTTTTCAAATTGTAACATCAAAATAAAATTGACTATGATTAGCAACCAAATAAAATTATTGTACCTTCTATGTTTACTCTGATTTGGCTCCTATCACCTCACAAAAAGGGTCAAATCAAAGTAGACGGAAGGAATATACGTATTAGCCTAGCGATATAAGATTAATATCGTAACCAAAGATTTCAGATTTGAATCATTCATGATGTTGTTTTAATAATTACTTGTTCCAAACTTTAATTGCATAAGGTTTGCTATAATAAAAATAAAAACCTAACAAGAAAAGAAAATATATTCACATAAAAGTTGAAGAATTAAACATGCCAATTAATCATAAAATAATTGGATTTACTTTTCTTTTTGTGTATTTTGATATTGCTTTTCTTAGTCACCCAATAAACTATTGTGTTTTTTTATTTTTGCATGTAATTAGAATTAGGATTTTGGCACGATGGAAAGAAATATGTCATTTTGCACTTTTAATTTTATGCTTTTTACTTGTTTATTTTTTAATTTTATTTTTTAGTAGCTCAATCTCCACTAATGATTAATGGAGTAAGAACTCAAATATGCAAAGATATAACGCACTATAATATTCCATTAATTATGTACGGATTTTTCATATTATTTTATAATAAATTTGTAACAAGATATGCCAAATTTGTTATATTGCTTTGATTGTTATGCATGAATTGTATTAAAATATTTAATGAGATATAAAGTATGTGAGTATAGAAACAAGCAATCAAAGTTGGACTCCACTCAAATAAGTCAATATATAAATACTTTATTTACTCATGTGTTTGGCCAATTAGAATTGAACAAAAACTCACCCCAAAAATGTGCTTAAGGTTGTTTTTGGAACACATGTATTCCAACTACTCATCTATGACTTTGTATCTTATTTTTCTCATAATTATTAAGATTATTATTGTTGTTGTCGTCGTCGTTGGTCGGGCTAGGCTTCATAAGATAAATAGGGTCAAAGATTATGTATAGTTTGCTGGGTCAGATTTACATGCGGCTAGCGCAGGCTGAAGCCCTTACTGATTGCCAGAATCTTTTAGATATTTGTGTATGTTTTGATATATTAGCTCTCGGTGATTTGATATTTGGTCTGACCGGCCACCTGTCTATTGACACCATTACTTTTATTCATTTTCGATGAAACAAAAATTAGATATTAAACGATCTTTGAAGATGAACCGAAACATGTTAAAAACATCAATTATGTCAATTCGATCAGTTGTAACTTTTAATTTGACATTATCGCATCATTCTGAAAATATATCGACCATCGATTTTTTTTTTTTATTGAAAAATGAGAAGTTCCAATCAACTTTTTTAAATTTTCTTTATGAAACTAATAATGAATTCGTCACGATGTGTAATAGTGAGTGATGGGTCTTGATCAAAAGGGTAATCGATTAAGTAATGCAACCACCAATTTGTTAGAATGGAATTATTGAAAGGAAATTTATTATTTATACACAAAAATAAATAAATGAGAATGAGAAAGGAAAACACGCAATTTCACTTTTTGCTTTGAAAACACGACTTTTTATTGCTTCACAAATAGGAATGTTTCCATTTCTATGAAAATTCTTAATCTAAATTGAGGTTAGCAATTTTGTTTTATTTTTTGAGAAAAGGATGGAGTGTCAAAATTAATTACTTTGATTTAATCCTTATCTAATTTAAGAATTTTTTATGAGTTTATATTTTGTATTTTTATTACTCTCTCCGTTTCATATTAATTGTTCTGTTTTTTTTCGATACGAGATTTTATTTGTATTGATGAAAGTGAAAGATAAAGGGATAACATTTTATAAAACGAGACGATTCACGTAGGACAACCTAATTAAAAAAGAATGACAATTAAAATGGGACGGAGGGAGTATTCTAAACGTATGGGGTTAGGTTTTGATCTTTTATTCCCTTGCAAATAATAAAAAATTGTTGTAATAAAAAAATAAAATATTGTTATTTTATTGTTTCCGACTCAAAACAATGAAAACAAATTATTTTCGGAGTTATTAATGTATTATGAATAACGGCCGTTACATAAAACTAAAGATATTATTTTCTAATAATGATTAAAATAATTGAATGAATATGACATTTGCATTTTTCTACAAAGACAAAATAGCAAAAAAATAAAGGGGCCACATATATAGGACTAAATTCTAAAATTCAACATGACTTTCTTCTTAATACTAGTGTAAGTCCATTAATGGATAATATAAATAATTAACTAGCTAAAAAATATTACTATAAACATAGGTAACCTGATTAAATAAGTTAGCTATGTACAAAATTGCTTACTCAAATCAATTATTAGGGTCCAAATTATTTCCATCAATCGTAAAATTGGTAGTATATATTATTTTACAAATTTTACTTGATTAGTCCACTCTTACCTTTATAAAATGATTTACTATTTCTATGGAAGCACAAGAAAAATAGTTTGTGAATTAAATAAACACGTATACATACCAAATTCAAATAACACAACCTAACAATCACCGCCCAAATTATCTCTCTATATTCATTTTGTACCAATTTAAATAATTACCGACCAATTGATCATGCCTATGTACTCGTTTCTTAATCATTGATTCATCGCCGACAACGAAGCGCAACTCAGTTGGTTAGAAGTATTCGCTCTAAATAAGAGGTTCGAAGTTCGAGTAATCTTAAACTAAAGCTATTCTTCCAATGTTGTTATCTGTTCGATCAACAATTTTAGATTTTATAAGCTGATGCAGCGTAAATGCGTGACAGGAAGGAATAACCCGAAAAAAATAGAAAACTGCAAATTTGACCCTATAAACGATGTAATTTGGCCGAAATCCATCGTACGTCAAGGTGAAGCGATGTGTTTTGCTCAGAACGTCGTTTTGACCCGAAAACACTAGGAATTCGCCAAATTCTGAAAACCTGCGCGAATTATTCACGTTACATAAATCGTTTCGCATGATAGTATATTTTTGCCTCCGTCGTTGAAAATGTTTTTCGATGGTTCGCGTGAGAGACGAACAGAGTAATGCATATACCGAACCGAACCGAAACCGAACAAATTGATCGATAACAATCGATTTCAAGAACACTTATTGCTAATCGTCTAATACAACATCGATCACTAGATGTTCTACTAAAAGATCTATATAAGTCTTATAATACCATAACGTATATTCCCGAATGAAAATTTTATACTCTATCACATACACTACTATAGTGCATCAATTCACTCAATTCTATATACAATTTTGAGCAAATTCCAACTCTATATCATCACATTACTTGACATCCATTAGGGTTCTCCTCGCTAAACACACCTTCGTTCGTATTATACGTATCCTGCAGATACGTGGGCGGCGGCAGAGGCGGGGCCGCCGCTTGGCCATAGCCGTGATGAAGGTTATGATGCATCATCATGCCATAATCTTGATGGCCATAGCTCTGATTGTTCATCGCCATAGGCATCATGGCGTAGTGCGTTTGTGGACTAATGTAACTGCCATGGTACTCCATCTTGCTCATCTCCACCTTCATCTCCTCCGCCGCAGAGCCCTCCGGCTTGGACTCGGGCACGGCCTCTTTCTTGCCCCCGGCGTCGGCCTCCTTTGGCTTCGCTTCGCCCTCTCCTTTGCTCTCTCCGCCTTTCTTTTCTTGTTCACCGCCAGTGGGGGAGGGGGCGGCGGTGGCTTTCTCTTTCACGTCCGGGGCGGGGACTTCTTTAACCGGCGGCTTCTCTGCGGCGTCGTCTTTTTTGGGAGGAACGATCTCGACTACTCTCTTGAGCTTCTCCCTTAGAAATGCAACGAGGCTGTTGCCGTCGATCCTTCCGATTACGATGATCGAATCCTTTTCGAGATTCGTCGTCACTGAATCAACGCCTGGTGATCGTAACAAAAACTCCTCCATCAAGAACGTAATATAATAAATATTGCATGATAATAATAAATCGAGATTAATTAAATTTAAAAACTCACCATCAAAATTCTTAATTATAATCCTCTTGATTTTATGCGCACATCCGTCACAGTGTAGCTTGGTTTTCATCGTCACCGTGCTAACAGCAACCTGAAATATCAAGAAAATTTATCGAACGAGTCGAAACTAATATTCAGTGCGTTCATTATCAACAGACGTCACAGAGGTTGCAATAAAAAGTACTTAAGCATGTTTACCTCTTTCGGCTTCTTATCACCATCATCAACCTTCTTCTCCCCTTCAACCTTCTTTTCGACTCCGGCGTCGGTTTTGGGTTGAGGGAGAGGGGAGATGAGCTCCACCTTCTTCTTGGTCTTGATTTCGACTCTCTCACGGAGCCAGGCGGGGTCCACGTTGCCCGTCACGGTCAGCTTATTGGCGTCACAGTCGGCCTTCACCGTCACCACACCTAGTTCGGACCACACACACAGCAGTGCAATTATTGTTAGGTCGTCCCTACAGATGAGGGGTCGTGATCGCCCCTCGGCGCAATTATCATGTCTGCTAGCTGCCCGGTAACTTTAACTTGCAGTAAGTTCGACGCTACACTCGACTCTTATATGATTTTAATACTACTTAAAATACGTCGATATGTGTGAGGAGTGCAGCTAACGACCTAACATCGACAAAATCGTAAGTTTTAGCTAAATTCCAAACGACAAGGAGTGAATTTTACTTTTTCTTTTAATTAGTTTCGAATTTTTTTGAATTCGTTGAACCCAACGGTAAATATATTCCTTGAGAACTCCGAAAAAGTGGTATGGAGATTGAGAAAAAGCGTTTTCACCAAAGCATGGACTATATTCATTTGAAAAATCGTTTCGATTTCATACTCCTTCCGTCTCATTTTACAAGAGTCGATTGGTCGGAATTATTTATTTAAGAGTTGGTGGTACTAACATGAAAGAATCACATGAAAGATATGAAATTATTTTTTAATATTATAAGATTCGAAAAATAAAATGATGAACCTTCATCATAATATTCATAATTATAAGCCCTCGTGTGCTCTATAATTGATATTATTACCTAAATTACTAAAATAAATGAAATCACATTTCACCAACCACACTATTATTCAACTAATTTTATTTTATTTTTGTAAAAGTAGTAGTAGTATTATTGGAACTTTAATTATAAACTGTGTCACCTAATTATTATTCCTCTAACCAAAACTACTAAAACTAAAACCTCTTTTGTTTCCCATCCATATAATAAATAAACGAACCTCGTTAGAGAAAACAGAGGGAGTGTATGAACTTGCTCCCAAAAAAAACAAATCTTAAATTAATTAAATAGTTTATGAAAAGAGAAAATTAAACCAAATCTTAAACTATTAATTACTTAAACTAAACTAGAAAAAAATAAATCAATTAATTAATTACCTTCCAAAGTTCGAACCAAGCGTCTGACTTTTTTGGCGCAGCCTTCGCAATGCAAATCCAGCTTCAGCACCACCGTCATGGGAGGCTCTGCTTTCTCTCCGCCGCCGCCAACCGCCGCCGCCGCCTTGACGACGGCCTCCGCCGCCGTGTTCTTCTCTCCTCCATTCTTTGCGGCTACTTTCTGAGAAAACACACACACGCGCACACGAAACTGTTAACAAAACGAGAAGGGGTGGATTGCAATAATGGGAAAATTAAGGGGCGTGAAGGAAATTAATTACCTCCCCCATTTTAATTTTTTTGCTGCAACAATAATAATTCTTTTATTTGGATGAAAATTGTTTGAAGGGAGGAAATGGAGGCAACCGCCGCGATATATAGAGCTGGAATTTTTGATGAGGTCATTTGGTTTGGGCCCCACATTAATTAAGTTATTTTATTTCTTATTTTTTTTGACAAAAATAATACAGTTAATTTTATTTATACATGTGGATGTATGTATGTATGTATGGTGTATGGATGTGTGAGTGGAATGGAAATGGGGCATGAGTCATGACTCATGATGACGTCAGATTATATTTGGAAGTTCTAATTATGCCAGCTAATCTTGATTAAGCCATTATACTCCATGGACAGTGGATCATATGAAAACTAAAAAAATTCGTGCAAACTGCAAACCATGCATTTTTATGCATAACATGTTGCATTAAAAAAAATATTTTTTTATTACTCCCTCCGTCCTCCATTTAGTGACGGAGGGAGTTAGGGCACGCGTTTTTTCGCATTTTATGGTATAATAATAAATTAATGTGTTAAAGTGTTAAAGTGGAATAATTGTGAGTCCATTTGAATTGTTTAATCCATGTCTTTCTTGTTTCACTAGCTAGGAATTCATTATCACCCCTCATTCCACTCGTCCAGCCCTCTTCACGAATATTAAAATGTTAAAATAATAAAAAGTGGATGTATAAAGTGTTAAAGTGTTAAAGTGATTGTGGGGTCTACGTCCAAAAATGAAAATTGTCAGTAAATGGAGGACGTCCCAATATAGTATTAACGTCACTAAATGGAAGGCGGAGGGAGTAATAAAAATGAACTAAATAATATTTTTTTATGCAATATGTTATGCATAAAAATGTATCATTACTGCATTTTTATGCATGGTTTGCAGTTTGCACAAAATATTTAGTTTTCACCAGAACCACTCCCATACTCCATGTACCACTTTGTTAGTCTCAATTTCTTTTTTCGTCATTTTCAGTTTCTTTAAAACGAGTACCTTCCCTCTTTTAAAAGTATTACTTCATTCGTCTCTCTTAAGTCGAGTCGTTTATTTCTAGCAATTTTGACATGGTTTCTCACACTTCTTGATGATGGGGTTTAAAATAATTTTTTTGATTTTTTTTTATTTTACGGGTGACTACGACAGTCATAATATTTATAAAAGTTTTTTTTTTTCTTCCCAAAATGCATTTAAAAAACCATCATTAAGAAGCGTAAAAAACGTACTCGAAAATCAATTCAACTTGAAGAGACGTGGGAACTGTAAGAATTCATTAGTCATGAGATTTCTGCGCTATCAATTTCATTATCCTAAGGTTGAAAAGGTATATTCTTGAATGTTTTTATTTAAAGATCTTTAATAAAATCTATATAAATGAGTTCAATATTTATTAAGATTCACGTCATGTAAAATAATAAATTTATCTATTAGAAAATGATGCAATTTATACAGAATTATGATATTATTTTGTACACCTATTATTATAATATGTCGGTTATCATTTATTATTTATTATGAGAATTGATTTTTAATAGACCCTTACCTAAATATATAAATAACAAAATTCCAAAATGCATATCGTCCAAATACAAAATATATTTAAAAAAATACTAACATTTATGAGCAATTAAATATGTATATATACTTGACATTATTCTAGAATGTACAAGCCAATTCGATTTGGATACAAACTTGTAAGAACTAGGGTTTATGGCGAAACGATAAAAATAGTATTCCCTTCATTATTGTAACAAAATCGTGAATATCAAAAAAGTATGTAATTTTATCATTCTTATTCGGGAGCAGAAAAATCAGCTACTCGAGACTTGAGACACTTATTTAGCGACACATGGAGTATATTTTTATAATGAAATTTTATTTATAGTACAAGTTCATCATGTTCAAAAGAGTCAATGTAAAGTGTCATTATCGAGGTAGTATTTCTCCATTCAATTATCTTGAACTTTAATCTATATATATTGCACCTTGATTAGCTACATTAATTAATTGAAATTATATCCAATATACTTATATAAATTGCATATTATCTCATAAACAATACAATAATTAATATTGGAATCCTAATAATTACTTTTGTTCACATATAATTGTAATAGAGAATCTCAACCCAACTAATACCACGTTCCTCAATTACTCTCCCATGCATAAATTGTTTTTTTTTTTAATTTATATTTTCATCTTTTATAGTATTAATTATTTTTTTATTTCTCTTTTCTAAATATTTTTTGCGGAGGAGATTTGATACGTAACTATCTCAATTTAAAATAATTTCAAAAAATAAATATGAAAAATAATGTGAGAAATAAAATTTGAATTGATTTATCCTTTTTATCACTTTAGATGCTCTTTTGTAAGGCTGGAAAATGATAGGAGGATTTTGCTTTCCCGCAACGCAAGTGAACGAAATTGATTTATTTTGTCTTTTGTCTTTCAACTATTCCCTCCGTCGCATCGATAAAATTCAACTTTTCAATATTAAAATTTTGAAATTCTCTATGAGTAGTTAATTTATAAATATAACTTGATTATATATTTTAAAACTATTTTTGATTTATTTAATTGTGTTTGGGCTAATTATTTCCACTTCTGAAAATCGTCAGTGAAAAACGAGACTGTTTGAAATTGAACTCGGTCCTTTAATTTATAAATGTGAACGAGAGGGTATGAGATAGAAGAAACTGAACTTATTACGTTTTTTATTGGATCAATGTATTTCGAAAGTGTTCTTAATTAGAGAGTGCGAAAGAGTACAAAATATGAATTATTAGAGCTTAATACAAACTTGCTTTAATTTATAAATGTGAACGAGGGGGCATGAGACAGAAGAAACTAAATTGATTACGTTTTTGATGGGATCGATGTATTTCGAGAGTGTTCTTGGAGAGTACGAAAGAGTACAAAATATGAATTATTAGAGCTTAATACAAACTTGCTTTAATTTATAAATGTGAACGAGGGGGTATGAGATAGAAGAAATCGAACTGATTACGTTTTTGATGGGATCGATGTATTTCGAGAGTGTTCTTAGAGGACGAAAGAGTACCAAATATGAATTATTAAAGCTTAATACAAACTTGTATTGGTATTTCAAATGTGAATCGAGTTAGGGCAAAGTCAACAAATGTCGAAGATATTTCGATATTGTCTCTTCACATGCAATGTTTAAATTCGGAAATAAATATTTAAAAATGAACAAGGGACATTACTCCTTTTTGCTATTTTAGTACTATTGTATTACCTTATGTTATAAGGCGTGACGTTATTAAATTAAAAAAATATTTAATTATCTACAAATTTTCTTCAAAATCCATGTATAATATGCATGATGGTGTACACTTTTTAAACTAAGTCTCTTTTTCTTCTTAAGAAATTAATTAAATTTTATTACAGTTTAAAAATAACGGCGGCGCACACACAAAAAAAACATTAGGCCGACAACATAAATGTTAATTGTTGGTGAAAAATTGAATATGTAATGCGACATTCATTGCACTTAATTATAAGTTGACAAAATTTGACAAAATTTGACAAAATTCAAGACTATCTATAAAAATAGTACTACACGTTCCGATCATATCGTAATGTATTGATACTAATTAATAATATCATAATGTAATTTCATGAATATCATAAATAGTACACCACAAAAGGAGATTTTATTTGTTTCCATAATCTACGGCTACTTACTATAAAGTTCTACAAAAGTGTGTGTGTAAACAAAGGTGCTACACTTCTCAAGAATATTCGTGCGCCTGTTGATTTAGTGTCGGAAGTTACGTTTCAAGACTAAAGGTCCCGAGTTCGAGTTCTTTAAAATTACTCAATTGAGCCAGTTCACCTCTTAAAAGACCTTGTAAGGGAGAAAAATCATTCAATTTATATCTTGGATCCAAATTCTTTCCCAAGTCGATGTTGGAGAATTTTGTGATTCCCACACAATTCCAACACCTTGGTTTGACTCTAATACTCCCTCCGTCCCAAATCGATTATCTTATTTAATTCTAGCAGGGGATTTTTGGTGAAATATTAAAAGTGAAAAAGTAAGAGATCCAACTTAAAATTAAGGGTTAATTATTTTCATTTCAGAAAACAAGACAATTCATGTGAGAAGATCCAATTAGAAAAACAAGACAATTGAAATGTGACAGAAGAAGTGCCGTATTAGAAATGGGTCAATTCACTTTTATGTAAAGTTGAGTTAATTAGCTAAAACAATTGTTTTGTTTTCAATTACTTAGTATATACTATGCATATTTTCTAAAAATATTCTTACTCTTCTTACCTCTTACTCCCTCCGTTTTTTTTCAGACGTCCTGTTTTTTTTTTGGGCACGATATTTAAGAAATATAATAAAAAAGTTAAAATGTGGTGTGAGTTAAAAGATAAATGTAATGTTCAAAATAAAAGTAGTGTTTGTTAGGCCTTAAAAGGAATCTTAACGTCTGAAAAAAAAAATAATAAAAAAAATAAAAAAAATAAAAAATAATAATAATAATAAAAATCCCAAAATATAAAATAGGACGTCTGAAAAAAAAAACGGAGGGAGTAATAAGTTAATGTTATTGTCTGTATTTAAAAAGTTCCATAGTAGTCTACATCATAGAGAATTAATTCCGAAAATTGAAATGCGCAAGTAGAGAAGCCAATTGGTGCACTCACTATAACTATAACTATATTAGTAGAAGACTTCAACATATATATAATTAATGATTAAATCGGTTGATAGTTGCAATCAATTTTAATTCCAATTCCAATTCCAATTCCAAAAAGTGAATTGAAGTCTGTTTATTATCATTCGGTGGGGACAAATTTGAGTACAAACTCCATAATTTTCCACAATTCAGATATTAATTCGTGGCTGCCGCAGCCACCCATAGATTAGTCACCTAAATTAGTGGGCGATGAAGATTTTCTAATTCGATTTGAAGATTTTCTTGGTTTATTTGATTTTAATTTTGTGACATTCTACCGAATTTTTTGGTGTTTGTATCTAGACGTGTATCCGGGCCCCGGACCGCCGGTTCCGGGCCTAGATCCGCCGGGCCGCGATCTTAAAATCGGAGGACCGGGCCCGGACCGGATCATGACGAGGACGGTCCCGGGCCGGTTCAAAACCGGCGGGCCACCCGGGCCGGCCCGAGGCCCGGCGAATGCATGCATGCATGGGGGAATTGGGGGTGGGGCGTGTGGCAGACTGGCAGGGCAGAGGAGAGGCAAAAACAGGGGAGCCTCCCCTGTTTTCAAAACACCTACGGCCTTTGGCCATTTTTTTTTTTTTTTTAATTGTTTTTTTTGTTTTTTTTTTTCCATTTTGTTTTGGTTGTAAAATTTTATAATTGTAATTCTTATTATTCTAATAATCTTATAAATAGAAAATATTAACTTTTATATTTTAATTTTGAGTTTTTTTATTTTTTAAAGTTAAAAGAACTCATTATTGTACTCCCTCCGTCCTCCATTTAGTGACATTGTTTTCTGGGCACAGATTTTTTTGCATTTTTATGGTATAATAATAAATTAATGTGTTAAAGTGTTAAAGTGGAATAATTGTGGGTCCATTTGAATTGTTTAATAGTATTAAAATGTTTAAATAATAAAAAGTAGATGTATAAAGTGTTAAAGTGATTGTGGGGTCTACGTCCTAAAACAAAATATGTCAGTAAATGGAGGACGTCCCAATATAGTAATAATGTCACTAAATGGAGGACGGAGGGAGTAGTAAAATTTTGAGTAATTCACTAACTTCACTTAGAATTTTTCATTGATAATTTAGAACAAATAACTTAACTTCAATTTAAGAAATTTGACACTACAATAAGTAATAGGATGTTGAGTTGTTGACATTGAAATGAAAAATAAATTTTATTAAGGAACTTGAGCTCAATTTATTAAAAAAATTGAGTTGCCTACGTATCCTCTAAGAGGAATCAAAGTCCACGTAGTTCGATTGCATTGGAATGATTTCTACTCTCTACCGGATCCGGATTTACCAAGATCCGATTCCGTGAAGGCTTCCGTGTCGCTCTCATTTCGATCATCCCACTCCGGTTCTTGAGTTCTAGTGTCGGCCCTACATCAATCATCAAGCAACATTGTAGCTTCAATGTTTTCCGGCTTCATGGTTGATCTTCTTTGATCTAACATGAGTCCTCCGGTGCTAAAGGCTTGTTCAACGGACACGGTAGATGCCGGGACGGCGAATAACTCCTTCGCCATGATAGAGAGTATGGGGAACTCCGTTCTCTTCAACCACCATCGCAACACATCGATCGATGGAGCACTATCTTTAACACCATAAACAAAACGAGATTGCAAAAATATATCCAATTCACCATTACCTTGGGCCATTGGATTTTCATATGTTCTAGTATTGTACATACCTTGCATTTGTTGAACTAAGGGATCTATTGGATCCTAATCCTTTTAAGAACGTTTGTCCTAGTGACTTTATTAGCATTGAGTAATCCCTCTTTAAATTTATCTTCATACTATATCCTATCCGCAAAATTAAAAGGTTGTTTATCCATAGCAACAAATCTAGCAATCCTATCTTCATATCGATTTTTCTCAAATTTAAATAAAGGAGACGTACCCGGGTAATCCGTAGTCGAAGCGGCGGTACCTCGGATTTGAGTTTGAGAGGTTGATATTCCGACCTCGAAAGGATGAACGTTATCCAAGTGCCTTCGCAACGTGCCATAGCCTCCCCCTTCGATCCATTTGAAGGAAGATGTGCAATGGTTGCAATACGCCATGTATCTCTTTCGCGGATCGGGATAGGGAGGAAGACCTTCGGCAAGAACGACCTCCACTTTTTTATAGTGTGAGGAAGATGTCGGACGAGGGTATCTTCTTAGTCTTTGGTGGCGGAGGAGGAGGCATGCCTTCGTCGTCGCCTTCGTGGTTGCCTTCGTCGTCGCCTTCATCATCATCGACGTCGTTGGTGGAGCCTTGGTATTCGTAACCGTGCTCCTCCATTTCATTAACCATCGCTTCAAATTTCGCATCCTCTTCTTGTTGAAGACGCAAGGCCATTTGCCTATCAATTTCCTCCGCCATTGCCGCCTTTTTGGACCGCGGTCGAGATTCACCTTCGCTTTGAGTGGCAATGGCCTTACCCTTACCCTTATCCCTACCCAACATTCTTGACATCATTTTGTCTTTGTGAAAGTGAGTGTAAGTAAGTGAGTGAATGTATGTAAGTAAGCTTGAAAGATAGAGAGATTGAGAGTAGAGCTCAAGTTGAGAGTAGATAGAGAGATTAAGAGAGATTGAGAGTAATTTGGGTGAATTATGTTTTATAAGAGTGTAGTATATATAGTGGAGAGTGTATAGGGGTGGTTTTGGGGTTTGAATGGGTGGGGTGGGGGGGTGCAACGGCTAGGAGCCGTTGGGCAACGGCTAGGAGGTGAAAAGAGCTCACAAAAACGGCTAGGAGCCGTTGGGTCCGGCGGTCCGGGCCAAGCCCGGCGGTCCTCAACGGCTATAAAAGCCCGGTGGTCCTCACTACAGGCCCGGCGGTCTGGCCCGCCGGATAACCGCCGGGCTGCGGTTCGAAGACGCAGCGGCCCGGGCCCGGCACGGCTGTTTCACGGTCCAGGCCTGTTGACCGGCGGTCCGGGCTAAACCCGTTGACTTTCGGGCCGGTTCCGGGCCCGAACCGGTGGGCCGCCGAGCCCAAGCACGCCTATTTGTATCCAAATTATTTACCGTCTAGCTAAAAAAACGTTGGACCATTCGCTATGTAAGTAGTAAAATATTGAACCGGCCCGTTTGGCCCGACGGGTTAATCCAATTTTGGATCGGTTTGGGCAACGAAAGCGAATGCCCTATAACGATTCGGGTTGGGTCGAGCCAATCCAAAATGCCGAAAAGCCAGATGGGCTTCGGTCGGCCAGAAAAAATAACTCTACAATTTTTATTTTAGAGGGTTAGATTTTTAATGAACGATAATAGCTTAAGGCTATTTCAACTCGACCTAACTTTTAGTTAGTCTGATTGGCTCGAGCGGTCGCCCAACCGGAATTCCGAAATGGGCGGGCTCGATTCAAAACTGTCTAATGGCCGATGGGCTCAGGTCGTCAGGTTGACCCGATCGAACCACATAATTTTGCATTCGAGATTCATAAATAGATATAAAAAAACTACGATATAAGATAAATAATACACAAGATAAATAATACACAAGCTAAACTACATAACAAAAAAAATGTTTCTATGTTTCTATGACTGAAGCTTGCTCTCCATGCGTAACTCTCTGCAGCTGTATCATCCGTGCATATATCCCATCTCCATAGTTCTTCAACAAATGCGAATGCGACCCTTGCTCCGCCACCTTCCCGTCGTCCAGAACCGCGATCACGTGCGCGTTCCTGATCGTCGACAGCCGGTGCGCCACTACGATCGTTGTCTTTCCCCCGCACACGCGCCCCAGCGCCTCCTGTATGCTCCTCTCCGACTCCGCATCGAGTGCGCTCGTCGCCTCGTCGAGCAGCATTACCGCCGCCTTCCTCACTAGAGCTCGTGCGATGGCGATCCTCTGCTT
Source organism: Thymus mandschuricus (assembly GCA_029379335.1). Classification (NCBI taxonomy): domain Eukaryota; kingdom Viridiplantae; phylum Streptophyta; class Magnoliopsida; order Lamiales; family Lamiaceae; genus Thymus; species Thymus mandschuricus. The sequence goes on from CM057078.1 coordinate 1,953,764, forward strand.
CTGCCCGCCCGAGAGCTGGCACCCCCTCTCCCCCACCTGCGTTCCGTATCCGTTCGGTAATGAGGATATGAACTTGTGCGCGTTTGCCAGCGTGGCGGCCTCGATGACCTCGGCCTCCGTTGCTGACTCACGGCCGTAGGCGATGTTGTCGTAGATTGTGGTGGAGAAGAGGCAGGGCTCTTGTTGGACTAATGCAATGTGGCTCCTTAATGACTTGAGGTTGTACTTTCTTATGTCCTTTCCGTCGATTAATACGCGGCCGGATGAGGGCTCGTGGAAACGGAGGACGAGGGCGAGGACGGAGCTCTTCCCGGACCCACTGGGGCCAACAAGGGCGAGCGTCTTCCCGGCCCGAGCTCGAAGGTTGAGGTCCGAAAAGATCGAGACGTGTGGACGGTTGGGGTATGTGAAGTCCACGTGCTTGAACTCGATCTCGCCCCGGACGGCGGTGGCGTCCGGGGTGGGTTCCGGGTCGTCGGGGTCGATGCGGGTGTGGCGGTCGAGGACGGCGAAGACGGAGCGCATGGCGCGCCCCCCCTTGATGAAGTCGGGGGCGAGGGTGAGGGTCTCCGCGGCTCCGTTTGCGGAGACCATGAGGACCATGAAGACACGGATGGTGCTTGAGAAGTCGGAGATGTCATGCTTGACAAGCCACGAGGCGTACCAGAGGCCAAGGGCGTAGGAGGCATAGAGGGCGAACTGTGCAAGGCCGTAGCCAGAGCCGGCTATCTGCCCCTTCCAAAAGCAGCGGCGCAGGGGAGGATCAAGGCTGGCGACGAAGAGGTTCACCATCTTCGTCTCCGAGTTGAAGGCGGCAACGGTTCGGAGATTCGAGACCGCCTCCCCTGCTAGCTGTGTGGCCTTGGCATGAGCTGCCTCTAAATCCCCAGAGAATCCAGTCATGAACATTTTCTGTTTCATTATTGGACTAATGCAAGTTAGCAATTATAATACACTATGTTTTAGATTCAAAATCAAGAAAACCAACCTGCAAAACTGTGGCCGCAACGACGACGGGGAAGACAGCGATGAGAACGAGAGCGAGGCGCCATTGCAGCACGAAACCAGCTGTGCAAGCAACGAGCATAAGGGCGGAGTTCTGCATGATCACAGATATCCTATCCCCGATGGCCGATCTAACATTATTCGCATCAAGAGACAGCCTCGCAGCGACTCTAGAGCTCTCATTCTCTTCCTCTTCGAACCACGCCATCTCGTTTCTCAGCACAGCAGCCAACATCTTCTCCCTAACCCGTTTCGTCAAGTTCTCCCCCACCACGTCCCAGAAGAAATGCTGCAGCGTGTTGAAGATCAGCGCAGCAGACGAGACTCCCATCAGAAGGTAGCAGTATTTGGCAATCTGCTTGATCATGTATTCGTGATCTGGATTGTAGTATATGCTCATAACAGCACTCAATACGTAGGCAAAGAATGCGCTCAACGAGCCACAGATAACGGACCCTATGGAGCCGATCAAGGCATACACCCACTCCGGAGAATTCATCTTTGCTAGCCTCAAGAACGAGCTTGCTTGCTCTTTGAATGCGAGCTTTTCTGCACGATAACTTGGATACGCTGCATCTATCGAGAGGCTCAGGTCTGAGGTGGAGAAGTCCGATAATCTTCGAGAGTAGGGTGATCTACCGTATGAAGAATTCCTAGTGATGATCGGCGAGCTCACAGAGTTTCTTGCACTAGAAGGCCTACAGAAAAACAAAAGCCAAATAAATATGAAAAATTCAACAAAAAAAAAAAAGAAAAAAGAAATTTATGGGATGAAGAAGCACCTTGCACTACTCTTTCTGGCGCTGTTGATTGCAGCTTCATGAGCTGCTTCTTGCATTCTAATGAGCTTCGAATAGAGACCGTCCTCGCCTTTTGCAATGAGCTCATCGTGGGCCCCGATCTCGGACACGCTCCCCTGCTGCAGCACGGCCACGAGGTCAGCTTTCTGGATGGTGGACAGGCGATGAGCAATCACTAAAGTAGTCCTTCCGATCATGAAACGGTCGAGCGCTTCTTGAACCAGCTTCTCCGACTCAGAATCCAATGCGCTAGTCGCCTCGTCCAAGAGCAAAATGGCTGGGTTCTTGAGCATTGCTCTTGCTATAGCTATCCTCTGCTTCTGCCCACCAGAGAGCTGCAGCCCCCTCTCCCCTACCTGTCATCACCAACGCCACAGACACTCGGACAATAAGAATCTTCGAATGTAATCGATAAGCGAGAATGATAGTAAAAAAGGACGAACCTGAGTGTCGTAGCCATCGGGAAGCTTGACGATGAAAGAATGAGCGTTGGCGACCCTAGAAGCTTCTTCGATCTCGACTAGACTCGCGTCCGCCCTTCCCAATAGTATGTTCTCTTTGACTGTGGTGGCAAAGAGCGCTGGTTCTTGGCTCACTAGCCCAATTTGTTGCCTCAACCATTTTAATTTCAATGTCTTGATATCATGTCCATCAAGCACAATTTTTCCTAAAATATTTACCAGCATTAGCATAAATTTGTCCAAAATGAGACAAGATTCATGTAATGAAAACTGTAGTTTCTCTCACCCGAGGACGGATCGTAGAATCTCTCGATGAGGGACACCACCGTGCTCTTCCCGGAGCCGCTGCTTCCGACTAGGGCAATCGTTTTCCCAGCCGGAACAACGAGGGAGAAGCTGTTGAGGACTAGATTCTCCGGCCTCGAAGGGTATGCAAAGTCGACGTTTATAAGCTCCACCTGCCCCGTTACCGACTCCAGCTCCACCCCGGATCCGTTGTTCCTCTCGACTTCCGGTTTGTGGTCGATCACACGGAAGATCTTCGCAGCCGCTACTCTCGCCTTGGCAAACGCAGCCATGCTCGGAGCCGACTGCCCCAAAGCCCTACACACAAACAAAACACGAATTAAGTCTCCCCAAATCCAAGATTCATCGATCAAAACCATCGATATCTCTAAAACTTACAGCCCACCGATCATGACAGCAAACATAGTTGCAATAGCTAAACCTCCATTAGTGAATCCACGCCTAACTAAATAGCCTCCATACCACAAGAGAAGAGCATAGCAACAGAACACAGTGAAGTAAGTAGCCCCCAATCCCATCCCCTTTGCAAACCCACTCTTGTAACCGAGTCTCTGCGACACCCCGAGCGCTGCGGAGTACGACTGCAGCGCCCTCGACTCGCCTACGAAGGCCAGCACCGTCCGGATCTCGGCTATCGTCTGCCAATCAAAATTGCAGCATTGAGGCATTTACACAAACACATAAAAGGATTCTAGAAGAAATGAACTAGTATGTACCTGTTCAGCAATATTTCCAGCTTGGGAGAGAGATTCATGGCTCTTGGTGGAGAGTTTAGCTAATGTAATGGTGTGAATCGCTCCGATTATGGCTATGAGAGGAACTACAGCAATGGTTACTAGTGCTAGCTGCCATACTGCACTGAATCCGACAATGAATCCACACACAAATGTTGCCATGTAATGCAAGAAATTCCCCAACTGGTGTATGAAATCAAGAGATTAGGGCTAAAAAAATTTGGGGGATTTGGATTTTGATTAATTTTTTTTGTAATTACCTTCTCGCTAATGGCGTCTTGGAGGGTGACGGCGTCGGTGTTGATGGCGGAAACGACGTCGGATGTTCGGAGGTGGATGTCGAAGAACTGGATGTCTTGATTGAGGGCGGATTCTAGGTATTTGATTCTCATCTTCGTCGATTGTCTCTCTCCCGTCCACATCCAGCATGAAATCTCTGCAACATTTTTTTTCTTCTTATAAAATTTGAAGGAAGGAAGTGAAATTGAAGGGGAATTAATGGAGTTTTTGTTGTTGTTTTTTACCTGCCCATGAAGAAACCCAGATTGCAGCTCCGACTACAAGAAAGTAAAATGCGTACTGCAAATAACCATTAAAATGTACTGTAATCGAACTCCTCCACTTTCTCTCTCTAAAAATGTTGATTCGAGGCGAGGGGATTTCTCACCTTCAAAACTTCCTGCGACATCTTATCGACGTTGCCGGCGTTGGAGCCGAAGGAATTGACGAGATCGGCGAAGAATCGGAGGAACAGAGGGAGGGAGCTTCCGTGGACGATGGCGCCGGCCGTGCCGATTGCCATCAGAGTGTAGTCCAGCCGGTCGGCGAAGCGGAAGAGGTCGCGGAAGGCGACGGAGGGCGGGTCGTCTTTTGTGGCGGCGGAGGTTGAGGCCGCGCCCATTGGTGGGGATGAAGCGGCGTCTCTTCTCTGGAGGGAGTGCTGCCGGAGGTTAGCTGATGACGATGATGCGGCGTCGAAGTTGGTGGTGAAGTGCGGCGGCGGAGGAGGTGGAGGGGAAGAGCATGAGACGAGGAGCTCGAGGCCTTGCTGTTCCGACCATCTCCATTGCTCCGTCGTCTTCTTTACCTCGTCGCCGTCTTCTTCCGCCATTTTTGTAAAGCTTTCGGTTGGCTTCACGCTCACACAGTTGCACCACTCTCTCTCTCTCTCTCTCAGAGTAGTGGATATAAGAATGATGGTGTTTCTACCACGCTCGTTTCTTCTTCCATGGCTGACATGTATACACTCTCATACACTCTCTCTCTCTCTCTCTCTGTATATTTAGTGTATGCATGTAAAAGGTGAGCATGACGTAAGCAAGTAACAGTAAGGGTGTGGAAATAGTGAAAAAGGTGTTGCTCATAAACTTTTTAACTTAATTGGAATTCCACTACAATTAAGGGCTTTATAGTATTAACCAATGTTGTAAAAACCGGACCGGACCGGTTCTTACAGAACCGGTTCTTACAGAATCGGTTCTTACAGAGCCGGATGGTTCAATTCTTTACTTTAAAAAAAATGTTCTCATGGGGAATTGAACCTGTGATCAATTGGATAAAAATTTATAAACACTACCATCTCAACTGTAATATTAAATTGTTAATAACATAACATTTAAATATATTTATTGCATGTTAAATAAGAAAAGTAGTGTGATTTTAATATTTATGTCTATTTTAACTCTCTCATTATAATCCTCAATTATTTATCGACTATTTTTTTTCAAAAGAACCTATTAACATAATTTAAGTTATTCTCATCATATGATAATAAAAATAATTTTACATTTTTTCTACTTATAGCTACTAAGAGTTACAAAATTAAATAAAACTACTCACTCCGTCCTCCATTTAGTGACGGAGGGAGTTTGGACACGCGTTTTTTTCGCATTTTATGGTATAATAATAAATTAATGTGTTAAAGTGTTAAAGTGGAATAATTGTGGGTCCATTTGAATTGTTTAATAGTATTAAAATGTTAAAATAATAAAAAGTAGATGTATAGAGTGTTAAAGTGTTAAAGTGATTGTGGGATCTACGTCCAAAAATGGAAATTGTCAGTAAATGGAGGACGTCTCAATATAATATTAACGTCACTAAATGGAGGACGGAGAGAGTAATAAATTTTCGTCATAAAAATAAATTCAAGACATGATATTTAATTTATGTTAAGAATAAACTTCTTTGTTGTGATTCTAAAGTATTTTTAAACCTATAAGTTATGAATTTAATCATATATTTATCTATATCATGTAATTATTTATTATAATAATTATTTAATAATTAATTTAATTAAAGAGCGGTTCAACCATGGTTTAACTGGTTCAACCGGTTGAACCATGACCCGGAAGCCTTACCGGTTCGACCTCCGGTTCGGTTTTTAAAACATTGGTATTAACCATTAATTCACACTTACCTCCGCATTCTTCTTAACAAGTTTAATCGTCGCACGAGTGTATTACTAGTATGTTTTTAAAATGCGCGTTTACATAATAAAGTACGGAGTATTTTTCTTCTCAAACAATGAGTCGGGATATCCAAATCGAGAATTCTGAAGAATACATATGTGTATAACAATTCATATTACTACTAACTAATCTTTTAAATTTTATACAAGGGTGATGTCATTAGGAATCTTGCATGTATAATAGTATTATCTTTACAATTATTCCGGAAATTATGAAGCATCTGTTTTTTTTTTTTTTTTTTGTTTTTTCACTTCATGTTTTGCTATACAAAATTTAAAAGGTTTTTTAATATTAAAATGGCTTTAATATGTTTGATTTTCCAGTTAGGAAGTAGAGTAAATTGAGAAATTCCGGAAACGATTTCCATTCTGAAACCTCCATTAAATTTCTGAATAAATGGTTCGGAGTATTAACTTTGACTATATTATTAAAATTTTGCAATATGTTTTATTAGGTCACATTTTATTGTGTTTGGCATAAAATTCAAATACCACGACACGAAGATCTTAAACTTAAAGTCGAAAGCCTCCGACATTAGCTTTATCATTTTATAGCTTGCGTATATTTAACAGTTAATAATATAAACAACTACATTTATAAATTTTCAATTTCATTGTGTTTCAAAACTTTTACACAAGTGCGGAAAAAACATATGTAGATCAAAGATTCGTACCAAATTCCACTAATTATTGTGCAAAAGAATAAAAACAACTAAGATACACTCAATATCCCACTAAATATACGTACACTTCATCTTTAACCTTTAATTCATATGTCAGATAATACACCACATACTTCCACCATATATAAAGTTTAATTTGTCAGAAAATAATCAAAAATTCTCTACATTCTTCAAACTTAGTTATACAACATCTGTCGTAAACGAACGTGTTGGTCATCGTGGACAATTTTATTGTGCCCACAGTCGACAGGGTGATGTTATATTTATAAAATGTTACAAAGTAATTTAAATATAGTATACTCTAGAAAATTCACGTCAAAAAATTAAATCGTACACATGCAAAAACTTCACCTTTAGGTAGAAAAATTATCAACGGAATGCGTGCACATCATCAATAAACATAAATTCACTACAAGAAATAACTCGATGTTACATAACTACCGATTAATGACTGACTCACGACCTAAATCAACTACGTGTAGATTCACGATCTGAGGTATGTAGAAAAAATCACATTTGAGGTGTCACGGTACTTTAGTCAGGTGCTTTAGATTATTAATTGTAATAAAGGAAACTGAAATTATCTATTTTAATTAAGCTAAAGATTATTAAAGCTAATTTTTGTCAGCGCAAATTGCACTTATTAAATTCTAATAATTCAGAATGCAACCAGTAAAGGTACTAATTAACACTTAAATTTAAAAAAAAAAAAAATTACATCAGCCTTAATTTTTCCTTTTCTTTGAAGGAAGCCCCAAGAATTTGATAATTAAAAGTAAATAAGGAGTATTTAATACTCCCAGTCACATTCCAAGTAATTTATTTTCGTTATTATGTTGATCGATCGTCCCATACAGAATGTGTCATTTATCCCGTTCCAAAAAAAAAAAAACTATTCAAAAGTGTGAATCTTGCAACGGTTTTGTACTTTATATCGTATCGAAAACAATGTTACGCTTAGATTGAAACAGACATAAACTTTTTAGAATATGATTTGAAATTTAGAGATTTATGCTCACTTCGTCCCGTTAACAGTGATTACATAATTTAAAGATATAATAAAAAAATAAAAAAAGAGACACATTTTGTTTATGTACTTATGCTATGATTTGCCTATAAACTATTTTGATTCTTGAGGGAATATTTTTGTATCATGATTGAAGATATTCCAACTATTGGATTCATACCAAATTTAATAATATACATTCATAACCTTAATTTAATTAAAATATCATACTGAAAGAATACGCGCGATTGAAGGAATATTTGAGAATCATTAATTATTATTTGGACAATGTCACACTATATAATACATTGGAATATAAATTTATTAAAATAAAAATACTCCTTCCGTCTCAAATTATAAGAGGCGTTTGCTGAATATATATTAGTTATGTATACATGCGATACGTCTAAAATAATCGGGATAGAGGGAATATAATACTGCCACACTCAATAAACAAATTTTATACTCCTATATGAAGTTAGGCACCAAAGAAAGAGAGAGCTAGTTAGTTAGTGGTTCAATCTATAACTCATACCAAGATTAATTGATTAGCACTTAATCATCACTTCACATTAAATTAATCACTCCATAATCAGTTTATGCTATGGGGATGGATGACTCTCTCTCTCTCTCTCTAAAATATCGAGGGGGTAATTATTAGGTTTATTAAAAGCAGCTCCATTCTGACTTTCAATGTGGGGGAAAATTAATTTAAAAATTAAGCCCAAAAATTTAACTAATTAATTTCACTAATCAAAGAAAGAGGAGCATGTGATGTTAATCATGCTAATCCATTGTCTTTGCCTGCGGTCAACTTTGCTTTCCTCATCAACTTTGACTGATAAATACATTACATCAACTTGCACGACGGAAAAATACGAGATTTGTTCACTCAATTCGAAAGACTATGTTTACAGATGATGTCATATCAGAAATTTTCATCACTATTTTCGGATTCGAAATACAAGAAGTAAACAACTATTTATACTAATGACAGTGAGTTATAATCCTAAACTCGTCAGGATTAACTGGGCCTAAACATGTGGACTCATACACGGTTGATATAATATTGTCACATGTGTATTGACTGGATCGCCAATATCGAGCTTTTGAATACAATCCATTCAAGCTCCACACTCTAGCACGATTGATATATCAACGTCGTATTAATTTAATTTTAAATTCAGTTTTTTCTGAGTATGTCAAGAAATGTGGATTTTTTCATAGTAAAATTTATATTAATAAACTTACTTGAACAATTTTGTTTATACCTCTTGTACTGAATACCAATATATAAAACTCTAAATTTTTTAATTAAAAAAAAAAAAAAGTTAATGTTATCAAATTGGCAAACCATAATTTCTAATGCTTTATATTTTTTTTTATAAAAAAATAGTGGGATATTACCAAATCTTGAAAATGGCTATAGTTTTTGGTATATAGCTATGAGAAATTTAACCCTACTTGTTCACTATTGTAGGTACAAATCTTTTTTTGTGATGTTTATTTCCAATGATTATGCATACTCCAATATACAACAATAAAATTGGGAAAAATGAGATTATGATATTCCAAACTTTTTATTTGGCTGTCTGCCACCTTAGCTATAGTCCTAATCAATATTACTAGAATTTCATAAATCTTGTCCCTCACAAGCAACCTTTCTAGGATACCAAGAAATCAAATTTAGTGTGATGTGTATTGGCTTAATAGTAAGGGATAAGTTTTGTTGTCGAAAATGTCTCAAGTTCGAGTACTCCATGACGCAACCTTTAAATTTTTGTTACTATTAAAGTTTCCAAATTTGTTTTATGGAAATATATGAATGCAAATATCATGAAATTTAATTTATATGAATAGACTCAAACTAATTGCCCATTTTTTTTAGTTTTTAAATTTGAAATCAACCCTTTTACAAAATATCGATGATTAGCACCTCAAATAATTGGTGATTGAATTAATTTATCAAAAAAGAAGCAAGTGACAAATTTAGGGTGTCATTAGTATTTGAGAATTAATGATGAAAAGGGAAGAATAAAAGCAATTGCTTCGTTATATATACTTTATTTTATTTTGATATAAAAGCATGCGTGAAAAATGTAATAGCTTCATTTTTTTTCATCCTTTTGTGGCCACCTTTTTGCCCATGCCCCTTTTGTCCCTCTTATTTTATTTATTTCTAATATATACTCCCTCCGTCTTATTTTACTTGATTTATAAAATTTATAAATGTCGTTATATATTTGTAAAGGTGAGTCCTATACAAAGTTTTTCGTAAAAAGTAAAAAATGATATATTTTATGCATAATTATAATGCATTGTGCAACATAATGTATTATGTATACTACTATAACGTATCATTCATCATAAATTATTTTAGTGTAATCATAATGCACCAGCTAATTTGTACCGTAAATCACATCAGATCACTTCTCATTTCTTAAGTAACCTATTTTTTATGCGCGATCTCTCCAATGTATTGGGGTGAGATCAAATAAGATTTATAATTTATCTATTTTAGGCCCAAAATAAGCCCAATATTGAATGGCCCAAAAAGTTGAATAAATATGGGCCTAAAAGGAATCACATTTGGGGCTTGGACCTTTTCTTGTAAGGCTATGGCCTAACAAGTTGAATAAATATAGGCCCAATATTGGATGAATCGATTTGGATTGATGATTTTGGACAAAATTATAGATAAGTTTATAGATTGGGATGAGATAAAAGTGTATTTGGTTGAGACTTTAGACTTTATTCGATGGTTAGTCTCGAACCAAAGGATCGAGTGCGAACCGAGCTTGAGATATGCTCATCGTAAACATAGGATTGAGTCGAATAGAAATAGTCTATCTGTTTTTATTGCAATTAGTACACACGCCCAATGAATATGTATCGAGACTACGAATGATAGACGACAATCTGTAATAATTTTGTCGAAAATAAAAAGGAAAAAGAATTATAGTATTACCAAAAAGCAACACTTAATATACCTTGGAGGCTTGGATCATAAGTCTATTAAGATTCAAACCAATACCTAACAAGCATTGACAATTAAATTTCTTATTATTTTTCTATACTTCCAATCATTTTTTTGCTACGTGCAAGACTTTTTCACCTATGTTGAAAATATCTCAACACTTCACGACTTTTGTCTCTTCTTCTAGTATATATTCCTTCCGCCTCTGCTTTTGTGACACATTTTCTTTTTTGAAACGTTCTATCCTAGTATATGATGCATTTTCATTTTTTTTTTTTTGAAACAATTAACAGAAAATTTAAGGGCCGCACCACGGAGGACTCGAACTCGAGACCTTTCAGGTCCGAGATTTATTCTTTAACCCCGCTTAGCCAACACACACACACAAATTCGCTCCCAAAGAGGATCGAACCCAGGTCCCTCACTAAAGAGAGGAACCCGGTGGCCAGGTGCGCTAAGTCACCTGGTTTACATTTTCATTTTATATAAACAATTATATTAATAAAGAATTAATAAAGAACTCTTTCATGTTACACTTCAACCTCATTTATTAACCATAATGCATTTCAAACTAAACGATCCATCCTTCATTTTTTTTAGGCAAAAACAAATGTAGGTGGGGTATAAAATTCAGATACATTACTTTAACACACTATCATTACTTATTTCTTAATTATTGCGCCGAAAATAAAGGTCTCTTTCCCAGTGGGACAAGGGAATATAAAACTAGAGTTTTCTACTAAATTACAACTTTGCCACTTTCCCTACAAATGTAAGTACTTCATTTATCCACTAGACCTTATGCATATTAGTAGTATTCAATAGATTATTCATTATTCATTAACTACTACAAAAATTCATTTTGAGTTTGAATAGTAAGTTGGGTTTTGATTAATAAGGATTTGTGTTTGAGCAAGCCCACTTGAGGTATCACTAACTTGAAGTTTAATCAAAAGGTATAGAGTATCTACTCCCCGTCTTCCTTCAGTAATTTTATATACTAATATAACTATTGAATATGGACGAAGGAAGTATATATAACAATTCAAAATCTTTCAAAAGTACAGTAAAAAAAAAGAGATGATTTCACCATTTCTTGTTTCAGTAATAATTATAGTCCTTTCCTTGATCATATGCATCACCCATAAACAGATATTCATGGACCACTCTCCTCCATAAAATTATTAAAACAACAAAAATAATAATATTAATATTAATAATAAATCATATAAAAAATAGAAAAAATAATGTTAACAGCTGGCTACACTCAAACATAATTTATCTATTCTTATTTTTTCTAAAAAAAAAAACATAAGCAAACAAATTGTGAAAGAAGTCAATGATTTAATTTGTTTTTCAATAGATTAATTGCTTAATTTTATAAACCATCAATTTAAGGAACTAAATTATTGGTTGTTTTTGTGGAGGCTTTAGACTTGTTCTTGTGGCTGCAAGAATCTACACATTTCGTGTAAATATACGGAAAATGCTTAAAATTAAATACATATTCATACTTAAATTAGTACGGAGTATATATTTATGCTTATAAAACCACTAGACTCTTTTTTTTTATATATTCATAATCTATATATATATAAAGAGATTACAATTTTGGCAGTTATTGATTTTGAATTGATTTCGGGGTCAATTTTGCAATTAATTAAAAGTTCAGGGGTCTAAACCTAAAAAGTATAAGTCTAGTGTGAACACAAAAAAATAACACGTCATTTTCTCTTCACTCTTTCCCCTCTTCTCTTTCCTCATTACCACTTCTCAAATATTTATTGGTTGAAATAATTACATCAAAATAAATCTTATTTTCAAAATAATATAGGTAAATATTTATTTAAAAAAATTAAAAATTATACCATAAATTATGATTTTCAATTCTCTACAAATAGACACCAATATTGCTATACTTTGAATCACAAAAAAAAAAAAAAAAAAAAAAAAATCTCATCTCGTTTTCTATTATTTGATATTTTGATTTTATATTTCAAACAATTGTAATTTTGTATTTTAACATATATTTATAATTTACTTCGATTTTCTTTAATGCCACGCGTTAAATCTCTTCTATTTATTTCGATTTTTTTTTTTATAATTTTTATTTAACTTAGTGGTCTAAAACAACAAGATATCGGCCCAAGTTTAATGGACCCGAAAATAGAAAAGAAATAAAATAAATATACCATACATTGGGTGACACGATATATTTATAAGTCACTTTAAAAAAACCATAAAAAACATAATTGTTCATATATGTAAATTTCATAAACAAACTATAATCTACTGTTTTCACTTAAATCAAGACATGACTTTACTTTTTTTTTTTCCTCTTCTTATTTACACTTGCAAAATAGTTTCTTTTTTTAGGGTTCAGTTTCTTTTAGGATTCAATTTTTTTTTTTTTTTTTGTAGGGTTTAGTTTTTTTGATTTAGTAACTCATGTTGACGCATCAGGCGGGACGACAAATGTTGTATATAAAGAAGTGTTCCGAAATGTATAACATATTGTGTTGTTGTAGTGCACTAACATTATATTTGTCTGCTCTTAGTGTGTGTATGTTTACGTTTCGTTGCGCTGCTCTTATTAAATATTCGTAACTCGCGGTGTCGCGCATCGCGCGTGGGCGAGTACTAGTCATATTTAAATCGATACCAACCATAGATCGAACTAAGATCAATAGTTCAGATCTATCATATTTCTCACGTCGAGATTTAATTATATATGAACAACTCTATATATACAAACACCAACATATATGAATAGATAAATATATATATATATATATATATATATATATATATATATATATTTGTTGATTGATTATTTGAGATGACTTCAAAAATTCTAGTAGTAGTACTTTATTTTACTACAAGTGGGAATTAATTTATTTTGACTGCTACAAAATTCAGTCAAGCTTGTTCCCACTTTACATAAATGTAGTAATCTTTTCCTCACACAATTTGTGTGTGTCTCTTCACTCCTATTGGTTACTGTAAATAAATAATAATAAAAAAAAATCTCAAAATTTTACCACAGTAAATTAAAACAAAATTATTTACCTTGAAGTGAAATTAGCCCGAATTGATTGCTCTATAAAAATAAGAAAATTAAACTTACTAATGTGGGCTTGATTGTAACATAGCTAGTTGAGTTCGCTTTCATTGAGCGAATACTGATCGAGAAAACACATACTTAGACCGTATTATTTCAACTTACTTGGTACGCCTCCGACTTAATTCTGGTCTAGTTCGATTCTCAAAACACTGATTAGCTGGTTCATGATTAATCTACATATTATGACAATGATTGATGTCATTAATACTATAAATTAACCTTGTGTTTAATTCATCTGCAACATTGAATATGGTCGGTCTAAAAATTGAATTTTTAATTAATTGATTGAGAGTCTTAATCAAAATGCAGTATTTATCTTTCGTGTGAATTACCCTTTTTTTCTTTTTTCTTTTTTCTTTTTTTCATTTCCATATAGTTTTATTTTAATTTTTCTTTAGTGAGAAAATCTGCATTGATATTTGGAAAAGGACAGTATATCAATTATAGAATCATGCCATCTCAATCATATAAAAATAGTGGTGTTAATTTATAGAAAAACATTGTCAGAAATTTACATAAAATAAATACTGACTGAGATTAGGATCAGATGCCCATTTTCATTTATTTCTCCTTCAAAAAAAAAAAATCAAAAAAAAAATTAATATACTTAAAATATAAACATTATCCTTTTCTATTTTTTTTTTTTTATAATCACAAATCTTTTTTTTAATCTCAATAATGTGATAAATTTTTGGAAATTTCTTTCTAATTTATTTAAGGATAATTTCCTTAAATTCAGTGTACGTGTTTATAGTGGACTCTTTCTTTCTCCACTACTTAATATCTAAGCAAAAACAATAGTACATTTAATCATACTAAATGAGTATAATTTAATTGGATAATTAGAGGATAATACTATCTAACATACAATATATTCAACGAACGCGTCAGTTAAAATGAAACGGAGATCATTAAAATTTGATCATGAATGAATCCTGATATCTTGATTTCAGGGAGAAAAATATATGCAATTAATTAATTATGACAGTAGTACTTCAAAGCACCTCAATTCCCCAGAAGAAAATAATCTTTTCACCACTTATATACTTTAGAAAATACCCCAAAAATAAAACATAAAATAAAAAAAGGTAAATAATAATAATAATTCTTGACCTAATAATAATAATAATATTGATAATAAACCCTACATATATATATTGTCTGAATTTAATCTGGACTAATAAATTATGGAAAAAAAAAAAAAAAAACCTTAATTGAAATCAATTCAATTACACCAAATATTGTTGTCCTCAGTCTTGATTTCATCCATGAGGAAGCTGAGATTTTCATCACTGGTGGTGTTAATGGTGATTAGCTCTTTGATCTCGTCGATGGTGGTGTAGTAATCGCCGAAGCTGCAGGCGGGCGGCGGAGGCGGAGGCGGCGGCAAGAATCGGTCGTCGTGGAGGAAGTAGCCTTGGAAGGAGGAGGTGTGGTGATCCATGAAGGCGGCGGCATTGTTGGGAGAGATGGTGGTTTCACACAGTGGGGGTGTTTGTGCGTGAAGAGGAGGAGGGGGAGGAGGAGGCTGGTGGTGGAGGAATGGTGGAGGTGGCGCCGTGAAGAGCTTCTTCTTGAGCTTGGTGTTCCAGTAGTTCTTGATGTCGTTGTCCGTTCTTCCCGGCAACTGAGCCGCTATTATCGACCACCTATTGACACGAGTTCTTTTATCAATTAGTTTCATTCTATTATATATGCAGAAAAGGAAGAAGAGAGAGAGAGAGAGAGAGAGACCTGCTTCCGATGGTGGCGAAGAGGGAGCAGATGATGCGGTCTTCGTCGAGGGAGAATTCGCCGTGTTTGATGTTAGGTCGAAGGTAATTCAGCCATCTCAGTCTGCAGCTCTTCCCACATCTCTTCAACCCTAATTTGTTCATATTACTATACTTAGTACTTCACTTGAGAGAGAGAGAGAGAGAGAGAGGATGCATACCAACTTTGTGTGGGAGAGCAATCCAGTTACCACCGGTGCCATTCTTCTCGATGTAATCTTTGAGCTTCGCATCTTCTTCGGGAGACCACGGCCCCTTCTTCACTTTCGTCTTGTCACAGCATGGTGCTCTTCCCATCTCTCTCTCTCTCTCTCTCTCTCTCTCT
Source organism: Thymus mandschuricus (assembly GCA_029379335.1). Taxonomy (NCBI): domain Eukaryota; kingdom Viridiplantae; phylum Streptophyta; class Magnoliopsida; order Lamiales; family Lamiaceae; genus Thymus; species Thymus mandschuricus. The sequence goes on from CM057078.1 coordinate 1,969,424, forward strand.
AGATTTATGTGTGTGTGTGTTGGGGGAAGAAGGGAGAAGGGAGAAAAGGTGGATATTATTGTAAGAGGGAGCTTTTGAAGAAAAGTCTTGAGAAGAAGAAGCTTGCTTTATAAATTGTTTACAACAAAGACTTTTTCTTTTCTTTTTTTTTTTCCTTGGTAATTTCATTACTTGTCTTCCAAAGTGTGACATACATTATAGAATTATTAAAGTTGTGGAAAGAAATAAAACACATAAGTCAAAGATGGACACACTATAATTTTGGATTTAATTAATCTTCTAATTAAACACCTAATTAAAAGAATTTGATTTTTGAAGAATCCAAGAAAATAATACGAAAATGATTGATATATCACAATTCAATCCCCATCTAATTAATTGATCACATCAAAAAATACAAATTCAAGAAATGCATCTCTCTCTCTCTCTCTCTCTCTCTCTCTCTCTCTCTCTCCAAAGTTCCAAATCAAGTTCTAAATTACATTCACCATCTCTGTAAGGGTTAGGCCCCACTTCAACGGTCTCCTCTCTGGTCTATTTTATACATATGGGATTTAATAATAAGTACTACTAATTATATAAATCTATAATTAATACCATTGAATTATAAACTTAATTACTTTCTTTAATTTGAGTGTGTGTGTTTTTTAATCACACTGTAATATTTTTATTAGATCAAGACTTATGTATAATTAAAGAGATGTGGTCGAAAATTATCAATTTATAAAGAGGTGGTGGTTGTTGGAATGTCTCTAAACCACCAAAAGGTCCCATTTTTAAAATTAATGTGACACTTCCTTTTAATACGCATGCATCTCGTTAACGGAGCGCAGTCCAATAGTAAGACGTTTCTGATTTCCCCTCCAATCAAGAGGTTGGGAGTCCGAGACAACTTCGACGTGTATATGTGTGAGGGGGTCAAAGTAATTTGTGCAGGTACTCAGCAACAGTACTTTAGCTTTGTCAGCAAAGAAAATAACCATGCATATAGTATATATTTGACCAGGCCAAATTAATCTTCTCACACGTAATTTGAATACGTACATATATACGCGTATACGTGATATATATATATAATAATATATGATTAATTATAAAAAAAATGAAATTGGAAAATGCATGTAGATCATGAGAGAGTGTGATTAAATCTTTGGTTAATTTTGAATGAATTGATGAAGAAGTGTAGCACGATTATTGGACTAAGTCTAAAAAGAAAGAAAAGTAAAGAAGATCTCGTTTGATGATGCATGCAAATCACCTATTTTTGCATCTTCACACTTGCTGCATGTATTGTGTGTGTGGGGCGTCTGTTACATGCCAGACCATGTATCTCAATGGTAAATTTACAGACGTAGCGGTGAGATCTCGTAAAAAACAAGTTATCGGTAACAAAAGGATGAAAAAACGGTACATCTTACACACATCTATGATGCACGACGTGTATATATATGTATAATGTGTTGTGGATCATAGTTCGTTGTGATTACAACTATAATGTATCAGCCATCATAATATGTTCTAAGTAATAATTTTAATATACACGTTAATATGTACTGCCAGTTCAGATCGTTTATTATTTCTTACTATAATTAAAATATCCATCTTTTAATATGTATTGTAATTTAGAAATGAAAAGGGGAGCAAATTCTAACAAATTAATGGGGTTATTTCATTCTCATATTCATAAGAAATTGCAAACTAGAGTCTTCCTTCTAATATTGATGCAAAGAATTGTAATTAGAGGGGTTGTACTTCTTTTATTAAGTAATCACTCCGTCCCACTTTACTTGCCTAGCTTTTTAATCGGGATTTCCCACTTCAATTGGCTTGTTTCCTAAAATGGAAATAATTAGCAATTACGTTTCAATGTGGACCCTTTACTTTTCAGTTTAACGTTACACCTAAAATCACGTGTCAAACTGAAACAAGTCAATTAAAATGGGGACGTAGAGAGTACTATTTGAGTCAATATTAGTACTAGTTGATTTTCTAATATGAAAAGTTGAAATTATGTAGTAGAAGAGAGGAAGTCAAATATTAATTAAACTTGTCTATTTGGAGAAAAAAAATAGATTAGTGTTGTTTATCTTTTTTTGATGCAACACGCAATCAAAAGACGTACCAAAAATTTCTTCTTAAGAGAAAGTAATTGACTTATTATAACATCTAGAAATTAAATTATAAGTCTAGGTTTGTTGTGATACATATTGATTTATTTTATAACTATTTAGCCTATGTTTCTTGTATTTAATTATTAAAAATGTTTACTTAATCTACTAGTGGATAATTAGTTATGCATTTACTACTGTTACTAGGTAAACTATAAAGAAATAAATTTGGACAAGATCAACATGCATGATAATTATATGAAATTAAAGTGTCAACAAAGTTGGCACATAATTAGGTTTCATTAATTAAACTTAGGTAGCGTCTTAGGAACGACCAGATTATTGTGCTCGTGTTGATCTAGCGGTAAAAGGGTTTAAATTTCGGAACCGAAGGTTTTGAGTGTGAGTTCGCGTCTTCGGTGGAGTGTAGTCTTTAAATTTTTGGTGTTAAAAGCTTTAAAAGAAAATGGAAAGGAAATTAATGTTATTAGTTAGTTTTATTAAATAATAATAGTGCTAAATTTCAAGAAATTGCTTGGAGTGAATTTTTCAAAATTTCCAAGAAAATCTATTGTGGAGTTAGGTAATTTTTTTTTTTAATCTTTATATATTTAAAATTATTTTTATATACTCCGTCTGTGTTACTCTAAGTTAAGCCCTTATCGTGAAACAAAATAGACCAAATTAAAGTAAACGGAGGGAGGTCACTGAGCTAGCTATGCCTGCAAGATATTTTCATAATATTAATATATGGTAATTATAATATATTAGTCCAAATATTTAATAGGATAGACAACAACCTCATAACTTACATTGTGTCGGGAATAATACAATAGATTCTTCAAATTTTATTTAGAAAAATAAAACGTAGTGATTAAAAATACATTACTACTATAATATAGGCCAATATGAACAATTAAATAATATTTCAATACATCTTCAATTTTGACTTTACGATTTACACCAATGTAGTACATATGCATTAACGTGATCGAATTACTACATCAGCTATAAGCACGTTAAACATATCCACAATAAATAGATGTGCGTTTTACGGTTTTGTTTAAATACATTATCTTATAGAAGGTGAATGAATGAGGCTTGTTTTGAGGCCATACTAATTCAAAAGAGTGTTGACCTAAAAGATTGAAATAATTAACGACAATAGTCTTTGTCTACATTTAATTACTTCCCCATCATATGTAATGTGATTATATATGAAGTGTTGGAATTTGGCTTTGACCAAATAAATGAATAATAATTTATATTTAATTTATTAAATTAAATAATAAATTATTAATCTACTCCGAGAGTAGATGATCGTGGTATATTGATATGCTCAAATCCGAATTCCGGTGAGTGAGATATAATATATCAAAGATTGAGAGTTGGTGGAGTTATTACAAGGTGGATAGACTCTTGTAATAAATTTGTCCCACATTGATTAAAGAACATTAATTAGTTGAGTATTTAACTAACTATACTAATGGGCTAATTAATCAAGTGGGCCAGAGAGTGAGTGACGGGCTCTCGCGCGCACACACACACGCGCGCGCCGCCGCCGCCGTCCGTCCGTCCTGCCGGCCGGCAGGGCCGGGCTCGGGCTCGGGCCGGGGCCGTGGCCGTGGACTTGGACTTGGATCTTGGCAATTGGTCCTTTGGGCTGTTCCTTGGGCCTGTGAGTGGGCTTGGGCTTGGGCCTCCATGTATTATCTTTTTGGGCCAGAAAAGCAAATGGGATTGGGCCTAGATTCAGGCCCAATACGAGAAAGCCCAGCCCACAAGATCTGTCCAGATTCGTTGATCTGGTTCGTCCAGGTTCAATGAACCGAATTCAAACGTTTAAACGTTTGTAACTCTCGTCCACTAACTTAATGGACATAATGGGCTGCCAGTAACTGACGTGGGCCTTAATGGTGTCCATTAACTCCTCCCATGGGCTGATGCCTATAAATAGAGGTCTTCTTGGCCATTAGCAGACACACAAATTCATATCTCTGCATCCTTTCCCTTGATCATTTTCACACGAGTTCAGTCCTCGTCTTCATCCAGTTCGCCGGGGCTCGGTGGTTTGCGGTGCTGCTACCTCCGAGACGAAAGTCGTTTCACCTTTTGGGAAGCTACGCCTGTTCCGTGAGCACTACCGGGGCGTACAGCTTCTTGTGGGGAGAGTTCCTACTCGACTCGACTTTACCTCTGTTCGTGCTTGCTGCCTCAGAACGTGTTCCACCGTCATAACAATCGCAAGAAGCTGTATCTCACGTTCGAACCAGCAAGATGACAACCATCGGATTCAACTCTTCCTCCGTTGCTAATTCCATGTTCTCCAACGGCAACAACAACAACAACGGAACTGGTGGTCAACAGAACTCAACCATGGCCCCTCTTCAGACTTCCTCCAGGAAGGGGCTAGCTCAGAAACCTCCTGTCTTCTCTGGCCAAGACTTCCGTCATTGGCAGCAAAAGATGATGTTTTACCTCACTACTGTTGGGTTGCTTCAGTACCTGTCTGAGGACAAACCGGAGATGCCACACGAGGAGGAAACGGACTTCTTAGTTCGGGTTCGCTCCGACAGTTGGTATCAAGGCGACTATCTTTGTAAGAACACCCTTCTGTCTTACATCGATAAGGGCCTGTATGGTGTCTACTGCCAAATCAAGACAGCTAAGGAATTGTGGGCTGCTCTCGATGACAAGTATCTTCTCGACGAGGCGAGTACCCGCAAGTTCGTAGTGTCTCGATGGCTAAAGTATGAGATGGTGGATTCCCGCCCAGTGATGGAACAAGTGGCCGAGTTTCAAACTCTCGCTCATGCCGTTCAGTCCGAGGGAATCACCTTGCCCGATGCTCTAACTGTGGCTGTCATTATCGAGAAACTCCCTCCAAGTTGGTGTGATTTTCAAGAGCAATTGAAGCACAAGAGCAAGGAGATCACCGAGCAAATCTTGGTGAAAAAGCTTCAAGTGGAGGCACACTTGAGAGAAGTTAGGAAGACGAAAGGGAAAGCTCCTATGGAAGCTCGAGCCAACCTCACGGAAAAGACGGACAAGTCCGGAGGCTCTTCCAAACGTTCTCGTCCGGGCCCTTCTAAAAAAGGACCTACCCCTAAGTTTGGGGGGGTGTGCTACAATTGTGACAAGCCGGGTCACAAGGCTGCGGACTGCACTAAGCCAAAAAAGAAGAAGGCCAAAGCTCATGCCAACGCTGTCGACAACAACGAAGACAAGTGGGATGAGGGTGACCTTGCTGCTGTCGTGTTCGAGGCTAACCATGTTGATAGCCCGAAGGCTTGGTATGTGGACACTGCTGCGACCGTGCACGTGTGCTCGGACAAGAATGCGTTTTCCACCTACAAGGAGGCTAGTGCGGACAAGAAGATCCACATGGGCAACTCCAACACCTCCAAAGTTGTTGGGATTGGGAACGTGGCTTTGAAGCTGACTTCGGGTCAACAGCTGCTCCTGCGCAATGTTCTTCATGTTCCGGACATTCGCAAAAATCTTGTATCTGGTTCTATTCTTGTTAAGAATAAGTTTAGGCTAGTGTTTGATGCTGATAGTGTTACTATTAGTAAGAAGGGAAAGCCCCTTGGTCGTGGTCACATGATTGATGGGCTTTTCAAGCTTAGCACTGCTGTGGTTGTAACCCGTGCTCCCAAGAAGGGAAATAATGAGAATGCTTCTACTTCTGCTTACTTGCTTGAGTGTTCCAATTTATGGCATTGTAGATTAGGACATGTGAATCTAAATGCTATAAAGAGACTAGTAAATATGAACTTACTAAATGTTGAGAACATAAATTCACATGATAAGTGTGAAGTTTGTGTTGAAGCAAAAATGACTAAACTACCTTTTAAGTCGGTAGAACGGAACACTACACCTCTCGAGTTAATCCATACAGACGTATGTGATTTGAAGTTTGTACAAACGAGGGGTGGGAAAAAGTACTTTATTACTTTCATCGATGATAGTACAAAGTACAGTTATCTTTACCTATTAAGAGGAAAAGATGAAGCAATTGAAGCGTTCAAACACTTCAAAAATGAAGTCGAAAATCAACTTGGCTGTCGCATTAAGATGATTCGAAGTGATAGAGGTGGAGAATATGTAGCTCCGTTTGAAGAATTGTGCAACGAAAGTGGTATAATTCATCAAACGACAGCCCCATATTCACCACAATCTAATGGTGTTGCAGAACGCAAGAATCGAACTCTTAAAGACATGATGAATGCTTTGTTGATCAGTTCAGGATTACCCCAAAATTTGTGGGGGGAAGCTGTCTTAACGGCTAATTATATCTTGAACAAATCCCACTCAAAGGTAAAGAGGTGACTCCATATGAACTATGGAAAGGAAGAAAACCTTCTTACAAATACCTTAAGGTGTGGGGTTGTTTGGCTAAAGTTGAAGTGCCATTTCCAAAACAAGTTGCAATTGGACCTAAAACGGTTGATTGTATCTTTATTGGATATGCACTAAACAGTAGCGCCTATCGTTTTCTTGTGCATAAATCGGAGATACCCGATATACATGTGGGAACAACGATAGAGTCAAGAAATGCAATATTCTTCGAAAATATTTATCCTAGCAAGGATAATGGTCGGGTTTCGTCTAACGAGAATGTTGAGTTAGAATCTACTAGTTATAGACAAGTGGAAGAAAACTCAAATTCTGAGCCGAGAGTTGAGGAATCAACTAGTCGTAAACGGCCAAGGTCTAATCCTTTGGATATAGAACCAAGACGTAGTGATCGGAAAAAGACTCCAAAAAGATTTGGTCCGGACTATGTTGTGATGATGTTAGATGATGAACCAAGAACGATCAAGGAGGCTCTATCTAGATCAGATGGAGACCTTTGGAAAGAAGCTATCAACAGTGAAATTGATTCCATTATGGAAAACAATACTTGGGTGTTAACCGAACTTCCTCAAGGAAGTAAGTCTTTAGGATGTAAATGGATCCTAAAGAGAAAGTATAACGCCGATGGTACTATTGATAAGTATAAAGCTAGACTTGTAGTCCAAGGCTTTAGACAAAGAGAAGGATATGATTTCTTTGACACTTACTCACCTGTAACGAGACATACATCTATTAGAGTGCTTCTCGCTATTGCTGCTTTGCACAATCTTGAGATTCATCAAATGGATGTGAAGACTGCGTTTCTAAATGGTGAGTTAGATGATGAAATCTATATGAAGCAAACGGAAGGGTTTGTAGTACAAGGGAAAGAACACCTAGTATGCAAACTAAAAAGGTCTTTGTATGGATTGAAACAAGCGCCTCTACAGTGGCACTTAAAATTCGACAAAACAATGTTGTCAAATGGTTTCAAAATTAATGAGTGTGACAAGTGTGTATACATAAAGACGACTAATAACGGTTATGTTATAGTTTGTCTATATGTAGATGACATGTTGATCATGGGGAGTAACACTCGTATAATTTTAGAAACAAAGAGAATGCTAAGTAGAAACTTTAGCATGAAGGATTTGGGTTTAGCCGACGTAATACTTGGAATGAGAATTCTAAGAAAGCCGGACGGAATTGTTCTGACTCAATCTCACTATGCTGAGAAAGTACTCAGAAAATTCAACGCTTTTGAGTATTCACCAGCTAAGACTCCTATGGATCCTAGTGTTCACTTGAACAAGAATCGAGGAGATTCTGTTGCTCAAGAGGAGTATGCTAAGATTATTGGCAGTTTGATGTATATCACAAATTGTACAAGGCCAGATCTAGCGTGTTCTGTGAACAAGTTGAGTAGATTTACAAGTAATCCGAGTGATGATCACTGGAAAGCTCTTGTAAGGGTTTTGAGGTATCTTAAACATACTCAAAATTTTGGAATTCACTTCACGAGGGAACCCCCTATACTTGAAGGGTATAGTGATGCGAACTGGATATCCGATGCGAAAGACTCGTTTTCAACGAGCGGCTACGTGTTCACTATTGGGGGAGGGGCTGTGTCGTGGAAATCCTCAAAACAGACGTGTATAGCACGATCGACCATGGAATCGGAATTCATAGCTTTGGACAAAGCTGGTGAAGAAGCCGAATGGCTTAGAAATTTCCTCGAGGATATTCCGAGTTGGTCGAAGCCTGTGTCGTCGGTGATGATTCACTCAGATAGCCAAGCGGCTATAGGACGAGCACAGAATAGTATGTATAATGGCAAGTCTCGACACATACGTCGACGCCATAATATTGTTAGACATTTGATCTCAAGTGGTGTTATCTCGTTGAGTTTCATTAAATCAACCGATAACCTAGCGGATCCGCTAACGAAAGCAATAAATCGAGATCAATTACATAAGCTAGTTAAGGGAATGGGGCTAAAATCCACAATATGAAGAATTGTAGTGGTAACCCTACCATATAATTTGGAAGTATCCATAATATGGTTCAAAGGGACAACTAAGCTACAATACTTCGAGTTGAAAACACTCAAACTGTGTGTACATTCCTTAAAGAAAGCTATGAGTGTTTGTCTGCATGTGGTGAGGATAAGTCGATAAGACTTTTAATGATTCTTGGGAGAAAACCTTGGAGAGGTTTTAGCAAAGCAGAATGCTATGTATAAGAATCACCTATATAAGTAAGAAGTAAAGGCCGCTTCGATGATATACTTATGAATCAAAAGGGGTGATCCAGGGCCTGAAATGGACACAAACGTGAGAACGGATGAGATTGAGACGATATTGTGTCAACGTCGTTGTCTTGGTATACACCAAGGAGAACTAGTTCAAGGCATCATGTCCACTAGGTCGCCGGTATACTCGATGAGGTTGACTATGGAGAGGTTCAAGGCAAAAAACCACCTATCCTAATACAATAAAGTCTCTTGAGGACTGAGCTTTGCATTTGCATACATTTGCATAAGGCTATCTCGCTCATGGGGGGGGATTGTTGGAAATAAATGAATAATAATTTATATTTAATTTATTAAATTAAATGATAAATTATTAATCTACTCCGAGAGTAGATGATCGTGGTATATTGATATGCTCAAATCCGAATTCCGGTGAGTGAGATATAATATATCAAAGATTGAGAGTTGGTGGAGTTATTACAAGGTGGATAGACTCTTGTAATAAATTTGTCCCACATTGATTAAAGAACATTAATTAGTTGAGTATTTAACTAACTATACTAATGGGCTAATTAATCAAGTGGGCCAGAGAGTGAGTGACGGGCTCTCGCGCGCACACACACACGCGCGCGCCGCCGCCGCCGCCGTCCGGCCGGCCGGCCGGGCTCGGGCTCGGGCTCGGGGCCGTGGCCGTGGCCGTGGCCGTGGCCGTGGACTTGGATCTTGGCAATTGGTCCTTTTGGCTGTTCCTTGGGCCTGTGAGTGGCCGGGCTTGGGCTTGGGCCTCCATGTATTATCTTTTTGGGCCAGAAAAGCAAATGGGATTGGGCCTAGATTCAGGCCCAATACGAGAAAGCCCAGCCCACAAGATCTGTCCAGATTCGTTGATCTGGTTCGTCCAGGTTCAATGAACCGAATTCAAACGTTTAAACGTTTGTAACTCTCGTCCACTAACTTAATGGACATAATGGGCTGCCAGTAACTGACGTGGGCCTTAATGGTGTCCATTAACTCCTCCCATGGGCTGATGCCTATAAATAGAGGCCTTCTTGGCCATTAGCAGACACACAAATTCATATCTCTGCATCCTTTCCCTTGATCATTTTCACACGAGTTCAGTCCTCGTCTTCATCCAGTTCGCCGGGGCTCGGTGGTTTGCGGTGCTGCTACCTCCGAGACGAAAGTCGTTTCACCTTTTGGGAAGCTACGCCTGTTCCGTGAGCACTACCGGGGCGTACAGCTTCTTGCGGGGAGAGTTCCTACTCGACTCGACTTTACCTCTGTTCGTGCTTGCTGCCTCAGAACGTGTTCCACCGTCATAACAATCGCAAGAAGCTGTATCTCACGTTCGAACCAGCAAGATGACAACCATCGGATTCAACTCTTCCTCCGTTGCTAATTCCATGTTCTCCAACGGCAACAACAACAACAACGGAACTGGTGGTCAACAGAACTCAACCATGGCCCCTCTTCAGACTTCCTCCATGAAGGGGCTAGCTCAGAAACCTCCTGTCTTCTCTGGCCAAGACTTCCGTCATTGGCAGCAAAAGATGATGTTTTACCTCACTACTGTTGGGTTGCTTCAGTACCTGTCTGAGGACAAACCGGAGATGCCACACGAGGAGGAAACGGACTTCTTAGTTCGGGTTCGCTCCGACAGTTGGTATCAAGGCGACTATCTTTGTAAGAACACCCTTCTGTCTTACATCGATAAGGGCCTGTATGGTGTCTACTGCCAAATCAAGACAGCTAAGGAATTGTGGGCTGCTCTCGATGACAAGTATCTTCTCGACGAGGCGAGTACCCGCAAGTTCGTAGTGTCTCGATGGCTAAAGTATGAGATGGTGGATTCCCGCCCAGTGATGGAACAAGTGGCCGAGTTTCAAACTCTCGCTCATGCCGTTCAGTCCGAGGGAATCACCTTGCCCGATGCTCTAACTGTGGCTGTCATTATCGAGAAACTCCCTCCAAGTTGGTGTGATTTTCAAGAGCAATTGAAGCACAAGAGCAAGGAGATCACCGAGCAAATCTTGGTGAAAAAGCTTCAAGTGGAGGCACACTTGAGAGAAGTTAGGAAGACGAAAGGGAAAGCTCCTATGGAAGCTCGAGCCAACCTCACGGAAAAGACGGACAAGTCCGGAGGCTCTTCCAAACGTTCTCGTCCGGGCCCTTCTAAAAAGGGACCTACCCCTAAGTTTGGGGGGGTGTGCTACAATTGTGACAAGCCGGGTCACAAGGCTGCGGACTGCACTAAGCCAAAAAAGAAGAAGGCCAAAGCTCATGCCAACGCTGTCGACAACAACGAAGACAAGTGGGATGAGGGTGACCTTGCTGCTGTCGTGTTCGAGGCTAACCATGTTGATAGCCCGAAGGCTTGGTATGTGGACACTGCTGCGACCGTGCACGTGTGCTCGGACAAGAATGCGTTTTCCACCTACAAGGAGGCTAGTGCGGACAAGAAGATCCACATGGGCAACTCCAACACCTCCAAAGTTGTTGGGATTGGGAACGTGGCTTTGAAGCTGACTTCGGGTCAACAGCTGCTCCTGCGCAATGTTCTTCATGTTCCGGACATTCGCAAAAATCTTGTATCTGGTTCTATTCTTGTTAAGAATAAGTTTAGGCTAGTGTTTGATGCTGATAGTGTTACTATTAGTAAGAAGGGAAAGCCCCTTGGTCGTGGTCACATGATTGATGGGCTTTTCAAGCTTAGCACTGCTGTGGTTGTAACCCGTGCTCCCAAGAAGGGAAATAATGAGAATGCTTCTACTTCTGCTTACTTGCTTGAGTGTTCCAATTTATGGCATTGTAGATTAGGACATGTGAATCTAAATGCTATAAAGAGACTAGTAAATATGAACTTACTAAATGTTGAGAACATAAATTCACATGATAAGTGTGAAGTTTGTGTTGAAGCAAAAATGACTAAACTACCTTTTAAGTCGGTAGAACGGAACACTACACCTCTCGAGTTAATCCATACAGACGTATGTGATTTGAAGTTTGTACAAACGAGGGGTGGGAAAAAGTACTTTATTACTTTCATCGATGATAGTACAAAGTACAGTTATCTTTACCTATTAAGAGGAAAAGATGAAGCAATTGAAGCGTTCAAACACTTCAAAAATGAAGTCGAAAATCAACTTGGCTGTCGCATTAAGATGATTCGAAGTGATAGAGGTGGAGAATATGTAGCTCCGTTTGAAGAATTGTGCAACGAAAGTGGTATAATTCATCAAACGACAGCCCCATATTCACCACAATCTAATGGTGTTGCAGAACGCAAGAATCGAACTCTTAAAGACATGATGAATGCTTTGTTGATCAGTTCAGGATTACCCCAAAATTTGTGGGGGGAAGCTGTCTTAACGGCTAATTATATCTTGAACAAATCCCACTCAAAGGTAAAGAGGTGACTCCATATGAACTATGGAAAGGAAGAAAACCTTCTTACAAATACCTTAAGGTGTGGGGTTGTTTGGCTAAAGTTGAAGTGCCATTTCCAAAACAAGTTGCAATTGGACCTAAAACGGTTGATTGTATCTTTATTGGATATGCACTAAACAGTAGCGCCTATCGTTTTCTTGTGCATAAATCGGAGATACCCGATATACATGTGGGAACAACGATAGAGTCAAGAAATGCAATATTCTTCGAAAATATTTATCCTAGCAAGGATAATGGTCGGGTTTCGTCTAACGAGAATGTTGAGTTAGAATCTACTAGTTATAGACAAGTGGAAGAAAACTCAAATTCTGAGCCGAGAGTTGAGGAATCAACTAGTCGTAAACGGCCAAGGTCTAATCCTTTGGATATAGAACCAAGACGTAGTGATCGGAAAAAGACTCCAAAAAGATTTGGTCCGGACTATGTTGTGATGATGTTAGATGATGAACCAAGAACGATCAAGGAGGCTCTATCTAGATCAGATGGAGACCTTTGGAAAGAAGCTATCAACAGTGAAATTGATTCCATTATGGAAAACAATACTTGGGTGTTAACCGAACTTCCTCAAGGAAGTAAGTCTTTAGGATGTAAATGGATCCTAAAGAGAAAGTATAACGCCGATGGTACTATTGATAAGTATAAAGCTAGACTTGTAGTCCAAGGCTTTAGACAAAGAGAAGGATATGATTTCTTTGACACTTACTCACCTGTAACGAGACATACATCTATTAGAGTGCTTCTCGCTATTGCTGCTTTGCACAATCTTGAGATTCATCAAATGGATGTGAAGACTGCGTTTCTAAATGGTGAGTTAGATGATGAAATCTATATGAAGCAAACGGAAGGGTTTGTAGTACAAGGGAAAGAACACCTAGTATGCAAACTAAAAAGGTCTTTGTATGGATTGAAACAAGCGCCTCTACAGTGGCACTTAAAATTCGACAAAACAATGTTGTCAAATGGTTTCAAAATTAATGAGTGTGACAAGTGTGTATACATAAAGACGACTAATAACGGTTATGTTATAGTTTGTCTATATGTAGATGACATGTTGATCATGGGGAGTAACACTCGTATAATTTTAGAAACAAAGAGAATGCTAAGTAGAAACTTTAGCATGAAGGATTTGGGTTTAGCCGACGTAATACTTGGAATGAGAATTCTAAGAAAGCCGGACGGAATTGTTCTGACTCAATCTCACTATGCTGAGAAAGTACTCAGAAAATTCAACGCTTTTGAGTATTCACCAGCTAAGACTCCTATGGATCCTAGTGTTCACTTGAACAAGAATCGAGGAGATTCTGTTGCTCAAGAGGAGTATGCTAAGATTATTGGCAGTTTGATGTATATCACAAATTGTACAAGGCCAGATCTAGCGTGTTCTGTGAACAAGTTGAGTAGATTTACAAGTAATCCGAGTGATGATCACTGGAAAGCTCTTGTAAGGGTTTTGAGGTATCTTAAACATACTCAAAATTTTGGAATTCACTTCACGAGGGAACCCCCTATACTTGAAGGGTATAGTGATGCGAACTGGATATCCGATGCGAAAGACTCGTTTTCAACGAGCGGCTACGTGTTCACTATTGGGGGAGGGGCTGTGTCGTGGAAATCCTCAAAACAGACGTGTATAGCACGATCGACCATGGAATCGGAATTCATAGCTTTGGACAAAGCTGGTGAAGAAGCCGAATGGCTTAGAAATTTCCTCGAGGATATTCCGAGTTGGTCGAAGCCTGTGTCGTCGGTGATGATTCACTCAGATAGCCAAGCGGCTATAGGACGAGCACAGAATAGTATGTATAATGGCAAGTCTCGACACATACGTCGACGCCATAATATTGTTAGACATTTGATCTCAAGTGGTGTTATCTCGTTGAGTTTCATTAAATCAACCGATAACCTAGCGGATCCGCTAACGAAAGCAATAAATCGAGATCAATTACATAAGCTAGTTAAGGGAATGGGGCTAAAATCCACAATATGAAGAATTGTAGTGGTAACCCTACCATATAATTTGGAAGTATCCATAATATGGTTCAAAGGGACAACTAAGCTACAATACTTCGAGTTGAAAACACTCAAACTGTGTGTACATTCCTTAAAGAAAGCTATGAGTGTTTGTCTGCATGTGGTGAGGATAAGTCGATAAGACTTTTAATGATTCTTGGGAGAAAACCTTGGAGAGGTTTTAGCAAAGCAGAATGCTATGTATAAGAATCACCTATATAAGTAAGAAGTAAAGGCCGCTTCGATGATATACTTATGAATCAAAAGGGGTGATCCAGGGCCTGAAATGGACACAAACGTGAGAACGGATGAGATTGAGACGATATTGTGTCAACGTCGTTGTCTTGGTATACACCAAGGAGAACTAGTTCAAGGCATCATGTCCACTAGGTCGCCGGTATACTCGATGAGGTTGACTATGGAGAGGTTCAAGGCAAAAAACCACCTATCCTAATACAATAAAGTCTCTTGAGGACTGAGCTTTGCATTTGCATACATTTGCATAAGGCTATCTCGCTCATGGGGGGGGATTGTTGGAAATAAATGAATAATAATTTATATTTAATTTATTAAATTAAATGATAAATTATTAATCTACTCCGAGAGTAGATGATCGTGGTATATTGATATGCTCAAATCCGAATTCCGGTGAGTGAGATATAATATATCAAAGATTGAGAGTTGGTGGAGTTATTACAAGGTGGATAGACTCTTGTAATAAATTTGTCCCACATTGATTAAAGAACATTAATTAGTTGAGTATTTAACTAACTATACTAATGGGCTAATTAATCAAGTGGGCCAGAGAGTGAGTGACGGGCTCTCGCGCGCACACACACACGCGCGCGCCGCCGCCGCCGCCGTCCGGCCGGCCGGCCGGGCTCGGGCTCGGGCTCGGGGCCGTGGCCGTGGCCGTGGCCGTGGCCGTGGACTTGGATCTTGGCAATTGGTCCTTTTGGCTGTTCCTTGGGCCTGTGAGTGGCCGGGCTTGGGCTTGGGCCTCCATGTATTATCTTTTTGGGCCAGAAAAGCAAATGGGATTGGGCCTAGATTCAGGCCCAATACGAGAAAGCCCAGCCCACAAGATCTGTCCAGATTCGTTGATCTGGTTCGTCCAGGTTCAATGAACCGAATTCAAACGTTTAAACGTTTGTAACTCTCGTCCACTAACTTAATGGACATAATGGGCTGCCAGTAACTGACGTGGGCCTTAATGGTGTCCATTAACTCCTCCCATGGGCTGATGCCTATAAATAGAGGCCTTCTTGGCCATTAGCAGACACACAAATTCATATCTCTGCATCCTTTCCCTTGATCATTTTCACACGAGTTCAGTCCTCGTCTTCATCCAGTTCGCCGGGGCTCGGTGGTTTGCGGTGCTGCTACCTCCGAGACGAAAGTCGTTTCACCTTTTGGGAAGCTACGCCTGTTCCGTGAGCACTACCGGGGCGTACAGCTTCTTGCGGGGAGAGTTCCTACTCGACTCGACTTTACCTCTGTTCGTGCTTGCTGCCTCAGAACGTGTTCCACCGTCATAACATGAAGCTATTATAATAATGCATGGAGTTTGAAATTCTTGGGGTCGGTTACAAGTTGACATTTTCGATCTAACAAAGCTTACTATTTTTTTTAATTTTATTTATTTACGTCGGTTAATGAAGTTGGTCTTCGTCACATGGGAACAAAATTAGGTTAAAATAATGGTTACATGTAGTTTGATCGTTAAAATAGACATCACCTTCATATTCAAGTGGAAACCGATCGAGTTTAACTTACAAGATTTTCTTACAAAAGAACCTGAACCTGATTATTTTATTACTTTTTTGTAACAAATGGACCGAGCTTCTCCGATGTTTCAACAAGCAACAATGATTTTAAATGTATTTTTCAATACATTAAGATCTTTCGAGTTTATAACAATCCAGACTTTGGTTTATTAATGATTGATCGTCGATCTGGCCATAAGACTCGAAAATAGCTGAGCTAGCTAGTAGCAACAAACTTCTTGCTAGGGTAGATTTTTGGCTATTTTTCGATGGTCGATCAAGAACCATAACCACTCAAATAATGGCTGACATTAGGTTTTTTAATTTATAGATGGATAAATTGGTGCTCAATTGAGTTGTTCATTAATCAAGATAAAATGAACACAAGCTTAACATTAATTCACACTTTGTAGGCCAGACTATTGGGGCCTATGTGGACTTTGCAACCTTATTGGGCTTAAACATAATTCACAAAGCCCATATATATTCTTTACAAAAAAACCATATTCATAGGTGGCTTGTTTCACCATTTCAAATGCCATTTCAAGTCTTCAATTATATTATTGGGTCGACTGAATCCACGACCGGCTAGTGAATCCATGACCGGCTAGTGGTCATGTAATCGGCCAATAATCATGATAGACTTCATTCGACGAAATTGACAGAACGAGATAGCTACAATAAGATCACCACGACTTTAACAGACGGATAAGAACTGAGGTTCGAAAAAGAAACCTTAGTCGGATAACCCGTCTAATATATATAACTTCAGACTACTAGATGAAGACATACATAATCTCACACGCTCATTTCAATCAGCAACCTGACTACTCCTTTGAAGCTCTATCAATTCTTCCATCAGCCAGTGGCGACTCCAGGATTTAAAATTCGGGGGTACGAAAAATAATTATATAAGAATAACGATCGACGTCTTAAATAAAAATCATAGAGACACATCTCTCTAATGAGAGTGTGATCAAACAATCATTTTGAAAATGATGAATTGTATATATTGCAATTTCATTTTGAAATAAGTTGTTCTAAATATTCTGTTGATACTTCTAGGCTAGCAATCGAAAAAATTAATACCTAATATAGTGAGAAAAAACACTAGGATTCTAATGTTATTAATGGGAATATTATAACAAAATAAAATTAAAAAATATGTCAAAAAATCAGAATTTTTAAAAATTATATACCCTAAGTTTCGATTTATCAACTATATTTTACCTAATAAAATTGAAATTAAATCCTAAAAAATAATTTTAAACCCTATAATGGATGAATGAACCCTAGAAATAATCGTAAAATTATCACGAATCATAATACGTTGAAATTGTTGAAAAAAAATGCATAAAAATATTAAAAATCGACATTTGGTACACATAATACACAATAATGGGGATATAGGATCTCGTTCGTTCCATTAATGAGTCAACCAAAAATAACTCAACCTTTTGATTATATTTTATTACTATTTTTTATAGGAAAAGGAAATATTATCAAGTAAAAAGGAGAGTATTATTCCTAATTATTATGAATAAAAAATTATCTATGTAATACTTGTAGAAATTTGGCAAATTTTTTGGGGGTACAGTTGTACCCCCTTTGCACCATACTGGCGTCGCCAGTGCCATCAGCATATATGCGGTAGTCAAAGCTCATCAGACGGAGCAGCCTACCCGCCTATCACCATTTTGATTGGATTCTATATTACTGTCTATTTATCGTTTTTATTTATTTACTATTTTCGATAAACTCTCATTTCCAGCTACTGACTTGGGCATCAGAGGTTCTTTGGCACTCACCGATACTCATCGAATGAATCATACGTTTGTTCTAATTGACCGGTTGCCGGTGCCACCAGACAAGTCGAACCAACCAAATTAAACATGTGTGAGTTTGAACGTTGCTTCCTTGTAGATAACTTCCACACGCAATTCTCCTATTATTTTGATTTTTCATTACAAGTTAACGATTCTACACACATAGGAAAGTTCAAAAGAAACCGAAACTACTTGCCCAAAATCCTACGTGAAATCCTACCAACCAAGGTACATTTCCCGCAGCAGCCTGTACAACTCCACCACTGCAGCAGGAGTACGTTTATCAATTTATCGCGATAATTTGATAATTTCACCAACTCCGTCGAAAATTAAAACTCAAAGTTAAATCTCACCCCACAAATCGCCAGCTGGCGACACGTAGTCCTCCGATGCCCACAACTGGGCCCCACTAAAGCGATTTCATTTCCAGACGGAATTTAGAGAGAGAGAGAGAGAGAGAGAGAGAGAGAGACGCCTATATAAACGCGACGCTTCCCTCCATAATTAATAATTATACACCTCGATCCCTCCTTCATTCCCCCCATTTTCTGATTTTGCTGTGATCTGCGTAAACTCTCTCCTCTTCAATTAAGGTACAGCCGCCGATCGATTTGCCGTTCCGTTGATTGTGTGTTTCCGATCTATATAATTCCTGAATACGGAAGTTTTTTTCCTTTTCGTTTTCGGTGTACGAATCGTGAATCTCTGCTGTTTTGAGTTGAATGCCGATCCGTTTGGTGATTTTTCGGATTGTTTGTTCGAGGATTGGGGAGAAATTTCTGGTGATGCGAGGTTTAATCGGTGGCATCTGCTCATTGTATCCAGATCTTGTTCAACATTCGATTATTACTGAATTTTGTGGTTTTCCGTTGAGGATCTCTGCATTCATTCTCCATTCTCCACTGGAATTTGTGTTGTTTGATGTTTGACTGTGTTTTCTGCTGGAATTTGCGATCTGTTCATTCGTTGAATGATATACTTATTGGAGCTATGAATTAGTCTAAATTTGTGAATTTTTTGATAAATGGTCTTGTTTTGGGGTGAATTTGATGAATATAATTTTTTGTTTTAGCAAAAATGTATTTGATATATGAATTTGTTCATCGCCTGCAAACTAGTTTTCTGCATTTGATCTTATAAGAACAGTTGATATGCTTAGTTAGAATGCCTATTACCTCAAAATGCAAGATCATAGTATGTATATGAACTGACACATCCTATCGAAAATGCTTCTCTCAGGCAGAAGAACATGGACACCTTTCTATTCACCTCCGAATCCGTCAACGAAGGGCACCCGGACAAGCTCTGCGACCAGGTCTCGGATGCCATTCTGGATGCTTGTCTCGAGCAGGATCCAGAGAGCAAAGTCGCGTGCGAAACGTGCACGAAAACGAACATGGTGATGGTCTTCGGTGAGATCACTACCAAGGCTCAAGTGAACTACGAGAAGATAGTCCGCGACACTTGCAGGGGCATCGGCTTCACTTCAGCAGACGTTGGTCTCGACGCTGACAACTGCAAGGTTTTAGTGAACATTGAGCAGCAGAGCCCTGACATTGCTCAGGGTGTCCACGGCCATCTCACCAAGAAGCCCGAGGAGATCGGTGCTGGTGATCAGGGCCACATGTTCGGCTACGCCACTGATGAAACGCCAGAACTCATGCCACTAACTCATGTGCTTGCTACCAAGCTCGGAGCAAAGCTCACCGAAGTGAGGAAGAACAAAACTTGCCCGTGGCTGAGGCCTGATGGCAAGACACAAGTCACCGTCGAGTACAAGAACGAGAACGGTGCCATGGTCCCGATTAGGGTCCACACTGTCCTCATCTCAACTCAGCACGATGAGACCGTGACAAACGATCAAATCGCTAAAGATCTGAAGGAGCATGTTATCAAGCCCGTGATCCCATCTCAGTATCTTGATGAGAAAACCATCTTCCACCTCAACCCTTCAGGAAGATTCGTCATCGGTGGGCCGCACGGAGATGCTGGCCTAACCGGAAGGAAGATCATCATCGACACCTACGGAGGGTGGGGTGCACACGGCGGGGGCGCCTTCTCCGGGAAAGATCCCACTAAAGTGGATAGGAGCGGGGCGTACATTGTGAGGCAGGCAGCAAAGAGCGTGGTTGCCTCGGGGCTAGCTCGTCGTTGCATCGTGCAAGTGTCGTACGCTATTGGCGTGGCGGAGCCGCTCTCGGTGTTCGTTGACACGTACAAGACGGGGAAGATCCCGGATAAGGACATACTCGGTTTGATCAAGGAGAGCTTCGACTTCAGGCCAGGGATGATCGCGATGAATCTGGATTTGAAGAGAGGGGGGAAGATGAGGTATCAGAAGACTGCTGCTTATGGCCATTTTGGGCGTGATGATGCTGATTTCACCTGGGAAACTGCCAAGATTCTCAAGCCTAAAGCTTGAGTTTTGCTCTTTTCTTTCTTTCTTTCTTGGGAGTATTGTTTTCACTACTGTGTTGCAGTAGATATAAATAAGAAAAGAGGGATTTTTGGTGCTTAATTTTGAGTTCGAACTTGTTTTGATAGTTGCTGTTTATCAGATTTAACATGAGTTTATAAGATCTTATTTTACCTTCCGTTCCGTTCGTCCCACTTCGACAGTCTTATATGCAGTACTATAATAAGACGTCTCGTTTCAATAATCTTGCTTTTTAAATTGGAAAGAATTAATCCATACATTTTCATACTATTCATTTTTAACACTACACCTAAAATTATATGTCGGAAAAAAACATGACTACTGAAGTGGAACGAAGAGAGAGAGTATAAAGCAGAAACATGGTGTCATGCCAATAATTTTTGATTTAGAATATACTGCAGAAAATGCAAAATATATAGACTTGATTAGAAAAGATAAAATTACAATTTAGAGCGTCAAAAACTTGATTACATTACAATAAAGCCCCTCAAGAATTGGCATAATTCTATTGATTAGTCCAAATAGTATTAGATATCCAAAGCAAAAGTATCAAATGTGGGGTGGTTTTGATAATTCTGAAACTCCAGGGGATGAAAGTGTAATATTTCCCCCAACATTTAGCACTCAATCAATTTCCTTACAACCAAACTTGCTGCACACTACATCAACAGCTTTTGAAATTCTTGATTTATCCTGCAATTCAAAACATGTTCATTAAGTTCTTCTCTCTCTCTCTCTCTCTCTCTCTCTCTCTCTCTCTCTAGGGTGAGATCATAAGAAGAAGGGGAAAATATCATTCTCCTACCTTCCCTTTGACGGTTATGATCAAAGAACCTCCTCTCGATTGGCGATATGCCCCTTCACGTCGCAACAAAATCGGATAAATGAAACAACGGGAGCTAAAATGATGAAGACGAGTATAGTTTTATGATGAACAAAATCCTTACCGATGTAGAGATCAGGAAATTTACTCGAAATTTGAGACAGAGGCTGAGCAGCTTCAATCTGCAATGAAACGATCGAACATCAGACCATTTATAACCAAGTAGTGGGAGCGTCTTAGTACGCATATGCATTCGGTGCCTGTGATATTAGATCGATTCTTGCTGAAAGGGGAATACGGGAAGTGGGTACAAGAAAGACTTACATCTGAAAGAGTTGTTGACAGTCGTTTTGAAATAAATGGTTCGGTGATTACTAAAAGCCCGTCAGATTTCATCAGTTCGATCAAGCAGTCCCACTCGTTTTCCAGCTCAGTAGCATTTGTTGCGGTAAGAATGATCACATTTTGGCACTGAATCTACGAGACGAAAAAGTATAATAAAAAGTGTTTAAACAAGATTCTTTCTGCTCTTGAAAGTGCTCAATGAACGAACTTTGGTGCCGGAGGTGATGTTTATGAGATAGATAATGGCGCATCAGCAAAACGAAATTCAACTCACCAATGGAACTCTCAGTTTCTCATGATGCAACAACTCAGTAATGCCTTCCGGCAACTGTGCCATCTGAAACGGAAAAAACAGGGAAAGTTACAAACTATAGTTTCAAAATGATCAAGACGGTTTTATCACAAGTTCGTTTTGAACAAGGGACGAGTATAGATGTATATAGCATTTGATACCCAAAAAGAGAAGTGCATATAGTAAGGTGATTCATCCAGCATTCGACTTCAACTAAAAGTACAAAATTACGTATTTCAATTGG
The DNA here is from genome assembly GCA_029379335.1 of Thymus mandschuricus. Taxonomy (NCBI): domain Eukaryota; kingdom Viridiplantae; phylum Streptophyta; class Magnoliopsida; order Lamiales; family Lamiaceae; genus Thymus; species Thymus mandschuricus. The sequence goes on from CM057078.1 coordinate 1,991,311, forward strand.
CAAATGAAATCTGAAGAAATATGTTAGTGCAGACCAACAGCGTACTAAAAGCAAATTAAAACATGATGATCTGAACCGAGCATCAATTCCAGCTGGAAAACTCAGCACTAAACGCTTTCTCAGCATAACATCGTATTTTACAACCAAAGAATACTATTTCCTCCATTCAGTTTGTCGCATACACATTCTCATGATGTTTGTTTATAACTTCTCATGCTGTTTCAAGATGCAGCTAGAGTATAATATAACTAAGAGACGATAAAATCTAAGCCATGTTACCTCATTCCTATCCCCCGTGCACCTTTCACCTAGCATATGCCTCAAATATTCTTCAAATTCTTCGTCAGGGGCCTTCAAGAAGAAAAGGATAAAAAGCAGCAATAAGGTAATGCAGCTACACTGAAACTAGCCGGTAACTCGATAAATTTGCAACAAGCAGCAAAATCGTCACAAAATTTCTGTCTGTCCTAGCTAGAGCATAAACAATTAATTTCATAAGGCTGATCATGGCACTGGTCGACACTGAGTACCCAAACTATCAATCCATATGTATAAGCAGAAATGATTTGTCCATAACAGTACATACCATTCGAACACCGAATGCTTTAGCAACACCTGCTACAGTGAGATCTGAAGGCAGTGGACCAACCCCTCCGTATATGAAAACCTGCAGCGGAAGTTTTCAGTACAACTGCTATATCAAAGTGAAGTCACAGTCTATAATAACAGTTATGTTCTCCCAAGCCAAGAGTTGGTGATAGTTGTCTCTCTTTTTATAATAACACGAAAAAACACACACACACAAAGGAGGGCATGCAAAATCGACTTATGGTGCAGAAGTTTTACCATATCACTTGTGGACTTCAGACGCTCAACTTCATCTGCAACGGAATCAATCTGGAAATATATATTAATGAGTATTATATACATTAGGAAGTAAATGGAAGGGAGTATTAATGCATATCATATATGCATAGACTTAAATATGAAACAGTAGTTTCTAACAAAACACGTACAGATAAGCCTAAAGCACATGATATAAATGCATAGCTAGCTTAGTCTACTGTTTTATCTATTCCTCAAAAGGACAAACAAAAATCTAATGCATCAAAGGGTTTACTTGCACATATAAATTGGAAAATGAAGCTGTCAATTTGGTCAGTGAAAAAAAAAAACAAAAAAACAGAGTCTCGGTACAGAAACGAGCAATTTGAACATAAATTATATGGAGTAATTAACAGGCCCAGAGAAACGCTTGCAATAATAAATTGCAAAATTGACTTGAAGATAACCTAAGTGAATATCAGAATCTCCTTCGTACTCCACAATTTAATGTAAAAACAGCATATCAATGAAATTCATCAAACTGGGAATATAGTGATAAACTTACATCATTTCGGGTAACAGAAACATGAGAAACAGTCCAGCCAACAGAGGAGAGCTTTTTACACAGAATGGAACCCATCCGATCCTCAACAGTGCCAAATCTGAGCTATCAAGCCAACAGAAAATTCTCACTTAGCAAGAAGTCACTCGTCGAATTAAGCTAACAAATTAAACAGAACTGGACTTTGGACGGGAGCAACATGATATAAGATGAAAGGTGCGTATATTATTCAATTGTCTAGCATAAAGTATCAAAAACTGAAAGCTCTATCAAACAGGACCAAACAAGAAATCTGAGACAAAAAATGAAAAGGGTTGGATTCCAATCACATCAATGCTTGACAGACAGACTATCTCTATCTCCATTATAAAGTCCACAAAATAAGGGAATCGAAAACTACAAAGAAAATATCAAGTAAATCATATATTTGCAATATAATATAAACAAAAAACTTACAGAATTTCATCTCCCACAGCAATCACTGAGGCGGTAAAATTTCTTTTCAAATGTGAATCCTCATGCTTAAAGCCATTGCTAGCAGCAGGTAATGGCTGAGAAGTGCCCTTTTTAACTCTCCCTGCTCTTTCCAATCTTCCGTCTGGAAGCAGATATGCAGGTTTGTAATTGTGTTCTTTACTGTCTGTTTTGCTACGGCACAATAGTGCATTAGGAACTGTATCGTGAATGCTGCCGATTGAAGTGTAACTGCAGAAAAGATAACAATAATAGAATTATATGGAGTGCCAAACAATGAAAATAAGCTTCTATTCGAGAAAAGAAAAGGAAGAACGGGGGCCTGGAATTTATCGCCCACATACATGTACAGCCAACATGAAATGTTTTCTGTATAAGCATTTTGTACATTCTATAAATACTGACATTCTTATCCAATGAAGAGGACTTACCCCTGATCATAAAGGCTACAGTATTGAACCTTGCAAGTCAAGAGAAAGGCCCAAACATCTCTGCCATGTAATAAAAGAAAGGGTAAGACGAAAGACAATACGTTTAAAACAACATCACTGTGCTGGAATTACTTCAGCTATTTCAACAGAGCCCAAATCTGATAAATGGTCATCATTCCTCAAGTGAAAAAGGTAATAAAATAAAAGCAAAGACGAAAAAATATTCATTCGAAAGAACATCATAAAGCAGGCATCGCTTCAGCTATTCTAACAGTGTGATTTGAAAACCGTCATCATGCATATGTAAAAAGTTATATGCACACAATTGCAAGTACATCACTTTGAGCAAGTGTTTAGCTTTACGAGGCATGGGAGACTATATCAGTTCTTAATCATCACATGCTTCAGATCAAATAGTAAAGTAAGAAATATAATCTTGGAAAGCATATCACAAGAATGTGGAAGTCCAAAGCAGAGAGAAACAGATATAAATGAGAATATCAAAACCCATGCAAGAAACTGACCTGTATGACCAATCCAAGATGGGATTTACTCTCATGAAAGGCGGCCATCCAGGCGAACTTGGGGAAAATTGTTCTTGCCCTACCTAAACAATAAGACCATTTTCTCAGTCATTCTAACAGATTATACTCAAAAGCCTAAGAGCATGAAGTTATCGACATACAGCAGTTGGATCACCAATTCGAACACCAAGGAAAATAGCTCTAATGGGATGAGCTTTTAAAAGGGCCTCCAAGCCAGACTTGAAATCTAGGCGAATGATGTCCATCTGCAATTTATAACTGCCAAATTGTAAATAACAAATCAATAGTCAATCATAACCATTACATCATCTAATCAATGGATTTACATTAAGTGTTGCCAGGAATGATAGCCAATCAAAACTTCAAATTAAAAAGACCAGAGGAAATGGTAAACAAGGACGTTACACGTATTCACATACATAGATGCTATGTCGTGAGTGAATGAGTTGATTTCAGGGAAAGCCGAAGGACTCTCAAAATAAATGGTCCGAATCGGAAATGCCATTTCACCATTCCCCGCCCCAGAGGACAGATCCTTTCCAACTTTATGTAAATAATGGCCTGCCCTAAGAAGATGAAACAAAACCTGCCAATACAGAATTGTATACCGTTATAAGTTTCTTCTCATGGGGAACATAATGGGATTGATATGGGAGAAAATGTGCATTTATCTAAAAACTTACAGTCGAATCTTTTCCACCATTGAAGCTGAAGGCAACCTCTTCGATACTGCCAATACAATAAGCTTATGTTTAGTCTAAATTTCCTCCGTGATTCTTGGCATAAATGATTAACTCATTCAAAGGCTCAACTAGATTGCTTGTAAGATGGAGCAACTCCTAACTCCTAAAAGATTAACTTGAACAAAAAAAATTCACCAGAACAACAAATAAGCTACCCAAAACTAAATCTCCTAATGTTGAAAATCAACTTCTGTTAGAGACAACACGTGTCAGCTTCATTAGCCATTAACCCAATTCCCCATCACGCTAATGTCCGAGATGATTATATATCTAGATCTCATAATTCCAATATTTCATCACAATCAAGCATTTGCATATCGGTAACAGTATTTTATCAGTTCAAATGTGAGACAATGGTTACTTTAATAAACTGATCATTACAAAAGATCTTCGAAACCTTAAGGATTTAGACTTTCGGACAGATGAAAACCAAAATCAAATCCAAAACAATCAAAATTGCTTCAGGCAGTCCGATTCTAAGGAACTGCTTCAATGCCTCAAATCATCACAAAAATGAATACCACATCCACATATCAAATAATGTCAAACTTAAAACCCTGCAACAAAACCCTGTTCACAATACAAAGATACGAATAAACTTAGCAGTTTCCCAAGCAGAATCCTTTATCAGAAGTAACTTAAACATACAGAAAAACCTCAATAAAACAAAGGCACGTACGAGTAAAGGGCAAGAGCTCTTTGAATTACATAGACGGCATTGTTATACTTCGTCTTCAACCTTGTATCATCACTCTCTCTTATGGCCTGATCGATCTCCATTTCCACTTTCTATCAACCAATCCTTCTAAATGGCTACCAAAAAGGGAAAAAAGGTAACAAAAAATCAATCAAAAACTATATGAAATCATTTCAGACTTAGTTTCCAGAAATTCAAAAGACTTTTAACACATACCAGCACAACTGCTCAAACACTAATCAATTCCCTCTCTAAAAAGCAAAACAAAACCAAAACAAAAAAACAAAAATCAGAGAAAATCAGAAATGTTTCATCGAAAAGAACCAAAATTCGCCACTCAAATGGATTTCCATGGATTTACAAGATTCAAATGAAACCCAGTCCCCCTTCAAATAACTAAATCTTCACAACCAATTATCAACCAAAAAAAAATGTTGAAACAGCTGGATTAATCAACGCAGAAAAACTCAATAGGCTATGAAAAGTTTTATGCAAGAAGAAACCCAGAAAAAAGATTTTACCTTTGCTTCAAGACTCAAAGGAGAGTAGGATTTAGGAAGGTTACAATGTTAGTAATTGATTCTACTTTTGTCCCACTTTTCGCCTTTTATTTCTTTTTCTTCGGATTATTATTTGGATTATAACTCAACAAAATAAAAATATTTATTGTCTCAAACGAAAGGGCCAATATATTTTTTATTTAATTTTTTATTTTCGGTGATGTCGAAATTAGAATATGGTGTATTTTATTTGCATCCAAACTTTTCCAAAATGGAATATTCCGAGGAAGTGAAATCGAGGGAAATGTTTTTAACACAGTATCAATTATTCAACAGTGTAATAGAAGATGTCACACCGAAATATAATATATAAACGGTTTTTTTCCGTCAAAAACATAACCTTTAAAATATATATATATATAAACCCAAATCGTGTGCTTCATCACTTAAAATTGGAATTCGATCATAGGTTAAATTTAATTATTACAATATGGGCAAGATTTTTGGGAAGTCAAAGCAAAATCCCAATGAGAAAATTCCAACGAGATTGTAAGAAAAATCCACCATGAAATTCCAAAAAAAATAAAAAAGAAAAAGAAAAATAAAGCAAATTCCATATCTCTAAGCAGCCCATAAAAAAGGCTAGAGTTGACTTTGACCTGGATTTCAAATCAACAATCAATATTGAAAAATGGACAAAAGGAGATTATGCAAACGTCTGTAATATAAACACTCAATCATAACCTTCCAAGAGTATTAAAATTAAAGAAGAAATAAAATAAAACACAAACGAAAGGTCAAGATCAAACGTTTATATTACAAACGTTTGTATCATCTCTATTCCCGAAAAAATATAGTGTAAATATAAGCCACCAAAATATAGGCAAAGAAAAGTCAAGAGTAGTGCTTTCCATAAAACGCATTTCCCATGCGATTTTCAAGCTATTTGAATACTGCAGAGAAGGCATCAAAATATCAAACCTTTAATATGCATAAATAACTATGGCATTTCTGCACCATATCTGTCTTCTCAAGAACAATGGTTTTTACATGATCGACGGTCAAAAATCCACGTTGATTAATCGAGACGAGGGCACCAATAGGGTGATCTTATCTTACAAATGTACCTCCTGTAAAAATGTAGTAGAGGCGAACAACCGTGTCCTAAGAGTAGTATTTTCTCACTTAGTCTTGAAAATCTTCTTCCCACACTTCAACCAAGAACTCGACCATCTTCTGTATATGCAAAGAGTAATTGCAGTAAATTGCAAATTCAAGAACTGGCAAAAGATTCATGTATATGGTTGAAGAGCTTACAGATAAAGGAACCGGTCCTTCAAAGTGGTCGATGGATGTAAGCAGTTCCTCATTCGAGCTGGCACAGAAAACAACATCCAACATAAGGGTATAATATGAATATGAATAGTGAGCTGTGCTCTTCTTTAAGTATTATTAGCAACAAGGTTTTCCCTAAACCATTTGATCTAGCAATCTGTGGAGGCATCTGATACGGAGAACCAATAATTATCGAATACGGAGTATCGATTATGTTGACAGTTCTCAATATGCAGATTAAGACTCGTAAGTTAGCAGCTAAGGAGTAAGATGAGTGAAAGTAAACGCGTACTTGTGCGGCCTTGTTGGCTTCCTATGCTTCCTTTGGGAAGAATCACCTCTCCAAGCTCTTCTCATTTCATGCCAAGCTATTGAAGCTGCAGAGCAGACCCATATAATTACATTGAAAATCTAAGATAATGCACTCGAAAAAATAGAAGAATACAAGATGAACATAATTTGGAATGATAGAGATGAGTAGAGAAAGAGCAACTGAAATGGAGAATACTTGGAAATCTACTCGTAAATTCAGTAAACGGTTCAAAATAAAGATGACTCATTGCCATTCTTTACCCAACTAAATCATCCATAATTTTCAGTCATGTCTTAATCTAACAAAGTGTCATTTTCAAAAACTCGCTCTTTCTTGGTACTTTTCAGAGTAGGAATACTCGAGCAATCAGATTCTCCTTCGCCTTCTAAACTCATACGTGTGGCAAATAATCAAAGCATACTAAAGGGCGAATGAATTTGTGAGTGGTACATGTAACTATGTAAGCAATTCTCGATAATGCTAAGTAGCAGGACCTTTTTAAGGAATAGGAAGCTATAATCTTCATAAACATATGGTTTGCAAGGGTTTTACCGTAGTTGACAAAGAGAGAGCTGCGATCATCTTCACTAGCAGTCGTCTTTTCTACATTCACAATGTCTGAACCTCTTGAAGACTGGTTTAAGAATAGACTAAAATCAAGTGCATTGACGTCCATTTTCATAAAGTTGAATGACCACAAGCTTTCCAGACACTGAAACAGCAATCAATTTAACAAGAGAAATGATAAACAACCGAGATAATTCAACACATTACAATCACAAGAACTCAACATCAAGAAACACACAACGAGAGGTAGAAAGAAACGGGAAAAAAATGTGTCAAATGAAGAACTTTCAACCTCTGTGTGCCTAGACATGTCAATATACCAAACAAGTTTAAGACGATTACTTATAGTCGTAAACTGAGGTAAGAAAACAGTTAGTAGAGAGCAGAATACAAGCAGAATCTACTAAGCAAAACTATAATCCTAAAAGGACGAAACACAACCGAACCTAACCTCCGTTCTTTGATTGTATCCGGAATGAACGACAACTACACCTTCCTCCAATCAATTCGGTTCAACTATATAGTTCGGCATCACACTTCATATACTACTATTCTTCAAAATCAATAAGCCATAATCTTCTCCAACTCAAGCATTCATATCCTAAATTCTCTACGGTTTTTATACTTCCAATGACACAGCTAACAAGAATTTGAATTCAAACACTCAAACGAGCTAACAAGAATTCGAATTCAGAAACACAAGCATGTTAACTAACTTTCCATAAATCATTTATTCATTACAGAAAAGAAAAAGAAAAAGAGGAGTATCAATGCCAGAAAACATGAGAGTGTGTATTTCAATTTTCAGCACAATTATGAACAGCCCAAAATCAATAAACTACAAACTTGACAACAAGATTCAAATTTCAAACAGTTTGAGTAAAAATCAGTAAAGAGTTTAGCCATCTTCACATCGTAGATGAATCTTCAAACAAAAATTCCACGAATCTTCACTCAATTCATTGACGACGAGTTTGGAGGGAGGGAAGAGGGGGAGAGCTAACCTCAGATAATCAGAGATGGAATGGCGACACTACAAACTTAACCTTCTAGAGTATAGAGGTTTTTTCTGGAAAAAAATTGGATGATTTCAACCATAAAAAAAATCCTTGATCATCGAAATTCAGACCTAAAAGGGAAAGGGTAGAGCTGGATTTCGAGATACACTCATCGCACTCATAATCCTTGTTTCATACGGTTTTTCGAAATATTCAGAAAATTAATACTATAAAAATACGTTCTTTGGATATGGCTGTATTTGATACACCTAGGTAGAGAGAGAGACGTATGTTAATTTAATCTCAACAAAGAGTGAGAATAGGACCCAAAAATTAATTAAGAAAAAGTTCAAAAAGGCACCATTTATCAATAAACCCAATAATCCACCGTGGCCAGTTGGGTTAGCCCGAAAGCAAGTAGGTGATCCAATTGACATTTTGTACATTTTCGTTCCACTAATATAAGGATAATATTTTCGTAGCACGAGAATTATATTAGTGGATAAAATAGTGTGAATGAGTTTCAACGAGTTAAAATTTGTCATTTTAAGTACTCCCTCCGTCCCAATTCACTTGTCCTCTTTCTTTTTGGCACGGATTTTATGCGTAGTGTTAAATTGAAAAAGTAAGGGGTCCACATAAAAAAGTAATGGTTAATTTTTGCCTTTTAAGAAAAGAGGACAAGTGGTATGGGACGGACGAAAATAGTATTGAGGACAAGTAAAGTGGGACGGAAGGAGTAATACTATCACTGGAACAGACAAAAACAAAACTTGTCCCGATATAAATGAGACGGAGGGAGTAGTACATATTAGTGGGACAATGAGGGTATACCACTCTACTTTGGGTCATTTAGGCAATATTTGTAATCCCACCCGAACTAAAAACGTTTCCATACTTTATACCTCACATATATTCAAGATACGTCTTTAGTTCGACGTGTAGAGAGAGTAATATTATTATGGGCTCAATGGCAGATACAAACCGGAGTGAGCTCCAACAACCCCTTCCCCCGAAAATGATTTTTTTACTTTACAAATTTTTTAGAATTTTATTTTATTTTTTTTTAAATTTTTTGTATGTAAAAATTATTGATTTTAGCATCCTCCGATCAATTTGCTGCAAACGCAACAGTACGGGCTAAATATGTAAAAAAGAAAGTAATAAATTTACATTTTTTAGTTTTCTTATATCCGACCTTAGCTCGGTTGGTAGAGCGGAGGACTGTAGATGGTTGCTGAAATCCTTAGGTCAGTTGGTGGAGCGGCAGGTCGGAATTTTATAGTTTTTGCTTAAAACAAATCGTTGTTTAAGTACTACAAATAAGTTAATAAAATCTCCATAACAAATCGTATTTAATATTAAAAATTAATTTCGATAAGTATTTTATAACCGACCTTAGCTCAGTTGGTAGAGCGGAGGACTGTAGTTGTAGCAGATAATCCTTAGGTCGCTGGTTCGAATCCGGCAGGTCGGAATTTTTTATTTTATTTTTTAATTTTATTTTTATTGGGCCCCTCTTCTACACATTCGATTCCCCTCTTGCTTTTTGAGCAACAAAAGCCCAATTTTCAGCCCAAATTTAGAGAGAGAGAGGGCGCGGCGGCGACGACAGTGATGGCGCGGAGCATAACGTACATCACCGGTTCTCAGCTTCTACCGATCATCCGCCGCCCTAACATCGCCATCGTCGACGTTAGGTTCTAAGTCGATGCTGCTTCTGTTCTTCCTCATTAATTGATTACCGAATCGTATTCATTGATTTTTCACTTTGATCTTCATTTTAGGGATGACGAGAGGATCTACGACGGGCATATAGCGGGATCCTTACACTTCGCGAGCGATAGGTTTATGGATAAATTGCCAAATCTCGTTGAAGCTACCAAAGGCAAGGATACGCTCGTCTTCCACTGCGCTCTCAGCCAGGTCTTCCTTCATACCTCTCTCTCTCTCTCTCTCTCTCTTGAAGTTAATATTTAGTGTTGTTTGGCGATCATGGTTGAATTAGGTTTGCACTTGAATTATGATGTGTGTGTTCTTCATACCTGTTCTTCTGCTGATTGCCCTAGGGGATCTAGTGTTACTGGCGTACGCATTTCTCAATTAATGGTGTGGTTATGCGTTGTTCTACTGAAATTATGTTCCCTGATCGATTGTTAGCAGACGACTAGAACTAACAAGCTTCAGAATCATATTAGTTTAAGTGTGCAGGAAGATGTATATATTTCATGACTAAACTTGGTTCGATTCATGAGTACTCGGTTCAACAGTTAAACGCCTTAGTTGAATTCAGCGGGCCCTAAACTGTTTGCATATCCTTTAGATCCAAAGCCTATGCTTGGATGGTGCATTGTGATTGGTTTTTCTTTTGAGTTGGTTGCTTACTTCTCTCGTTGCATCTAAGTCTATGCTTGGGTGATTTGTGGTGCATTCCGATTCTCTTTTCTTATGAGCTGGTTGCTTACTTCTCTCATTGCAATGGTTTTTTTAATCTGACTAGATTATGTATATTGAGTTTCTAGCTCGATTTCTCTGATATCTTTTGAACAAACTCTGTGAAAATTTGGTATGATAAGGCATGCAATGTCATAAAAAGTATATCAGTTCTACTTCGTTGGATTATAGCCTTTTGTCCTTCATTATTGATCAATGGGTAATTTTGTTTCAAATATGTGCTTGACTTCTTTTGGTAGTGGTAGTGACCAAGGAAATAAATGAAAGAGGAATTACCTTGCAGTTGCAGATTTAGTGCTGTACTTAAATATAACTAGACAGAATCGTGGATCTTAATAGTGTGATAGAGAGGCCTGAATCTTGTAATGGTGTTGGTCAATTCTTTTACTTCTCTCGACTAGCGTGGTTCAAGGAGTTCTGTGAACACCACACTCGAAATGAATCATAAATATTGTGGCAGGAAAAGTTTGTTTATGACCTTTAGATTGTAAATAAGAAGGATACTTGCACATTTCGTTACTTTCAATCGGAAATAGATGGATCACGGGGTAATGAACAAGAAATGGAGTTGAGAATGGAGAAACTGTAGCAGTATTGTGCTACCATAATACATATTCTGCTACTGCATTTCTCTGCCATAATATATAAGCTATGTGATGATTTTCTGCTATGATCTAGACAAAACCTCTACGACTATGATCACCATTTTTCACCATTTGAAGCAATCATATTTATGATGATGGCTCGAGCGCTATAACACTTTGAAACCAACGTTCATCAGACTTGATTATCTTTCACTCTTGTCTTTTTTGTTTTGATATAAAACCTATTTTTCTGACAGGTTCGAGGACCCAAATGTGCTCGAAGGTTTGCTGAATACGTCGCTGAAGCAAAAGATCTGGGAGTGAAAGAAATAGTGGTCCTTGAAAGCGGATACAATGGTTGGGAAGCATCCGGAAACCCTGTTTGCCGCTGCACCAACGTCCCCTGCAAGGGCGCGTGAAGCTCCGATTCCGCCATGGGTGGGAATGGCATGGCGGAATGGATGGCTGCAAGAAACTAAATTCTGGTTATAGTTCTTTATATTTGATAATACTGTGAGGAATTATATCCAACATGCAATTTTTGCTCTTCATTACTGCATAAGAAGACACTTGCAAAAAATTGATGGCTCTGCTCACTCCCTAGTCATGTAATGGAATGGTATATATGTGAATGAAGATTCTGTTAAAGTTGAACTGAATTGTCCAATACGTCGTGACACGGATGACTCGAACTCAGGACCTTTCGGTCTTGATACTTAACCCTAGACTACACACACAAATTTTACCAAATTAATGAGGAAATGAATTTCAAAATCATTTGCTTATTATAGTGGGATTTAATCCATCTCTGAATTCTCCTTTCAAATGTTGTATGAACCTTTTGTAGCAACCTATGTTTCGTTTTATTTAACATGTTTCTATTATCATTATACTTTACATGTATTAATTTTTTAGCTAGACAAAATGGGACGAAATATACTTCACACGTATTAATTTTTTGGCTAAGCGAAATGGGACGGAATAAGCATTATTTCGTCTAATTATATTTGACTACTTTTCTTATCATAAATATATTAGCACTAAAATCAAGCCAAATCAAGTTATGCTTAGACCATTCATCCAATTTCTCAAATTCCACGCATCGATGAGAAAAACCAGTTGAGATTAGCTATCCTCATTTTTGTGTACGAATCGTATACCAAACACTACTATTTTTATAAATTCTATGTATTTATTTCAAAAAAGTTAAAATTGTCATGATTTAGGATATTTATACAACTATTTTCTTGGATTCATTTCATCCAATTAGTGTTTACAATTACTTTTTAATATTTAACTTCGATTTTATTAGGCAAAATAGGGATGATAAGTCGACTGTTTGGGTCGAGTTGGACGCTTCTGCTATTGTATCGCTTCTTTCCTCAAGGAAACGAGGGGCGGCGGATGTTCGTCACACAGTGGCGACTCCAGAAATTATAATTCGGGGGTGCGAAAAAAATTATCTAGCATCAGGTCATTTCGAAAAACTCTCTCTCGACACTTGCAGTAGCAACCGAAAGATTCAATATAACCTTAATGAGCAAAAATTAATATATATGTCCTTCGTACTACTGAATAGTGAGTATTTCTTAAATATATGTGAAACGTAAAATATAAAAACGAACACTATTTGGTGGAACGGGAGAAAATACTAGTAAATTTTTTTTTTTTCGGGGGTACAGCTGTACCCCCATTGCCCCACTCTCCCGTCGCCACTGTCGTCACATCATGGCTCGAATTCGTGTCCGATTACGAGGTACTCAGGTTCGATTCTCTCATATTCACAGGGAAGGTAATCGACCGGCTGATTTCATGGCGCGTCAGGGTTCTCAGACTGACTCCATGACCTTCTTTGATACATCTTCTGCACCTCGCTTCGGATGGATCAGTTGGGGTACCCCAACTTTAGTTCGGATGGATTAGTTGGTTTGTTTCGTTTTCATATTCATCTTGATGATAGGTTATGTGATGTTAGCTTGCGAGTTGATCACTTTTGGATCTCTCGATGTATCATGTTTGGCTTTTTGTCTCGTTTATTTTCTCAGTAGCCTTCCCACCGTTTGGGTCGGACATAGATAGGAATATGTTAACTTGTATGGGGTTTAGGATTAACCAATTTTGATTAGTTCTTTCCTCAACTTCATCTGATTTATTTTGGTTATATACAGGTTGAGGGTCCGCCTAACCCTCCACCCGGTGGTGTTTTGTAAAAAAAAAAAAAAAAATTCACTTGAGGGGGCCTTTGTGAAGCAAAAATATAAATAACGAAATTTTTTTGAAATATAAATTAAAAGTATTAATAGGAAGACAGTAAAAGTCGTTAATAGTGTAGACAAATCTCAGAATTCACTTTGCATTTCCCCAAACAAACTCCGACCGATCAAAATTCAATCCGAATTCTTCGAAAATGGTAACCCCCGAATTACGCCAATCGTCGCTTCCCATCGGATCCTGCTTCACTTTGTAATAACTCCTTCGGTTTGTTTGTGCAGGTTTGCGTGGCGTGTTTGTTGCCGTTGTTTCTCGTCCCGATTGTCAACTTGTTGCCGGTCATCTTCGATTTGATCATGGTCTGTTCTTCAATTCGCATCGTCTAGGTTTCGATCGTCTTCTCTAGGAACTCAATTTTATTTGATTTTGACCGGAAATTGTGTTTGCAGGCGAAGGTTTACGGATTGCTGGGGTGGGAGTATCGGAAGCCGGAGAGGGCGCCGGCGGCTTGCCCCATCAAACCCTCCGCCGCGAACCCTGCCGCCAATGGTTCAGTAAGTGAACTCTTTGCTGATTTGTAGTATCTGAGGGATTTGGCTTGGTTTAGGGAAAACAAAAATCAAGCTGTATCGAGATTTCTGTGAATGTATTTTACCTAATGCGTGTTTAGGCAGAAAATTCTAGGCTCGAGTTGAATCTGTTCTATGAATTGATGTGTGATCCTAAACATGGGTTGTTTTTCTGCAAAAATTGAACTGGAATTTAGTGATAAAAAATCTTAGGGTTAGTTGAGGACTGAATTAGAGGTTGAATAATAGTATGGATGCTCGAAGTCGAAGGGTGAACACGCAGATAAGCAGATGATGGTGCTATAGCCCTCTAGCATTCGTTGTGCAGCTGCTAAACAAGATGATATTCGAATCTGCATCACAAATTTGTACTCATTTTTGTGGTTGATAATTGATATAAACATGACAAAAGCTAGTGTCTTTGTCGTTTGTATTCATATAGTTGCCTGACATGTTTCGACTTAATTTGACGTCATCTCTTGCTCGCTATGGTGCGAATGAGTTGTTTGGATCGTGCTGCCAAAATATATATTGGATTTTGATATTGTTGCCCTATATGAATCTACCATCATAAGGAAATATTTTGACAATCAAGTAGGTCTGAAACTTGCTGGAGCTAAATCTGAAGAAAATGTTTTTCTTGAAATGTTATATCTTATAAATGTGTTGTCTAACCTGATCGGTGTTATATTTCACTTCGTTATGCAAGGTTGACACTTGACAGAACTCTGACATTTTCCGGCTATAATCATTTAAGAACATATCATAAGTCTACAATTTGGGTTAAATTCCTTAACTTAGTGCCAAGCTGCATCACTTTTTCGCTTGTACGCTTTAGCTCAGTTTTTATTCAGCTTGTGTCGAAATGCTTAATGAGTAGGGCATCTGTGTAAAAGGTTTCAGGTAAGGAGAATCTTGCTACTGCCACTGATCCATCACTAAAACCAGTCGGAGTTGATGATGACAAGCAAGATTAAAGATCATTTTGTACACCATGAGTAAGTTAGTGTGTGGAGTGGTCAGTGGTCAAGCACTCGACTGAGATGTTGAAAAGCTTGTTATAGATATTATCCGACTGCTATATCATGAATTCTTTGACCTACATATTACAGAAAATACACGTGCTTGAACCCTTAACTTAACTTGTACATAGCTTTGTGCAATTTCATGCCATGTTATGTGAGAACTGTCATTCGATTGAAATCTTCACGCACAGTTGTCGTTCCTATGCTCTTGATTGCTACTAGAAGCATCTTCCTGTTACCTCTTCTAAAGTCCTAAGTTAATTTCCAATGTGATAACTCTTCGGTAGTGTTATAGGTTCGTGAATTCACTTTCCGATGGGTTTCACATGGGCCAAAACAGTTGCATTTTCAATGATGATGTTATTGCTTTCCTGCAGTTTGTTATAGTGTGTTGCATGAATCAATTGCCTTTTGAATGGTGGTAGTCTTGGTTTGGTTTGGTATCAAATCATAGCATAATAAAATGATATTTAAGTTGGTGACTATAGAAATGTGTGTATAAAGTCTAGAATGAAAGAAATGTTTGATAGTACTTTTGTTTTTGTTTTGTTTTGACGGTAACGTACCCACTCTCGTGTACACATTCAAGATGACTTGAATCTGTGATCCGTTGATCTTAGGAGGAGCTTAAGAACAGTTGAGTTCCCTCCATCTACATTATGCAGACCCCGTTTTTTTGATAGAGAGGAAGAGAGTATTCGAAAGCAATGAGGGTCGTGTTCGATTTCAGGTGGGGGTGGAATGAATAAGGGTTTGGGAAAAAAAAAACAGATTTGGGCCTCATTAATTAGGTTAAATAAGCAAGTGATTTGGGACAATCCACATAGACATATTAAAGTAATTGAAATGAGACGGTTGAAGTATTTTGCAACAACCGGTTGCATATAAAGTAGTACTATAATAAGTTATTTGTATAGAGTATAATTAGAAAAAGTTCCACCCTATAAAATAAATTGGGCTCCACTTTAAACCCCAACATTGATATGAGACGTCCCGATTATAATGTATTAGTATTATTGTTTAAGTTTCTACATCATTGGAACATTTCTAAGTAAAAACATGTAAACATCGAATTCAAAATAACATTATTGAAAAAAACAAAAAACAAAACATATTGTCCCTATTAAAATCACATGTTTGCTTTCATTAATTTCTTTTCGAAGGGTCTTATTCACTACAGGAGGTAGCTAGTTCCCAAGAAATTCAAACATATATGATGAAACTACGTTGAATATGAAGAACAAAATGCAATATGTCATCTTCATCTATGAATCCAAATTAATTTTGGATGCCTGAAACAAAATAACTATTAGTAAAATAATACTCATTCCGTCTCGGCCGACTAGACTCATATATATTATTTCATCCATCTCACTTCACTTGGCTTCCTTTCATATCGAAACGTTTCTTTTCAATTGACTTATTTTCTAAAATGTAAAGAATTAACCCTACTTTTCAGTTTTAAGACTACGTATAAAATCTTGTGCTGAAATGAAATAAACCAATTGAAACGAGATAGAGAAAATATTTAATACTATGTGAGTATTAAAATTATGCAAACGAGTCAAGTAGAATGAGACGAATTGAATATTAAATATTTTTTATAAAAGTCATTTTTAGGTCCGGCCACTTGTCATATTTTTGCCAACCGACAATTATACCCCATCCAATCAAAACACGTGTTTTGACTTTTATTCCATATTTTAAACCTAATTACGTTCTTAATCAAACGACATTTAAATTAAATAATTCCCTCCAAAATTAAGGATCTAATTATTGAGAGAGGGCGACAATTTCAGATCTTGTGACATGAAATGGACCCCCTCAACCTCAAGTACTAGTATTTGTATCCAAACATCAAGAAAATAGTACTCCCTCCGTCCTCCATTTGAATTGTTTAATAGTATTAAAATGATAAAATAATAAAAAGTAGATGTATAAAGTGTTAAAGTGATTGTGGGGTCTACGTCCTAAAACAGAAATTGTCAGTAAATGGAGGACATCCCAATATAGTATTAACGTCACTAAATGGAGGACGGAGGGAGTACTACTATCATTAAGGGGCATGCAGACTCATAAGAATTGCTCGGTGAGAACTGAATTTCTTAAAATTTTCGAATTTAACGCAACATCTTTTAAGTCGTTTGTGGGTTGCATGCGTGCTGACCACTGAATATGACAAATATAGACTTTAATTTGGATACCGTATTGCTTGACGAGAACCGGTTCTTGATCTATTAGATTGTCTAACATATGTTAATAATACATATAAATCATACTACCTCCTTCCCATTTAAGAAGGTTGATTTCAAAATGGCACAACAACCAAGTAAGTGGGGATAAAAGGGTGATGTGATGGAGATGTGATGGTAAATTAGAGTTTAATTTAATTTAAAATATGAGAACTACTCACATCCATTTGTAATTAATATTAATTTAGGCTAATTAAGTGTGATGTAGATGGTGATGTGATGTTAAATTATTTCCTTTTATGGAAACAGGTCTAATATACGAGATGTCCCAAAAAGGAATATCAACCTACTTAAACGGGATGGAGGTAGTATTAATATTTCAAGAAAAATGATATTTTTGGCTCAAAATATGTGTATGGCCTCCATCATGTGTTGAAGAGGTAGATGAGAATTAGGTCATCTTTAGGTAGATATTTTCTCCTTTTTTCTTATATTTTATTTAAGCAATATAAAATATATAAAATCATTTGAATACACCTATTTGAACACAATTGGGCCCCAAAAAAAACCCAACCTCCATATAATATTTGGTTCTTGTTCTTGAAATGGTGCAAACAAACAATATTGTAGTTTTCAGTGATACAATATTTTAAGACTTACTATCTCTAGTTTTTAGTGCTACATATTTTAAGATTGATTTTAGTGGGGCATTCTTGATTTAAAATGTACACATCCATCAAATTAATTTCCAGAAAATGAAAATTAGCCGCACCATGGGGACTCGAACTCGAAACCTTTCAGGTCTGATATGTTAATCTCAACTTCTTATCGCTAGGTCAACACACTCACACATGAGGGCAAATTTATTATTGTTTGATATTATAACCAGCCAAGTTATAACTAACTCTAAATAGTTTAAATATAATTATTAGTTCATGAAAGATGCAAAGGCATGAGTCATAACTAAGTCACCAAGGGAAGAAAAAACAAAAGGGCTAGGCTTATACATTGTATCAAATTAGAACAAACAAATGATTGATTGTCACTTAATATAATATTGTTTCCCCTTTAAATTTAAATGTTTGTGGTTGGTTATTTGAATCTTAAGGATGACTTGCTTAATATATGAAACCTATTACCCAAATACCTAATTTGCTGCCCGAACGAAAGTTAGACTGCATGCCATACGTTAGCAATGAGAATCGAACCCATAAACTCTCCACGTATCGCACACTACTAGTGGGAATCAAACCCTAAAATTTTCGCTAAGGGTATTATCACTAAACTAAGACCTTGTCGACTATACTTTTCGGATCTTACTGTGAAAGTGTTGTGATATTTTATGTTGACATGGTTGCTTTCATATATAATTACTTCATCAATCATGATACTAGAAGTTTAAATATTTTAAAACTATAAGGAAAAAACACTATTAATAACCAACAAAACAAAAAACAAAATAACATCTCCACCAAATATGTACATGAGGATGCCATAAAAAAATCTTGATATATATATATATATATATAGCGGAGAGATCACATACAAAAGACAGGTTCTGTAAGAAATGAGAAATGATCTGGACCATTGATCTGTGTGATATACGGTGTAGATTAACTGGTGCATTATGATTTTACTAAAATGCATTATGATTGTATAGATAATGCATTATAATGCATTGTTCATTATAATTATGTGCATCATGCATTATAATTATGTGCATAAAAATGCATCATATTTTATTTTTTACGATAATCCTATTTTGTACAGGATCTCACCCCTATCTATATATATATATATATATATATATATATATATATATATATATATATATTTAAATACTAATTGTTTGATTGAGACATATTATAACAGCATTAGCACTAAAAACAATATTTAAGAGGCAAACCTCAACTTTTATTAATAATATCCATTATAATATGAGCAGCCTTTTGAATGAGCCATATTTTAGTAGGTGTGACACCACATGATTAAGTAATCATGACTATACGAAAGCCACAATAATTGTAATTAAATGAAGTAATTTTATTTTATTTTTTGACCCACACATGAAACTATAGTTAGCATCAAATTTGGCTACTAGTACTAGTGGTAGTTCTAATTTGAAACTTTCAAATTTTGATTATGATTTCAAATTTATATTTTATAATCAAAAAGTAACAATTTTTCACTATAGTAGTATATGATTTCATGTAGTAAATACACTAAAATTGAATTTATGATAATTTTTTATAAAGTTCGTAGCATCAAGATTATCTAGTTTCACTCATCCAAATTAGAATTTATTATTTATATATATATTATAAGTTTAACTGGTGAAAAAATGGTCGATAAATTGCATAAGGGCATAAAAGTTTTGAATATTTTTTATTTATAATTATGTTAACTACATATATGTATTTGATAAATATTACTAGTATGGAAGTATTAGAATAACTACACTGAATACAACTAACACGTTGAAATTGAGACAGAAGATCACGCCCGATAAAATTGAATCGAAGAGGAAATAAATAGTTATGTCATGTAAATAAAATCTTGTAAGCATAATTAGCAACTTAATTAATTTATGAAAGAAGCTATATCTATGTTCATAATTATGCTATTATCTTTATTTTCGTATCATTTCACTCGATTTTCTTTCCTAATCGGAATGCCCTACTTTGACCGACTTGTTTTCTAAAACGTAAAGAATTAACAATGCACCTAATTTGAAAATTCTGCGGAAGAGAGAGAGAGAGAGAAACAGTTGAGGTCGAGATGGCGCGATCATGAGGAAGAAGACAAATCGAACTCCACCTCGGCAGCAGCCAATGAAACTCTCCTCCTCTTCAACCAAAAATCTGCACCAGATTCTCGAAAAAACGACAGCGAATTCCACCATTTCCCTCTTCGATCCAAAGGAAAAAAACCAAACAACTTTTCCTTCACCCTTCCTTTCATCCATTTCACTCTTCACTACCACTTTCCCACTCCCCCTCTCTTGCCTACACATATATGGCAAACAGGCGGCAAGATTTAGACACATAAACCCCTCTTCGTATTTTCTCCATAAAGGCCGTAGATTTCTTGCTTTTAATGGCGATTAACGCCCCATTTTTGTGTGGTTGGGGTTTGGCCGAGCTCTAGGGTGGAACCACTTTGTTCTCATCTTCGAGAAAATAGCTGATTTTGTGTGTGTACAGAGAGAGAGAGAGAGAGAGAAAAGATTAAGTTTTTTTTGGTGGGCTTGGGTGAAAATTTGAAGGGATGGGAATAGTTTATGATGATGCTGTGATAATCCGACAGTCTGAGAGAGAAGATGAGCCTAGTGTAATAACTGTTAATTGTCCGGACAAAACTGGTTTAGGCTGTGATCTTTGCCGCATAATTCTCTTCTTTGGACTCACTGTTGCAAGAATTGGTATGCTTTTGATTTTCTTGTTTTTTTTTTGGGGGCCCATGTTTTTGATTGATTGTTATTGCTTTAAAGAATTTTGATTCTTGGTTAGAGTTTGTGTGTTTGAGTTTATGCAGGGTTGGGTTATATAGTAGATATTCCCTCGTTCCTACCGAATAGTGTGTGTTTCGATATTTTATACCACACGTGTATTCAAGAAACAAGCATTATTCGGCGGGGAGGAGGAGGAGTATGTTATGTTTCTCTATTACTGTTTTTTGTTGATCATACTGCATCAAGAATGATTTTGACAGTTGGAAATTTGAGATTATGCATTATGTTGGGTCCAGAATTCTTGATTTGAGTCTAAGTTGGTTGAATTGGATAGTGATGTTGTGTTTTGATTAAGGAAAATGTTGGTTTGGTTGTAGATGTATCGACCGATGGGAAATGGTGCTACATAGTGTTTTGGGTGGTGGGGAAGCCGAGCACGCGATGGGGCTTGTTGAAGAACAGATTGATGGGGGTGTGCCCTTCTTTTCTGTTGGCTAACGGGATTTCGTACGATAGGCCTGAGTTGGGACCCCCTAAGCCCCCTGATGTCTACCTCTTGAAGTTCTGTTGCTGTGATAGAAGGGGCCTTCTTCATGGTAATCGATACGTATTGTATTCATATTAGGTGTTTTGCAGTTAAGAAGTTTGAGTCTTGATTTCATTTGCATTGCTGGTTTCATTTGTTGGAAGGCGATTCCTCGACTTGATGTGCTTAGTATGCAGTTTGCATCCTTACTTTGTGCTGCATTGTTGGATCCTATGTATCTTAGTCGATCATTATGTTTTTTTCGATGATATGTTTTGGAAATCGATGAATTTGAATCTTGATTTCATTGCATTGCTGATGTTAGGCTTTGAAGGCGATTCGTCTACTTGATGTGTGTGCTCGATATGCACTTGTATACTCGAATCTTGATTTTATTGCATCGCTGGTGTGATTTTCATCTATTCGACGTGCTTCATATGTAGTTTCATCGTTACTTTCTGCTGCATTGTTGGATCTTAAGTATCTCTCGATCCATCAACGTTTATTCTTTATTGGCAGATGTGACGGAGGTTCTTTGTGAGCTCGAGCTCACGATAAAGAGAGTGAAGGTGTCGACAACACCGGATGGGAAAGTCGTGGACCTCTTCTTCATAACTGATTCAAGGTTCTAACTTTTTTCGATTTGTTGGAAGTGTTTTTCGTTTTTCTTAAACATGATTTGATTCTGTACTTATTTTACCAGAGAGCTTCTGCATACACAGACGAGGAGAGACGACATATGTGACCATCTAAAAGGCGTTCTCGGAGAAGGGGAGGATATCACTTTCGGAATCGAAAAAGTGGGCCCTGAAATCACATCGTCTTCTCAAGAGCCCTCGTTTCTCTTGGATGGGATCGCCGAAGAAATGTTCAGTGCAGAGATGCTTCAGAAAAACGAGGATGGCCTCATCGCCTTTAGATGTCCGTCGATCACCATGGATAACACGTTGAGCCCTTCTCACACTCTAGTGCAAATCATATGCCAGGATCACAAAGGCCTTTTATATGATGTGATGAGAACTTTGAAGGATTGCGACATCCAAGTAAGTACGCGTCGTTTATACTCTCATGTTTGTTTTCACCGGATTTTATGATGAGATGACTAATGCTCGATGATTATGTACCAGGTCTGCTACGGGCGCTTGACGAGGAAAGGAAACGATGAGTGTGAGCTCGACTTGTTTATAATGGAAGCAGATGGCAAGAAGATAGTCGACCCCACGAAGCAAGATTCTTTGAGCGCTCGTCTTTGTGTAGAATTAAGGCGTCCGTTGAGATTAGCATTGATCAACCGTGGCCCGGATACTGAATTGCTCGTTGCAAATCCCATCGAGCTCTGTGGGAAGGGTCGTCCCATGGTCTTCCACGACATAACCCTTGCTCTCAAGATGCTAAACAGGCCAATCTTTTCGGTACTTCCTCCCTTGCATTCTTTACTAGTTAGAAAGCATAGTCTGTCGAAGTTTGCGACTCAGTTAAGCCACATGGCATGCCCGACTTTCATAAGCATGTCGTTTATCCGATCTGATTCTCGTTCAAAACCTTTCTTGTTCTAACCCAGCTACACCTTACAGGCTGAAATCGGAAGATATAGCATCAGGGATCGCGAGTGGGAGGTTTACAGAGTATTACTCAACGAAGGGGAAAGGGAGAGTGGCTCCGCTTCGAAGAAAGAGATAGAGGAGACAGTGTGGAGAATGCTAATGAGTTGGGAGTGAGTAAGAACTGACTTCAACTCTGGCTTAACATGTACATATTCTCTGTACTAAATATGCATAATACTGTTAGAGAGAGAGAGAGAGAGAGAGAGAGAGAGTGTAATCAACTTCTTTGCCTTTGAAAATGGAAATTCAAATAAAATTACAGCTTGTATGAAACTTCTTCATTGTTTTTGCCTCAAGAACACACACACACACACATCTAGAGAGAGAGAGAGCGAGAGAGAGTTAGAGTTTCCAGTAGATGCCTAGTTTGTGGAGTATGCCAGAAACCACAGACCAGAATGTGATTTCAGCAAATATTACATACAAAAGTGTCCCAACTCTTTCTGAATTCCACACATCCACAAATACATGCTGTCTAATCCACTTCACCAGATTCTTGTCTGGGTTCTCGAAGTACCATCCGTTGATGAACGCTGCGAATATCCCCTGAGCTGCCAGCACGAACACCAGCATCGCGTTCATCCCTATCCACTCGAGGAACAGGAAGGGCGTTCTTATACCGTAAACATCTATCTGTTGAATTTCAGATGAATTGTACTTTTGTAAGGACTCGTATCGAAGAATTTTGTCAAAACAAATCTGAGGTTCGGATTGTTACCACTATGTATAAGACTGAGAATACGATGCCTGCTGCACCAGCAGTGAAGCAGACATAGCTGAAACTGTACAGCTGCTTGTTGATGGGAATTGCTGCATGAAAAACGAGTTTGTAACGAATTATTTTTCGAGTATTTTGGATTCGTGGAACGAGAGAAGGTTAGTGTATGAGTATATACCATCTGTGAAATGAAGAACAGAGGCTATGATCAGTAGCAGAACTCCCATTGAAACCCAGTGTTTGAGCCTTTGAGCATGATCCTGATTTCATAATGTGAGATTCGTACCCGAAAAATATAGAACCGATTTTCACGAAAATGGTTCTTACCTTGAAATGAATCAGCACATGTCCATAATGGATGCCTATAGTTCCGGTAACAATGGCTGAAATCGAGCTGCAAAAAAGTTCGGTTCTGTAAGAATCTAACATTTTTATGTCTGACTTCCTTTCAGAGAGAGAGGGGGGAGTAGAAAGAGAGACCTCAACAAGCCCTCTGGTTCGAACGGAGCACGACACCAAGTAGGCGCATCTGCACGAAAGGGACCAGAATCCGGAGAGCTAAAAGTGCAGGCCTGCATACAATAGCCAAGAATCACAAAATTTGAAATTTGAAATGCAGAAATTGATGAAGGATGTGAAGGTACCCTTAATCTTGACCAAACTGGTTGAGTGTAGAGATGATTTATGCCCCAGATTTGTCGATCGACGTAACCTACTGCGTTGCACGCAGGCCCTAGATGCCCTCTCATCCCACATTGCACCTGAAATTCAGTATTCAATTTCAATCCCATTCACTTTTCTTGGTTGTAATATAGTATTCAGTATTAATGTTGTAGTGCTAAAATTTTGCTTCTTTTTACTGTGAATCTCTCAGCTTTGTCATCCTCGGATGCCACGAAACTCCAGTCGGGAACGTAAAGAGAGAAAGTCGCGATCATGTAAACAGCGAATGCAACAAGCCCTCCAGCCCTGAAAGCAGCCAAAATAGTTTAACTTCAAATTTAAGTATAATTCTTGAATGGAAATAGAAATAGCTTACCATTGCCATTTATACGCAGAAAAGATCGAGAAATGACCGGATTTCAAACTGCTCGGCCTGATCTTTGAGGTCGCTGTCTCGATCAAAGCCACGACGAAGTACACCAGAGCTATTCTCTGCTTGTATGTAGAGGAAAGAAACAAGAAAAAAGACAATGTATAAGAGAAAAGGTAAGAGTTTGATTCTTGATTTATATCTCTTTGTAGCAGAAAAAATCCGGAAACAGGAAAAAACGAAGGCGAAAGACCGTTACCTGGAGAATGCCACACCACCGGATTTTCTTCATGTCGACTCCATAAACCAGATCGTACGGTGCATGAGAATACCCTCCTACATTGTGCAAAAATGTAACATTCTTGGTTAAGTTTTCTAATGTTTATATCACATCGAAATCCGATTTTTCTTGAATACCTTGAAGCAGAATTCCCCAGAAAAGGAGCTTCAGAGTTCTCAAGATTATCTTCTTTACTGCATACTTGACCTCCGGAATCCTCTGTCACAGGCCGAATCTCCACCTCAGTCGAGCAAGAAAAAGGCGAAAGGGGAAAACGGAAACTGATAAAGGAAACCAACCTTGAGAGCAAGAGCTATAGCAACACCAACAATGAAGAGGAAAAACGGGAGCACGAAATCAGCCAAGGTGCAGCCGTTCCAAGGCGAATGGTCGATCTTCGAGTACGCCTCTCCAGCATCATCCACGAGTATCATCAACTACATTTTTCACTTTCAACATCTTAATAATAATGCAAGAAGAATACAAAGAGTAATTCGATTTTTTCACTTTCTCTCACCACTATTGTTAGGCCTCTGAATGCATCCAAGGTTGCAATCCTCTTCTTCTTCGTCTCCTTCATCAACGGCTGCTCCTCCGCCTTCCTCTCTTCTTCTTCACCATACTTCTTGTCTCCATGTATATCTTCTGAAACTCTCTCTAGCTGACGATGGCCGTTATCTCCGCTTTCTTGTCGTGCTCCGTTGCTGCGCCCCTCCTCCAAATGCTTCGGATCATCCATGGAAGGGAAGACTTGTAAGAAAACTACAGAGACAAGTTTTGTTATATATATAAATGTGGAAGAACTGCTTTTTGGAAGTGTGTGTTTGGATCTTTGTTGAATAAAAGTAATTGAAGGCAGCCATTGTTAAATCTTAAGCTGCTTA
The DNA here is from genome assembly GCA_029379335.1 of Thymus mandschuricus. Classification (NCBI taxonomy): domain Eukaryota; kingdom Viridiplantae; phylum Streptophyta; class Magnoliopsida; order Lamiales; family Lamiaceae; genus Thymus; species Thymus mandschuricus. The sequence goes on from CM057078.1 coordinate 2,016,832, forward strand.
TTGTTCAAAATTTATATGCATTTTTTGCTCATTTTATTACAGCCGGCTGTCTGAAGAAAATGCAGTTTCTTGTTAAACAATTTGAAATTTAGTTTATTGTTTTTTAAATTCTGTTTTTATTTGTTTTATAGCAGATGGCAATGTGTGAAGAATGGAGAATAAAAGTTGAGTTGAATTTAGCAAAATGCCGTAGACTCCTATTTTGTAAACAAAGGAGTAGTATAATTTATCGAAAATCGTGATGTCAATCGAACCAAGCCGCTTAGTGTTAAACTAGATACGTCGGACTATTCGGTTTGGATCAATTAAAATGAAATTGACTTGGTGACAGAATGTTTATAACTATTTTCTTTTTTGTAATATTTACTTTAAAAGTTAAAACAGTATAGCTGGTTATTAAAATTCACACAATTTCATGTGCCTACGAAAATTATACACTCTACGTTCTATCATTTACTCAAAATTACTTAATACTCTCCCTATCCGTCTCTCTCACTTTCGTCGTCGATAATGGGAGCGGCTCGACAATCGATGCAACCATCTCGCTGTTAATTGCTAACGGGTCATTATGGATGAGACATCGACCATGAATTTAGTAGTATTATAAAATATAAACTAATTCGAAAACAATATGTCTATTTTGGTGGGGAAGTCGATAACTAAAGTTCAAAAGAAGACCGCCAAAATAGTCGTTTGAAATTCATTATTTTTATTTTATAATAACGACATAATAAAGGATTAGAGATTTGTTGGCAATTTTTTTGTTCAAACTTAAATAGAAAATAAAATATTAGTATTACTCTATTTTTGTAGGAAAAGGTAAAAAAAATAAATATGAATAAATAAATATAGAATATCAATCATTTTTTAAAGAAATTCTCTCTCTCACACACACACGCATTCAAATATACGTGCGCGTATATATAAATAGAGGCGCACGTATTCACGCAAATACGGTTATCTCTCTCCTCTCCGTACCTCCGATCGCCGGAGAATTCCCACCTCCGGCGATCCATTAGCCGCCGCTGCCTCTTTCCGGCGCGGTGCTGGAACAGATACGTTTTTCGCTCATTTTTTGTGCAATCGTTTGATTAATCCGTCTCTTGCATTAGATTTGTTTTTCTCTCTCTCGATTTGGGAAAAACCTAAATGCGCATAACGCCGGCGTGATTATACAGTATTTGTGTACGTATTTGCGCGCATCGATTTTGAGGCAAGATGTTCCACAGAATCATAAAGAGAGGCCACCGCAAGCTGGCGAAATCCGACGTCGATTTCGCCTGTCCGCCGCCCGATCGGAGCTCCGACACCGAATTCGTGGTCTGCCACCCTTCCCGCGGCGCCGCGTCGCAGAATCTAGCGGAGCAGCCCCAAATGCCTTCCGCCGCGGCGGCGGAGCGGCCACCGAACGGCTCGATCGAAAACCTACCGGCGTTTAAGGATGTCGATCCCAAGGAGCGCCAGGATTTGTTCCTGCGGAAGCTGCAGATCTGCTCCGTGCAATACGATTTCTCCGACACTCTGAAATTGGCGAAGGAGAGGGAAACGAAGCGGCTGACTTTGGTCGAGCTCGTGGGTCACCTTGAAGCCGGTCACAAAATTACGGAGGCGAATCAAGGGGAATTGGTGAAGATGATCTCTGCCCACATTTTCCGGTGTTTGCCCCCTGCTTCCCACGAAAGCACAGGTTGTGAGAATGCCGACGCCCAAGAAGAGGAACCCTTCTTCGATCCTTCTTGGCCGCATTTGCATCTCGTTTACGAGCTTCTATTACGGTACATTGTTTCACTGGATACGGATACGAAGATTGCAAAGCGGTACATCGATCATTTCTTTGTTATGAAGTTGCTTGATTTGTTCGATTCCGAAGATCCGAGGGAGAGGGAGTGTTTGAAGACTATTCTGCATAGGATATATGGGAAGTTTATGGTTCATAGGCCGTTTATTAGGAAGGCGATACACAATATATTCTATAGATTTGTGTATGAAACAGGGAGGCAGAATGGGATTGCAGAGCTACTGGAGATACTAGGAAGCATCATTAATGGTTTTGCATTGCCAATGAAGGAGGAGCACAAGTTGTTTCTTGCACGAGCTTTGATACCCCTTCACACAGCGAAGACGCTAGGGACGTACCACACCCAGCTATCGTATTGCATTACGCAGTTTGTGGAAAAGGACTACAGATTGGCGGATACCGTTATCAGGGGCCTGTTGAAGTATTGGCCAGCCACCAACTCGCATAAGGAGGTTCTTTTTCTTGGGGAGCTTGAGGAAGTGTTGGATGGGACGAACGCCTTGGAGTTTCAGAGATGCATGGTTCCTCTGTTCAGACAGATTGCTCGTTGCATTAATAGCTCTCAGTATCAGGTCTCGTAACTCATAAGCTTATCATAACTGTCGTTGCTGGCTTTCGCCTTTTTCTTGTGCTGCTTAAACTCAAATCATGATATAACTGATGATTTCTCTGTTTTAATAGTTAATCTATCATTTCCTTACTTTGTCCAGCTAATAAATTATGTGCATTAGTCTATATATTGATTTACTTAAAGGTTCAGTTACCATAAACGATATGCCTCGTAGCTCCATTCCGTTGAGGAGCCATCAAGATGACCTCAAGATTTGGTGCACTTTTTGCCTTCCCTTGCCACACTATTCATTTGTCACTCATTACTCGACGTTGATGTTTCTCTTTTGATATTGATGTCCTGCACTTTGGTATATTATGAGATTTTTGATCTGTATGCGCATGCCTAATGATCTGGGAAATTTGGCTAAGCATTCACCGTATCTATGAATGGTTGCTGATGTGCAAGTGATCTATTTTAAGTTGAGAATGATTTCGGATGCCTTAAATTCACCCTGTTCCTTGATATTTTCATACTTCAAACTTGTTTGGGACTTGGGCAACTGTCCTATATATCATTCTTTAGCGTTCCACGTCTCTAAATGCTTGTCGTGAAGCCATGTCTCGTATCTCTCATTGGGAACCTTATGACTGTTTCAGGTTGCGGAGCGAGCCCTTTTCTTGTGGAACAACGAACACTTTGTGGAACTGATTGCCCAGAACCGACGTGTGATCGTGCCAATCATTTTCGAGGCCCTGCAAAAGAATGTGCAGTCTCATTGGAACCACTCGGTGCAGAGCTTGAGTTCCAATGTTCGAAAAATGTTGATGGAGATGGATGGCGTGCTATTTGAGGAAAGCCGGAAGCAGTACAAAGGGAGGAAAGCCAGGTGCGGGGTGCTCGATGAACAACGAGAAATAACATGGCAACGGATCGAAGCTACAGCAGCAGCAGCAGCTGAGCGTTGATCTGAGAGAGTTGATTGGTAAAATCTTGGAATCATTTTTTTCTGGGTCTCAAATCTCGAAGGTACATAACATAATTTTGTGTAAACTTTTTTCTTGTTGTGCACTTGGCGTTGATCACTAGCAAAGAAAAAGCAAAGGGAAGTGTAAATTATAGATGTGCATATATATATATATTTGCATCTAGTGCTTGCACATTGATTAGAGGTTTGTGACTTGTAATTTCTGTTTCTACCAATCAAATCAATTGCACCATTCCCTCATCTCCTTTCTTGAACCATCAATTTATTCTTGAAAAGGCTCGATGTGTCGAGAGGTGAATGTTTTATCTTAACATTCACTTTCTGACACATTGAAATGCATGTCAAAAAGTTCGTTATACAGATTTTATGGACAGAGGGGTATTAGGTTAGGTACAATTGCTTAAGCACTAAAAATGATTTTTGTTATTTAATTTAAGTTTCTCCCCTTTTTTCCATTTATATGTGTCGTTGATACTATTTTGTATTTTATTCTATCAAAGGTTGTAAATTAGATGTGGGATGGCAGTGTAATACACTAATAATAATGTCAAATAATAATTAATTAGAATGTGATGATGCACTAAAAGAGATGGAAACAAAGTGTGAAGTTGACTTGAGTGGAGAAGTGGAAACTGATGAATGTGGTTTAAACAAATCTTGTTATTCAATTTTAAATGTGAGGTAGCTAATAAATGATGATATTATAGTAGTAATTTATATGTATTAATTAGCATATGAGCTTTATTTGAATGATTTGCTTCATTATTCGATTTCCACTCCAATAATGGTTGCTATCATATTCGCATAATTATATTATAGTACATGTTTATTCTACATATATCGGTTCCAATTAATAATGAGTAGGTATTTAATAATATATTACTGTAATAATCTAACCAGATACGTTTGCTCATTAGGGGTATCAATTTAGCTCGAAGCCCTGACTTGATCTAAGTAACGTGAGACAATTAGAATCGAATATTAATTTATATCTCCCCCAGAAAGATCAATTCAGTTTTGTCTGACCAAATAACGTGACAAACTTGATAAACCGACTAGAAGCTGAATAGGTTGGCCCGATTGAAATTCACATTACTTAAATCGTATATTTTGTTAATCAATCAAAATACGCCGATTAAATAAGTATGAAGAAACCAAGTAAACATATATACCCTATTTAACATAGAGGGAGAAGCTAGAATCAAAATATTGAACTGTCTATGTGTGGATGTGCGAGAGGAGTGCATAAGAAGTCGACCTAACGAAGAAACCAAGCTATTTGCATGTCCACATGCACAATTTTTTTTTACTAATTAAACATCTTATACATAAACATTATCACATTTACATATAAAAAGTGTCGAGAGCACATAAATAATTCGCTCCAACACACGACATTCGACTACTTTTGTACACATTAAACTTTTTCTAGAAAAGGAAAATAAATAAAGCTTTTCTTGATTAATATTTCAAGAAGTGGAAGCGCTATTTAAGGCCCGGTTTGGCCGCCGTTATCCCAGTTATCCCTCGGGATCGCATGGTGGTTATTCACATCAACTCCGTCGATGCCAACCACCACCTCCGCCGGCGGAGCGGCGGAGTTCTCCTTTTCCACGTCGACCATCAGTTTTCTATTTGCAGCAACACCTATTTCTCCCGACACAAGCATGAGCACAAAGAAGAGTGCTGCAAATTCGATTTTGGAGGCCATGCTTATTAACTTATCACGTGTTTTTTTTTCTAACGAGTTTTTGGTGCAACTGAATACACAGTGGAGGGGAGGCCATGTATTTATAGAGAGAGAAAGAGAGAGAGAGAGAGTGGAAGAAGGTGGAAAGAGCAATAGAAGGTGATGAATGTGGGATTTCCACGTGTGATTGTATTTGCAGCTTAATTAGGAAATTAGTGCTCCATAATCAACAGTTGATCCTCAGAATTTGGGTTTAGATATTTTTGTTAATTTAAAACACTTTCCTCAAATAGAAACCCGACACCTTTCCTCAACCCGATCACTTCGATATTTTTGGTGAAACGAAATTTCTAGAAACCTTTTTGAAATTTCTTTTCTATGAATATTCATAGTAAATTAAGAGCAATGGGTCTCCAAGGTTGAGCCCAATTTTAGATCATTGATTTGCCTCGAGTTTCATACGAGCCGAAACATATTATTATTATTGTTGTCGTCGTCGTTTTTAATTTGATTTTGTATCATTTTTTGTCATTATTTGTGATGGATACTTTTTTCTAATTAGTGGATCGAAATTAAAAAAAAAAAAAAAAAAAATCCCTAGACAAACCGATTTTTATCTAATCTATATATATATATAATAAGATTACAAAAATAGCGGTTATCAATTAGGAATTAATTTCGGGGTTAATTTTACACTAAGTTATAATTTCAGGGGTCTAAATGTAAAAAGTAGTGTGAACACAAAAAAATCATCCGTCATCTTCTCTTCTCTTTTTCTCCTCTTCTCTTTCCTCCTTGCCACTTGGCAAATATTTATTGGTGGAAATAATTACATCAAAATAAATCTTATTTTTAAAATAATGTAGATAAATATTTATTTAAAAAAATTAAAAATTATACCATATATTATGATTTTTAATTTTCTACAAAGAGACACCAATATTGCTAAACTTTGAATCAAAAAAAAAAAAAAATCTTCTTATCTCATTTTCTATTATTTGATATATTGATTTTGTATTTCAAACAATTGTAATTTTTTATTTTAACAAATATTTATAATTTACTTTTATTTTCTTTAATGTCACGTGTTAAAATTCTTTCCTATTTATTCCGGTTTTCTTTTCTATATTTTTTATTTAACTTAGTGGTCTAAAACAACAAGATATCGGCCAAAGTTTAATCGACCCGAAAATAGAACAAAAATAAAATAACTATATCATACATTGAGTGACACAATATTTATAAGTCACTTAAAAAAAATCATGAAAACCTAATTGTTCATATATGTAAATTTCATAAACGAGCTATAATTTACAGTTTTCACTTAAATCAAGACATGACTTTACATTTTTTTTTATTCACATTTGCAAAATAGTCTCTTTTTTTAATGTTCAGTTTTTTTAGGATTCAATTTTTTTTTTTAGGGTTTAGTTTTTTCGATTTAGTAACTTACGTTGAGCGCATCAGGCGAGACGACAAATGTTGTACTCCCTCCGTCCCTTTGGAGTTGTTACACTTCTTTTTAGTATTTGTCCCAAGCGTTTTCGAGAAATTTAATGATGAGTTTTAAAATAGCTTTTTGTGAAAATTTTAAATTTACGGGATACTACAAGTGTTTTAGTATCTCATATAAGGAAGTGTTCCGAAATGTATAACATGTTGTGTTGTTATAGTGCACTAACATTATACTCCCTCCGTCCCGCGGCAATTGTCCCTTAGGATTATTATATAACTCATATGAATATCTTAGGGGACAATTGACGCGGGACGGAGGGAGTTTGTCTGCTCTCAGGCCCGTCTATCAATAAGGATAAACTGTTCTCAAGAACAGGGTCTCCCAAAAAATAGGGCCCAAAATTTTTGTGCCAAAAGAATATATCAAGCCCAGTTATTTTAATTTCCAATAAATTCCAAGCCCAACTATTTATTTTAGTCTTCATTTTAAATATTTTCGCTTCTTAGCCGACACAGCCTCCCTCTTTCTTTTCTGAGTTCCGTGATTTATTATTATTATTATTATTATTATTATTATTATTATTATTATTATTATTATTATTATTATTTCCATTTTCTTCTTTGTCTATTTTTCACAATAGTAATTTATTTTCCCAAAGTTATATTTCTCATTAATTTATTTTATCAAAACTCTTTCTATATTTATTTCATATTTTGTAAATTATTATCGTAATATAATTATTATTTTCAAATCACTGTATTTAATAATAATTTTAAGGGCCTAATTTAATAATTAGTACAGGGCCTCGATATTTATTGAGACGGGTCTGTCTGCTCTTAGTGTGTTATGTTTACGTTCCGTTTCGCTGCTCTTATTAAATATTCGTAACTCACGGAGTCGCGCATCGCGCGTGGGCGAGTACTAGTTCAAGATAAAGATTGTTCCACATGTCAAAGTCTAATTCAACATTAAGGTTGCGTTCTCTTTGATGCGAAAGAAAAGGAGAGGAAATATAAAATTATCCTATAAATTCCACCCCTTTTCTCACCTTTTCTCACCTTTTCAATGAGTGGGGGATTTTACTCCTTAAATTGGAGATAATATTTACAACATCAAATAGGAGAGATAATATTTTCTCTCCATTTTAGTGTAATTGAAGGGGGGGAAATAGAAAATGTGAGAAAAAGTGAGAAAAATGGTGAAATTTATAAGGTGATTTTTTCTTTTATCTAATTTTCTTTCATATCAAAGAGAATACAACCTAAAAGAAAATATGATTAAATTAAAGCAGTTGAAACTATGATAGTATACTCCTCCGCCGCCCCATTAAATACTAGAGCTAGCTCTAGTGGTGGCCACGGTTCCGGTTCCTGTTCGGAACCGGAACCGAACCGGCGGTTCCCGGTTCCACACCCTTGGAACCGGAACCGAACCGGCGGTTCTCACGGTTCCATATCCGGTTCCTAACCGGCGGTTCCGGTTTGGAACCGGCCAATTTTATTTTTATTTTTTTTAATTTTTTTTTTTTAATTTTATAATTTGAACTTTAAACATAGTATTCAATAAAGGTAGAAACTACATTCAAATATATAGATGTTAGTTTCACACCCATTTCTATTATTTTTTCAATGTGGGAGGAGTTCTCTACATTTATAGAGTGTTATCTCCTCCCAACTCTAGTATTTTTTCGATGTGGGACAAGTAGGTGTGAGATGTGCTCAAAGAAGAAGACATATTTGTCAAAGAAGAAGAAGGTAGTTGTCCCACATCGAAAAAATACTAGAGTTGGGAGGAGATTACACTCTATAAATATAGAGAACTCCCCCCACATTGAAAAAATAATAGAAGTTGTTGTGAAACTAACATCTATATATTGGATATAGTTTCCATCTTTATTGAATATATATATATATATATATATATATATATATATATATATATATATATAAACAATAAAAATATTTGAATAATTAAATTTTGAATTATTAAAAAAATATTTAAAAAAATAATATATTAGCCGGTTCCAACCGGTTCTGAACCGGAACCGAACCGGAACCGGAACCGCCGGTTCCGGAACCGCCGGTTCACGGTTCTGGCCTTCAAGAACCGGAACCGGACCGCCGGTTAGTCCGGTTCCTTTGGCGGTTCGGAACCGCCGGTTCGGTTCCGGTTCCAGAACCGGCGGTTCCGGTTCCGGTTCCCGGTTTTAACCGGCGGTTCCGGTTCGGTTGGGCAGCACTAGCTAGCTCTACCCTTTTTTTGTGATAGACTTTATATAATGGGATTAAACGAGATTATATACATCATAAATTCATAAAAACTCTGATAAGTAATCTTAAACAAGATCGTATTAAGATATTTAATTTGTTATGAAAATTGTAAAATTCCAATTATAAAATTGAGTAAGTTATGACTATTTAAAATTTTACACTTTGGCGGAGCCACCTAAGTCCACTCTAACACTTTTTTTTTTGTAGTTCTTGAATTTTTCAATTTTTGTCGAAGTTTGTTCTTATTAGTCTATGTCAATTGTAAAAAAAACAAGTAATTCTCGTCTTGTTAATACCCCTAGCCAACCCAGATCCGCCATAAAAAATTCTTGGCTCCGCTACTGAATGAATGTAGGCAGTAAATCTTTATCATTTTCGATAAAACCTAGTTATTGATTATTGAGTAAAGCTTACAAGATTAATTAGTACATATACCATGCATATTATAAAACGTACACTAGTAAGTAGTAAGTTAACCTATTAAGCCGAAGAGCAGCTGCACTTGCACTGCGCCAAGCACTTCTTGCAGTCGCCGAGCCGCGGGTAGCCGCCGCCGCAGTCGCACTTCTTGACGCACCGGGAGCTCGACGCGCCGCCCCACAGGCAACTCGCCATGCACTGCATTATCGGCACGCACCCGGGGCACCCCGTCTTCAGCTGGTTCGCTATGCAGCTTCTGCATCCCTTGCTGCCGGTGGGGCACCCCGTGCACGGCGGCGCCGCCCACAATATCAGCACAACCGCGTAGAACACAAACAACGCTCGTGGCATTTCGAAAGAACTACTTGGGACATAAATTGAGGTATGATAGAGAGCGGAGTAGTCTATATATATAAAGTGTTTTTGAGGGCGTTTTTATATGTAGAGAGAGAGAGTTAACTATAATAGTTTTTAAGGCCATTTAATTAATTACCCTCTCCGTTGCACTTCACTTGGCCTCCTTTCCTATTCGAGACGTCCCATTTCAATTGACATGTTTTCTAAAATAAAAGATTAACCCTTACTCTTCAATGTGAATCTCCTTTTCACTTTTAATACTGCACATAAAATCTTGTGCCGAAATAAACAAAGCTAAATGCACTTGAACAGAGGCAATAATTGATTGTGTATGTGATAGAATTCCGTCTCATCTAAAAGCTCGACCTTGTAGAGAGGGAGGGAATCTATTGGCTTATATTGTGATTCCCAATACTCCCCCTCACTTGTGGGCTCGATTTTCAACTCTACCCTCTGGGGATTCGAACACAGGACCTCAGCATTTGCTGAAGGCTCTGATACCATGATAGAATTCCGTCTAATCTAAAAGCTCGAGCTTGTAGAGAGGGTAGGAATCTATTGGCTTATATTGTGATTCCCAATAGTATGCGACAACATTACACTTATATAATAATGTGGAAATTAATTGAATGCCTGGAGATGAGGTGGGAGTTCGCCTTGGATTGCTAAATATTTATGACTTCTCGAATTTGCATGTCAACGTACAGGTGAAGTATTTATTAATTCTAGTAACAGATGTTATGCATGCATGCAGTCACATAACATTATATTTATTATTATATATATAGAAGAGAAATAATAAGTTATTTCGTAACACCTTTGATGAATCATAATTTCGTAAGGCAATAATCGAAACGAAGGAAGAACAACACGAGAGATTTACGTGGTTCGATCTTTCGATCTACGTCCACGGAGAGAAAGGAGCAGCGGTATTTTATTAGGTTTCTGCGAGAGAGAGAGTACAAAAGCGTCTCTATCATTTACAAAGAATCTATCTTCTATATATAACTATTTTTCCCTCTCTCCATAAATGCTTGTGAAGTGGGGATGTTAGTGGCGGCTCCATGATCCCATGTTCTTCTTAGTGGGTCTCTTCTTGGGCTTGGGCTCCTCATGGTTTGGGCTTAGGAGTTGGGCCTATTCTTGAAAAGCATCCGAGTCTTCTACGTTTGAATGAGTCGCTTCTCGTGGGCCGAACTACGTGGGCCGAGCTTTGTTGTTGGGCCTAGTAGTTGGGCCGTATCCTATCACATCCCCTCCCAAAAAGACGTGGAAGCGAGGATGTGATGGTGATGATGACATGGTTGAGTCGAAGTCGATTAGCCCGCCAAAGTAATAGATTCTGACAAAGTCGAATCGTAGTTCCCCGTAGTATTTCTGATGCCGATGGCCTTAATGGATTTTTGACGAAGTGACAAAGTCAATCCAACCGAGGTGGATTTTTGACTAAGTCAAGCTGTCTCTCACCTAGGTGAGTGTTGCCGAGGTGACGAACTCACGAGGTGACGAAGTGACGAGGTCACGAGGTGACGAAGTCAATCTGTTTTATCTCACCTAGGTGGATTTTGACGAGGTGACGAGGTCAATCCAACCGAGGTGGATTTTTGACTCAGTCAGACTGTCTATCTCACCTAGGTGGATGTTGCCGAGGTGACGAACTCACGAGGTGACGAAGTGACGAGGTGACGAAGTCAATCTGTTTTATCTCACCTAGGTGGATTTTGACGAGGTGACGAGGTCAATCCAACCGAGGTGGATTTTTGACTCAGACTGTCTATCTCACCTAGGTGGATGTTGCCGAGGTGACGAACTCACGAGGTGACGAAGTGACGAGGTCACGAGGTGACGAAGTCAATCTGTTTTATCTCACCTAGGTGGATTTTGACGAGGTGACGAGGTCAATCCAACCGAGGTGGATTTTTGACTAAGTCAAGCTGTCTATCTCACCTAGGTGGGTGTTGCCGAAGTGGCTTTTGAGCCGATCATCGGGTTTTCCGAAGTGGCACTAGGGCCTATCATCGGCTTCCGACGTGGCTCTTGGGCCGATCATCGGGTCTTCCGAAGTGGCCGGGGGGCCTAACTTCGGCTTCCGACTTGACACTTGGGTTCATCCCCGGCCTTGAGATGGCATAATAGCCTATCATTGTGGCCGAGTTGACACTTGGGTCTAATCGGGTTCCTGTTCTGCCGACCAGGTCGGTAGGGGTGGTCCCCTGGTACTTTGCCGAGATGTATCGGTCTTAGGTGTGCCGAGATGTATCGGTCTTATATCTTATTTCATATCCGAGATACGTGTCTCAAGGATAACACACTTTCCTCGTCAGGATAGTGTGGAGAATAGATGAGGGGTGATATGCATAGGTAGTAGAATATGCATGACTGACTCGACAAAGACTTGACTCAAAGGACAAAGACTTAAAAGACTGACTCAAAACATGAACTCTCTACTCCTATGCATAGTACCTCTCGAGGTGATCAATGTGTCGAGCGCCACGTGGCTTCGAGCTAGCTGAGCTTGGCAGCTTTAGGGAGTGGAGAGATTCCACGAGAGTGCTGAGACATCGGCCGGCCTTCTGCAAGAAGATCTCGGTCTTCTCCGTGGTGGCGGAGCTCATCTCGTAGATGTTGATTTTGATGGCGATTCAACGCCAATAAAGTTGATGTGTTGTGTGAACACGACGTCGTTGGTGTCTAGCCACTCGGGGAGGGACAGCGACGTCACGGTTGTGGAGGTCGGAGCCGAAGTTGAAGTTGGCGAAGTCGAACTCCTAGGTACAGCAGCCGTTGACCTCCGGGAGGTTGCTGTTGGCGATGGAGAGGGTGAGGCTATATCATTCTGGTTTCGCCGTAATGAATTGAACAACTTCCAGCCCCTTTCAATAACGTTGATGGTAATGAGTGTAAGGCTTCTGACCTTAACCCATCTTGATAGCACCTAGGGTGATTCGTATTTCAATACGTTGCTGTCGTGAGCATACTTCGGAATGAAGATATCGACGGCGGAGTCGGCCGGAGCGGAACTCAACGGCAGAGTGAGTCGAAATCGCCGTGGCGTTGTGGTCGTGCCGGAGACTCCTCTTCCTATTGAGGTTTCAAGCTGTTAGCTTCACCTCCACCATGTTGCTGACTTGCGGGTCCTTTTTCTTTCTCTAGAAATTTGATGTACACCATAAAGATGAAAGAGGTGGGAGTGGGTGGCAGTTAGAATGGATAGAGCGCGGAGAGGAGCTCGGCATCGACCTGGCTGAGTTGGAGGTGGTGAGGAGCTCGTTGCCGGTGTCGAGCTTACGAAAAACCTGCTCCAATCCTTCCTCGACCAGCTGCGGCCGTTTCACGATGCCGAGAAGGAACTCATGACGAAGGATTGAGCGGCGGTGATGGCGAATTATTTGAAGAGAAATTCCTCTCTTCTATCTCTCTTTTCTCTTCAAGAACCGCCGTCAATGGCAGGGAGCTCGTTGCCAACGGTTACATTCCTTCGGTAGGTAAAGCTTGTCAGCGAGTTTGAGGTGCGGCACGACGTCGTCAATGTCCTGCTCGTGGAGGGACAAGGACGCCGGGCTGTGGAGATTGGAACCAGAGTTGAAGTCGGCGAAGTGATGATGCCGAACTGACGTCGATCGTGTTCGTGCGTCGGGAAACTCAGCGGACGCGTTTGGGTTGGCTTTCTCTCTCCTCGACTCCGAACTGAACTCTCTATCTCTCTCTATTCTATAGGTGGAGCAACAGTCTCCACAACTGTCATCGTTTAGTTACGGTGGCTATGAGGTCACCAACGGTTCTGCTGTAGCAAGTAGTGACGGCCTGAACGCTGTAATGGGGAGGCGACAGCTGTAGAGCTTCAGTGTCGACCGGGCTGATTTGGAGAGTGAAGCCGAGCTGGAGTTTTTCTCCCTCACTAGGAGAAACCGAAGAGGTTGTCGAGGTCGAACTCCTCTCTCTCTAGAAGTTTGCCGAGGTGGTCCCCTCTCACTCTCTCTCTCTAGCGGCAAATCCTTCAACAAGTAGCAGCAGGAAACCTTCCCATCGAAACCGCTCATGGTGGCGAGTATACGAGTTGGAGAGGCCTTGCCAGACACTCTTATAGGCCGTGGATAAGGAAATTCAGATCGCTCTGGAGTCAAGCAAGCATGCTTTCGGCAATCGATCGGAGCCAACAGCTTCTTTGTCAAGACCGACGCGTTTTCCGTTGAGGAGAGAATGTTCTGCTCACGTCCAGTTCGGCCCTCGTCCGTTCGCTGTGAGCTTCAGCGATGACGTTGTCGCGCTCGAGGTGCTAAACCCTTCGCAGGTGAGGAGAATGCCGAACTCGGTCTGCAGTTCGGAGGTGATGGAGTTGGCGCTGTGTTTCCAGATCGGAGAAACGAGCTGCTGAGTCTCGACTTGGCAGGGTTCTGCTCGGTGGTGGAGTGAGGCCGAAGCTCGGCAGCGGAGGGGTTGAGCTGGAGCTCGGCAGCGGCATCGGTGGGCCTCTTCCTGTTCGGGAGTTCTTTGCGAGTTCGGCGCGAACTCGAACCTTGGGGTGCTTGAGCATTGAGAAGTCTTCAAGCATGGCTGCAGCTCCATCATGGCTGAGGCTCCTAGCGTTCTCGAGAACTTTGATCGCTACGTGAATCTTGCCGGGGAGGACGGCTTTGTACAAGGGCTCGCCGGTAGAGGGAGTGCTGCTCGTCCGCATTCGGGACATCGGCGAGCGCGGAGTGGAGCTGGAGCTCGGCAGCGAACTGGATCTCGGCGGCGTCGGTCTCTACGATCCAAAGATTTGGATCTGGGGATGGTTGTGGTGCTCTATTCTGCGTACGGCTCCGAGTCTCTCCTCCATGCTCTCTCGCTGCAGTCGTGGCGGTAGCCGAGATGAAGGCGGTGGCACTGACCTTGATCTGAACCTTCGGTGGTAATAGGATCGGTTCAGCCACCGAAATTCGTTTCCGGGCTGACCACCTCCATCCGAAGTGGCCTGCTCGTTGTTGTTGAGGAGCTCGGATCGGCTCTCACGTCTCCTTCGGCGCCTAAGAGCGGAGGGAGCGGAGAGTGTAGGAGAGTTGATGCTGAGTGCGAGCGTATATGGGTGTGGAGTTGTAGGCTGGGGTTGAGTCGGAATCACGGGACTCGGACACGGACGCTGGTGTATGTGGGGCATACGCAGCACGCGAACACTGCGGCGGCGATGCCGTTAGTTACGCTGTGGAAGGAATCGATGACGGCGTCGTTGATCTGGTTACACATGAGGCTGGTCTGTCTGTCCATCACCATCGTCATAGGCTCTGGTACGATGTAGTTCGCCAACAGCCGGAGTCGGTGAGGGCGTAGGCCGTGAGAAAGTTCCCGGCCCCGCCACCGAATGTATCTCTCTTTGAATCAGGAGCAAGATGAAATTTTGATGGCTCCGCAAGCGTATCTCTCTCTTCAGTTGAGAAATAGGCAGCTCGTGATGGTGGGGATTGGTTCTCCGCTTCTAGCACTTGAAAGTTTCTTCGTGTGTCGTCAGTGTTCGCTTTTCTTCTTCCCTTCTTTTCTCTCTTCCATCTCACATGAATTTGTGACCACCCAGCAAACCAAATTCCATAATAATTTATCTTGTCATCTTCTCCGTCTATAACCCCATCTCTCTTCTTCGTGGGCTCCCCTTCATGTTAGCATTAATTGCCTGTGAAAACATCGACGGCTCGACGGCTGAAGGAACCGGAGCGGAGCTCAACGGCGGAGAGGGAGAGAGCCGCTGGAGTGGAGCTCGCTTTCTCTTTTCTCCGCAGTGGTGGCGTTCGTCCACGCTAGCAATCACTAGCTACATGCCGAACTGGTGCTGGCGGTGGCATTTCTCGTGTTGTCGTCGGCGGTGAAGTTGACGAGGCGGTTGCCGAAGTCCTCTCTGCCGAATCCGTTCTTCGATGGTGACGAGGGAGACGTCAAAGACGGCGTTGTGCGGGATCATAGCAACCTGGGTTTCTGACCGCTGACATGGCGCGCTGGATGGAGGGGAGGATAAACAAGGGCTCGGTGAGAAAGAGGGAGGACTGTAGGTCCGGGTTGATGCGGTGGCAGCGGTTGATATCGCATCTCGCACCTCGGTTGAACTCTTTTCTCTCTCCCTATAATGAAACCTCTCTTCACCTCGGCACCTTGCGCCTCCGTTGAACTCGCCTCAGTCTAGTTGCGCGCGATAAGGATGTGGCAGTGGGAGTTCGGAGATTCGAACGAGCATGTAAGTTGGTCATATAGCGATGGCGGAATGAGACGCGGAATGAGGCGGAGCGGAGCTCGGCAGCGGAGTGAGCTGGAGTCTCTCTCTCTTTCTCTCTTCTCCGCGGTGGTGGCGAGGTTGAGGAACTTGACGTGTCCGTTGCCTTTGTACGTTGATGTAACGAATGGGGAGAGGGCAATCGCCGCTGCCCTCCATGGCGGCGTAGAGCTCGGCAGCGGAGTGAGTGGGCATTCGTGCTGCTGTAGTAGTTTCCGATGTGAATCCGGTACTGGTGCAAGAGATGATGTTGAACCTCTTCCACGCCTCTTTCCTCTCTCTCCCCATCCTCTTTTCTGGGGCATGGAAATATGGAATTGCTAACACATGGAGAGTTTGTATATCTATATACACAGCCCCACTTGATTGGCTATGATTAGGCGTGTGTATGTTGAATTGGAGGCGGTGGCTCATGGCTGTACACAAATTATTCCTCGCCGAAGGAGAGATTGGTAGCAGAATGTATAAGATTTTGGTTGGTGGATTTGGGTCAATTTGGTGGCGAGGATTATATGAATAATCCCATGTAATTGGTTATGATTGCATGTTGAATCGAAACCGTACCCACCACTTTCTCCGACTCCAAATCGGCGTCGATTAGTGACTCTCTTCTCATGTTTTCTTTTCCGAGACAATTAATTGCCCATGAAAACGTTGATTCGAAACACAAAATTTATCGTTTCCCACAGACGGCGCCAGTGATGAATCATAATTTCGTAAGGCAATAATCGAAACGAAGGAAGAACAACACGAGAGATTTACGTGGTTCGATCTTTCGATCTACGTCCACGGAGAGAAAGGAGCAGCGGTATTTTATTAGGTTTCTGCGAGAGAGAGAGTACAAAAGCGTCTCTATCATTTACAAAGAATCTATCTTCTATATATAACTATTTTTCCCTCTCTCCATAAATGCTTGTGAAGTGGGGATGTTAGTGGCGGCTCCATGATCCCATGTTCTTCTTAGTGGGTCTCTTCTTGGGCTTGGGCTCCTCATGGTTTGGGCTTAGGAGTTGGGCCTATTCTTGAAAAGCATCCGAGTCTTCTACGTTTGAATGAGTCGCTTCTCGTGGGCCGAACTACGTGGGCCGAGCTTTGTTGTTGGGCCTAGTAGTTGGGCCGTATCCTATCAACCTTCATGAGCAACTTCATTTCATCGTTTTTATAGCTTTGACATTATATATCGGCTTTTTCCAAAAAAATAAAATGTTGTTTTATATAGTACACTATTCATTTCTTGAAGTTAAAAGGAAAAGAGTAACGCAAATAAATAGATTGATTCATTAAAAAGGGTTCATGCACACAATATGACGTTTTTCCAAGTAGTTTTTGGTGTAACCTCGTACCCATATCCATATATAGGGTGGCCATGCATTCTCAGAGAGAGACGAGAGAGAGAGAGAGAGTGAGAGAAGGTGAAAAGGTCACAGAAAATGATGGCGGTGAATGTGGAATTTATGGGGGGAAAGATTAATTAATCGGATAATTAGTGCTCCATTTTTAGCAGTTGATCCTTCAGTTTTTGATTCAGATATTTGTGTTAAAAATAAACTTTCCTCAAATAGAAACCCGCCACCACTCGTTAATTTATCTCGTTAGATATTTTTGGCAAGGAGGATAATGGGCCTAAGCCCTATTCTCATGGGCCTTAATTTGTTCTATTTTTTTTTCTTTGCCCTTTTCATCAATAAATTAATATTACTAAAGTTCTAAAACTTCTGATAATCAACTCATATAATTCTATTTGACAGTAAATGATGTGAAGTAGAACCCACCTTTATTAGTATTTAGCAAAGCAAGGCCAAGTAATTAACATAAGAGACATTAACAGTACTTACTACAAGTGAGTATGTATAGTAGCATTAGTCGAACCAAGTGGCGACCGCCGCGGCAGCAGCCGGGGCCGGGGTGGGAGCGTAGTAAGTAGGACTAAAACTACTAGTAGTAGTGCTATTGTTCTCTATCAGCAGTTGTTGCTGATAGAGATGATCGAGTTCAAGACTAGTAGTAGACGTGGTGCGAAACGTGGCTAAATGAGCCTTGATGGTAGCTAGTTGGGAGTGAGCAACACTCAGCTCCTGATGCAACGCGCTCACTATCCCGGCTATCCCGTACACCGGATCCTTCATCCTGCACATCGCCTCGTACCACAACGTCTCCGCCGCTTCCCCCCTACACTCCACCGGAACATCCTGCATATATTTACCTATGTCGTCATTTCTATTCCGTTTCATTGCACCCAATCTCATCAAGAAACAAGAAAAGTTAGGCTCCTAATTATTACCAACACACAAGCATTTCAAATCTACATTCATGTATGATATTTTCAGTTAGTACATAATCAAGAACTATTACGTACACATGTTTACGTTTTCTTATGAATTATAACGAAATTTCAAAGACTAGTAATCTAACTCTGCACGTACTTCGATATCAATTTCTCAATCAGTAAATAAGCAATAGTTATTAAAAAACGACGTCGTTTAACAAAGAAAGATGAAGAAACCTGAAGTATCTTTCCCACATTGCTAGCGCCATAAATCTTGTGAACATAAGCGAAGCGACGGGGATTGTTGGAGGGGAAATACGGAGCGAATATGCAGTCGGAGGGGCACCTCCTCCTCAAATGCTTGCACGCTGCACACCGGCTCGAGTTCATCGATCCCCGGCCCCGACACCGGCCACGGCTAGATTCTTTGATTAATTTCAACTAGATCCGATCCACCCCTTAGATTATTACAATCTATTTATATATACTACTTCATGTAGCCTAACGGCTATTAATGTTAAACTTATGGAAATTCCCACTAAATATGATGTGATTTTTTCCTAAATTTGAATTTCCTTTTTCACATTTCATTTCATGCATGGTAAGTGGTCACATGATTTACTCTATTTCCCTTTATTTTCACCGATATATTAATTATTACATCGAGTTTGTAACGTATATATATATGCCACGTCATCTCAAGACTCGTGTAATTAACTAAACTTTTTAAAGAAAGTTTGCCCTATTCTAGCTCGTGTTATTGATGAGCCTTGTGATATGATATTTCCATTTCATTTTCTTATATTTTATCCTTGTTTTTCTCCTGTTTTTTTCGATTTCGTTTGTCACATTTGAGACAAGGTACGCATTTATATTATTTATATTTGTATTATTTTATAAAACGGGACTGAGGGAGTAATAATTAATAATTAATAAGATACATATTTTATATTGTTAACTAATTGCAACATATTATTACAGAGGTCATGACATTCAGGTCAGGAATGTCTTTTCGAAATCTCGAACTCGAAATTTAATTAATAGTACTATTTTGATGAGAATGAATGAACGGAATATTAATCAACGATGCAGATTGAATGGGACGGAGATGCAGGAGCGGTTAGGATTAATGGGAGTGAGTACTCTCTCCGGCAAGCCCACTGGCATTCCCCCTCCGAGCACACCATCCGCAGCCGAAGGTCCTAATACACACATGCACACGAGCATGTGCATTCGTTATGTTCTCTTTGATGGAAAAAGAAAACTGATTCAAATTCGTTGCGACAGTTACGCTATGGAGTTGCATTTGGTGCACCAAAGAACAGATCAAAACCTACACACCAAATTTGCTGTTCTAGCAGTTCTCTACAAGATTGATGCAGAGAGAGAGAGAGAGAGACTCATATATATTAGAATAAATATGGTATAGTACATAGAAATCATGAAGCTAGTATAGATTAGATGATTGAGTTTAAGGAGTAACATAAGAAATTAATGATGAAAGAATATAGGAATAAATTAAATGGCTCTTTCTCTCTCATCTTCATCTTCATCTTCATCTTCATCTTCATATTCTTCAAGAGTTACCTGGTGTTGCAAGAAGTGGGGCCCCCTCTAGTCTGCCTGGTGTTGTAAGAGTTACAGTTGAAGCATTTGTGGGCCACTATGTGAAAGTTCACCTCTGATGTTTCTCCACAGTCATTGCAAAGGATCCATACCTAATTACACATATTATTAGGTTAACCCTTAATCACCTCGATCTGTTACGGGTAAAAAAGAGCTTCGGTTTTTTTAAGTTTGTGCGTACCATTTTGTTCTGGTAGATTTGAGGCATGGGCGTCGAAGCAACCTCTTGGTCGAGCTTTTCCCAAACATGAGTCATGTCACAATACGATTTCAAGCATACGGGGCAAGCATACCTGCATGCAGAAACGAATTCTTAAGTTTGCTTCGAGCTGGATTGATTAATTTTGAGCTTTTCTCGTTGTTCTAACATTTTAAACAATGAAACGAAGAGGAGAATGAGGGATGATCTTACTGGAACCGGCTTTCCATCTCTTTCACGCACTTGAGGTGAATTGTGTGGCCACAGGGGAGTACGGTTATGTCCTTTGTTGTGTCGAAAATATACTGCATTGAGAAATATCAGACGTTAGAATCGAGGCATTTAAGGCGAGGAAATCATCTGATCTGCTCGACTATTATTTTTACCTCGAAGCAAATGGGACAGTTGTGATGCATGGCTTTCTCTATGCATAAGTGAGACTCTTTAAGCAAGTTTGAGTAGCAACACTCTGAAACAAGAATCGTAACTACGTTATTCAAGAGCTTAATTTCCGATACTTAAAAGTAATGTTAAGCTATGGGTGACTTACCGCATCTGTCACAATGAAAAAAGTTTTCTTCGCCACCCGTTCTGTCACAACAAAGAAAATAAGCGAAAGGAGAAATTATATAACTCATTAGAAGAATCGACACATTCTTGAATCAATGTGAGATGGTTGCCAGGAAAAGGGTTCGACTTTAAACATCAGTTGTAGTTGAGTAAGACACGAGATATTATGAAGGGGACGAGGGACTAAGAGAGAAAATACAAATGCAGGTTGCAAATGATGTGTATAACCATGTTTTGAATAAAAGTAGTAATCAACCTGCAGATTCCACATTTATCACAGTGATATTGATTCTTCGAAACCTGAAAAACGAGGATAGTCTTGTTTTGAGTCGATAGATAACAAAGAAACGTGGACTATTCCCTTTGGCGAATTTAATGCAAAATCTTACATCATCGTCGAAGAATTTGCATTTTGCGCAATAATACTTCCCCAAGCAAACGCCGCAACTATTACATATTTGTTTAACCTACATGGCAAGTAAACACACTCCAGATTTCATGAAATCTCATAAGAAACAATCAAACGTCGATTTTTGAGTTTAAATGCTGATACTTACATCTTGTTCTGTATTACATAAGGAGCAGATGACCTGAGAAACGAGATAGGAAGCGAAGTTAAAACATAAAACGGACAACAGACAAAAGGTTCCTTGTCGATTTTATTCAAGCAAGAAAAGTACTAAGCAAACAAAAACCGACCCTTTCTACTTCATGACGCGGGATATCATGGCGTTCAAGGGTATCAACTTCTATCGAGTTCTGCTCAATCACGGATCAAGAAAGTAACAACCTTTAGAAACAAAGCTAATAAACGGAAACGAATAAGCTCGGATTTAACCAGCAAAACTATGACCAAACAGGAGCACCTTTGCATCATTGTGGCAATGCCTGCAATCAAATATCTCATTGCAACACGGCGCAAGAATCTTGCACCGCCTTCGATAATGCGAACACCTGAACATTTATATAAACAAATGATGTCTAACTAAGAAGGAGGCTTCAATCTTCAAATCATAAACTGAACAAAATCATAATCCAAAACAACAAAACAGTAATTCATGGCCAAAATAATAAACAAAAAAATCAAAATCAAAACCCAGAAATTTACCCATAGTTGCCAAATCCCATCTCCATCCTCACTTCATCTTCAACAGATGAACCAGAAATTTCATAATTCTTCAGATCACCCTCCATTATCTTCTGCTCAGATTCTGGAATTTTTTTTTTTTTAAAAAAATCCAGCTTTAATCAATCCCTCCTGAAAATTGACAAATCAAACAAATTTTTTCCAAATACCTACATTTTGAAAAAATAATAATAATAATTAAAAGAAAAATCAACAAAGATCTACAGAAAGAAAAGGGGAGCTGGGAAAATATGCAATCAATCAAAACCCTTAATTCAGAAAAAGATTACAATATGTAAAAATCTTGAGAAATAAGCACATTAGCCCTCCTGCAACATCAATTACTACTACAAGATTGCACCTTTCAACAAAAAATTAATCGAAAATTTCAATATGAGTTCATTCATTCCAACATTCATCACCCATTTCACATAAAAAAAAAATTCTTTTTTTTTTTTGAGGTACATTACCCGTGAGGAGCAGGTGACAGAATTTGGACCAAACTCAAAGAACAGAAATTAAATTGAAGAGGAGGAGATTGCTTATAAATGCAGTTGGGTACCTTTCTTCACCGCCAAAGAAATTCTTGGTTCTTGAAGAATAAATGATGATGGTGGGATTGGAATTACTGCAAACGAAGAAGCCGACAACGCACGTATTTGATGATGGTGGGATTGGAAAAGGAAGCTTTTCATACTTTTTCTTTTGATTTTTCTCTTTCTTTTTCTTGAATTTCTTTGCGATGTTACTGTAATCTCAAATCTGGTTTTTACACCCATTGGAAATTTACTCACTCAAAAGGGAAAAGGGAGATTATTAAAAATACTCTCTCGTTTCACTTAATTAGTCCATTATTCTTTTTTCATTTCTTTATTAGTCATCAACTTTAAAAAAGAATTAAAATTAACGCACATTACTTTTCTTTATTATTGTGTCAATTTTCAAAACGAATTAATTAAGTGAGACGAATAGAGTAATTATCGACTTTTTTTTCTTTTTAATGAAAAATAATTACGGTGTTTCCCTCTCATTTCGCCGTATTAATAAGTTAAGACGTGGTAGGATTAAAAAACACGAAATTACTAATAAGAATATGAAATGAGATAATCGATCTTATAGTATATTATTGTTTGGTAGTATAGGATTGAAAATTCAGATAAGTTAAATAAGTGTTTGGTACTGTAGATAAAAGTTATAGTTAAATTAGAATTCTATAAAATTAACCTTACGTTAGTTTGAATGATGTTATGTTTCGATGATTTAATCGATTATTACATGTTTCTTATATGATCATAAATTATCAGATAACTCGTTTAAAATTTTTATTTATCTAAGAAAAAAATTAAGTGAAAAAAGTGATAAAAAATAGTATTATACAAAACTACTCAAAAGGGAAAAGCAATAGGTTAAAGTGATTTTATTTTGGGAAAATAGACTTCTTCCACTAACTATTTTTCATATATTCATTACATAAGCATTAACAATTTAACATCATAAAAAATTAGTTATAAATTTCTTCACTATATGTTCATTTTGGCTTTTCTTTTGTCTTTGAAATTCCCTTACAATTATTTAATTAATTTCATTTCTTGATTATGTTTTTATTTTTGTTTTTATTTTTCCCTATAAAGCCATATACTTCTTCTTCTTCTTTTCCCTTTTGAGGAACTTTCAAACTCTCTTTTGCAGTAACTTTCTTTTGAAAGGGGAAGTTTTGTAGGGATTATTTTGTGAAAACATGGAAATTGGGGAAATGAAGTCGGTGGGTAGGGTTTTGTGCATACAAATGGATAAATTTGTGAGATTTGCAGACAAGGAGTGGGCCCCACCTCAATTGGTCCAGTTTGCTACACTACGTATCGGGTCTTGTCGATGCTCGGTTGGGTACTAATGCACTCTCCCTTTCACGCATCTATATACAATGTACGTAATTACTATAAAGCTTTAATCAACTCACTACAACCATTACTATTGCTAATTGAGAATACCTCAATTCTCGTTCCAAAAAATTGAGCACTTTATAAATATAACGGAAAGAGTAATAATACCCACGTGTGTGATGAACCGATGACCGATGACGATTCATTTCACGTTAGAAGTAGAACAGGCTCATGGCATAATTTCCTTTTAAACTTTTCAAGTAGCTCAAACTAAGATTCCGTGTTTAACGAATACTCCCTTCTACCTATTTAAATTGTGTAATTTCATTTTGATACAAAATTTTAGACGCAATATTGAAAGTGAAAAATAAGGAATTCACATTAAAAATTAATTGTTAATTCCTTCCATTTTAGAAAACAAAAAAATTCGTATGGAATGACTAGATTTAGAAAGCAAACAATTTAACTGGAACGGAGAGAGCACAATAATCAAGATCTTTTGAAAGATATCCAAAGTTGAAATCGCGTTTCCAGCCAAACTGGAAAGTTTTTTTGGATGAAAACTTTGGTAAAGCGCAAAGAAGGAATTTTTGAACTACTTTTTACCTTTAGCCTTTAGGAAATTAAAATATGAACTTGGAAAAAACATCGTTCAAGAAAAAAAAGAAAAGGAAGAAAGTAGTGTATATTAGACTATTAGTTAACGCTTTAATTATGTTGACATTTTTAAGTAACGTAATTGATAATTCTTACCCAAAAAAGAATAAATTGAAAACATCCGATTTGTAGGGAAGAACTTATTATTGAAAGAATAATTCAAAATGTGACATCTCTATTATTCCCAAAAAAATAAAATAAAATCGTGACGAGCCGAATGCCGCGAGGTTGCTCAAGCTCGGCTCGTTTGAGATAACGAGCTTCATTATACGAGCCCAAGCTTGCGAGTAGCTCGGCTCGTGCACACCAATCTTTCTCCCAAGAGGAAGTCAAAGATGAAGCCATAAGTTCACGATAGCCAAAATTAACACAAATCATATCAAACGCCACAGATAAAAGAACTCAATCTTTTACAATGAAGAGAGGATCTCCTTTGAAGAGTTTATTAAGATAGTTATAGCAAATGCTACATGAACTGTTCATAATACACAATAATACTCCATCATAACTGCTTATGAGGTTTAACTAGGTTTCGGACGAAGCAGAGTTTCGATTCCGTAGATTTAAGCATCGACTAGTCCGATAAACTGAAGATACCTCAATATTTGAAGATAAGATTCTTCCAGGCATCGGTGTTTCTTGAATAGTAATCGACCTCAGCCTGCAAAAGAACGAGGCCGAATAAGATTATCATCCAATGCATATGAGATCCGTATCGGAAATACTTATATAGCCGGGCACAGATTTTATGTACCAGAGAGGAAGTACGAAAGACAGTACCTTCCTAACCCCTATAATGGCAACCGAAAGCTTTTCACCGATAAAATCTCTCAACACTGTGTCTTTCTCGAGAGCTTCGACTGATTCAGTGAGTGATGTAGGTAGCCTCTGCACAGTATCTTTGAAATCGTCGGGGTTATCACCTGTTCGACAAAATCCAATATCATCAAACAACATAGTATGCAACAAGAGAGCACAACTGACTTAGGTAGAACATCACAGACAGAAAGCATTTAACTTTGACAGAGCTCATAGTAAGAATCATAACACTATCCCAATGGTATAAGATCGGGGTTTTTTTCGATGATTGAAAATGACGAATTACATTAAAAAAGAGTGCAGACTAGATGAAATGCAGTATGACAAATTTGTAAGAACACATAATTTTAGGTCTAGCTTGTGATCTTACCTACTGGTTCCGGTAGAGTTAGGTGTTTCCTTAAGCCATCAATTCCGGCAGCCATTATGGAAGCAAGGCCTAGATAAGGATTAGCACAACCATCGAAAACCTTAATCTCGAAATTGCTTGCAGATCCATCTGGGGTTCCTGGGGGACAAGTAGCTCGTAGAGGAGCTTCTTTATTCTCAACCCCCCAGCACAAGTAGGCTCCACTCCACATATTAGGTTGTAGACGATCATAGCTTGATAAAAAAACAAATAAAATTGTTATTATGTTATCCGTCGAATAATATATGTGATGAATAATAAGTTGAAATGTCCACGTAGCTGATTATAATCGATAAAGCTTTACCTGTTTGGAACTGGAGCAGTGAAGGCTAATAGTGAAGGGAGATGGTCCAATACTCCAGCCATGAACTCCCCACCGATCTTGGATATGCCGTACCTAGTTTCTTCACTGCTTCCCATGAATACATTCTTTCCATTCTCGGATAAACTGATGTGAACGTGTGATCCAGAGCCAAGATCTTCGAGAGAGTACCTACAAGGTTATGCACCTCATCAAAATTTCGATGTTTTATGTTACTAAAAGTATCAATATTTACTTGAAAGCAAAAATAATGGAGCTAACGAGGTCTTTTGTCATATGAATACAATTACAATGTTCCGGTATTCGACTGATTGAGAACTTTAAGGAAGCTCACTCATACGAGAGCATAAATTTGGTTCTTCAAGAAGTAGAACTAAATATGCAAGTTTCTATCCGTAAGTTTCTGCACGATATACAAATCCTAGCTATAAATTTAGAACACAGAGCATAGACAGTGACTTCATTAAGATTCCATATTCGAATAAAGAACAGCAGCTGAAAGTAACATATAATAAGTATCTGGATACCTACTTAGGAATAAAAGTCGCCAATAATCCATGTTTTCTGGCCACAGACCGAATAACTTCGCGTGCGTAAACTATGTTGTCTGCTGCATCTACACAGTTCGTGTAGCCAAAAGCAAACTCGAATTGACCTTGCCCGCCTTCTGCATGTGCCTATAAACAAAATATAAGATACCAATGTCATAGATGTACAGCTTTTAATGATAAGGTACAAACCTTCTGGAATATTTAAATACCTGTTCGACTGCAATATTTAGGGATTGAAGGCAAGCCACAATTTCACTAAGTACAGGGAAAGCCTCGTCCGTTGCAATAGAGGAACAGTAAGGAGTTGCATCAAATGGCACCCATGTTTCTTTCCCGTCCCTGCAAGAGTTCATCACAAGTACTAGGAATTAAGTTACAAATTCATAGTCACACAAGTTATTGAAATGAAGAAAAACGGGCCACACTTACACTTTTACACGCCGTAATAGAAAGAATTCGTTCTCAAATCCTGCATTCATTACCTGCACAACTAGCCATTTCATGTAAGATATAAATTGCTTTTCAAGAAGATGTAGAAACAAAACAGGCCTAGTTATACCAAGTTAAATTCTTCTTTCAAAATTTTTGAAACTCTTCGCAGTGTTTCTCGAGGACAATACTCCCATGGTGTGGCTGGTTTAACGTGCATGTCGGCCATAACCATTTCCTGTTCTTTTGCCCTAAGACATAGAAAATGGAAAAGGGATAAGCATGTTAAAAAGATTTGACACGTTGCAAAGGATTATGCAATGTATGGAGAAGAACCCTCCTACTACCAAGGAATTAGACTTTTGGTCGATAGATCTGGAATGAGTCTGATTTCACCAACTCCGGTTAGATTCGTTCCAGCAGCAGGACCATCCATATGCGACGACATACCCATGGCTGCGCATGCTAGTCCAACACCATTTTGTGTAACAACGTCATAGAAACGTTTTTTAGGAACAACCTGATCCAAGAAGTCTTTTTAAAAGAAGCGACATTAATGAAGACCGACATAAATGATCTAAAGAAAAGGTAACCAGATTCCAACATGATGTTTTTAATATCTCACTATAGTGACAATGTAACAAATAGTGTAAGAATTTACTCAACTTTATCACGTCAGACGTAAATTTGATGGATTGACAAAAATTTCATGAAGAGAACGATTGAATGAACAAACTTAAAGGAAGAAACTTACACGACATCTATGTTGTCCAGATGCATCAATCCAAATAATACGCACAAATGCAACACCCTGAGCACTGACATCAAGCAACGTAGATAGAGAAGACGTGTCATTTGATTCAATAGATTTTGAAGGAGCTTTAATCTTGTACAATTTCACTGCATTCTCAGAAAATATGTCTCTAACAGCCTGAATTGACTCAGCAACCGAAAGGTCCTCATTGATGCATGCATCACGTAGAACGGCGAATATAACCTCACGTGCTTTTTTCGCACCTGTTGAAACAACAACAGTGTCAAGTTTATTAACCTAATCTAGAGGATAATGTTTCAGAAAGCAGTAATAACCTTATCAATTATATTTAATTGTATGTTGATACATACTTGAGGATTTTGAGTGCTATCAGTGCTAAAAATACCATCATCCTAGAAAACGGGCTATTATGCAATTGACGGAGCAATATTTATACCGAGACTCCTACACATTTTTGGCATATGCAAAATATTTTTCGAACACTCAAGAAAAGAGTTTTAATTGCCAAATCGAGTTGGATACTATTTGGATGATGTTTATTTGGCATAGATCAACCAACCTAGGTAGAAGCTCTCGGGAAATCCGCATGCATCGGTACTGAACATCACCTGCCAATTGCAACAGATATATTTTTTCAGTTGGTAATGAACATACGTCGTGTCTAACCGGATAATCATTTTAGGACATAAAGAGCATAAAGTTCAATGCAAGCTACCATAAAGTGAATTCTTAGATAAAATCCTGATACCCTCGATGTTCACCTTGTTTATTGGAGCTAGCTCGAGGAGTTCTTTCACGGAGGAGAGCATCCCATGAAAGCTAAGTTTAGGCAACGCCAGCCCAAAGTCCAGGTAGACCTATAATTAAACATGTGAACCGAAAGACATGGATCCCGGTGAGTGAGAAGACCTTTCTTCTAGAGCGTACACGAGAGCAACTTCTGGACCTTACCTGCGAGTACACGGAGGCTAAATACGACGCTTCTTTTGAAAAAGGGTACGAAGCGTGCAGAAGCACAATCCGACACTTGCTGAATCTGCTGTCCTCAAGAAGACTACGAAGATGAAGGGGATTGGACAGTCTTAAATCCAAATCCTTGTCGCCAAAGCTAATAAAACCAACAAAATAAGATTATTAACCTGATGTTAACTAAGATAACATTATTAACCAAAATAAAAAATAAAAATCGTAATCACTGATCTTTGATGAACTAAGCACATTACCCTGTATGTATTTGCAATGGCAAGTCAAGAGATTGGGCGACTTCCAATGCACGGACGAAGATGTGATCGACAAAGTTCTTATTTGTGATGCGGACGGGATTTCCAGCTGGAACGAGAGACTATCAGAATTCTACAAAATGAGAGCCAGTTTCCTAAATCCATTTTTTTTCACATCATACCTTGTAAGACCTCATTAAGTCCCTCCTCCGCATCCTTTTCTGATACATTTATATTAATTTCAAGTCCGCTGCGATATGCAGCTATACTTTTAAAGCCAGCGATTTTATCAGCATGTGTAATAAGCGATAAGGAAATCAACACAAACAATAATAAAAAAAAAAATACGTAAGATTTATGCCAGGAGTATGATCACAGAGATGGAAAGGATATGACTTCAAATTATCCACGAACAATTTTGTAAACGAGTCCAAAGTCCATGGAGCTCCACCTGGACTTCCCTGATCATGATTTGAGAGGAAGAAAAACAGGAAAGGAAAAGTGAGAATAGATACCAAGTACATATACTTTACAATGGAATCAATACAATGAGAAACAACTAGGCAAGTGTATATCTTACCTCATCGAGGATCTTCTCAGCCACACGCTCTATTCTCAATATTCTACCAACAAACGGGACAAACTTCTTGTGCCACTCAATATCGTGCATTTTGTCTAGCTCAAGCCCATCATCAATTAACACGGCTGAGATTCGAGCAGCTCCAAAACACTTTGAAGTCGCCAATTCCACTCCACATTTCGACCGGTATTCTTGAACAACATCCAAGGACGAGTTGGAGCCATAGAGTTCAGCTATTTCTCTGAGGCTTCTCTGCATATATAAATTAAAGAAAAAAGATCTCTAATCAGTCGAAGACGAAGAACGCTTCAGAAAACGACAGCTGCGCAGCTCAGTCCTGCATTATACTAGGATTTCTCCACAAATGAATGAAACTATAAATGCAGTCCAAGTTTCAGAACATTCAGAAAAATCCGGTAAACTGCAGTTAGTAAATGCAGTATCCTATTCTTGTAGCAGATTCAGCTTTAAATTAAAATCTAGTTTAACACTTAAATCAGGACGAGTGGGAGCCATAACGTTCAGCTACTTCTCTGATGCTTCTCTGAATACATAAATTTAAAAAAAAATGTATATCTCCTCTAATCAATCGGCAAAGAAGTTCGTTCCAGAAAACGACAGCTGAGCAGCTCGATCTTGCATTATACTAGGACTTTTTCCAGAAATGAATGAAACTACGAACGCAATTTAATCAGGTAAACTGCAGTTAGTAAATGCAGTATCCTGTTCTAGTAGCAGATTCAGCTTTAAATTAAAATCTAGTGACACTTAAATCAGGTGTGTTGCATTTGCTCCATGGCACTGTACAACAATAAATGCCAAGCGTGCAACCTCAACTGCGCCAACAACTCATCAATTGATGAACTTAACCCAGGCATTCTGTACAGCATTATTCCACAATTACACACTTCCTCCATCATTTTTTCAAAGTAAAAATGTGCAAAAGGAATATAAAATCATCGAATACTTAAATTTCACATCATCATCTTCTTCCGTGAAACAATAGTTCCTTCAAATCAGAAAAATCAACACGCAAGTAGCTTCTTCAATCAACAAAAGGCCAGAGTTAGTCACCTTGAAATTGATGGTGTGGGGAACATCGGATAAGGCGTCGCCGGTGGCCTCAGAGAAGCAGGAGAGGAAGGGGAAAGTGGAGTCCAGCGCCACGATGTTGTGCGCGTGCGCATCCACCAGCTCCGCCGTCTCCACCGCCGTCTTCAACGCCTGAAATCTGTCCATCCTCCCTCTCTCTCTTCTCTCTCCTCTCTCTCTCTCTCTCTCTTGATTTGAGTGAGTGTGTCGAGGGCGGCAAATTCCCTATTTGCTACTGGAGTTGAGCTTAGTCCTCGAAAAGCAAAGCAAGTACTCCGTATATATATATGGTCAAAGTCAGAGCTCTTTAATTACAACATTAAGTTGAAATTAGTTGCTAATCACCTACGAGCCAAATCCTATAATCCTACTTATATTCTTTTATTTAATTCTGTTTTTATTTTGAAGAATAATCGTAAGTATTCATTTATATGAAATCGAGTAAATGCTTCCGATTGGTCAAAAATATAGGGGATCTTTTTTATTACAAATGGTGCCCCCACTTTGATTTTTTCTGACAGTGATTAATTCAAGGATAAGGTACTTGATAAACTTTCAACACCAATGTCTCTCGTGTCTCCTATCCATCGTGTATATGCTTAATATGTTTGAGACGAATAATTGTTTGTAAAAACGTGGTACTCCTTGTGCCTCTTTTGTGTTTTATTTTTGAATGAAATTCTCATTTTTTTCTGATATATATATAATAAAAAAAAAAAAAAAAAAAAAAAAAAAAAAAACGTTCGAAATGGCATATAAGTGATATCAATATATTAAGGAATCAATCATATTCCCCAATCTATTGAAAAATTTATCATAACAACAGAAAATATTATTAAGTATGTTTACGAGCATTCTCGACGAAGTCAAATAGTCAATAGTCCAATTAGATTGAATATGACGTTCTGAACAATTTTTATTTGTATTGATCTTATCTTTACCCCACGTAAATAAATGATCAAAATGGACCATTACAGTCGCACGACAACCGGTCCCATCCCAGTACTGACTTAATTTCTTTCAATTTATAGATATTTCTATAAACAAAAAAATTACCACTGTAAACTACAGTAATTTCCTAAATTAACTACTTATTTTTTAGATTTTTTTAAAAAATAAATAAATAAAATATATATTTTTAAAAAAAAAAAGAAAGAAGAAGAAGAACAAGAAAGAGTAATCACTCCAAGTGACCATCGACCAACTGTTGAGCAATGACCCCTTGGCCTAGGGTGGCTGGGGGAAAACACTGTGGACTTTCCTTACGGTGAAGTTTTGGGTTCGAGTTCCACTAAAATGCTCACAGATTGATAGCAGAGTACTAGTACATAGTCACTGAAAAGTGGCAGTTTACTAAGAGACATTGATATATTTGTCAAAAAAAAATTATCATTCATCCACCATTTACAGACACTATTTTTATATATTGAGACGTCTGTTATTCGTTAAACATTTCCGCTTTGGGACGTAGGTACCACAATCACTTTATCACTCTACTTTTTAACACTTTAATATCATTAAAAATATTAGACGAGCCCACAATTATTCTTCAACTTTAACACATTAATTTATTAATATGTCATCAAAATGTGACAAAACTTATGCCCCAATTATTCTTCAACTTTAACACATTAATTTATTAATATATCATCAAAATGAGACAAAACTTGTGCCCCAGGGGCCAAGATTTAGGTTCACCATATTATGAAAAGGGGAGTAATTGTTTTTTCTTGAAAAGTTACAAGTATTTGCCACTTTCTTTGATTGGTTTAGGTCGAAGGCGCGCCAAGTCTTGAATTCAAACATGAGAGATTCATGTAAGATAACAAAACGATAGATAGTATTTGACTAATTTGCCCCTGAGCTACCAGCAAAAATGTCCAAAGCTCTCCCTCCATCCACCATAATTTGAAAGACACTCACATATGACTAATTAATACAACACATAAAATACATTTCTCAAAACAATATTTGCAAGATTGTCAAACCATCATACAGAAACCAGTTCATGTAGTATACATATAAAGGCTGTATGCAAAGAGCTATATAGGAGTATAAACCATTCTTCTTTGAAAATCTTTAAATGCATTGTGGGGCAGTAAGTCTCGGATACCGAATTCAAAGCTTTCACACGATTAGACTATTCGATAGCTATGGTGCCCACAGCCTCTTTCAATACTCTCGAAGCGTCTGTTTCGGGATCAGCAAGTTCTAATGGAGTCTGCAAATAGTAGTGTCATTAGATACTTAGATGCAGCCAGTCAAGGAAAAAAAACACTAGATTGGATCCACAATCACAAACCTTGCCATGGATATTTGTCTTGGTGGGCGAAGCACCGTGAGCAAGCAATAATCTAATGACGTCATCATACTCGCCTCTGGCCGCATGATGAAGAGGCTTTAAGAGATAAGAAATTGTCAGCTTGGACAAGTTAAATAATTAATTATTGCCTCATTAGCAGAGTGAAGATCCAAATGCTTCGATATTCAAAGGCTCACCGTGTCCCCTTCTGTATCTACAGTTTCTAGCATTCTCTTCACACGTTCTGGTTCATTAGCATGGCTAATGAGAAGTTGGACTATTTCAGTATAGCCTGCGAGTTATTTCGGGGAAAAGGAAAGCAAAGATGTAAGATTCTACCACAGTAAAGCATCTGATGAATAATGTACATGAAACGCCCACAAATTAAACCAACCTCCTCCACAAGCATCATGTAGGGGAATACTCCCCTCTTCATCCTTCACCTCAAAATTAGATCCCTTTTCCAACAAAAACTGCACACGATTCTTAAAATGATAAGCTTAAATTGCATTGAGATTATAAATTTCATAACAATTATTAAGAATAAAACAATAGGATGAGATAATTGAACCTTGACACAATTCAAATGGCCATAAAGACATGCCAGATGAAGAACGGTGTCACCATCTTCCATGGGGTCATCAATGTGGCCCTCATAGTTTTCTGCACTTGTGCAGGAATTTCTCAACAAAGTATCATTACGAATTATATGTTCAAAATCTACTACGATTCAGAACACGTGTACATCTAAAACTAACAGAACTAGATACTAGAGCAGCAAAAGCAGCAGCACATTATAATAGCTTCACAACCTAAAACTTCCCTACATGCTGGAATGGGAAAGTACTGATAGCTGACAAATATCATCAAACCAGGCTCGACCACGGTGGTTAGAAGCACCGAGACTTGGTTAGCAGCATAAGTAAAAATACAGATACATTTGACTACAAATGATCTGTTTGAAACTTACGAGACAAAAGAGAGTGTAGCTACTAATATTGAAAGACTATAAGAAACAATTGTGCTTCCACCAACAGTAAATAAGGATTCGACAGAAAATATAGAGCTAAGACTCGCAAAAGCAAAGTCATGATCACAATGGACCAAGTTGGGCAGCGGAATTGGTTTATAATCCCAAGCCTAGTAGAACTAGAATAGCATCAAACATGCTGAAGAGACGTGGAATGGTAGTGCTTCCCTTAAGGATTTACTAGAATAGAATTGAATTTCAGTAGAAAATGACAGCCTATACATCAAGTTTCTTTAAATTCTAAAGAGGCATCGACTCTGTACAATACCAATAATGTAAAACAAGTGGTATGGATAAGATTTAACAAAAAAAAAAATCCCAATTTCCAGTAATCATCACTAGAAATTCAAAATATCCGATCAATTCAGGATTCAGCATCAATCAAGGATAAACACTACTACTTCATAGCAAAAATCCTTCAATAGGTCAATTAGTAATCCGAATGCAAACGTCACATAAGTATAAAATAATAAAACTATACGCAAATCCAAATTAATTAAAACGCGAAGATTCGGGGAGAGGAATTGTAAAAGGAAGTGGAGATTACCCAGGGCGAGGCGCAGGGCGTTGAGATCGCCGGACTCGGCGGCGGAGACGAGCGGGCGGAGGTGGAGAGGGATTTCCGAGTGATCGATGTCGTTCTCTACATCCAACTCCACGCTTTCCTCGCTGAAGAGAGCGGAGGCTTCCTCGTCGGCGCCGTCGCGTCGGCCATCGGGCACCCGCATCGTTGACTTGCTCTTTACTCTTTCTCTCTCTAACGGCGGCAGCTACACGGTTCTACTTTTGCTTGAAACTTGAGCGTCGACGAAATTTCTAAAATAATGGCGACCGTATTAGTATGTATAGTAGTAGTATATATTTTTTTAATTAAAGGTAAAGGCAGGAGGCAATTTCAAACTACTTTTCTTTTTCTTTTTTTTTTCTTTTTTTTTTTTTCGGGCAAATGTTAGTTGTTAGGTTAGATGTTAGTACGCCAAGTTCTCAATAACTCCTAAAAAATCTCCAAACCACCTTATATCTCTCACAATTCGCTCTCATCGGGAAGGAGCCCGATGGCCAGGTGCGCTAAGACACCTGGTTAAAAAAAGGGGAGAAAAAGAAAAATTATATGTATAATAAAATACAAATAAAGTAAGTGTAGAGGCAAAATATGAAAATAATACTAATAATAAAAAAAAATACTAGATGTAAATTTCATTAAATAGAAAAGGGTAAATTCCAGAGTTTTTCTCTTACAAATTACTCCTTTTATCCTACTTAATCAGGTCACCTAGAGCATGACACAAAAATTAAAGAAAACGGAGATAGTGAGGTTTAAAAGGTGTTTGCACGTGTTAATTTGCTTCTCTTTAAAAAAAAAAATAAACAAATAAATGAGATAGACGAAAAGGGAAAGATGGACTAACTAAGTGGGACGGAGGAAGTTACATTTAATTAAATTTTTGGAGTAATATGTTAGTCATCTTATGATTGACAATACCTTCATCAATTTTTTTTTAATTTCGACTTTATTTTGTTTGATTTTTTCAATTGTAATATATTCCAATATTTTATAAATTAATATTAAAACCACTAAATTCAATGTATATACATAAATATCAACGCTCGATTTGTTCCGTTTTTCCTTATAAATTTTGAAAGTGAATAATAAATCAAAAAATGACAAGGTACCGACGAAGGTGCCGACTTTAAGTTACTTAACCTAGTGTCATTTTTCTCTCTCTATGTATATATTTAAAAGAAGATCAATTTTTTATTTTTTAAACATAAGCAAAGATATTGTTTCCCTATTATATGAAGAGAAGATAATTAAATTCGAATCGAAGTTATTCCAAACAAAATTGTATTCGATTAGGATTAGACCATTACTTGTTATAAATATTACTACGAGTTGTAGATTATTTTCTCCACCATTTCTCACTCTCTTCTGTTACAATAATCTAGCACCAAAAGAAAAGATGCAACCTGTATACATCGACCACCTACGCCTCTTTCTCTCTCAAAACAATCTCATCGACCACCTACGTCTCTTTCTCTCTCAAAACAATCTCAACAACTCTTGCCCCAAGCCCTACACAATCCTCGATGTCAGCGCCACGTTCGCCGACGTGCACGTGGCGGCCAACTTCGGGCTCCCCGACTACGAGCACGTGCATAGCTCCGTCGACGGGTTGGTCCTGCTATGCGGCCGCCACTCGATCAGCCGCATCCTCCTATGCAATCCGATCACTCGTGAGTATCTCAGGATCCCGAATCCTCCGAGGCATTATGCGGAGGGGAACATCGGGTTTGGAGCGAGCAGGAGCGGGCAGTATAAGTTAGTTTGGATAACCTTAGACAACAATGAGTGTCATGTATACACGCTAGGGACGGGACAGTGGAGGAGGGCGGCACGCGGGCCTTCACGCACACTCCGGTACGAAAAGGATACGGTGTGTGCATCCTTGAATGGGAAAATTTATTGGGCCGTCAAAGGTAAGGTAGGGTGGAAGAAGCTCATTTCTTGCTTTGATCTCGAAACCGAGGAGTTCACCTATTTCCGCGCTCCTCCTGACATCTACTCTCCCCAGTACTACGGTAGGAACTTGTCCGTTTTGGAGGATCGCTTGTGTTTTTGCGACTACTCTGTAGTCCTCGGAACGGTCATCTGGACGCTGAAGGGACAAGGATGTTGGACTAAGGAGTTTGTCATCAAAGGAATGCCTTACGACTGTCGTGGTTCCGTTTTCCCAATCAAAGTGTTCCGAGATGGCAATATGTTGCTGGCCGACCGGGAACATGCGCATGTGTTTTATTACTCGAAGGAGACCAAAAGTGTCAAAGAGTATGCCCTCGATGGGGATGGGTTGTGTAGTGATTTTTGTATTCGTACCAATACAGTCGTTTACGCCCCGAGCTTTCTTTCACTCAAGACCTTGGTCATGGACATCGGAGAGGAGGAGATGTATGATCGGTTTTTCGAGGTGGAAGAGGAGATTGTTCAGTCGTTTTAATTATAGCACTTTTAGCAAGCTATTGAAAATTTTCTACAATCTAGGTTATTCTTTGAAGTCTACTAACATAAGTTTTCTAATGTTTAAAGTTAAGATTTCTGTTGCTAAAGTCTAGTAATACGTAAATTTCTAATGCTAATTTATGTTACAAGTACAGATTACGTGCATTCGCACGTAGCTGTAGAAATTTATTTCACGTAAGTTTTTTAATTAGTGTAGAATATTTTAGTTATTAGAGAAATCTATGTTAATTTAAGCTTATTAAATACTCCGTATATGAATTCTATCGTTGCATATTATGAGTAGAATACATGAATGCACAGTAATTAAAGAATAAACTTGTTTAATTTACTGTGAATTAATCTATGTAATGCATATGACTATGTATAATATATTCTCCCATTTTTATTTAATGATAATATATTATTATACCTTGTTTAAATATATAATTACAATATTGCCCTTATATTAGAGATATAATAGGGGCATAACAGGTAAACTAATTTTTGTCACACAAGACACTTTTATAATAGGTATAGATTGTCTGTTTTTATTCATGTTGTAATCGTATCGTTATCATACATATCATCATTATATTGTGTTTGAGTATGATAAAATCGTGTCATGAATCTTGTCACTATCGTGTTCGAATTTTGTTCGACTATTGTACCAATGTGATCCTTTATACCCCGAGCTTTCTTTCACTAAAGACCTAGGTCATGGACGTCGGAGAGGAGGAGATGTATGATCATTTTTTCAAGGTGGAAGGGGAGGTCGTTCAGTCGTTTTAATTCTCGACGTCTTAGCTAGTTTGCCTATCAGTTAATTGAATCTCTTTGTTAGCTGCCTATAGGATTCAGATTCATGTTAAATCTAACTAGGGAAAAGCATACAAATCTACCACAACACTACTTCAGTCACCCACACGAAACGTAACATACGAAAACAAGTTCATAGGATCTGCATTCAGTGATTGAATTCAAAGTCACGTAAAGAAACTTTACCTACTTAGACGAGAGTGGCCAGCAGAAATCGAATAGGTTCCACTTACACGATCAGACTAATCCTTAGCTATGGCCTCTTTCAGTACTCTCCAAGCTTCTGTTTCAGAATCCGCGAGCTCTAATGGAGTCTACCAATAGCAGAAGTTTAGATGGAGCCACTCGAGAAACATATGTAGACGGAATTCAAAATCACATACCTCCCCGTTGATATTTTTCTTAGTAGGGGAAGCTCCATGAGCAAGCAATAACCTTATCACATCTACATATTTGCCTTCAAGTTCGCATCTAGCAGCATTGTGAAGAGGCTAAGAAGTAAGAAGACATGACAAGAAAGTTAAATTGAAGTCGAAGAACTCCTAATTTGCAAAGTGAAGGTACAACTGATCCGGTATTCGAAAGCTCACCGTATCCCCGTATTTATCTACAGTTTCTAGCATCCTCTGCACACATTCTGGTCCG
This sequence comes from Thymus mandschuricus, assembly GCA_029379335.1. NCBI lineage: Eukaryota > Viridiplantae > Streptophyta > Magnoliopsida > Lamiales > Lamiaceae > Thymus > Thymus mandschuricus. The sequence continues at coordinate 2,054,911 of CM057078.1, forward strand.
TTAGCATGGCTAATAATGACTTGGACTATCTCAGGAAAACCTGCAAGTCATTTTTCAACCAAATGAGGCAACTACGTGAGATTCTCGTGAAGATGAATTATACATGGAAAGTTTATAAGCCAACCTTGTTCAGAAGCATCATGTAAGGGAATTCCCCCCCTTTCGTCCTTTGCCTCCAAGTTAGCACCCTTTTCTAGCAAAAACTGCAAAGAATTTATACAACGATGAACTTTCTCTGCATTGTGATAGTAAATTCATAGATATAAACTTCAAGCAATCAACAGGATGGGTTAATTTTACCTCGACACAATTCAAATGTCCGTAAATACACGCAAGATGAAGGAGAGTGTTGCCATCTTCCACTTGCTCATCAATGCTGCCCCCGTACTTTTCTGCATTTGTTCTCGACAAATATCATTGCACGTTATACTTTCAATCAATATATCACCAACACATTCGACAAAAACTATCAAGCTGAAGTTACAAACAACAAATTCCCAATCACAGTGCCTGTTAGAGCAAACATGAAAAACATGGCCAAAGGGTGGGATGAGAACAACAGTGCATCGCCTAAGATTGTACCGAAAAAAAGAAACATAATTGAATTGAAAACTGAAATAGAATCGTCACACTTCAAATGCTTTCAATTCCCAAAGCACAAAAGGTTAAACAGAGGCATTAACCATCGACTATACACAATGTAAGAACAATTCTTCAACCAGAGGAAAACCATAGCTAAATTCTTCAATACTAGCTCAATTAAGAATGCAGCTGCAAATATAAAGTAGAACTACAAGCAGTAATCATAAGCATCCATCCCAAAAACCCTAGATTACTTCAAACCAGTAACCTAACATAAGGATTTGAAGAAGCTACCGAGGGCGAGGCGGAGAGCGTCGACGCCACCAGATCTGACGGCGGAGACGAGCGGCCAGAGGTGGGGAGGAACGCCGAATCGATTCTGTTGCCTCGTGAGTTTAGCGATCATGAGATTGTTCAATTCAATTTGATTGTTCAATTCAATTTGACGAAGAATCAGTTCTTCGATCTCGCCGTCGGATGAGCTCGAAGAAGGATATGGAAAATAAGGATAGTTCGGTTTCATCTTTCGTCGAAATAAGCAAATAACCTAAGATTATAGAGCAGTGGAGGAGATTTAAACCCTAGCGCCATGGAAATTTCGAACAGTGCTGGAGAACATCGCCTGACGCAAAAATGGCGGTGAGCATCTCCAACGGATACTGCATTTTAGCGCTGCGCTATTTTTTTCAAGGACAGTACCGTAAATTACTACAACTATTTCTCTTTTAGTTTTTTTTTTTTTTTTCTTTTCTAAAAAGAATCTATATCTATATACTATATTCAAGTAAAATATTTGTGGTTTCCCTCCGATATATGTTTATCTACCATTTTGACACAAGATTTTAAGCATGAATCTCGTAGCCATTGCAGTATGAGGTTTATGGTGTGCGCATGAAAAATTGTTTCCGTAAAACTTTCTTCATTAAAGTTGAAATATTTATCGCAAACACTATTCACAATATTCATGCAGCAACTTTCCACAATTTTGTTGTCAAGACAAGAATCGTGGGCTCTGGGTAAGGACTTGGTAAGCATATCGACACCATTCTTATCGGTGTGTACCTTCTTGAGTTGTATTGACTTATTTTCAATCGCATATCCGATCAACGGTATCTCATATCAATATGTTTCGTTCTTGAGTGAAAACTCAAATTCTTACTCAAGTGAATTGCGCTTTGACTATCGCAGTAAAGCACGTACTTCTCTTGCTTCAAGCTCAACTCTTGTAGAAACTTCTTTAACAACAATATATCTTTGCAAGCTTCTGTAGCAGCAATGTACTCAGCTTCCGTTGTGTATAATGCCAAACATTTTTTGAAATTGTATAATCCCTACTTTGTTAGGTGAAATGAAACTCAACATGTAACACAGAAAGTAACACAGTTGAGAACACAAGTTGGTAACCCAGTTCGGTGATAAACACACCTACGTCTGGGGGAAGCTATTCCAAGAAACAATCCACTATGATGAGTATAAGGGATACAAGACTCGTGAACGATAGCAACACTAAACGTTCTCTCATCACCCGACTCTACTCCTCAACAATGAATCCTCGGTAAAACTCTCACTAGTCTACCCGAATCACTTTTCACAATATAGAAAAGTTTTTGCCCAATCCTTGAACGTGGAGTCATTCAAGGTAATACAATCACTCACCAATAACTACACTACCCCAACGATTGATGAATGAAAGAAACAATACTAACTCTCATAAACACGAAGACGAAGCACACTCAATAATATCTAACGCGCACCGCGGCTCCGATATGATCTTCACATATATATATCTCATGCAAACCCTAAAAGACAATTAAGGTATATCTCCAAAGATATCCTTAATAGGGTTTTATCAAATCTTCGTGCATATCTTTTTCCATATAGCGTGTGAATAAATAATAAGGAAAGAATCCCTATACCATGCGAACTCCACACCAATCAAATCTTTCTTTGCATACGTAAACATGCCATATAACAAGTATCCATGCAATCCATGCAACAACATTTTTGAAGTTTCAATTGCCACGAGATATCTCCTCCTGCAAGTCTCATCACGTATCCTGATGTAGATTTCCTAAAATCAACATTACCGACCACATCTGCATCCGCATAACCTTTTAGTTGAATGCGATCATCACCAAACTTCAGACAAAGTCTAGAAGTGCCTGGAGGTAACTAAATATTCATTTCACCGCTACCCAATACTCATGACTCCCAGAGTAAGAAAATTAGTTAACATTGTAGATTCTAATTTTAGAGATTAGTTTCAAAGTTTCTACAAAAATATTTTTTCTTTCTCAAAAAATAAAAATAAAATTACAAAAACATATAAATACAGATTGAAGTCCAAATAATAGCCCAACTGTAATACAGCCCAATAGAGGCCCAACATAATCAAATTAGGGTTTAAACCCACTGATTCAGTTCATCATCTCACAGCAAGCTTCTATTCCCAGTCCGAGCGGTTAATCGATTTTGTCTGCTTTCTCAATTCTGCTGCTACAATGGGGTATGTTCCTTAACCTCTCTATCAATTTCTCTGTCGTTTACTTTTTATTATCGAGATTTCATCTTTTCCTCGCGGTTTAGAGTAGATTTTGACATTTTGTTCAGTTTTGACTATTTGTGAATTTCTCCCTTGTTTTTGTTATCGGAATTTTCGCTCTTTCTTATTGGTTTTCAACAGATTTGTTGTTTTCATTTGAACATTGGATGAGAATTGATGTTGGAATTTGATGTTATGCTTATGCATTAAATCACCTGACATTTGGAGTTGATTCAGCCATGTTTCTTCATTCTTGTTAGAAACATATTAGAAGCTTGATTTAGATGTGTGATCAGTTTCATAGCTGGTAGTGAAAGAGTGAAGCATCGTAGAATTGTTGAGATTCTATTTTCAGTAGACTAGTGAAGTGATTGATTAACTCTTCAAATTGGTCTGTTACTTGTGGCTATTCTTGTGAAGTTGGAATTGATCGTGAGTCGTTATTCGATGAATAATTGTTTAGTATTCAAGTCACATCAACTGGTTTCAATCAGCTGGAAATCGATACATGTAAATTTTGGTCGCACTTGATTTCGTTTGGCTCATCGGTGATGTTATCATTGTTTGATCCACGGAAAGACTTCATTTTTAAACGATGACTCGGGTTTGCTTGGTTTTGCGGTAGCTCCCGTCTCTGTTTTCCCCCGTAGAGTTCAGCTCCCTTTCAAAATCAATATTACCTATTTCCATGTATTATGTTGCCAGAATTTGGGTTCACAATTTTGTTTACTATTATGAAGGAAGACACGTGGAATGGGAGCCGGGCGCAAGCTCAAGTCCCACAGAAGAACACAGAGGTGGGCCGATAAGTCGTACAAGAAGTCTCACCTTGGAAATGAATGGAAGAAGCCATTTGCCGGTTCATCTCATGCTAAGGGAATTGTGCTTGAGAAGATGTGAGATTTCCTACAAGACACAACAATTCAACTATTCCTTCCTTTGTATTAAAATGATATAAAGCATATATCTTCTTCGATGTTTGCAGAGGCATTGAAGCTAAGCAGCCCAACTCTGCCATCCGTAAATGTGCTAGAGTCCAGCTCATTAAGAACGGGAAGAAGATTGCTGCTTTTGTCCCTAACGATGGTTGCTTGAACTACATCGAAGAAAATGTGTGTTCACGTTACCAGTTTCAACATTTTTCTCTGATCATCATTCCTCATCGTTTCCTCGAACTTGCAATTTTATTTAACAATTGCTTATTAATGCAGGACGAAGTATTGATTGCCGGATTTGGACGAAAGGGTCATGCCGTGGGAGATATTCCCGGTGTTCGATTTAAGGTGGTGAAGGTTTCAGGTGTTTCCCTCCTAGCCCTATTCAAGGAGAAGAAGGAGAAGCCTAGGTCTTGATGAAAATACGAAAAACTCGATCTTGCTCCATCGTTTCTTTTTCTGTAATTCGATTTGGTTCTTCCTTAATCTTGTAAGGACTAAAGTCATGACGTGAGAAATAGAATGAACCATTGATCTCGTTCAAACCTACGACTGATATTGTACCGACTTAAGTATAATTGCAATACACAATAAACGTTTGAAACATTTTTCGCATATTTGCAGACTATATATTGCGGTGACACGTGGTACCACATCTCTTTTTGTATAAACATACTTTTGGCTAGTCTAATTAAAAGAATCGAACAAATAATTTATTAACCTCCACGGCATGTCAACTATACAAAAGAATGCAAATTCTACGTACCAAAGTCAAGAACAATGAACCCTAGAGCTAAAGACACATGAATTGCTAACTAGTAATGGCAATCAATAAGTGGAGAAGAAGAAGCAGAGAAATCTATAATCCGTTCCTTTCCGGCGAAGGAAAAATCCGATTCCCTCTCATCGTCTTCATCATCCTCCGGTGCCGGGAGATTAAGATCCAACGGGACGAGATTCCTCGGCCTCTTGGCCGCCTTCGGCATGGGCCTGTGCCGCCGCATGTGGCCACCTAAGGCCTGACCGGAGACGAACCCAGCTCCGCACACGGAGCACTCGTGAACCCTAGTAGTAGTTGTTGTGGTTCTAAGAGAGAGGGCCGTGGCTTCTCTCTCGTGTTTCGATGGTACCGGCTTCTTTTCATCGTCTACGACGACTTTCTTGTTATGGCTCGTTCTGTGGCCGCCGAGAGCCTGGAAAGATGGGAAGCTTTTGAAGCACGTCTTGCACTGGTAAACCTCCGGCGCCTTCGCCTTCGCCTTCGGTGGCGGGGAGTTGTCGGTTTGCCCGTTGGCCAAGAGGATTAAGCAGTAGGCCATCTCTTCCTTCTCTTGATCATAACCACCTGCAGAGCTTGAACTACTTGAAACCCTATTCATTCTCTCTCTCCTCTCTCTCTCTCTCTCTCTCTCTCTGAAAAGTGAAAAATGACGGGTTGAAGAAAGGAATTGAGGAGGAAAGGGTGTTAGGAAAGTGGTAGTTTATATTTATAGGATTGAAAGGTACGTAGTGATTTTGGTATAAAGTGTTGGGAAAGCAAAGACACCTTAAAAGTGTGTATATGGTGATCGATCGATATTCTATTCTTCTGTTCTTGCAGTTCCCACTTAGCAAGTTAGCATTTATTTTACTAACAACTTATACAGGAAAAAATACGATCCTATGTTCCAATTTCGATGTTTTAACCGTATTTTAAATTTTAAATTAATGAGGTGTTATGTATTTCTTTCAATCAATTTCTATTAATATATCATGGTTAAATTTAATTTTAAAATTTTTATATAGGTTTTACTCATTCAATCTAGGGCTCAGAATTGTTTTTTATCATTTAATTTCAATTTTATTAGTTAAAATATAATTGATAAATAAAGGGGGTAGACTCCAAAATAGTCCAGATGAATAAGTAAAAGTTAAAATTATTCGAACTTGGAATCTTTAGTCTCGAAACTTAACTCCCTATCATTAAGCCAACACACATCACATGATATGTTTGAATTTGGTAATTAATGTATGTCAAAACTTTCTAATATTATACCGAGACACCATTGGTACACCAATTTAGGGACAGAGGATCCCATCCGCTTATGCATACTTATTTTTTCCTGACATATATTTACATGCATAAGCCTCAAGCATAAGAAATACTCCATAGTTTAAACGTTTTGAGAGGAAGTAAGGAATGGATTGAAGCAAACAACAAGCTACGCTTTCTTAGCAAGGATTCCTTGTGTACAATTTCGTCGAAACACACACTCACTAATACTTAGAGATTCTAACGATCAGCGTGAGAACTTTAACGCACTTTCAAATTATATTAATCATAAATGCAACAGAGGATCATCGTACCGGTAAAGCTAATAAATTTATTTTACTTTTTTTCAGTAAATCCTTATTTTTCTTCAACCGCTCAATCTCCGTAACCAGCAACGTAACGTTGTTGAAAGAAGACCCTCCTTCTTCAACAGATTTTCGCGCCATTTCTCCAAACCTCCTCGCCCTTTCCTTTCTCTCTCTACAACCTTCTCTCTCCTCATCCATCACTCTCCTCACAGCCTCCGCAACCCCTTCCCTCCTCACCTCAACTCCGCCCTTCTCCTCCTCCCCCAAGTACACCACCCCCCTCGCTCCGACGCCCACCGCCGTCTCCAGAATCTGCACCGCCAGCTTCTCGTTTAGGAACTGATCTGCGAATATCGGCCACGTCACCATCGGCAGCCCCGCGCTTATCCCTTCGAGAGTCGAGTTCCATCCGCAGTGAGTGAGGAAAGCCCCCACGGCGGGGTGCGACAGGATCGCCACCTGAGGCGCCCAGCCTCGGAGGAGGAGGCCTCTCTCTCTACATCTCTCTTCGATTCCTTCGTCGGAGATCCATTGCTCTGTTACTCCAGATCTGCCTCCTCCTCCTCCCTGCATCAGTACCAGAACGAACGGATGCTGCGACGCTTCCAATCCGAGAGCCAGCTCGGCGAACTGCGGCGGCGAGAGGCGGCCGAGGCTCCCGAGGGAGGCGTAGACGACGGATCCGGCCTTCCTACCATCGAGCCATTTCAGGCACAGATCGGAATCTGCAGAGGCGGCGTGGTTTCCTCTCTGGATCCGATCGAGATCGTCGTCGTTTCCGGAGAGGGATAGCGGTCCGACGCACCACACTCCGCCGCCGCTCACCCGCCGGAACTCGTCCACGTAGCGATTCTCCAGTTCCTCGAAGGTGTTCACCACCAATCCGTGCGCGCGTGATTCCGTTTCCATCACGCGCTCGCGGAATTCGAGAAGGTTCGTCGACCCAGGGTTGAACAGCCCCGGCAGCTGGCGGCGCGTGAGCTCGATTTCGTCGGGCAATCCGGGCACAACGAAGGTGGAATTTGGGGGGAAAGCTTCGTGAACCTTCGATGTATGGAGATTGTGCGTGATTAATTGAGTGAAGCAGCTCATCCCGTCGAAAATCACCCTCGGAATTCCGAATCCGTCGCAGGTGTCGGCGGTCCACGGTAGGTGCTTGTCGCAGATGATGCAGCTCGGAGCCGGATCTAGGCGGCGCAGGATCTGCTCGACCGGTTTCTGGAGCATGTCCGTGGCGGCGAAGAAGTTCGCCATCAGATCGTACGAGGGGAGGATGTCGGCGCTCTCGCAGCCGGCAGGGAGGCCGGCTTCCTCGCAGGGAAACCGGATTTCGAGGAGGCGGATCGGGAGGCCGGAATCGGCGGCTCGATTGATTACTGAGCTGAACCGCGCGGCGTCGAGGCGGGTGACGACGACGGTGACGTGGAGGCCGCGTTTTGCTAGGAGTTTAGCTATGTCCATCATCGGAATTATGTGACCCGGCGCCATGAACGGTATTAGGAGTACTGAGGTGGCGGCGGCGGGTTCTGGTTTGGAAGCCATTGGCGCCGCCCTAGCTCGAGACTTGAGATGATGCGATCGGTAAACATGAAGATATTATTCAAATAGGAGAGAGAAGACGCCATCTTTGACCTTGATCACATCTTCATGATTGTGCAATTGTATCGAGCTTTTAACTAAGACGAAATTTTATAATAGTATCAGAGCTTTTATCGACACGTGTAATATAAATCAATAGATTCCACCCGATTTGATTTACAATTTTATATAAGACGGTAATGAATGAAGTTGATTTAAATTTTTTGACATACTTTCAACTATAACATATGATCTTTGAAAGAAAACTAGCTAGGATCAGCTCAAGAGACTTTCACTGTCACGACCTGCAATCAGCCGGTCGTCGTCGTCGTCGCAGGGGAGGGCGAGGAACGGCCTGAAGGTCGAAACGAGGCCTACGAACTCGACCACGTTTAACATGAAGAAGACTAGGTGAACACCTTCAAATGTAGTGACATAAATTTACTATCAGAAAAGCTACAAGTAGATGGTTTCCTGGGGAATTCTACATGTTTAAGAAAAATGGTAAGGAAAATCATGACCCAAACTGTTTCGTTTTTCTCGCGATTTTCGTACCTGGTAAGAAGTCTGCATTTAGGCGGGTCTGAGAGTACGAGAGTCTGAAGACGTCGAAGACGAGAGAGTGATGTTAGAATGCGTATGAAGGATGAAGAAGATGCAGCCAAGAAATATAGGAGGAAAAAACTCACAGGGAGCCTCCAGCTGCAGGGCCAATGGCTTTACAAAGAGACATAGCAGTCATGGAGATGCCATTTGCAGCTCCTCGTCTCTCTTTCGACTGAAATTTAAACGTTTGTGAATTCGGGGCACCACATTTCGATTTTTTGAACGTTTATGAAAACGAATAGTTTGATACGAAGAAATTGGAACTAACCACTGCTCTATTTTGAAGAACTAACAAGCCCGTTGTGATAGAAATCTGGAGAAAACATTGATGGGACGAAGCACCGGATGATCAGAAGCTTCGTTTTTTTGGAAAACTGAAATGTTGATAGGAGAACTCACAGAGAGTACGTTCTTCAACATTGAAGCGGCGTTGAGCAGCAACAAGAGAATCGAACCCGATAAATTGGCTAAGAACGGGTATGCTGTTAGCAATGGAATAGTAATGATCTGCAGAAGAGAAGACCAATCAATCGAGAAACATCAAACAAATGGATTGCAAGTGTTGGAAATACGGAGTCTTAAGAGACGAACAGCTCCTATACGAGAAACCATGACCGGTCCAAGTTTCCTCGCGATCCATGTATACACAGAGAGCTGAAAGATCAGCATACCGGCCCCTGGATGACCGAACAATGTTAAATCAGATATGTCGAATAAGTATGCAAGAATTGCTTCGAGTGCAAGATTACCTGTGATCGAAAGAACTTGACAACATCTGCTGAGTCGAACTGTAGTCCCCCGAGCCTCTTCGGACTGACAGCCCACGACGAGAATATCTGGAGAAAAACATAATAAATATCAGTAGTACAAAATATTTAAGCAACAATAGGTTACAATTCTACGCGTAGTTTGACACATAAAACGAATACGAAGTTAATTCTTCATCGTATACCTCAGTATAGGCCATATCATGGAGTTGGAAAATGCAGTAGACCGTGATAGCAGACATCAAGGGCCAATTTCTTAAGAGGCTTTTTCGAGAGACGAAGCTTTTGAGCTCAGAAACCTCCACTTCCTTCGACTGAATGAAACCATAAGTCTCGTCTTCCGTTGCAGCTTCCTGTGACAGAGAATCCGGGGCTACATTTTCTTTACTATGGATGTGAACAGTTTCCTGCAATCATTCATATTCTTGTGAAATAAGTTCGTCTCGGTTAAACGTTTGCAATATAAGAGGGAGGAGACGGAACAGTAGAGATGACCTACGGGAAGCCAGAAGCAGAGGATAAAGGCCACCAAAGCAAAGAACGAAATCACGAGACAGGGTAAAAGGTACGGAAACCTGTCATCAATACCACAGAGCTAGTCGGTTCGGACCTCAAAATCGCATAGATGAAATGAAACTAGCCGAGTGAAATTGGCTTACTTTCCGAATAGAGAGTCTTGAGAGAAGATCTCTGGATATTTTTCTGCAGGCTAAGATTATACTAGTCAATCAAGCAATCATTTTCTGTATATGTTGAAGCAGAAAAGAGAAAATTCGACCTACGAAACACAGAAAATCGAGTGCATGTAGCTAGATCATCATTAACATAGTGCAAGCTCTCAAGTCATAGTACATATATAGTTGATATTTTGAAGTGTATTTTGTTATGCACGAATTCTGTCCAACATCTGCAGTTTCTTCGGTGCACGCTACAAAATTACCTGTGCAAGTAAACCTCCCACGGCTGGACCAATGACCAAGCCTATGCCCCAAGCAGTGCTAATCTACAACGAGTCGAAATGATAAACAAATTAAACATAAGGCCGACTTATAACGAGTTTATGAAGAGAAAAGGGATCATGAGCCTCACTATTGACATCCCGAAAGCTTGGTGCTCTTTACGACAGATTTCAGAAGCATATGCCTGAGTCGAATGGAATTACGAAAAATGAACAAAAATTGCATTGACAGTATTCATCTCCATAGGGATCTAAACGCCAAGAAACACACTTCTTTCAACGTGAAAACAAGCAGAAAACATAGTTGAACGTACCCTCAAAGGCCCGAGCGTTCCGCATAAACTTCCAAGAAGGAATCTTGTGATAAGGGCCATCCAGAAGTTTAGACTAACACCAAAGAGTGTATTGAATATGACCCTGAAAAGTTTAACCAGAATGAATACACAGAGGAAAGACGAAAAGAGTACTTATACTCGGTGCTTAATAGGGAAAAATGTGAATACCCACACAACAAATGTGCCAAACATTATCACTGGCTTTCGACCGTATTTATCAGCAACTAGCCCCCAGAGAAGCGAAGTTAGAGCTCTCCCAAGCATGAACGCCGATCCTTCAAGAATATATCTATCAGCTACACGTTTAACAAAGTCTACTAGCGTACTATACAACAACGTTAAAAAGAGACCAACCGACGTATCCAGCATAGTAACTTATGTCTTCCTCCTTCTCTGCAATATGAAGATCCCTAATCTGCAGTGATAGGTAGAATGTACCATTTTATAGCTATGGTTACTTAAACATGTCGGTCCACTGCAGCATGAAACCGAAAGATAGAGCCTTTACGATACAGACGGATGAAGGGATGCAGCATTACCATGAAATATAGGAAGGGGAAAAGAGATAATATTGGCAGAGCTGTCGATGAAGCCATGAGATATCATTAGAATGCAGTGAGGATGTAACATCGATGTTCGATAAACTGTACGATGAAATACGAAAAGATCGAACTAACGAAATCGGCATACAAGTTCCTGTTGTTTGACAAGCTAGAACTCAAGAAAACTTTGATGCATAAATTTCTATCCTCCAATTTCTGAGGCATATTACAAGTTTATCACTATTTGTGTTTCTACATAACAGTTTTCTTCTCAATATCAAATTGTAGTGATTGATAAAATGTAGTACAGTAATTTATGTTAACCATTATATATTCATAATGAAACATGAAACAAATAAATTTGTAAATTTATTAAGGTACAGTCAAATAGTAATAGGATTATGGAAATTGACACTTCACTCCAATTTAAAGAGTTGGCTGGTGGTAGGAGAAGGCAATGAATAAATTATAAGAATTCCCTTTTCGCACATGATTCAAAATCAAGAAAATGAAAGAACAAAAGAAACGTGAACAAATTTTTCTTCACCTTCATTGATGAACTAGTAGAGACCACAGCTAATTACTACCTCCGTCCTTTATTATTAGTACCATTTGGTTCGACTTCGAGCATAGAAATTAAGGAAAGGGGGATATGTGACTATAATCAAATTCAAAGAGAGATAGAGTTAATTGTAAACTTGTAGTCAAGTATTCTTTATCATCTTACAGTAGAAAACAAGACTAATAAGTGAAATAGACGAAAATGACGAAGTAAAATCTCACTTCCGACAAATCAAATCACCTCATCTTCATAAAAAATGACTCCCACAAATCAAAATAACAACAAAAACAAACAAACAAAAAAAAAAAAGGCGAAAATCATTCTAAAAATTCAATCTTTTCTCTCAGAAAACTAAATCAAACCAAACCCAGAAAACCCAACAAAATTCAAGAACGCCCATGTTCAACAGTAATCATAACCACCAAAAAATGAAAAAAATAATTAAAAAAAATAATCAAGAAATGTGTTTTCTTCGAAGAAGAAGAAGAAGAAGAAGAAGAAGAAGAAGAAGAAGAGCCACCTGTAGCGAGACACACTACCCAGATTAAGATCAGAAGCTTGTAGGGAATTTTATCATCGGATTCCTTCTTCCGTTCGATCTTGCACGCGCGCAGTTCTGGTGGTACTCTGGCTTCTCGATCAGCGGCGCTGCATTTCTCGCCATTTTCTTCTCAGCTAGCTTCGTTCGTCGACGTACGTAGTCGACTTTTTGTAGGTGGCTTGACCCGCGTAATAAATTCGTTGAAAAAAAAGCTGGCGCACAACCTTCGTTTAAATGTCGATTTTGAAAATATTTTTAACACGTCTCGATTATGGCTAAGTAGAGTAGAGTAGCCAATTATATGTTGAAATTTATGCTAGAGGATTTCAACCTTTACATCGTAATCATTTTATTATGTTTATGTGATTATTTTATATTGAAAGAATTAAAATATTACTATTTCATAGATCTATAGAATTCTGGAGGATCTCTATAGTCTGAACACGATTGTATCTCCATTCCAATATATATGTTTATCATTTTCCGATATATACTCCGTTGTCAGGCGCACTTCACTGGTCATGTTTGCTGTATTTTAGATCGTTTCATTTTATTTGTTTTGAAAATAATCAATCTTTACTTTTCAATATGAATCCCTTACTTTTCTCTTTCAACACATACGCGTAAAATTTCATACCGAAAATAAACAGTACCAGTGAAGTGGGATGGAGGGAGTAGTTACCATAGTTTTTATTTTAATTAGTGTTGGCAACATGGCTCATATATATATTCCCCTTGCTCAATTACAAGCGATATATATATATATATATATGGGAGGGTTATTATGGATACTAGTATTAATAATGAGAACTAGGAACCAATCACAACCTTCCATCCAAAACTAATTAATGGATAAGATTTAATCTTAACAATAAAATGAGGCTGCTACTTTTCAATTTTTGATGCTTATAAGGGCATTTTAGGAAGCTCTGATTGGAGGAGATCCCACCAAATCCGATATTTAAGGAATTAACAATCATATTCTCTCTAAATATTTAACACCATATTTTTTTCTAAATTGTATGAATTAAACGTCTCTTTTAATACAATTCTGGCATTCTCATTTATATATATATATATATATATATATATATATATATATATATATAGAGGATGGATCATATAGAAATAAGTCCTGGTGTGAGAAATAGGAATAGATATGAACCATTGATCTAAATTTGATCTATGGCTGTAATTGATTTAAGCATAATTATAAGGTATCATAAGCAAGACTAGGTTTAAGCATGAATTTGTACATTGAAAAGCATAATGGTGTTGTAAGCATAAATATATACTGACTTAAGCATGATTTTGTATAGTTTTAAGCATCTTTCTCATTTTCTCACGCAAGGATTTATTTGCACACGAACCACCCCCTATATATATAAGCTAAAAATGAACACCTAAATAAGCTAAAAATTAGTGGTAAATAAGCAGCCTAATAAGCATATATATTTCTACAATTTTTATTGCTTAATTAGCTTTCATCAATTCTTATTATAAAATGAATACCTAAATAAGCTAAATATTAATGGTAAATAAGCAGCCTAATAAGCATAAAAATTATGAAAATTGTGTTGTTTAATTATCATCACCACACTAATATTCCTAAACGTATCTTTTAATACAAGATCGACGTCCTCGTTTTTTTTAAATATATATATTCCTACAATTTTTATTGCTTAATTACTTTCATCAATTCTTATTATAAAATGAACACCTAAATAAGATAAATATTAATGGTAAATAAGTAGCCTAATAAGCATATATATTCCTACAGTTTTTATTGCTTAATTAGCTTACATCAATTCTTATTATAAAATGAATACCCAAATAAGCTAAATATTAATGGTAAATAAGCAACCTAATAAGAAAAAACCTTATGAAAATTGTGCTGCTTAATTACAATGGCAGAAAACGCGAAGAAAAAAAAATGCAGAAAAAAAATGCGAAGAAAAAAAATGCAGAAAGGAGAAAATAAGATCTGCAGAATCACGGTAATACATGAGTAAGAGAGAGAATTATTAATAATACCTTAAATTTAGGAACAATAAAAAGCAAATTACCCTAATATCCTTATTCAATTTAAAAGCTGTCATATATATTTAATCAGAACTACAAATCTTGACCATTGATCAATTAAAATTGATGGATGAGATCGGTTCCTAGTTCTCATTATTTAAAAGGGTTCTCATATGATCTATTCCCTATATATATATTTATATGTACCAAACTCTATGTATATATACCTAAAAATATCCATTTTTATTATTACATATATATGGATATTTTTAGGTATATATACATAGAGTTTGGTACATATAAATATATAATGACTTAATAAGCATAACTATACACTGATTTGATCATTATTTTACTTAGCTTTAAACATTTTTCTTATACTATAATTTATTTGTATATTAACCCTTCACTATATATATATGTATACATCTTTTGCTTTCTGACGTTCCTGTGTTTTTTATTAAACACCTTGAGTTCCATGAAGTTGGAATTTAATGTCAAAAGTCAACTAATCTTCGTGCAAATTAAATAGCAACATTTTCAAGTTGGACCAATATACAAATTGTTTTTGTACCCACCAACTTTGATCGTCGCCCCAATGTTAGGAATGCATGTGCACTCTCTCTCTCTCTCTTCAAATACCTATAATGTAATGAAAGCATTGACGTCAAGCTATTGAATACTACTAACACTAGATAATTCGTAATATGTATTGACCTAGCGGTAGGGGTTTAAGTATCGGAGTCAAATGTTCCGAATTCGAGTTCATCATAATACATTCTTTAAAATTTGGTTATTAAAGCCAAAGAAAGAAAAGGAAAAATACCCCAAAAAATATGTCGTTATGTTAGTTTATCAATGCACAATCCCGTAGTTGGACATATTCTTTAATAAAATAACAATCAAAATTATGTTGTCGAATTTAACGATGAACTTAACAATAGATGTTCGGTAGCTAAATGGTTTACGGTTCATTGACGAGTAACGACAAATTTCTCGTCGTTATTTTAACGATTGGATTGAAAATTGTTCCATAGTTGATAATTCAACATTGTCATCAAAACATAAAAAGTTGGAAATACTCTATAAACATCGAACATAGTTGATAGTTCCATCAAACACTTTCAAGACAAATTTAAAACACATCAAAATATAACATCTGCAAACTTATAACTCTGACTATAAGAAAGTGGTGGCCGGAGAGAACCGATCGAACGTGTTAAAACCTTGAGAATTTTCGAAATTACTTTATCATATCGAGAAATACTATACCTCCTTATTCCATTTTTTCATTATAAAATCTATCAATAGTACAATTCAAAAGTGGATAACAATGTTATTTATCTTAATTTTATTTTCTTAGAAACTATAACATGAATTCTTTAAACTTTTTTTGTAACTAATATAATTTCATTTTTTTTTTTCTAAAAAAAATCTATTTTTTGAGGATCTCATACAATTTTTCAAATGTTACCTCGTATTGTCCAAAGTCCTAATAATTTTCATCAATTACTACAACACATAAGTTGATTTTGCAAAATGGGCTTGCTAGAAAAAAAGGTTTAGTCCATGATAAACTAGCCCATTGAAATACTCCATGTGATGAAATGAAGTTAAAAGATTATCGATTTCTCGGCCCACTTTTTTTCCCCTTTAAAAAAAATGCATTAAGGAAAGTTATAGGACTGTAGACGAGTCGAGCCGATTGAATATTGACGGGCTTGAGTCCGGGTTAAGCTTGTCTCAAGCTTGGGCCTTTGTAATTGACCTTATCTTGAAGCATGATAAGTATTCACTTTGAGGTCGCTCGAGTAATCATAAATTTTGTTTTGTTTTAGTAGAGGCTAGCAGCGAACATATTTATTTCGATTATATAAGAGTCAAACGTGGTTGTGAGATTATCGAGTCAAGCATCATAAAGCTCACGCTCGGTTTGGCATTGTTAGTTGGCTCGACTTTAGATTTGAGCTCAACTCATTATTTTGGCAAATTTAGTCAAAAACGAGCTTTCTTAGAAACAATTTTTGAATAGCTCATGAGTACGTAGCTCTATTTCATAGAGCCGGAAGTAGCGGTGAGCTTGACCGATGTTCGAATTGTGTAAAGCACATTAGTTTATAGTATTAGCATATTCACCGACTAGGAGAAGACGAGTGTATATCCACAGGCCCGTCTCAATATATATTGGGGCCCTGTGCTAGTTATAAAAATTAGGCCCCTATTTTTATTTAAATATTATCAATTATCCATGAAAGAATTAAAGTAGTAATTATATTTTGATAATATCTTTAAAATATTAAACAAATACACAAAGAGTATTTATTATTTATGTAAAAGATATTGAGTGTCCGAAAATTTGAAAACCAAATTTTATTAGAAGATAAAGCTTCATATTTATTGGAGAAAAAATTATGAAAAACGGAAAAATTGGGACGGAAACACACGCAACACAATAAAGAAGGGAAAAATGAAAGAGATGGGCGTGCAGTATTGGGCTTTTTAATTATGTATAATTGTATTGGGCCTTTTAAGAGAGAATATGACAATGGAAGATTGAAAAAATTAATTGGGCTTAAACTTTAAAAATAACAGTTGGGCTTGTATCTCTTTTGGGACCCTTATATTTGTGGAGGCCCTGTTCTGATGAACAGGTTAGGCCTGTCAATAGACGGGACTGTATATCCACCGTTCACTAGTCACTACTAAACATGAACGATAACATCACAAGAGAACACATGAGAACTGGTAAAGAATTATTAGATGCAGGAGTGGGAATTGCTTGTCGCGTGTGTGTGTTTTTAATGTGATATAAAGTGTATTTGGTAACAATAATTAATCAATTATGGAATTGGATTGCTTTATGTCTCTCGTTTAAGTCCTCAACAAATGCATGGAAACATGGAGATACGGCCATATATAATGTCTCTGATATATAGTACTCCATTACTCGTTAAAAAGTTTCGATAAAATGTGCGTGTATTGACCTAACAGTTGAAATTAAGTTTCGGAATCAAGATATCGAGTTTGAATTCTCCGTAGATCAACAACTACAATGATATTCATGATTAAGACGTGAATACCAATACAATAGATTAATTAAGTCAACGATGTATTAAAAATTCATGATCATCATAGTTGTATAGGAATTAAATCTCTACTTATTTTCTTTCCAATTATAAGTACCATTTGTTTTCAACTCTTTTGATACTACAAATCCATGTGGTTTTCAAAAAAACAAAAATAAAAATGTGTGAATACCCCAAAATAGCCCAAATCAATATGTAAAGGAAAAAAATAGCCCTCCATAAGTAAATGGTATAAATATAGCCCACTTTTTAAAATTGAGACAATTATACCCTTAATGATATAATTAAGGATAAATTAATTGAAAAATAGATTAAAAAAAATAGAAAAAAGAAAATGCAAAATAGACCAGCCCCAGCGTGCGCTACCCACCCCCACCACTAACCTCACTCTTCTGCGCTGCCCCTCCTCCGTCGTCGGTGCCGCCCCTCCTCTGTGTCGTGGTCGTGTGTGATTTGGTCGTGCTTGTCATGTGAGTGTGTAACTTTGGTCGTGATCGTGAATAAAGTGGTCGTGGTCGTGTGTGATTTGGTCGTGCTTGTCGTGTGAGTGTGTAAATTTGGTCGTGATCGTGAATAAAGTGGTCGTGAGTGATCGTGATCATGTGTGATATGGTCGTGGTCGTGTGTAATATGATTGTGAGTGATCGTGGTCGTGTGTAATATGGTCGTGCTCGTGTGTGATTTGGTCGTGTGAATGATGAACATAACAAGATATATTAAGGGTATAATTGTCCCAAATTCAAAAAAAGGGCTACATTTGTACCATTTACTTATGGAGGGTTATTTTTTTCCTTCACTTATTAGTTTGGGCTATTTTGGTTCTCCCCTCAATAAAAATTACAAATCCATGTGTATGTCACGTGACATTTTCAATGAACTATTTCAGTAAAAAGTAGTCGAAATACTCGAAACCAGTAATGAAATAGTATCATCGTAAAAAAAAGCTATACATGTCGAAACATAATTGTAATTTTGAAAAATCGGAACGCAATGGTAAAAATGTTGGAACAACGAGTAATAATAAAGTTTCTATTTATATAACGAATGATCGAAAGAAGAAAATTATTTCAATTATAAAAAAAAAGAAAAAAAGAAAAAGAAAAAAAAGGGTCAAAGACAGCGCACCGTTAAGCGCTAATAGTAAATTAATTCCAGCATCTTCTTCCTAATTACTTTCATCATTTTCCTCTTCTCTGCGATCTCACTCCCCTCCGCCGTTCATGGCGTCGTCTAGTTCCGGCAATTCCGTACCTGCTCCAGGTTTGTTCGACGAAATTCCGATTCAATTCGATTGTTTGTGTTCGCAATTTTCTGATTATATACTGTAACCTCTTCAACTGAATTGTGAGGCGTTTTTTTTTCCCCCCGGAATTCTCAGAGGCAGTTCAAGTTCTCGTTTCTTCACTGGCAGACGAGTCGCCGGTGGTTAGGGAGGCGTCTGCCGCTACTCTGAAAGACATTGCTTCAGTGTAATTCATTCCTTGTCCATTTTGTTTCAGTGACTGGAATTTGCTATCACTTGATTTTGAATTTGGAATGTATCGTGATTGGAATGAGCTCCGTTTGATTGTTGAATTGCTCGTGTTGATAATTGAAATGTTGAATTAATTGAATTACCCGTGCATGCAAGCTTGAATTAGTTTGTTTGAATCTGTGCAGGAATCCGCTTCTGGTTCTAGATTGCTGTTCGACTGTGTCCCGCGGAGGTCGAAGGGTACGGCTATTCGTGCTCTGAACATATTGCGTAATTTAGTGGTAGTGTCGTTGCATCAGTAGTGATTGATTAGTATATTTTGCATATATATTTTCAGAGATTTGGGAAAATTGCTGGATTATTTCAAGTTATGTCTGTGGCAATCCGTGCATTGGATAAAGATGACGTTGATCCTCAGTATATGGCAAAGCTTGCTAAAGTTGCCTCTGCTGAAATAATATCAACCAAGGTACACATAACCTACTTGGAGTTATTCGCTTTTCTCCCGTTCAACATATCTTCCCGGAGAATGTAGTAGATTCTTTAAGTGGTCGTTGAAATTTTATTTGATCGGAGAGAATTATTGGAGATGCTCTTCATTTGATGCCTTATTAGTTATTTCTTCCAAGCCTAGTTGCTTAGCCTTCTGAGCTAGCATGGTTAACCACTACGAACTCTTCAGCTTTGAATTGATCTTAGCATGGTTATTACGAACATTTTATATTAGTATTAGTGATGTAGTCAAATAAATGATTTAGTTTATGTTTCTACGAGTTACGGTAAATTATGCTACGTTAGAATAAAGTATTCTGATTTCTTGTAAGTTTTAGTTATCCTAACATAAGAAACCTTAAAGGAAACTGTTATGCAGTCAGCTTAGATGTAATTTATGCAAACATGTTCTACTTCCCAAACACCAAACAAATAAGAATATATTAGCCAAAGGAATTGTGGTATTGAAGGTAAAATTTGAATGTACTTCCTTGTAAACTGTGAAGTGTTCAAAATTCTAGGAAATTGGGTTTTATTTGAATGTTTGCTTTTATCCATCTTCAGATCTAAAAGAAAAAAAGCGTTAAAATAGAGAAAGCGTATGAAGTGCATAGCCACATGATCATATATTTTAAGACTGACTTAGTAGCTTGATAATTAATACTTGATTCAATCTCAGTAGGATTCATTTTAGTGATCCGAATGCTGTTTGGCCACCTGTTTTCATTTGTCTGTGGGCACGAGCTGATAATGCAAATATGCAATACAGAATTGTTTCTCATGTTCACTTCTTCCAGGAACTCAATGCTGATTGGCAAAAGGCTGCATCGGGTGTACTTGTTGCTTTAGGTTTACATCTGCCCGACCTTGTAAGTTCTTCATTTAGACCACTTCAGAAACTTGGCGAATGGAGAATGTTACATTGAGCAGTTGATTTTCTAAAAACAATTATGCACATTACTTCTTTGTAGCTTTGTTCGCATTTTAAGCTGAATATATAATACCCTCTGCTACGGTGCTACTTTTAACCTTGGTTGTTGAATGGAAAAATACTATATTAGCTTATTATTGGTGTTTGATTCCCAGTTGGAGCTGATGAATCATCTATAAATTCCTCATCTGACTGGAGTATAATTCTTTATTTTTCTGTGACATGAATCATTTGATTTTGATACCATAGTACTGAGCCAATAGCAAAATTTGCATATTGTTATCAATTTAATGGATACTCATTATCATAACTAAGTCATAACTGTTAAAGTGTCAATGACTTATCTTTTGATCTATGATGCTGATTTACAACACACGTTCTTTTTTGCAGATGATGGAAGAAATATTTCTTCATCTCTCTGGAACAAATTCGGCTCTTCCTGCAATGGTTCAAATACTTGCAGACTTTGCTTCATCTGATGGTATTCCTGTATATTTGTTTGCTTTTACTCTTATTACATTAAAGGGTCTAGAGTCTCAAGATTTGATGTCTGATATTTTTTCTTTGTTTTTCTGGTTAATGTAATTTTTTGGTTTTCAATTTGTGAAGCTTTTCAGTTCACCCCACGACTCAAAGGTGTACTAACAAGAGTTCTTCCTATTCTTGGAAATGTAAAAGAGATCCATCGGCCTATCTTTGCAAATGGTATGTTAACTTTTGTCGCATTTGTGCTACTAGATGGCTTGTAACTTCTTTCTGTTATCTATCTAATATTGTGATGAATGTCAAGGGAATTTATGTTACTACTATGCCAGTATGCCTCCAACCTGACCATTCTATTAGACTAGACTCAAGCAAGACTAGCTGAGGTGTTAGGGTTCAATGCCAATCTGAGCTGATGATAATAGGTTGATTCAAACCTGAAAAACTCTATTTTGTGCTCAACTCAATGAAGGTGAAATTGCGCAATTCTTGCAGAAGACATGCTTGGCAATGAATTAATGTTCAGATCTCAGTGATACAAAAACCTACTAACTATAGATCTCTGATTGGGAAGATGATCATTGTGGTCCTTTGCTCTTGTTTTAACTAATTCTTTCATTTCCTATTTTCTGTTTTATACTGGTTTTCATTGGTTTTTTTGGTACTTGGTAAAAATGCCGTCACATTATGAAACTCCACCATAAACTTTACAGCACCCTCCACTTATATCAAGGGAAATTTGTCCTCTTTCAGCATTCAAATCTTGGTGTCAGGCCTGTTGGCAGTATCGCATTGATTTCCCGTTGTATACAGCTATCGATGGTGATGTCATGTAAGACTTGATTTCTAGCTTTTGACCTATTCTGCATACTTATTGTGCCATCTTCCACGTATGGTTACTTTATGTTGTGCTGAGCCATTTTGGTGCAGGTCCTTCTTGAACTCTGCCTTTGAGCTTCTATTGAGAGTTTGGGCAACTTCACGAGATCTCAAGGTTTCTATTTGGGCAATAAATATGTCATTTCGTTTTGTTTGTTGCTTTTTCTTTTTTTGTGCTACACAAGTCTTAATTATTTTTATTATGCTCTCATGCTCACTCTACTGTGATTAAAAAGATTTATTTGGTCTGACTCGTATTTTATTGTCGGATGAATTCTTTTTATTTGGTTTCGTTGTCTTACAATAGTAAGCATTATAAAACTACTTGTCCTCTTTTTTAAAAAATTCACCCTATGAAATAAACACAAAGGCGAACATTTGACAGTTCTTCGAATTCTTGCCTATCTCTTTAAATTTGTCGGTTTAGCCATACTTTGAATAGTTGAGCAAAATTGTGGTTATTATCTTTGGTCAAAATTTAGTCACATGACAAAATTAGGATGAATGAGAACATTACCTTGGGATGAAGGAATGAATATGACATATAAGTTGGCTTCACAACCATCACAAGTAATACCAACTCTTTCACCCTTTTCAAATAACTGCATAAACTTTGGCTCAAAAGCATGTTCATCTTAAAAAAGGTACTACTCGGATAGAGTTCACTATGTCATATTCAATCAAAACCTGGTAGAGAAAGATGACCCTATTGCCAATGACTTTAGTGCACGTGACACAGCATTGACCACTCGAGCAAGCATACATGTCTAATCTCTGAATCACCTTCGCTTTTAGGAAACATCCATTAGCAAGATGAACGTAGAACCAGGGTAATCAAATCCACATGCCAGCTAATTTTTTACCAAGATGCTGCTTTGGCAACAATTACTCAATTGCTAAAAGTATGGCTAGATTGACAATCACTGAAGAAATAATTCCAAAAGGCATGTAAAGTTTTTGCCTATTTGGGCTATTATGCCAAAAAGCATTCCTTCCCTGTTCTGTTCAATGTATTTAGTTTGAATATTTTCTCTATTGTCTGAACACCCAGAGCTTTGTCAACATGCAATATATTGTATTTATGTAGGTGCGTGTATCTACGGTTGAGGCCTTGGGCCAGATGGTTGGTCTTGTTACTCGGACGCAATTAAAGTCGGCTTTGCCAAGATTGGTTCCCACTATTTTGGAACTGTAAGCTGCTAGCTTAGCTTCATCTGTTTGGTTATATATCCTTCTCAGTTAATGAAAAATATGAGACCTTCCTTCTCTTGATTCGTTGTTCATACTTCATAGTATAAATCCTGCTGCCAAATTCTTATGTGATGTTGGTATTATCTTGTTTACCAACTGAATAAGTTGTCTAACGTTCCCTTTTTCTGTTTTTTTTTTCCTTCCCTCCCATTTTAACAATGTAGGTATAAGAAAGATCAAGAAGTAGCAGCATTTGTGGCCACGTGTAGTCTCCACAATCTCTTGAATGCTTCTTTACTTTCAGAAAGTGGTCCGCCCTTGCTGGATTTTGAGGTTATGGTTGTGATTTTACTATTATGTAGGATGAAGCTTTGTGGTTTTAAGTTCTTTATGTTTTACGGCATGTTTGACATCGTCCTAGAATTTTTTTTCCAGCTTATAATAAAATTTGTCTCCCTTTTCTTATTTCGGGGTTACCTACAGAACATTGGCTTGCATGCTTTTCTGAGTAATTTTTCCGTCAAAAATATGAGATAGCAATAGTTCATTGTTGAACAATCAGCAGTAAATTATAGAGGTATGCATTCAAATGCAACTTAAAGGGAGCAAATCCATTTGTTTTCATGGTCATTTTCTAAAGTAAGATAGTTCTGTCAAGATTAAATGTACATCAGGTATAATATATGGGTGTAGGTTTGAATTACATGATGAAAATTTTGTTTCGTTTGAATCAATTAACTCGTCTTCTTATTCCTACAAGAAATTCATGGTCTTATATTGGTCACGATTTTGCAGGATCTCACTGTCATATTGTCAACACTTCTTCCGGTGGTTTGTATGGGTATTGACAATAAGCAGCAGCCAGATTTTCCAGTGGGACTGAAGGTAGAATCTAGTGCTGTTCTGATGTGCTTATATTTATATACAAGTTTGATATGCTTATAATTATGGAACAAAGTAGAATATGTTGCTTACGCAAACGGGTTAAGTACAAGGGTTAGAGCATCCCAAAGTTGTAACAGTAATTAGCTAAAGAACACTCCACAAGAGTCTAAAAGTATCTGGAACAAAGAAATCCTTCAACTCTCTATGGAGCAACCACACAACCCCAAACTTTACCCTAACCCAAGGTTCATCTATATGCTAACATTTCCCCTATTTGCTCCAATGTGTTCATAACTTCATATAATTATCTTTGTTCTTGACTTACCTCTTTAAACAAGATTTAGTATTTTCTGTGGTAAGTCTGTTCATTTGGCAGTTGTTCACTTTCTATTTTTCACCTGCACTATAGTGATCTTGTCTGACTTCAATGTTTCTTTTCCCCTTGTTTTTCTTGGCCTACAATAGTCTAGTTGATTTTCTTCTCTAGTGTAAGTTCTGGAAGGTGACTGTTTCTGTTATCATTTTGTTATATTGTCCGATAGTTAAAGGGTGTAAGTTATCTACCTGCAGACCTACAATGAAGTTCAACATTGCTTTCTCACAGTTGCTCAGGTTTACCCAGATGATATGTTCGCATTCCTTCTCTATGTGGGTAACATTTGTAATATTATTATTTCGGCGCAATTTTCTTCAGTCGCTTTCCTATAAGGTTCAAGGTTCACCATAATACCTTACCGCTTCTCTTTTATCCCTGGAAGAGAAACACTTGAGCCTCAATGAATGATAAATTAAATAAATAAATGAACCAAAAACACCATGAAAAGGTTGGACTTTAATGTCTTATGCATTTTATCTGAATGATTTATGTTCCAGAAATGCAGGTTGAAAGAAGATCCTCTTACTTTTGGTGCACTTTCTGCTCTAAAGCATCTTTTGCCTAGGTTAGCTTTCTTTCTTCAAGCAATTAGGATTTCAAGATCATCTGCCAACTTATGCTTTCACTGGTTTATTTCAAGATTGTCTGAAGCTTGGCATGCTAAAAGGCCTTTGCTAGTTGAAGCTGTGAAAAATTTGTTAGATGAGAGGGATTTGGCTGTATGCAAGGCACTTTCTGAGGTAGTTTCTCAACAGCAAAGTATGAATGTGTTCATGTACAATATAATGGGTTACACTTTTCATGATTGTCTTCGATTGCAGTTGATTGTTGTTATGGCTTCCCATTGTTACTTGGTTGGTCCAGCAGGGGAGTTATTTGTGGAATACTTGGTACGCCACTGTGCTGTAACAGATTTAAATGGGACAGACATTGAGAGTTCAAAGGATTTTATTAAGTCAACTGGCTCTTTCAATCCTTTCATGTACAAGAAATCAGAGGTTGGTTGCCTGCTTAGAATGACTGGCTCTCAGTTTGGCTGCATATGATCATCTGCTTGTTGAATCTGATAATACACTGCAGAATGATCATCCTTTACATATGTTCTCTACTGCTCTACATAGGGAAACAAATGAATAGTAAGTTTTGTAATTGAACCCCATCAATCTCTTTAGGAAGACGTTTGCCAGTTGGTACTAGTGGCAGTCTTCGTACCATATAAAAGATGAAGAACGAATTAGTTAGAAGAATACAAATGCCAGAACTTCCATGGGGAAGTATAGAATCTTATTTGGACCTTGTAGCAAATGTGAATGCTTTTCATCCATTAATTTTATTAACTTAGTTGTCTTGCTTACTGTAATACGTTCTTCTTTTAATTTATAAACCATTGGATCATTTGCAGGCGAAGATTGGAGGCGTATCACCAACTGAACTACGTGACACCTGTGAAAAAGGCCTCCTTTTGATAACAGTGACTATTCCGGAAATGGAGGTATATCGATGTGCTTGGTTTATTCTTTTGTCTGTTTAATTCTCTTCTTTTCATAATCCTTATTGCTGATTACTTTCAAGATTTTAGTAATGAATATTGTGTTTGATATTTCCAGCATGTGCTCTGGCCATTTTTGCTGAAAATGATCATACCACGGATTTACACTGGAGCAGTTGCCACGGTAGGATATCCTGCATCTATTTGTGATGTAAATTGCATCTCTAGAATTGTCTCAAGTGTCCACCGACTAGGGATGAAAACGGATCGGATATTTCCCGACCGATCCGGAACCGTATCCGGTCGGTATCGAATTCGGTATAAAAATTTAGTATCCGATCGGATACGGATTCGGATACGGATAGTCGAATTCGGATACCGGATCGGATTCGGATTACATAATATCCGACCGTATCCGAGTTTTACCATATTTTATCGGATATTATCCGGATATCAAATCCGGATATCCGGATATCTGTATATTTTAATATTATTTTAATTATTTTAATTAAAAAAATAAAAAATTTAAAAAATTTAAAAAAATTTAAAAAATTAAAAATTTTAAAATTGTAACTATTTAATTATTTAACTTTTAAAAAGTTAAAATAAAATTTTATTTTATAATATTAATAATATCTATTTAAAAAAACACTAACTACTATTAAGAAAAATCATAAGTTATTTAGCTACAATTTTTTCTTCAGTTCTTTTTCTTCGCGTTTTTTTAGTTCTTCTTCACCGCCATGAATGGAAGAAGAATAGAAGACCACATACGTTGCAAACTCTGAATCTACTATCCGATTATAATTATTCGAATCCGACCCAGATTCGTCCCGTATCCGTCCCGTGTCCGTATACCGAATATTCCGAATTCGTATCCGAATCCGGCTTTTCCGTATCCGACTCCGGATTCGAGAGAAAAATATGGTATAGGATACGGTATGAGCATTATCCGTCCGTATCCGATCCGTTTTCACCCCTACCACCGACCTGGTTTCTCTATATTCTGGAGTACGATCCTCATCATATAAATACTTCTGTTCTCACTGATATTATATTGCAGGTTTGCAGGTGCATTTCCGAATTGTGCAGGAATAAACACATGCAAAGTGATATAATTGTTTCTGACGTAAAATCTCGTGCAGATAATCCAAATCCCGAGGTTAGATAGCCTCCTTTTGATGCATTCATTTATTTTGCTTGTCTGATAGATAATCATCACCAAAAATATGTAATTCAGGATCTTTTTGCACGCCTTGTGGTACTTCTTCACAATCCACTCGCGAGAGAGCAGCTAGTGACTCATATTCTGACTGTAAGTGTGCTTTATCTGATGTATCGAAGCTGGACTGGTTTTACTGTTCCTTACACTCATATGTTTTCTGCAGGTCCTATATCAGTTGGCTTCTATATTTCCAAAGAATATCATCTTATTTTGGCAAGAAGAGGTATAGCAGCTTGACGTTTTGATTGTATTTTTATTTTTTAAACGACTTTTTTGCTTTGCTTTGGATGATGCTTTATGGCATGCTTTGAGGCATTTAGTACTTTATATGATAAACTCGTGTGGTAATTAATTGGAATTTTTGAAGTACTATGAAGTTGAGGGATGGTAATAATGAACTATGGGACTGGGTGCTTGGACAGTGGTAGATTAATCAACTGTGAACTGTGTATGGTTAGGGTAGAGTAGCATCAAAGATAGACTTGGTATGTGGTTATTTTATAAAAAGGGTTACCTATGGGCTAATTGGTTTTGTGTTTTAGCATCACGAAGTTGAGGTATGAGAATGGTGAACTAGGGAATTGGGAGGGGGGGGTTGTGGATTCACTCACTGTTGTAAAAAAACGGTTGAGGCGTCCGCCTCAAGGCCCCCCTCAAGGCGAGGCGGCCGTTGGACGCCTCAAGGCTCACGCCTTAACCCTGTTAATTGAGACCTACGCCTTTTTCAATTGAGGCGTGCGCCTCGCCTCAATTCGCCTCAAGGCCATTTGGGGCTTACGCCTCAAATTTCAGACTTTTCATGTTAAATTAGACATAAATTTTGGGCTATTTTGTTCAATTGTCAATAAATTTAAGGAGCCCATCTTACTTAAATAATAGCCCAACCCACTTAGCATTCAATTAACCCTAAATCATAGTCAAAATATTAGAATTAGAATTGACGCAGAACTGTAGAAGAACGACAGCGGCAATGATTAATGGTGTGTTAGTGACGATGACGAGAATGAGGAGTTAAGTGGTGATGGTGATATGAATGATGAAGAATTTCAAGCACTTCTTGATCATGTGCCACAATTAAGTGAAGGAACTTCTCGTGGTCGTGGAGATGGTGGTAGAAGTGGTAAGAGAAAGGCAAGGACTTTGGTCGAAGAGGAAGAGGAGCTTGAGTGGGATGGAGATGAGGAGGAAGATAGCAATTAGTTTGAGTTGATTGACATTAGTGGCTAATTTGTTGCTTGATTCTAACCTTTAGTACTCTTAAGTCTTAAGTCTTATGCTTTTGAACTATTTGATGCTTTGAACTTTGAATTTCTAGACTATTTCATTTGATATTTGAACTTTAGAAAGATTTCTATTAGTTATTTGATGTTTTATTAGTTATTTGATGCTTTATTAGTTGATTGTGGTATTTTACAAGTATTTTATTTATTTTTCAAACATTTTTTTGTCCAAGTTTGAGGCTTACGCCTCAAACCGCCTTGAGGCTTACGCCTCGCCTCAACTAGGGAAAACGCCTTAAGTACGCGTAAAGTACTTTGCAACATTGGATTCACTAGAGTCATCAAGGTAGATTAGAGTATCTAAAGGTGAACTCCTTGCATTCTTTTTTTTTTTTTTTTTCTTTTTACCTTTCTTCAGAGGTCATAGGTAAATGCCTTCTGTCATTTAATGTACCTGTAAAGTGTAAATGTTGTAGAGCCTTCTGGAATTGCACGGCACATGTTATTTTGTAGTTAGTATGGAATCATTAATGAAGAGATTGAATATAACCCATTTTCTTCCCCCTATATATAGATCGCATTCACATGCTTAGTTGATAAGTATACACTTATACTTTTCTTCTAACTGTTTGTCTTCTTTTGCAAGCTCTAGATTCCAAAAATGAAAGCTTATGTGAGCGATCCAGAAGACCTAAAGCAAGATCCATTGTATCAAGAGACTTGGGATGACATGATTATTAATGTAAGCTCTGGTGGCCCTTGCTCATCTTTGTTATTTGAAATTGATGCCTTCATTTTGTAGCCTTTTGACTAAGAATACTGGAATAGTTTTCGGGACATGCCAAACCAAAAGCTTTCCGGATTTCTTGACTTACCAAGCCACATTTACTTTATTTATTTATTGCTGTCATAATTTTTATTTGTTTTGCGTAGGAGGTCGAATTGCGACTTTTTATCACATAAACTTGCTCTTGTTTCTTTTGATGCTTGAGCATTTATAAAGAATAAATATGTTGGCTAACAGTGGTGAAGCTTTTGTACCTTACTGTGCATCTTCTTCTCTGCTCTTGATATTTATAGATTAGCTTCATATGTATTCTGGATACAGGGTTATAATCTGTGTTGTGGAAACAGTTTGTTGCAGAGTCATTGGATGTAATTGAGGATCCTAATTGGGTTATATCTTTGGGGAACTCCTTTGCTAAGCAATATGAACTTTACTCATCCGAGGATGAGCATTCTGCATTGCTTCACCGGTATGATGCATTGTTTCTCCCCTATTTACTTCCACATGTCCCAGTTTCAGGAAGAAATACCGTATCTTATATTCAGATTAGCTGCACTGTTAGATGATCTGCAACATATTTTGATGGAAAGCTGAAGCCATTTTTTTCTTTTTCCCCCCTTTTCCTTTTTGTAATGCAGATGCCTTGGCATTTTGCTGCAGAAAGTTCATGACAGAACCTATGTCCGTGCTAAGATTGAGTTGATGTACATGCAATCTAACATTGCTTTGCCAGTTAATAGGCTTGGTTTAGCCAAGGCCATGGGATTGGTAATCATTTTTTTCATTGAAGTGCTAATAAGCATGTTTGAATCTACTCACCACTGTGAAGTAGAGCTCTACTAATAATACTAAACAAATGATGCTTATGGCTTTCTGTCTTGACACAAAGGTTGCCGCATCGCACTTGGATACAGTTCTGGATAAGCTTAAAGACATTCTTGATAATGTTGGCGACAACTTTTTTAAAAGGTAAAGATCCGGTGGCTTATGATAATATATTGACTCCTACAGTTCTTCTAGTAGAAGTAAAAATTTTATGGGATCTGAATTCTCACATCTGAATTGTATGCTCGCAATCATAATGTAAGAAGTTGGGATTATGATTGTCACCATAGGGATGGCTTTGAAGTAGACATTTATCATCTGTTAACGTTGAAGGAATTGATGATAAAGATTTATAAGATAAGGAAAAATGGATTTTGCTGGTGTCGGTGGATTTGATGTTAAGACATGAGTTTCATGATGTAAGAAAGATTTGGGAAACTTTTGTTATGCTACGTGTTTTCTTGTATATAAAGCTTACTAATTATGGTTTTTAATGTTCTCCTAATGAGTTATAACACTCATGAGGTTACCCATCTTCTCGAGATTAATTCTCCAATTGTGTTTGAGGTCAATATGTTTGTAGTTATTTGCAGTTCCAGTTTAGCGTGGTAACAAATATATGTAAAATACTGCCAATTTTTAATACCTTCAGACTATCTTGCTGTGAATGACACAACCACCATTGCAGGTTTCTATCATTCTTTTCTGATAAAGCTAAAATGGAAGAGTCTGATGATATTCATGCAGCTTTGGCTCTTATGTATGGTTATGCTGCTAAGTATGCTCCATCTACTGTCATTGAAGCCAGAATAGATGCACTTGTGGTACAGCCAAATCATTGCTTTATTGTTGTATTGATTCACTATGCCTCCATACTTTGAGGATTGGTTGTGAAATCTATTCATGGGTGTGCTAAAATAATTATGTTTTTCATTTAAAATAAAGCTATGAAGATGAGAAAACACATAGAAACAGAGCCACGCCTTCTATACATGGCTCCTAAGTTGTGACTTGTGAGATATTGTAGGAATGAGCCTTGTCATCCTGGAGATGGATGATGCCTGCATGGAGGCATAAATGCTAAGAATCGTATGCTAACTCCGGGTTACTGATTCTGTGAAAGCATTAACTCTCTTAATCCTGCAAATACTTAGAATACCGTCTGGTGAAAAAGGATGAATTATTGACTCGTTCATAGAATGCTGAGATTGCTCTTAATATCACAACTTTCTTTAAAACCTTAACTCCTGTTTATTAACTAGCCAACATTATTTACTATTAGAAGAAAATAAATCCTGAACACAGTCCAAAACAAGGATAAACTCAGAATATATAAATATTGGTTGGGGGTTATTCATAGTAGTATAACTTCTAATCAGTACGGACTGCAATCTTTTTCTGTCCGTGAAGATTGACACAGTCAATTCACCATAGTCACAGTTATGGTGTTTCTTCACATGCGGTATATTCTTCCGTAGGTATGCTTGAATTGTATTTTCATTATTCAAGTGGTACAAGGGTTGTGAAACTTGTGTCTCTACTGGCCTGAAGCATGCAGGTGATTGGTATGCATATGAATTTGACAACAAAGTGGTTTGAGTGCGAATCAGTAGATACCAGTGGAAGTCTTTAGGTGTATTATATCAAATTGGTTAGATTTGCCTCAGTGATCTCATTGATAAGCATACAAATAGCTATTACTGTCTTGCAGACAAAAAGACCATAGTGAACACTACATGAGATTTGATACCTGTGCTCCTTGTTCTACATTCCAGCTGATTACCCAGTCTTTTGGTTTTGACTGCTTGCATCTGCTTCCATGTGTTTATTTAGATAAATTTTCTTTGATAATTTTTTTTTATGTGACAGGGAACTAATATGCTTTCACGTCTTCTTAATGTTCGTCATCCTACAGCAAAGCAGGCAGTTATAACAGCTATTGATTTGCTAGGTTTGTAAGTTCACGATGCTGTTACAAATATGTCGGCTATGTTTAGTTTTTAGTTATCTTTCAATCATAATGATATCTGTTGGAATGAATATATGGTGGTTAGTATTAGGTTTAATGTTTACCTTATTTAGCCTAGCATTAGTTTGTATATATATGTGCACTTAATGAAATACAGAATTTTCTCCTCTCTTTGATGTTTAAATGCTTTAGATAACATCTTTCTTCACTAACTTCTATTTCCAAGCATCCTTGTCTAGAAGATGAAATTTGGTACCAAGTATTGCTGAAAGGGGATCTTTTTTTTTTGATAATCATTGCCTTTCCTTCACCTTCCCCTTCACTTCATGCGTGCACTCTTTGAAATAAGTTGGTTTAAAATGTTTTATTTCACATGACTGCAAACTGTATATTAGAAAAAGGTGGTGAAAAAAACAAAACTAAAACTTAGATAAAGGGTTTACCATTCTGCAAGGAGGGATCCAGGAGTGATGTTAGGTCCTGAAGACTTTCTAACAAAAGAAGGTTATAAAAAATAGTAATCTGACCCTTCATGGAGCAGGAAATACTGCATCCTTGTTGCTTGGCTGAGGTTGATGTATTATCATACATACCGCATTCATCCTCGCCATAATAATGCATCTCCGTTTTGCCATCTTATTATAGATTGGGACTCAAGCAATACTTACTCTCTGGTCGTTCTATATCATAATTATCATGTTATTCAAAAATGCAGGTCAGGCTGTTATTGGTGCCGCTGAAAGTGGTAGATCATTTCCTCTGAAAAGGAGAGATGTGCTCCTTGATTACATTTTAACTTTGATGGGCCGAGATGATGAAGATGGAATTTCTGATTCAAACCTGGATCTCTTGAACACTCAGGTATTTTTGGGACTCTTGTTCTATTTTAAGTATTTACTGGAACCTGGTGACTTATCAGTACTATATGAATGCATAACTGATCCAACCTTAATATTTTTTTTAAAATCTTGTTTTTCACTTTACAAGAATAGAGTGTTCCTTGTTAGTTGGAAGCGTGCTTAGTACTACCTCCGTCCCGCCAAAGACGTTACATTTCTTTTTGTCAATATCTGGCACGTTTTTCCACGCTTCTTGATGATGCGTTTTAAAATAGATTTTTGAAGAATTTTTTCTTTTACGGGATACTATGATAGTTGTATTATCCCGCAAAAGAAAAAATTCTTCAAAAATCTATTTTAAAACACTTCATCAAGAAGCGTGAAAAAACGTGCCAGAAATTGACAAAAAAAAATGTAACGTCTTTGGCGGGACGGAGGGAGTAGTAAATAAGGACATCCTGTCAGACACTGCATTTATTCATTAAAGGAATTAATCCCCTGACAATCAGCCTTAGAAATTGGACATGAATATTTCTGTAACTGGATTATACTCTCTCAGTAAAATAGCAAGGTCGAATGATAGGGGGATGGATTTGCCGAGAAAGACTGGAATGATCTCATTCTATCTGTAACACGTCTTGCCACTTATGTCCTTTTCCCTTACACTGTTTTCTTTTGGTCATCTATCCTAAAATCACTGGATATGCAGCATCCCAACATCGATACATGTATACCCCCACATTTTTTTATTATAAAATTACGAATGATACTTGGGGATATGCGTTTTCATTCATTATTATCTCCCTTTGCTAGTTTTCATTTGTGTTTTTTCCTAAATGTGAATGTTGCAGTGTCTTGCTTTAAGTGCTTGTACAACTTTGGTTTCTGTGGAGCCAAAACTGACAATTGATACAAGGAACCATGTCCTGAAGGTGAAAGATGCAATTCAGTTCAGTTTTTCTTGCAACAACCATTTTTATTATCCTTCTTAGTAACTTACATTCTTGACAGGCCACTTTGAGATTCTTTGGCTTACCAGATGATCCCCCTGATGTTATGAATGGTCTAATACACAATCTTATTACTCTTCTTTGTGCAATCCTAGTTACGAGGTACTTCCTTCAAAATTACTTCATTTAGGTCATTGGTTTGGCGTGCTATTTACATTAACCTCAGAGATATTTAGTATATCTGACACCGATTCCTTCAACGTTTGCTATAGTTTGGTGCATTACACATCCTTTTTAGAGGGCCTTCTTGAACAATTTGTTGATATTCTGATTAATTTTTTTCCAGAGTATATGATGTAGTTTGATCTTCTTTTTACAGTAATGTCCTTGTTTAGAAACTATTTCCTCTTATTTTCTTATTCTTACGAGGACTCTTGTGTTTCTCTTCTAAAGCTGGAATTTTTTCTGGAGTATTCCTTTTCTTCCTAGCTAAGCTTGGGCAACAGACTCATATGTAGTGTTTCAGAAAATATTTCTTCCAGTTTAATGGAGACTTTCATCAAGCTTTAAGCATCTCTTCATCATTATCATATTGATGTAGGGTGTGAGGTACTTTTGATCGGTCATGTTGCATATGCAGCATCTGGGCATGTTTATTAAGATATTTGGTATACAACTGTGTCCTGGGATACACTCATCTGCTGTTCTATTTTTAATTTCAATTTGACTTTTAATTATTTTATATATATTATTTTTTCATTAGTGGGGAGGATGGAAGAAGTCGAGCAGAACAACTACTGCATATATTAAGACAGATTGATCCATATGTTTCTTCTTCAGTGGATTATCAGAGAAAAAGAGGCTGTCTTGCAGCTTATGAGATGCTTCAGAAGTTCCGTACTATATGTGTTAGTGGTTACTGTGCACTTGGTTGCCATGGAAGTTGCAACCATAACAAACGAATTGACCGTGCTTTAAATAATAATTTTTCTAATCTACCAAGTAGGCCTCTCTCTCTCTCTCTCTCTCTCTCTCTCACTCTCACTCTCACTCTCATGGTTCATCTGTGGTTTACAAGCTTAAGATATTTTGGTTTTCCTCAGCCGCATTTGTATCCCCGAGTCGTGATGCCTTGTGCTTAGGGGAGAGAATCATGGTCTATCTTTCACGCTGTGCAGATACAAATCCTGAAGTTAGAGAATCCTCTGTGCAGGTCAGTAATTAATGATGCCTTACTGTTTTCCACTTTATTCAAGAATGCATCATATCATGTAAAGTTTACATTTGAATGATACTTATTTTGACTGTGTTCTCTATCTACAGATTCTTGATCTATTTTTCAGTATATCCCTTTCATTACCGAGGTCTAAGAATGCTATCTTTGGACTTGATATTGAAAAGTGTTATGGTGCTTTATCAGCTCTTGAGGATGTAATTGCTATTTTGAGGAGTGTAAGTCACATCTCAATTTTCTTTATTGGTACTTTACTTTATCGTAATCTTGTTATGGAAAGCAGAAAATTGGGTTTGTTGCTCTATATTTCTGCTCCTAATATAAGAGCAGCCTTCCTCACTACTACTTTTGCATTAAAGGATGCATCGCTTGATCCGTCAGAGGTGTTCAACAGGGTCGTTTCGTCTGTGTGCATATTATTCACTAAGGATGAGGCAAGAATTCAATTGTTCCAATCTTCTGTGTATTCCACTTTCTGAGAGATTTAAAAGGAATTTTAAATCGTTCTAACCTCGTGTCTTCTCAAATTTGTATAGCTTGTCGCTGCCCTATATTTTAGCTCATCTGCTATTTGTGACAAGGTCAGACAGTCTGCCGAGGGTGCAATTCAAGCTGTCATTGAATTCATCATTAAGAGGGGTAGGGAGCTGAATGACACTGATATCTCAAGGTGGAATGAGAAAATTGTGTCAGAAGCTTAATTTGATTTATGCATTAAATTAGCAATTCTGTTGACTAAGATCCTTATGCATGTGTCACCAGAACGACACAATCCTTGCTCTCTGCTACAAACCATGTGACTGAGAAATATTTACGCCAAGAAACTCTCAATGCTGTATCCTTCTTAGTTATTTTTCATTTACCTGGCCATGTTGATGAAAGATCTTTCTGCCATTGCTATTACATGATCATTTATAGGTTATCTTATTAGCTATCCAAGCTATTATTTGGATCCAAAAGATCTAATCTTATCCTATGATTAGTTTCTTTTAACTGTTGAAAGATATCTTCTCTTGCTGAGAATACCACCTCGAGGATTGTTTTTGATGAAGTGTTGGCTGCTGCTGAGAGGGATATTGCCACAAAAGATGTATCTAGATTACGTGGGGGATGGCCAGTACAAGACGCATTTCATGTAAATTCCCTAATACTGTTATCTTTTATTTGCCAATCTCATACAATTTCAATTTCTGAGGATCTTGATTTTTGCATCAGTCTCTGAGGTGTTTGATCTCTTCATAAATGATGCTTTTTTCTTGGTCTTAAAACCTGCAGACTGGTGATGCATATAATACATATTTATACATATACAGATCTATTTGACATGTCTGTGTGCATTAGGTTTAAATCCACACATTTATTTGCTTTGGTCCTTGTTCATAACTTTGTAACATTGTCCTTTTGTTTGATCTTATATAGATTGAATGACATTCTTTTCCTACTATAGTTTTAGTTACAAGAGGGTTCATTTTATGGAAAGCTAACTCCACTATTCTGTTGAAATACAAGGCAATAGGTGGGAGATGAACGATTCAGGCTGTAAAGCTTTTTATCCAGTTAACAAGTTTGCTGCACTATTTTCATATAGAATTCTGGGGGCCCTTATGGGAGCCAGTTGTGCTATTGTCCCATTGGGTGGCATCTGTACATTAACCTAACTATTTACATTGGTGGGTGGGGGGAGGGAATAGCTATTTAAGGCTTTTGTGCTTATATATCTTTCTTTCGTGAAATTATTAGGCATTTTCCCAGCATGCAGTTCTTTCACATTCATTTTTGGAGCATATAACTTCCATCTTGAATGAGAGGCCTATATTTCGAGGCGATTTGGTTAAGGGGGAGAACTTAAACAATCCTGGTGAAAATAGTATAGAAGATAATGTGCTGCACGCTGCTATGATAGCTCTTACTGCCTTCTTCAGGTATATCATGAAATTTGCATTATTTTGTTTCTCCATCAGTGTCTACAACGGTGAATAATATCTTTTCGTACTTGCAGAGGTGGCGGAAGGATTGGAAAAAAGTCTGTGGAGCAAAGCTATGGTGTAGTGTTTGCAACTCTTGTGCTTCACTTGGGAATTTGTCATAGTTTATCTAATTCTGGCCAGCAGGAACCTCTGCGGTAATACTAGCAATACTGTTCTAACACCCATACTGCTAAATCCAAAATTTGAGGCCGTTGCGCTCTTATGTTTAATCATCCAAATATGACTTTCAGTGCGCTACTGGTTGCATTTAATGCATTCTGCGAGTGTGTTGGTGATCTGGAGATGGGGAAGGTATTTTAGCCTCTGGTTAGTGGAAGGTTCATATCTGTTTTGTGATAGAGAACTAATATAAGTAAATCGGATGCAGATTCTGGCTAGAGACAAGGAACAAAATGATGAGGAGATATGGATTGGTCTGATTGGGGACCTGGCTTGCTGCATTTCTATAAAAAGACCCAAAGAGGTAGTTATTTCCACCAAACTGGTTGATTTTTAAATCAAACTGAAGGTCTAGGGGATAATAAATACATAAATTCTGTTCATGGGATTGGGAATTCTCATGATAGCCATGAACATGCTTGACAGAAATGCTCTGCAGTTGGTTTATTTAATACGATTACCTTCTTGTGGGTACTCAGTCAAGTTGAGCGATGACTGGTCTTTAAGAGCTTAAGAATAATTGTGTCTCAAGTTCCTTCACTCGCCATGTCATTGTTGAAGTTCTTCATGGGCCCTCACTAGAATGCTGGGTCTATGGTGTGGCCTATTTTACATCTGAAAGTAACTAGGATTCAAATTTCTGTGTGTTATTTTGGGGCACTTTAAGGTACAATCTTAGGTTAAATTGATGCTGTTTTGTGCAAAACTATGAGTTAATTCAGACTAGAAACAAAACTTGTTCGTATCTAACAAACTAGTTCTTTTGAATAACCTGAAGAAAAGCATCCGAATTCGCTGCAGTATAAGGAAAATGATTTCTTGAGTAAATTGGATTGCATTTTGAACACCTTTCATTTATGACTCCCGAATCTTTATTTATGATTTCCTATTTGATTCTTTATTTATGACCTCCTAATACACGTATTTACCACGACCAGGTCCCTATAATTTCTTTGATTCTTTGTAAATCACTCGATCGACCCTCAAGGTATCTGAGGGAAGCTGCAGCTGCTGCACTGTCGGAGTTTGTGAGATTTGGGTATGTTCAGAATCCCTGCTCTTTCTCTTGCTGTGAGACTGGACTTTTAAATTGTGTCTTCGATTTCTGATTCTCAGTTTTCTAGTTAGTACGGTGTATTGTATTCTCATTTACTTTGATGTAAGATATGATTTTTGCATGCAAGTTATGTGAAAATGATCAATGCTGAAATATGTTCTCTAAATTCTTAAGCTTGTGAACCTACAATTTATTGGTAGTCCCCTTTAATTGGCTTGGCAGTGGCAAGTTTCACCGTGGCATTTTCTCTCTAAAATTTGTATTAAATTATGTTCAGAACTCTTGTTCAATGTCCTTTTCATTTTGATTATATGGCATTTTGATTATATTGCCTTGTGCCGAATCACTTTCAGTAATTAGGAAATAGTCTAAGGTTAACTAAACCTGTTCTTTAAATGCTAATTGTCGGATTGATAATGTTGTGGAAACTATCGGGAAATTGTTTCCGAGAATCCGAGCGACGTGCTGTCAACATTGAAGAGTCAATATAGTTATAGTTTCATGAAAGTTGGGTCTATATCTAGTTAGGTTAAAAAAATTCCTGTTCTCAAATATCTATCTCATGCTGTGGTTTATCATTCTGCAGCGAGAGCTTTGGTCCTTTGTTGGAGCAGGTCGTTGAAGGATTGACTCGACATGTTTCTGACGATTCACCGAATGTTAGGCGCCTTTGTTTGAGAGGACTTGTACAGGTGTTGATTTTTAACATAAACATACTACTTGATAACATTTCCTGAACTAATGGTGCCCCAACTTTGACTGGTCCGAAATTCTCAGTCCCTTGTCTTAAAGAATCAACTATGAAACTCGATCTTACTTCATTACTTTTGATTGCAAATTTTGAAGATCTTCAGCTTGTTCGAAGCAATTCAATTACTTGTCCATAGTAGAAAGTTTGATTTTCCATATCCCATCCATAGAAAGTTAATATGTGGAGGTCACACTGTATTATGTAGAGGGAGAATATAGAAACATATATTGGACAGTAGAATTACAGTACATAGAAGAGAGACTCCATACATATAGGGAGTCAAACCTAGGTGGTTACACGCAAGATTTAAAAAACTAGGGATCTTGACCTTGTTAATTGTTATTGGAAGGGTCATATACCTTACTATATGGACATAATTTAAAAAGGTTGGTGTTAGTCTTTAAGATTTTTATAAGCGTCGCTTTCTTTCCTTGCAGATGCCACCAGTTCACGTTATCCAGTATACCATTCAGATTCTCAGTGTTATTGTTGCTTTGCTTGATGACCCAGATGAATCAGTTCAGCTAACTTCGGTCACATGCTTGCTAACGGTGATTTATCAGTTGTCCTTTTACCCACCAACAATGTCTACCAAAATTGAGAATCTCGCTCATTTTGCTATTATTCACTTTCTAGGTCCTTGGATCTGCTTCTACTGAAGCTGTAGAACCCATTTTGTATAATCTTTCAATTCGACTTCGTAATCTTCAAGTGAGTTTTTTTGATACTTCTGCATCACAGTTTTCCAGGTTCTTGATTCAGTGATAATTGTTGGTTGCATCTAGTAAGTTTTTCTAAACATCTTTATTGGCTTCGCGATAGGTGTGCATGAACTCAAAAATTCGAGCTAATGCGTTTGCAGCATTTGGGGCAATAAGCACCTATGATTTTGGGCCACCACAACGTGATGCTTTTCTTGAGCAGGTGCTTTAATTCACAATACTTGATTGTCGGAGAGATTGATACTGTGATTAGTGTATTAATTGGTTCAGTTGTGATACTCTTTTAATTATTTTAGCTGATGTTTCAGTAACTCACTCATCATATCTTAAGGAAGACCATGTATTCAAGTTCTTAACAACTTAGGGCATAGGGAGCTCAGGCCTGGACTTTTCTCCTATATTTATCCCCAGCTCGGCCCAGGACCACCTTCATAGTGGGCATCTGCTGGTCCTTTAGAAGAATTTTATTTCTAATCAGATACGTAACATACTGTAATTCTGCAAAAAATCATAAATTTGCATCATAAACTCATAGACTACAAAAATCATACATTCATAAATTACAAAAATAGCAATCAATAACCAACAACCCTCTAAATCCAGATCCAGATTCTGAAACCTCACCGGTGAATGCTTAGCACTGCCCTTGTATTTTTATGTTTTCCTGAGGTGGGATAGAGTAGAGAGAGAGAATCTGCAATTTTGGAATCACTTTCACATTTTTCTCAGTGTTGGAGGCCATTCATAAATGCACCTATTGCTATCACTAGGCAATTATTTGGAGACTATACAATACACACTGTATTTTTTCATTATTTGTTTTTTGTTTGTTTTGAGTGCTAGATGAAAATAAATATAAGTGCTTCAGTCATTTCCTTGTACTTTGTAATGATTTCCAAGATCTTAATTAGATTCATCTTATCTTATTAGGTTCTTGCTGCTTTTCCACGCTTGGTTTTGCATCTGCATGATGATAATCTTGTTGTGCGACGAGCTTGCCGGGTAGAACTCAGAGAAACTTTTCTCCAGTGCCTTGAACAAAAGAATGATTTTTATCCTAGTTTCCTAACCATCTGCTTTTGCCTCTCAGAACACATTCAAGCGAATTGCTCCTTTGATGGAACTTGATGGTATGGTTGCTCTTGCCAACACACATAGGTTTAGCTCTGATCACAGGTACGTATAAACAGAATCCAACCAGAGTTTCGTTCTATCTGTTATATAAACTCACGCTTCTCTTTTGCCGTATAAAATTTTCAACAGAGGTGACTATGAAGATTTTCTTAGAGATATCGCAAGGCTATTCACTCAACATATGTTCTCCAGGATAGACACCTACATGGCATCGCTAATACAGGTCTGAATTCACTGAATAAAGTCTTTTACATCATTGTAAAGTAGTTGCAAAGTTTCCTCCACAGATGTGTTTTATATATAGTTAATGAAGGAAGAATTTTCTTATTTACTCGTGTTGTCTAAGTGCAGGCTTTCGAGGCACCTTGGCCTGTAATTCAAGCAAATGCTATTTATTTGTGTAGCAGTATAATCGCTTTCTCAAGTGTTCAACATATCTCCACCCTTTATTTAAATCAGGTGTTCATCTACTGCACTACAATTCTTTTTTTTTTTTTTTCTCCCACAAAATCTTGAAGTCGCTTAGTCTAATATCTGCCTTGATTTTAGGTGTTCAACATGTTGATTGGGAAGATAAATCGTTCATCAGATGCGATTGTGAGAGCAACAGCTTCTTTGTCCCTCGGTTTGCTACTAAAGTCGACCAATTCCTCTTGGAAATCCACTCGTCTGGACCCACCAGAATCCATTCTCGTGGGAGGTCGTGATTCAGATTCTTCTAGAAGGTTGTGAAGTACACATGCAAGAGAAACTACAGATCTGGTGACATCCTAACCCTCTGATACTCACACACGTTAAACATGCTACGAAGTCGGTCTATTTAAAGGTGTCGTGTGTTTGTTTGGATATCGTGAAGACCTATACCTGTACATATGCTGAGTGATTCGATTCGTTTTGTGTGTATGCTTGTATCTTGTGTATATTTATTTTTGGTGTATATCAGTTAGGGCTTCGGTAATATTTTTTTGTAATTTTCGTGTGCACTAGTTCGCCCCAACGCTATTTTTGTAAAATTATTTTCATGCTCTATTTTGTTTGGTTTGATGCTGAGTGTATGACCATAATATTGATTGTATATTCTTTGTATGGTTTAGAATTTATGGCTTTGTCATAAAATATTGTGCAAATTTAGCTTATATTTTGTACAATTTTGAGTTTTCTTTCAAGCACAATAATATTCAAGTAGAGATGAGTTTGTACTGGTAACTTCTCTCATGTGCTAGTTTTCATGTGAAACAAAAAAAAAAAAAAAAAAAAAAAAAGGTTTCAAGAGAAAAGGGCATGAAAGTCGATGACCATCACTAAATATTATGCATATCAAAACATATCTTAGTACTTTTCAGTTTCTTTTGGGGAAAATACACAAATCTAGCCCAATAAATTCACCTTGTGACATATCTAGCCCCAACTTCATTTTGTGACAATTTTAGCCCAATAAATTGAATTTTTGATAATTTTAGCCAATTTCTAATTTCTAGTGCCGGAAAGTCTATGTGGCAACCGGAGCTCAATTTACACCGCCATGTGGCTGCCACCTTAGAAAATTAAAAAATATATATTTAAATTTAAAACAGCATATATGAAAATATATTTTAAAATTAGGCGGATTCTTCATTTTTTGTTTTAAATTTTAATATATGTTTTAAATTTTATGAGGCGGCAGCCACGTGGCAGTGTAAATTGAGCTCTGGTTGCCACACAGACTTTCCGGCGTAAAAAATTAGGAATTGACTAAAATTGTCATAAATTCAATTTATTGGGCAAAATTGTCACAAAAATGAAGTTGTGGCTAGATATGTCGCAAGATAAATTTGTTGGGCTAGATTTGGGTATTTTCCTTTTCTTTTGTTACCTACACGAAAACTCGAATGGACTACCTGTCGCTTTATCTCTTGAAAACACTTGATGTGTTTAAAGTTTAACAGTACTACTACGATCTTGTACATTGCCGTCTGCTATCTTTGTGCTTTGATTTTATAGGACGGTTTTTAATTTATATGATTATTGGGTCTGAGTGAGTATTAAAGTGAAATGAATATGTAAATATGTTTTGATTGACTTTTGAGGTGAAACGAATGATAGATGTGGCATACACCTCTACAATTGGACAAAGCATGCTTTTCAAGAAATGGATAAAGCATGCTTTTCATGAACGACCAGGAATTAAATTAAAAGCACAAAGATGATAGACAGAAGGAGTAATATATCTTAAACGTGCCTATGCTAT
Organism: Thymus mandschuricus; assembly: GCA_029379335.1. Taxonomy (NCBI): domain Eukaryota; kingdom Viridiplantae; phylum Streptophyta; class Magnoliopsida; order Lamiales; family Lamiaceae; genus Thymus; species Thymus mandschuricus. The sequence continues at coordinate 2,097,594 of CM057078.1, forward strand.
CTTGTGACGAAATAGAATAAACCCTAGAATATAGTTAAAATGTACAATATTGCAATCCCATCTAGCAATAGGTTGATCTATCCTATTTCTAAGCTCGATCTTACACGGTTACACCACGATCTCAGTACTTGTGCATGATTTATATATCACTTATTTAGGTGAAATTCGTATCTCGTGATTAGTCTAACCCAAAATCTAAGCAAAAAGTATAGGTCTAACCCACAATATATAAGGTAAACATGTGCTTAGACGAGATAAAATTATTCAATCGGCGCTTATCCAACAAAGTAAGGTTCCCTTTAGGGGAAAAACCATAACCTTCTTGAGCATGTATATATACTGTTCACATGCATGTGGAAATATTTTGTCGTGGTACTTTTTACGAAACTTTAGTCCTTATTCAATAATCAAGTTCATGAATATAAACCGTTTGCTGCTGTCAAAAGTTTATGATGCAGTATCTGTAGCAGTAGCAGTGGGAAGAGGATAGGAATTGTCTATCACATGTTTGCATTCTGTTTATTCATTCCAATAATTTTCCCTATTCCAATTATTTTCACCTAGTAATTGACACTTATCTGGACTCAATTCACAAATCAAAGTTGGCTAGAAAATCAATTCGTTATCTCAAATAAAAGGGCAAAAAAGAAGAAGAAAAGAAAATTAATTCATGGATTTCAATCATCTATGTGGTTTAGCAGTCTTGCCCAGTGTTTTAAAATCGAACTATCAGTTAAACCGGTTGAACAACTAGTTATGATTTCGGTTGGTATTTTCCGGTTGTGGTCAGTTCAACCATGGTTTCAACGAAAAAATTGTGAATCGAAGGATTTGCTGCTTCGACCCCCACTTCGATTTTTAAAACATTATCCTGCCAACATCAAGTTAAATATAGCACCCCTAGACAGTGGACCAATGTAGACATCAATGTCATTACATGAAGTAAAAGTAATGAAATAAAAATGTTGACGGCAATTATATACATACATATGTTATTTTGTTGCTAGTGTGTGTGGCAATGAATGGTGTTGTTACTATCAAATAGGCATATTTTTGGATCGCTCAGTTCCAAATAGAATGTTTTCGAAACAATAATATGCTCATGTAAGCTCTTACGTAATTAATAAATTAATGCAACAAATTTAAATATTTGTCCACACTCATCACCATAGTTATGCTTGTCATTGACTCATTTCTAATGGTTGTAACTGTCACGAATTAATTAATTAATTGGTATTAGTACTTATGTTCACTTTCAAAATATTTTATATTAATCTATCACTAATAAGGAAACAATGATATTATCTCGGGCCCAACATTTATCCCGGGTCAGCATGACAACTAATTATATCTACCAAACACTAGGAGAAGTCCAGATAACTTTGTTTATTTTGAGATATCTAGTGTACCAAACAGGGCCTAAAAGGATTGTTCCTTTTAGATTTTGGATTGAAAAAATATACTCCCTCCGTCCTCCATTTAGTGACGTTAATACTATATTGGGACGTCCTCCATTTACTGACAATTTTCGTTTTAGGACGTAGACCCCACAATCACTTTAACACTTTAACACTTTATACATCTATTTTTTATTATTTTATCATTTTAATACTATTAAACAATTCAAGTGGACCCACAATTATTCCACTTTAACACTTTAACACATTAATTTATTATTATACCATAAAATGCAAAAAAACTTGTGCCCATATTCCCTCTGTCAATAAATAGAGGACGGAGGGAGTACTATAAATCTAAACCGATAAATTTATTTTATGACAGATTTAAAGCTAAGACTCAGACATGCGTGAAGAATTAATCTAAAGTTCACACACGCATATGTATATAATAATAATAATAATAATTTTAGATTTATAAATTAAATACTCTACATAATAAATTTAATTAGCCTTTTAATAGACTTGAACTTGAAAATCCAGCCGGCAACTTATGCCCAAAAGTAAAATAGATTATTTACACGTTTTAAATTGTTCTCGAAAGTAAATAAACTTTTACTTGAGAGTGATTGTGACATCGGCTGCCATATTCTACCATTTAGAGTATAATTATTTAATTTTGTTGGTATAAATGTATAATTCAATTCATATTATATGTATATAGTGATTATTCTCTTTAATACGATACAGAGTATATAAGTGTGATGCCAAAAGAGTAGAAATATGGAGTGATCGTCACCATGCAGAAGCACGATAAAGAGTGGTTCCTATATAAGAGTTTTAAAAGCGAAGACACGCGAATGAACCGAGACATGTCGAAATGACAGGTATTCCAAGAGTACGGAGGAATATGACTACATATTGGATAAGAGTTGGATTTGATTGGTGTTACTCATACCATAAGGTGCACCATCTTTTTCGGAAGTTCACTCGTAAAACTCTAAAGTTGAGCGTTTTTGACCGTTTGGAGTGAGCCTTTAGTCCGGAAGCTGAGTCGTTATAATAGGTTTATAAACTTTTGCAAAAAATCAAAATTTTTGGTACAAATAACTAATTTCCAACGCATGCATAACATTCAATATTCAAGAGTGTATCCCCAATCCAAATCAACACTATTCACTTACGACAAACATAATATACAAGAGGAAAAAACTTCAAACATAACTAGTACTAACACTTAGAATTTTCTTAACATTACTATAAACAAATATAAAAAGAAAGAGAGAGAGAGAAACTACAGAAGAAGTTAAATATCAAATCCAAGAAAAGCACTCTCTCTCTCTCTCTCTCTCTCTCTCTCCCCTTCCATGGCTTCCGAATTCCAGCATCTGAACTTCGTTCTCCTCCCACTAATGGCGCCTGGCCACATCATCCCCATGATAGACATGGCCAAACTCCTCTCCAAACGCTCCCTCCACGTCACCATCATCGTCACCCACCTCGACGCCTCCCGCTTCCACCCCGCCGTCGACCGCGCCGTCGCCTCCGGCCTCTCCATCCGCCTCCTCAAAGTCGAATTCCCCTGCGCCGCCGCCGGCCTCCCCCCCGGCTGCGAGAGCGCCGACCTCCTCCCCTCCTACTCCCTCCTCCCAAACTTCTTCGCCGCCATCACCATGCTGCAGCAGCCGGTCGAAGACATGCTCCGCCGCCTCTCCCCCGCCGCCTCCTGCATCATGTCCGACAAGCACATAATCTGGACCGTCGAAACCTGCAAAACATTCCAAATCCCGAGGCTAGTCTTCGACGGCATGAGCTGCTTCACCCAAGTCCTCACCCACCACCTCCAAACCTCCGGCGTCCTCGCCTCCGTCTCCGACCGGAACCAACCCTTCACGATACCTAACCTACCCGACAAAATCGAGCTCACCATATCCCAGCTCCCCGGACTCTTCAACCCGCCGCCTACCGACGTCAAGGGCTACCGGGAAAAGGTCCGAGAAACCGAGGTCCTCGCCTACGGAATGATAGCCAACACCTTCCAAGAAATCGAACACCGATACGTCGAAGAGTTCCGTACTCTCCAAAGAGGCAAGATATGGTGCGTCGGCCCCCTATCCCTCACCGGCGACAACAACACCGACCGAGGAAACCGGACTTCATTCGATTCCGACGTCTGCATGCAGTGGCTCGATAACAAAAACCCTAATTCCGTCGTCTACGCTTGCTTCGGGAGCTTGAGCCGACTAACGACGGGTCAGTTCATGGAGCTTGCCCTAGGGTTAGAGGGATCAGGGCATCCCTTTCTGCTAGTGGTGAAGGGAGGGGAGGAGATCGAGGGGTGGATAAGGGAGGTAGGGTTTGAGGAGAGATGTGGAGAGAGAGGGTTACTAGTGAGGGGATGGGCCCCCCAGGTGGCGATCCTGTCGCACGCCTCGGTCGGGGGGTTTCTGACGCACTGTGGGTGGAACTCGACTCTCGAGGGGATAAGCGCGGGGATCCCGATGGTGACGTGGCCATTCTTCGCCGACCAGTTCTTGAATGAGAAGCTGGTGGTGGAGGTGCTGAGGGTTGGGGTGGGGGTGGGGGCGAGGAGGGTGGTGCAGCTGGGGTGGGAGGAGGAGGAGGAAGGGGATAAGGTGGGGAGGGAAGGGGTGGCGGAGGCGGTGAGGAGGGTGATGGGTGAGGGGGGAGGAGAGAGAAAGGAGAGGGCGAGGGGGTTGGGAGAGATGGCGAGGAGGGCGGTGGAGGAAGGTGGATCCTCTTATGTTAATGTTACGGAACTAATTCGTGATATTTCGAATTTGGTTAACGAAAAGAAGGATGGTGTTGAGCTTAATTAGTGGCCTACAATTCAAGATATCCTCAAGTGATGATGGTATTATTTTGTGAAAGTAAAGTAAAGCTTTTAGAACGAAACGTGGGCCACTAGCTTTTCGATTCGATTATTGTTGATTTTAAAAATGTTTTTGACGTTCGGTAATCATTGATCAATCGATTGGTGTTGTGGGATTGTTGTGACGAATTGTGTTTAAAGAGTGATAAATAAACGAAAACATCAGTATTGTGGAAGATTGTTGTGACAGATTATGATTAAAGAGTGATAAATAAACGAAAACATAAAAAAAGACACATAATTACGTGGTTTATCAATGTTATGTTGCCTAACATCGACGGACAAAAGCATATTATTAGGCATATCAACAAATGTCACACAAAGGCGTTATAGGGAAATTTATACACCGATGGTATCCTCTGTCTCGGATTAGATATTCCAATCGTGTTTCGAATCTTAATTTAAATTTCAGTAGTATATTTATAAATATATTGTACAATATAACAAATTATAATAAACATTTTGAAAAAAATAATAACTTATCGTAAAATTTTCCATCATAATACAACCAATAAACTATAAAAGTGAAGTGAAATTATACGTTGGAGTAAAAGTATAATTTTATATCCTAATTTGAATTAGTGAACCCTAAAAAATAATTATAAAATTAAAAATAATCATCATACAAAAAATTACTACAGTCTTAAGAAAAAGGATAAAAGTTATAGAAATCGAGATTTGGTATACGCTTGAAAAATTGAAAACGATGATAGGAAATTCCAAGTGATAAAGGGTGATTCAACTTTATACTATTATGTATGCAAAAAAAAAAATTAATTATCAAATGAATATAGTAAGATATTGCAGCAGAATTAAATGTGCACCACAAACAAAAACAATCATAAAATTAACCCTCCTTTCTTCTTTCTCTCTCTAACTCCATCCCCCTCCATTTCTCGAACTCATCGAGCATTCATCAATGGCGGAAGAACAAGAACTCCACTTCCTCCTCATCCCCCTCATGTCTCAGAGCCACATCATCCCCCTCACCGACTTCGCCAAGCTCCTCGCCGCCCGCGGCCCCACCGTCTCCATCATCACCACCCCTCACAACGCCACCCGCTACAGCCCCACCGTCGCACGCGCCGCCGCCGCCGGCCTCGACATCCGCATGCTCCCCCTGGACTTCCCCGCCGAGAAGGCCGGTCTCCCCCTCGGCTGCGAGAACATGGACTCCCTCTCCTCCATGGACCTCGCCCGCCCCTTCTTCGCCGCCTGCGAGCTGCTGGAAGCTCCTCTCCGAGCTCTAATGGCGGAGCTCCGCCCCCGGCCGAGCTGCATCGTCTCCACCAACGCCCTCCCCTGGACGCAGCGCGTCGCCGACGCCTTCCACATCCCGAGATACATCTTCGAAACGGTGTCGTGCTTCACCCTCTTCTGCTCCCACGCGCTGTCGGCGGCGGGAGCTCAAGAAGCGATAATGGCGGCCGGAGATTCGGAGTCTTTTCTCGTGCCGGACATACCTCACGCCATCGAGTTCACGAAAGACGATATGCCTCAAACGAATTCGAACAAGTCGAACAACGAAAATATCGGTTCGATCATCGAGCAGATCAAGAGGGCTCGGAGCTCGTCGAGGGCTACTCTCGTCAATACCTTCGAAGAGATGGAGGCGGAGTACGTGGAGGGCTACAGAAAGGAGGCAAGAACACTCTGGTGCATCGGCCCGGTTTCTCTCTCTAACAAGAACTTGAGCGAGAAAATGGACAGAGGAGATAAGGCCTCAATCAACGAGCAAGATTTCATGTCCTGGCTCGATTCGAAGGCGCCCGAATCCGTAATCTACGCCTGTTTCGGGAGCTTGTGTCGGATCTCGTTCGAGCAGATCAAGGAGATCGGATTAGGGTTAGAAGCTAGTGGATTCCCTTTCATCTGGATCATAAGAGGCATGGATTCTTCTAAAGAAGTCGAAAAATGGTTGGAGGAGGAAGGGTTCGAGGATAGGGTTAGGGAGAGGGGCCTCGTGATCCGGGGGTGGGCCCCGCAGGTGCTAATACTGTCCCACCCCTCGGTCGGAGGGTTTCTGACGCACTGTGGGTGGAACTCGACTCTCGAGGGGGTGGCGGCCGGGGTGCCAATGGCCACGTGGCCGATGTTCGCGGAGCAATTCTACAATGAGAAGTTCATCGTTCAAGTGCTCGGGATAGGGGTGAGGGTCCGGTCGGGCTGGGTGAAGGGGGCGGTGGTGGAGCGGGAGAGGGTGAGGAGGGCGATCGGAGAGGCGATGGAAGGAGGAGAGAGAAGGAGAAGAGCGAGAGAGCTGGCCGGAATGGCGAGGGAGGCGTTGGAGGAAGGAGGGTCTTCTTATGTAAACATCTCCTTGTTCATTCATGATGTGTTGGAGCAAGTAACGCCTACTAATTCATTAATTTCATGATTGTTATACCAATTAATTAACTATTGTCAAAATGTAGCTATATTATTAGTTCAAACACATAACATGCAAGCATAGGTTTGTGTTGTATAAAAATTCCTTTGTAATAAATACCCTTTTTTCACAAATATAAGTGGTCATATTATTATTTTTTTCATCTAGATGGTACTCAATTATTTATTTATATTTAAATAATTCTATTATTATATATTCAGTTGATACATTATCAATGTAATTAGCAATACTGTTTATAGATGGGACGGACACGATCGGCTGGGGTCAGTCGGTTAGCAGACCTTCCGAAAATTGTATCATAGAAAAGTTCACTTAATTGATTCCTTGATTAAAAGTCGAATTTAGGCCCAAGGCTACCCGGCCCAGGCTCGACTATGATTCTAGACTAAAATTATTGTCATATTTAGAATTTATTTAGAATATTGTAATCACATATTATCAGGAATTTAGGGTACACATATAGATGATCAGCGAATAAATATTAATTTTCAATGTAAAACATGTGAAGACAAGAGGGAATAATTAATACTATGGTAGAAAAGGGATGAAGTAAATATTCAATAAATAAGATGCAATTTTTCCACCAAGGAAGTGAAATGGCCAAGTTTAATAGCTTTCCTTGAATGGTTTTTCATTATTTGAAATTAGTAAAATTTTGGACCAAACTTACTATTATTTTGAAACTATAAATGGTATATAAGTTAATGTTAAAAATATTTTTAAAAATCAATTATAAATATAATATTTAACTAACAGAAATTATGATTCAAAATAACGATTAAAATATTAAATTTGGGACACTGAATTCAGGACAGAGATTTAAACTCATTCATCTTTTCTTCAAAATCAACCTTCATCTCTCTCTCATGGCGGTGGCGGAGCCGGAGGCGGCTCAGCTTCACTTCCTGATGATACCTCTAATGGCGCAGAGCCACATAATCCCCCTCACCGACTTCGCCAAGTCCCTCGCCCGCCGCGGCGCGTTGGTCTCAATCGTCACCACTCCTCTCAACGCCGAACGCTACAAATCCACCGTCGCCGCCGCCGCCGCCCAGAACCTGAGAATCCAGATGCTCCCCCTCCCCTTCCCCTGCCGCGAAGCCGGGCTGCCCGACGGCTGCGAGAATCTCGACACCCTCTCCTCCCTGGATCTCGTCCGCCACTTCTTCGCCGCCTTCCAAATGCTCCGATCACCCCTCCAAACCCTAATCGACGAACTCAACCCAAAACCCAACTGCATCATCTCCACCAGCGCCATCTCGTGGACGCGGGAAATCGCCGCCGCCGCCGGAATCCCCCACTACGTCCTTGAAACGGTGTCGTGCTTCACCCTTCACTGCTCCAAGAAGATCCGTTCTCTAGTAGATTCCGATTCTTCGCAGCCTTTCCTGGTTCCCGACATCCCTCATAGAATCGAGTTCACCAAAAACCAGCTGCCACGTGTCGTCAATAGGGATTCGCCCGACGGCGGCCGTGCTCCGCCGTCGAATCGGGGCACGATCGTCAACAGCTTCCAAGAGCTGGAGCCGTGGTACTATGAGGCCTTGAGGAAGGAGAGAGGGAATGTGTGGACCGTTGGACCGGTTTCTCTTTCGAACCGCGACAACTCGGAGAAGTTCGGGAGAGGGAACGAGGCCTCCATCGACGAGCACTACTGCCTCACCTGGCTCAACTCCATGGAAAGTAAATCCGTAATCTACGCCTGCTTCGGTAGCCTCTGCTCTCTATCTCTGCAGCAGATAAAGGAGCTAGGGTTAGGGCTCGAAGAATCCGGTTCGCCATTCGTATGGATCATCAGAAAGCAAGAGAGTACATCGGAAGAAGTGGAGAGATGGCTGGAGGAGGAGGGATTGGAGGAGAGAGTACGAGGTAAGGGCTTGATCGTACGAGGGTGGGCTCCGCAGGTGATGATCCTCTCCCACCCTTCGGTGGGAGGCTTCCTGACGCACTGTGGATGGAACTCGACTCTGGAAGGCGTGTGCACGGGTGTCCCGATGCTGACATGGCCGATGTTCTCGGAGCAGTTCTACAACGAGAAGATCGTGGACGTGTTGGGGATCGGGGTACGGGTCGGGGTGGAGAGCTTCGTTGATAAACAAGGGTTGGTGAAGAGAGAGAAGGTGAGGTTCGCGGTGGCAAAGTTGATGGAAGGGAGCGAGGAGGGGATCGCGAGGAGGCGGAGAAGCGAGGAGCTTGCGACAATGGCGAAGGAGGCGTTCGAAGAAGGGGGTTCGTCTTTCTCGAATACGACGTCGTTCATCCAAGACGTCGTGAAAGCGAATTCGAAGGTGCATGGTTGAATTAGTGTTAGAATGAGTGTTGTTAATTAGATGTAATGCATGCATGCGTGGCTTTTCTTCACTAAGTGGTTCTTATTTAAGCGAATTTATAATGTTTAATGTGCATGGTTATAGAAGCTTAGTTGACGAGTTGTTGAATATTGAGAATCGAGAGATACTCGTTCCGTCCAGTTTGAAATAACATATATTCATCGTGCAGTACATATGGAAATGAAGTTGTATAAGTAAGAGAATAGAAAATGAAACGAAATAATAAAATTTCTTAAATGTACAAAGTTATTTTAATTTCAAGTATCCCAAAAGATAGCATGCATTTGATGTGATATGTATGCTCTGATTAATTATCAAATGTGAATTAATCTTAATCACTTCAACTAATAATTGGGCAACCCATAAAAAGAAAGAAAAAAAAAAAAACATTGACTAATATAATATTGGCATGACAATTACATCCACCAAATTCATTAATTGATGATATATAAATCTTGTGATGTGTTCTAGAAATTCTATGAAAGTAGGAAACCAACCATATGGCAAATGTCTTTTCTTTGTCCATGCATATATGGTGGTACAAATCTTCAATGAGATTTTAGAATTTTAGATTCTTATTAATTTTGCAATGATGTGACTTAATTGATGTGATATATATGTGTGAATGACAGAATGAGAGTGATGTATTTACTTCAAAAGCTTTTTTTTCTAATGTGATGCCATCGTCCAATGAATTGTAGGTGTTTCTGAATAGTATTACTTCTCTTGTTATATACTTGCTTTAGTTCCCATTTGGTTCGAGTACTAGAATCAAGGAAGGAGAAGATATGTGGAAATTAGAATCAATTGTGAGAAGAGAAAGAGTTAATTGTAGATAAGTACTACCTCCGTCCCGCCAAAGACGTTACATTTCTTTTTGTCAATTTCTGGCACGTTTTTCCACGCTTCTTGATGATGCGTTATAAAATAGATTTTTGAAGAATTTTTTCTTTTACGGGATACTATGATAGTTGTATTATCCCGCAAAAGAAAAAATTCTTCAAAAATCTATTTTAACCACTTCATCAAGAAGCGTGGAAAAACGTGCCAAAAATTGACAAAAAGAAATGTAACGTCTTTGGCGGGACGGAGGGAGTAGTATTTTTAACATTAAAAAAAATGAACCTAGTAAGTAGGATATAAGAAAATGACAAATGAGACTATCATATACTCCCTCCGTCCCATTATATTAGTCCCATTTGCCATTTTAGTTTATCCCACTTATTAGTCCCATTTCCTAAAATGGCAAAGAATACTTGGCCATAATTCACTCTCTCTCCTCAGGATTAATTACAACCACACATTTTCCACCCACTCTTCACTCACTTGGTTCATGTGCCGAAAGAAATGAGACTAATATAATGAGACGGAGGAAGTACTTGAAAAGAAAGTCTTGAATGAAATCGGACGGAAAATGAGAAATTAAAATGTTGAAATAACACTATAGCAGTCTCTGATTCAAGCATCACAACTAGAGGTGAACAATACTCGGTAAAAACAAAATACCGAGTCAAATTGAACCGATATGCTAATTTGGTTCAGTTATTTTGGTATTTGGTTCAATTTTGATTTTGATTTTCTAAAAAAATTGGTATTTCGTTCGTTTCGGTTTTAGAGATCAAAAACCTGAAAACCAAAAGCCACATGGTAATATGATTTAGTGATATATTCTGATATTATACTTCCGTGATCCTTCCCACTCTTTTAATCCAACTAGAATGTTGTATAATAATCAAGATAAACAAAATGAAAAAAAATTGATTATACTAATTAACAATGATTTATGAATTCAACTAGGTATATAATTATTTTTTAGCATTCTTGCATACTTTAACCAATAACTTTTTATTAATTATTAAAAATAAATATAAATCTTAATCGGATCGATGAACCCAAGTCAATTAATATAAAGTTAGATTGAATCATGAAGGAAATATCAAAGAAAAAAATAAAGAAAATCAAAAGAGAAAAAAAATCGATTTTAGTATACGATAGATACACTGTGACGACGATCCCTATGAAATTGAAATGCCCTGCCATTTGCCTTGTATTTTTAATTTCAACTAGTCGTGTTTCACGTTCACCTACTTTTAGATTATTTTTCCTAACCGTGAACATTTTTTTAAATAAGTAGCTCAAATAATCGATAATTGGGCACCCTATAATTAATTAATTAAAAATTGGGATGACAATTACATCCACCCAATTCATCGATGCTGAAGATATTTCTCAATCTCATGTGTTCTAGAAGGTCTTCTTACCTAGGCAAATGCATGTGTATTTTATTATCCGGAAATTAAGCAAAAATCTCTATTATTGAGATTTTGCAATATCGACCCCTCCTTCGAAGCTCTATCACATTTTCTACCGTTCGGCAATATATAGTCTTATAATCTCATCCGACGGAGCCGCCTACTCTTATTCACCCCCATTCCGATTGGAGTCCACCACTTTCTACTCATTCGCTTTCCTTTATTTTATTATAGTCGATTACTTTCTTTCCGATTACTGACACCCTCGATCGGTCTCTATCAAATGACTCTTACTTTTATTCTAATCGACATGTTATTAGTACATATATGCCTTAATTACCAATCGGATCGGACTAATTGAATCAAAGGTGTGTATCCCCAATACAAAATATGCCACGAGAATATATAATTCTTTAATTAAAAGACTTGACCTAGTACATGAAGTAGGGCAACCACTTGGGCTATATGATAGTAGTATATTATCAATCATTTTTAAAAGTGTTAAGTTTATCGTCACTACGTCCAAATGTGTTTAATCATTGATCATATTTTATTTATTTATTTTAAGAAAATAGAAACTAGAAAAATAATGTTACAAAATCAATATTTTCCCATCATGACGAAATTCTTTCACCGAATCATTGATTTCCAAGCCAATGAAATGCTTTTGAAATTGTTATCACCTGATATATAAAAGATAAATAAATTGACAAGCTAAAATAGCTTCTAGAAGAAACAACCTAGAATACATATAGAAACGGCTACAGACACTACAACAAAAAGGCTCAAATAGTGACATAAATTTGGTTGAATAGCGACGCTTATAATTGTAACTAAATAAAATTGTGACATATTTGAATAAGTAGCTATTATGCATGTCACAAAATTATATGCATGTCACAAAATTTAGTGACATTTGATTATGTAACTAATTCATTACATTTCTTCATATACTTACACATTCATATATCATAAAATTATATAGTTACATGTATAGATGTAATGAAATTTTACTACACCATATGTGTAGCTAATATTGCGACATAACACATGCGTGTCACAAAAATTATGTCACTACTTGCCCATTTTGTTGTAGTGAGAAATGCTCCCCTGCCTACTGAAAGAATGAAAGAGGGAAAAGAATTTCACCGCTTGAATGATTCACGTTTATTCTCACAATAAATAGATACAATTACAAACAATAGATCCACAATTTTAGGATCAAATCTATCTATAATGGGAGAGTAAATATACGGGTAAAGCTAGAATACAAGATAAGGATGAAATACTATCAACTAGGATTTGATAGTATCTAATCCGTTAATACCCCCCCTCAAGCGATGCACGGGGTGAAAACAAACGCAGAGCTTGGACCGTAATAGCTCAAAGGCTGGTCGTGGCAAGCTTTTGGTGAAGATATCGGCGATCTGCAAATGAGAGGGCACAAACTGTGTGTAGACACGTTTGGCAGCAACTAGATCGCGAATGAAATGATAATCTATATCGATGTGTTTGGCTCGCTTATGTGAGATCGGATTCTGACTCAAGAAAACCGCACTATTGTTGTCACATAAGAGAACGGGTGGAGACGAGATGGGAACTCGAAGCTCTCCAAGTAGATTAGCAAGCCAAACGGTTTCAGCAGCAGTATTTGCGAGGGCTTGATATTCCGACTCGCAACTCGAACGAGAAACTGTAGGCTGTTTCTTCGAACTCCAAGAAACGAGGTTGCCCCCGAGAAAGATAGAGTAACCATATGTCGAACGACGCGTATCCTCACAACGAGCCCAATCGGCATCGGAGTAGCCGACAATGGATAACTTCGAGTTACGAGTAAATGATAATCCAAGGTTGACGGTACCTTTCACGTATCGAAGGATACGCTTGACAGCCTCAAAGTGATCGTCGGTAGGAGAGTGGAGAAATTGACTTACGTGGTTGACGGCGTAGGAAAGACCCGGCCGAGTGACGGTGAGGTATTGAAGGGCTCCTACCAACGAGCGGTATAAGGAGGGATCCTTAAATGGGGTGCCATTTTTCTGAAGAGAATCTCCGGCAACTAGAGGAGTATTGACTGGTTTGCAATCAAGGAGATGAGCACGAGATAGAATATCATGAGCATACTTCGTCTGCCCTATAAACAAACCATTGTCTTGAGGAGTAATCTCAAGACCAAGAAAGTATGTCAACCCACCTAAATCTTTAAGAGCAAATTCCCGGCCAGCACGAGAAATAAACTGCCGAAGAAGAGAAGGATTGTTTCCGGTTAAAATAATATCATCGACATAGAGAAGAAGATATATAACCGTAGACTCCTTGCGAAAGAAAAATAGCGAAGTGTCGCATTTGCTTTGCCGAAAGCCAAGGCTGAAGAGGAAGGTACTAAAGCGTTGAAACCACGCAAGAGGAGCTTGACGAAGACCATACAAAGCCTTCTTGAGGCGGCATACGTGCGAGGGCCGTTGAGGATCGACAAAGCCAGGGGGTTGAGCCATGTAAACCGGCTTGGTGAGCACACCATTAAGAAAGGCATTTTTTATGTCTAACTGATGAAGAGGCCATCGAAAGTGTACCGAAAGAGCGAGAATGACTCGAACTGTCGCGGCTTTAACGACGGGACTAAACGTGTGATGAAAATCCATGCCCGGAACTTGAGTAAAGCCTTGAGCGACTAGGCGGGCTTTGTAACGATCAATCGATCCATCGGACTTATATTTGGTGCGAAACACCCATTTTGAGCCCACTATATTTGTGTTCGGTGGTGGAGTAACAAGCTCCCAAGTGTGATTATTATGTAACGCCTCGATTTCTTCCTTCATGGCGGAAAGCCAGTGAGAATGTTTCGAAGCGGACTTGAAGCCTCGAGGCTCGGTGGAGGATGTGGATGCCAATAGAGCCGACAAGAGAGGTGTAGTAGCAAGATGCACCGGATAACGAGGTTTAAAAATACCCGCCTTTGCTCGAGTAATCATATGATGAGTTGGAGCAGGTAAGGAGGCCGATGGAGCTGGAGGATCAGACGCAGAATTATGCGGAGGATCCGGCGAAGGCGTGGCAGCAGGCGTGGCAGCAGGCGTTGATGAAGGGATAAGATCCGGAACGCAAGTAGGGCAAGGAGAGTCCGAAGATGATGAAGGCGGAGGTGGCACCGTAGACTCTTTTGGGGACTCAAAGAAGGAGGTAATATCCAGCTTATCACACGGCATGGCCGAACCCGATGCAGCAAGTGGAAAATACATCTCATCAAATTGTGCATGGCGCGTTATGTATGTGCGGGAAGCATGAGGATCGTAACACCGAAAACCCTTGTGCATAGAGCTATACCCTAGAAAGATACAAGGAGCACTGCGGTGAGCAAGCTTGTTCGAAGAGTAATCGCGTAGATAAGGGTAAACGCGACATCCGAAGGGCTTAAAATTCAGATAATAAGGGATGGTGCCGAACAGGAGCTCGAAAGGCGACTTATCATTAAGAACCGAAGATGGCAACCGATTTATGATGTAGGTAGCTGTAGCAAAGGCATCAAACCAGAAAATCGACGGAACATTGGCTTGAAATAGCATAGAGAGGCCTGTTTCGGTGATATGGCGATGTTTCCGTTCAGCACGCCCATTCTGTTGGGGAGTGTATGGACAAGATATACGGTGATGAATGCCGTGAGACTCGAAAAATTGTCGCAATCGATGATTAACAAATTCGGAGCCTCCATCACTCTGAAATTGTTTGATGGTTCCTGAGAATTGATTGCAAACGAATGTGTGGAATTTGACGAATATATCAAAGAATTCAGATTTGGCATGCAGAGGATAAATCCACGTAAATCGAGAGAAATCATCAACGAATGCAACATAATAACGAAAACCATCCTTAGTAGTAACAGGTGCCGGACCCCATAAATCACAGTGAATCAAGTCCAAAACGGAATTCGCACGTTTATCGTTCAAATGAAAGCTTAAATGTTTGCTCTTGGCAAGCTGACAAGGAGAGCAAAGTGTAGGAGTAGGAAGCAAAGACGTCACAGACAAGTGACCTAGCTTATTCAATAAAGAAATAACAGGAAATGGAACATGTCCCAATCGAAGATGCCAAAGATCAAAGCTGGCCTTAGAACGACCGGAACGAACAGCAGCAAGCAAAGCAGGAGTTCCTCGATCCAAAACATAAAGCCCACCATCAAGATGTCCCTGAGCGATTGTTTGTTTTGTAGCCCGATTCTGAATGACAAACATACGATCAGAGAAAACCACATTGACAGGAAAATCATTAGTTAATTTGCTAATAGATAGCAAATTTTTGGTGATGTGGGGAACGACAAGAACATCAAGGAGCTTAACACCATTCGTAAGAGAAGTAGAGCCAGTGTGAGAGATAGATAGAGAAGTGCCATTACCCACAACCACATTACCATTGCCGGAGTAGGGCTGAACCGTGTCGAGGGAGGATGGATCGGAGGTGATATGAGCCGACGCTCCAGAATCTACAAACCAATCTGAGACATTAGCGGCGGAGATGTTGCAAGAAGAGGTGAAAGCCTCTGCAAGATTTGCCGGAGAAGAAGCAGAACGACCAATATATAACGGACACTTGTCCGCATAATGTTCTCCGCGACAGATCTGGCAACGTGGCTTGCGCGGCTGACCTCCGTTCTGACCTCCGTTCTGACCACGTCCACCACGTCCACCGCGACCACCATTCTGAGAACGGCCTCCATGATTAGAGGGAGAGGAGTGATCTGACCGAATCTGAGAGTGGGGGGAATGCGATGTAGTAGAGGCAGTGAAAGCAATTTGAGAAGAGGAACCTGAGGAATCCATCACTTTCGACATTAAATCGAATTGGATGGCTTGATGAAGCAACACCGAGAATGCCGGAACAGGTTGCATGGACATCCTAGTGTCCGCGAAATTAGCAAAAGACGGACCAAGGCCACGGAGAAACCAATGGCTCTTATCAGCTTCATCAATGGGCTTACCAACTGCGGAGAGTTGATCGCAAAGACCCTTGAAACGAGCACCGTAATCCTTGACGGAGAGAGCGCCGCGACGGAGAGAGAGGAGCTCTTCGCGAAGTTGATTGATGCGCGAGGTAGAGGAGTGGGAGAACGCTGCTGCAAGTGTGGTCCAAACATCGTGAGATGTCGAGCATTCCACCACCTCGGCCATAGCCTCTTCGGAAAGAGTGGAGAGAAGAACGCCTAAGAGACGCTGATCGGTGGTGAGCCATTTGGTGTAGTCCGGATTGGGAGAAGACTCGCCAGTAGCGGACTGGATAGTAGGGGTAGGCGCCGATTCGCTGCCGTTAACAAACCCGAGAAGGCCGAAGCTGGTGAGCATTGGGAGGACCTGCCGTTTCCAGAGAAGATAATTTCCAGAGGTGAGTTTGATAGTCACCATATGAATCATGGTGGCTATCGGGAGAGAATCGGAGGAGGAGGAGACGACGGCAGCCATGGAAAACTAGGGTTAGAGAAAGGTTTTGGGTGAGAAAGCTGATACCATGAAAGAATGAAAGAGGGAAAAGAATTTCACCGCTTGAATGATTCACGTTTATTCTCACAATAAATAGATACAATTACAAACAATAGATCCACAATTTTAGGATCAAATCTATCTATAATGGGAGAGTAAATATACGGGTAAAGCTAGAATACAAGATAAGGATGAAATACTATCAACTAGGATTTGATAGTATCTAATCCGTTAATACCCCCCCTCAAGCGATGCACGGGGTGAAAACAAACGCAGAGCTTGGACCGTAATAGCTCAAAGGCTGGTCGTGGCAAGCTTTTGGTGAAGATATCGGCGATCTGCAAATGAGAGGGCACAAACTGTGTGTAGACACGTTTGGCAGCAACTAGATCGCGAATGAAATGATAATCTATATCGATGTGTTTGGCTCGCTTATGTGAGATCGGATTCTGACTCAAGAAAACCGCACTATTGTTGTCACATAAGAGAACGGGTGGAGACGAGATGGGAACTCGAAGCTCTCCAAGTAGATTAGCAAGCCAAACGGTTTCAGCAGCAGTATTTGCGAGGGCTTGATATTCCGACTCGCAACTCGAACGAGAAACTGTAGGCTGTTTCTTCGAACTCCAAGAAACGAGGTTGCCCCCGAGAAAGATAGAGTAACCATATGTCGAACGACGCGTATCCTCACAACGAGCCCAATCGGCATCGGAGTAGCCGACAATGGATAACTTCGAGTTACGAGTAAATGATAATCCAAGGTTGACGGTACCTTTCACGTATCGAAGGATACGCTTGACAGCCTCAAAGTGATCGTCGGTAGGAGAGTGGAGAAATTGACTTACGTGGTTGACGGCGTAGGAAAGACCCGGCCGAGTGACGGTGAGGTATTGAAGGGCTCCTACCAACGAGCGGTATAAGGAGGGATCCTTAAATGGGGTGCCATTTTTCTGAAGAGAATCTCCGGCAACTAGAGGAGTATTGACTGGTTTGCAATCAAGGAGATGAGCACGAGATAGAATATCATGAGCATACTTCGTCTGCCCTATAAACAAACCATTGTCTTGAGGAGTAATCTCAAGACCAAGAAAGTATGTCAACCCACCTAAATCTTTAAGAGCAAATTCCCGGCCAGCACGAGAAATAAACTGCCGAAGAAGAGAAGGATTGTTTCCGGTTAAAATAATATCATCGACATAGAGAAGAAGATATATAACCGTAGACTCCTTGCGAAAGAAAAATAGCGAAGTGTCGCATTTGCTTTGCCGAAAGCCAAGGCTGAAGAGGAAGGTACTAAAGCGTTGAAACCACGCAAGAGGAGCTTGACGAAGACCATACAAAGCCTTCTTGAGGCGGCATACGTGCGAGGGCCGTTGAGGATCGACAAAGCCAGGGGGTTGAGCCATGTAAACCGGCTTGGTGAGCACACCATTAAGAAAGGCATTTTTTATGTCTAACTGATGAAGAGGCCATCGAAAGTGTACCGAAAGAGCGAGAATGACTCGAACTGTCGCGGCTTTAACGACGGGACTAAACGTGTGATGAAAATCCATGCCCGGAACTTGAGTAAAGCCTTGAGCGACTAGGCGGGCTTTGTAACGATCAATCGATCCATCGGACTTATATTTGGTGCGAAACACCCATTTTGAGCCCACTATATTTGTGTTCGGTGGTGGAGTAACAAGCTCCCAAGTGTGATTATTATGTAACGCCTCGATTTCTTCCTTCATGGCGGAAAGCCAGTGAGAATGTTTCGAAGCGGACTTGAAGCCTCGAGGCTCGGTGGAGGATGTGGATGCCAATAGAGCCGACAAGAGAGGTGTAGTAGCAAGATGCACCGGATAACGAGGTTTAAAAATACCCGCCTTTGCTCGAGTAATCATATGATGAGTTGGAGCAGGTAAGGAGGCCGATGGAGCTGGAGGATCAGACGCAGAATTATGCGGAGGATCCGGCGAAGGCGTGGCAGCAGGCGTGGCAGCAGGCGTTGATGAAGGGATAAGATCCGGAACGCAAGTAGGGCAAGGAGAGTCCGAAGATGATGAAGGCGGAGGTGGCACCGTAGACTCTTTTGGGGACTCAAAGAAGGAGGTAATATCCAGCTTATCACACGGCATGGCCGAACCCGATGCAGCAAGTGGAAAATACATCTCATCAAATTGTGCATGGCGCGTTATGTATGTGCGGGAAGCATGAGGATCGTAACACCGAAAACCCTTGTGCATAGAGCTATACCCTAGAAAGATACAAGGAGCACTGCGGTGAGCAAGCTTGTTCGAAGAGTAATCGCGTAGATAAGGGTAAACGCGACATCCGAAGGGCTTAAAATTCAGATAATAAGGGATGGTGCCGAACAGGAGCTCGAAAGGCGACTTATCATTAAGAACCGAAGATGGCAACCGATTTATGATGTAGGTAGCTGTAGCAAAGGCATCAAACCAGAAAATCGACGGAACATTGGCTTGAAATAGCATAGAGAGGCCTGTTTCGGTGATATGGCGATGTTTCCGTTCAGCACGCCCATTCTGTTGGGGAGTGTATGGACAAGATATACGGTGATGAATGCCGTGAGACTCGAAAAATTGTCGCAATCGATGATTAACAAATTCGGAGCCTCCATCACTCTGAAATTGTTTGATGGTTCCTGAGAATTGATTGCAAACGAATGTGTGGAATTTGACGAATATATCAAAGAATTCAGATTTGGCATGCAGAGGATAAATCCACGTAAATCGAGAGAAATCATCAACGAATGCAACATAATAACGAAAACCATCCTTAGTAGTAACAGGTGCCGGACCCCATAAATCACAGTGAATCAAGTCCAAAACGGAATTCGCACGTTTATCGTTCAAATGAAAGCTTAAATGTTTGCTCTTGGCAAGCTGACAAGGAGAGCAAAGTGTAGGAGTAGGAAGCAAAGACGTCACAGACAAGTGACCTAGCTTATTCAATAAAGAAATAACAGGAAATGGAACATGTCCCAATCGAAGATGCCAAAGATCAAAGCTGGCCTTAGAACGACCGGAACGAACAGCAGCAAGCAAAGCAGGAGTTCCTCGATCCAAAACATAAAGCCCACCATCAAGATGTCCCTGAGCGATTGTTTGTTTTGTAGCCCGATTCTGAATGACAAACATACGATCAGAGAAAACCACATTGACAGGAAAATCATTAGTTAATTTGCTAATAGATAGCAAATTTTTGGTGATGTGGGGAACGACAAGAACATCAAGGAGCTTAACACCATTCGTAAGAGAAGTAGAGCCAGTGTGAGAGATAGATAGAGAAGTGCCATTACCCACAACCACATTACCATTGCCGGAGTAGGGCTGAACCGTGTCGAGGGAGGATGGATCGGAGGTGATATGAGCCGACGCTCCAGAATCTACAAACCAATCTGAGACATTAGCGGCGGAGATGTTGCAAGAAGAGGTGAAAGCCTCTGCAAGATTTGCCGGAGAAGAAGCAGAACGACCAATATATAACGGACACTTGTCCGCATAATGTTCTCCGCGACAGATCTGGCAACGTGGCTTGCGCGGCTGACCTCCGTTCTGACCTCCGTTCTGACCACGTCCACCACGTCCACCGCGACCACCATTCTGAGAACGGCCTCCATGATTAGAGGGAGAGGAGTGATCTGACCGAATCTGAGAGTGGGGGGAATGCGATGTAGTAGAGGCAGTGAAAGCAATTTGAGAAGAGGAACCTGAGGAATCCATCACTTTCGACATTAAATCGAATTGGATGGCTTGATGAAGCAACACCGAGAATGCCGGAACAGGTTGCATGGACATCCTAGTGTCCGCGAAATTAGCAAAAGACGGACCAAGGCCACGGAGAAACCAATGGCTCTTATCAGCTTCATCAATGGGCTTACCAACTGCGGAGAGTTGATCGCAAAGACCCTTGAAACGAGCACCGTAATCCTTGACGGAGAGAGCGCCGCGACGGAGAGAGAGGAGCTCTTCGCGAAGTTGATTGATGCGCGAGGTAGAGGAGTGGGAGAACGCTGCTGCAAGTGTGGTCCAAACATCGTGAGATGTCGAGCATTCCACCACCTCGGCCATAGCCTCTTCGGAAAGAGTGGAGAGAAGAACGCCTAAGAGACGCTGATCGGTGGTGAGCCATTTGGTGTAGTCCGGATTGGGAGAAGACTCGCCAGTAGCGGACTGGATAGTAGGGGTAGGCGCCGATTCGCTGCCGTTAACAAACCCGAGAAGGCCGAAGCTGGTGAGCATTGGGAGGACCTGCCGTTTCCAGAGAAGATAATTTCCAGAGGTGAGTTTGATAGTCACCATATGAATCATGGTGGCTATCGGGAGAGAATCGGAGGAGGAGGAGACGACGGCAGCCATGGAAAACTAGGGTTAGAGAAAGGTTTTGGGTGAGAAAGCTGATACCATGAAAGAATGAAAGAGGGAAAAGAATTTCACCGCTTGAATGATTCACGTTTATTCTCACAATAAATAGATACAATTACAAACAATAGATCCACAATTTTAGGATCAAATCTATCTATAATGGGAGAGTAAATATACGGGTAAAGCTAGAATACAAGATAAGGATGAAATACTATCAACTAGGATTTGATAGTATCTAATCCGTTAATACCTACTGCCTACACTATTAGTGTGTCTACAATTGATATATCAGTGTTAATGTCTACTTCTTCAATTATCATAGTAGATGTCACCGTACATCATCCGTGTAGATATTAAAAATGCCCGCAATAGACATATATACGAGCATTCTTCGAAACAACTAATTAAAGTAATTGAACCATAGACTTCTGAAATTAGTATTATTATATTAAACTGCTTGACAAAGCTGCACATGCTCATTTTCTTACACGTAATTTGCATTGCATCATTTCGAACAATTAATCCCTCTTCTTCACTTGTTAAATATATAGGAACTTCATTTCCATTAATATCCGCTCTAGTCAACTCTCTCTCTCTCTCTCTCTCTCTCTCTCATGGCGGCCCAGCTTCATTTCCTGATGATCCCCCTATTGGCGCAGAGCCACATAATCCCCCTCACCGACTTCGCCAAATCCCTCGCTCGCCGCGGCGCGTTGGTCTCAATCGTCACCACCCCTCTCAACGCCGAGCGCTACAAATCCACCATCGCCGGCGCCGCCGCTCAGAACCTGAGAATCCAGATGCTCCCCCTCCCATTCCCTTCCTTTGAGGCCGGGTTGCCCCCAGGCTGCGAGAATTTCGACAGCCTCGTCTCCCTCGATTCAGCCCTCGACTTCTACAACGCCTTCAACAAGCTCCGAACACCCCTCCAAACCCTAATTCAGGGACTAAACCCTAAGCCAAGCTGCATCATCTCCACCAACGCCGTTAGATGGTCGCCGGAGGTCGCCGCCGCCTTCCAAATCCCTCACTACTTCTTCGAAACGGTGTCGTGCTTCGCTATGCATTGCGCCAACAAGATCAATTGCCTAGGTCGAGAGGCTTTTGCAGTAGATCCCGAGTTGCAGGCTTTCACGGTGCCTGACGTTCCTCATCGAGTCGAGTTAACCAGAAACCAGTTATCTCCCGTGGCCACGAAGGCCGACCGGAATCTTTCACTGAACCGGGGCACGATCGTCAACAGCTTCAAGGAGCTGGAGCCGTGGTACTATGAGGCCCTGAGGAAGGAGAGAGGGAACGTGTGGACCGTTGGACCGGTTTCTCTTTCGAACCGCGATGACTCGGAGAAGTTCGGGAGAGGGAGCGAGGCCTCCATCGACGAGCACTACTGCCTCAGTTGGCTGGACTCCATGGAAAAGAAATCTGTAATCTATGCCTGCTTCGGAAGCCTCTGCTCTCTATCTCTGCAGCAGATTAAGGAGATAGGGTTAGGGCTCGAAGAATCCGGTTCTCCGTTCATATGGATCATCAGGAAGCAAGAGAGTACTTCGGAAGAGGTGGAGAGATGGCTGGAGGAGGAGGGATTGGAGGAGAGAGTACGAGGCAAGGGTTTGATCGTACGAGGGTGGGCCCCGCAGGTGATGATCCTCTCCCACCCTTCGGTGGGAGGCTTCCTGACGCATTGTGGATGGAAGGCGTGGGCACGGGTGTCCCGATGCTGACGTGGCCAATGTTCTCGGAGCAGTTCTACAATGACAAGATGATCGTGGACGTGTTGGAGATTGGAGTTCGGGTCGGGGTGGAGCGCTTCGTTGATAAACAAGGATTGGTGAAGAGAGAGAAGGTGAAGTTCGCAGTTGGGAAGTTGATGGAGGAGAGTGAGGAGGGGATGGAGAGGAGGAGGAGGAGCGAGGAGCTTGCGAGAATGGCGAAGGAAGAGTTCGAGGAAGGGGGTTCGTCTTTCTCGAATACGACGTCGTTCATCCTAGATGTTGTGAAAGCGAATTCGAAGGTGCATGGTGAAGGAGTGTTGTGATTTTGCATTGGATATTATTATGTGTGAGTGTTTTTTCCTAAATTGATTGTAACTTGAGCGAGCTTTGATGTTTTATGTCGAATGTATTTGAGAATTCTATGTAGTATAAGACGTATAAAGCGTGCATGTGGAGGTGAATCAATTGGAATTACTCGTTCTACACTTCTATTATTAGAAAGGCGAAAAGAAAAGACGACGAAGAAGAAAAATACGAAGATTTGATATAAGCATTAATTAATGGATCAAATCGGACCAAATCAAATCATTTCAGAAAGTCAACAATTTTAATTCATATACTTCCTTCGTCTCTCAATTAATTTATAAGAGTAAGTAACTAAGTATATATGAGATTGTATTAATTAAGTGTTACATTTATCTAATTTTATTTACTCATTCCGTCTCACTTTACTTAGCTTCTTCTCCTAATCGTGACTCCACTACTTCAATTCGCTTGTTTCCTAAAATCAAAAGAATTAACCTTTACTTTTCGCCTTTAACATTGAACCTAAAATCTTATGCCGAAATGAAACAATCCAAATCAACTGAAACAGAGGAAGTATATGTTAATTTATTGAATATATTTAATGTTTGAAATAATACAAGATCTGATAGAATTCCGTCTCGTCTCGTCTTATTAAATATGACAAGTATTATATAGCACGTACTCACCTGCTGGTCAATCTTTGCTTCTTTAATTTCTCATCAACTAAATTAATGTTCACCTACTTTATTTCCCAACTGCTAAGTGCCAACATTTTCTTTGATGCAGAAAGTTTTCCAAGTAGTGATGGCAGCCAATTAAACAATGAATTATGCCAAAGCAATTATTTTTCTTTAGAAGAAATAAATTCCACACCAAAATTAATTGATCAATCTCTTCTTGTTAATGGACAAATTTAAATGGATTTTTTTTTTTTTTTTAAATATAGAAGCTAAATATTTTTAAATCATGCATGTTATGTGCATTGATGAATCATTTACTTCTGAGTTCTGACGACTATATATTTGGTTCACATAAAAATAAATTATGGCGTGAAAAATATAAATAAATATGAACTATTGAACTTTATTTGATCTACATCAGCTATTGTTGCATGCAAACGTAATTATAAGGTACATTAAGTATGATGAGGTTTAAATATGAATTTATACGTAATAAGCACAGTGCAATAAGCATATATACGAGGCCTTCCAAATGTCGGGCCTCGCTCTCACCGACATTTTTATCGAGATCAAGCCCGACTTGCTCGGTTTCATGAGCCATTGCGGGTGGAGCTCGGTTTCGGAGAGCTTGTATTACAGTGTTCCGGTGGTGGCGGTCCCTTTTCGGGCGGATCAAGTGGTGAAGGTGGAGGTGGAGAGGGAAGAAGATGTGGAGTTTGATGGGGAAGGAGTGGCAAATGCAATACACATGGTGTTTGAGAGATGGGTTGAGGAAGAGGGTGGAAGAGATGAGAGAGAAGACGAGAAAGGACGAGGAAGACGCCATGAAGTTGTGGAGGAGCTTTCCGGAGTTTGTAGTAAGAAACCAGCTTAATGACTCGAATTCGGAAACTTTAGTCACGAAATCTAACCCCTTACTATATATCACAGTCCAATTAATATGTGCATGCATGCAAAACTTTGGTGCCTTTTTTTTTCACTCTCTCTCTCTCAAACAAGCTTGATTTTAATTATGTTCCTATTTTGCACCTTTTGCAATTAAGCTTTACTTAATGTATTTCTATCTCTATAATGGGCTACACAATGGTAAGCACTTAGGACTAGCGTGAGAGGAAAAAAGACGATACAGGGATGAAGATTTGGTTTTTATAAGCAAGCAAAATATCTTGCCATGCCTCGAGGCAAAATAATCCACTAATTCGTGAATGAAAACGAAAACAAGTTATGAAAAAGTAACACAAAAATCCCAACATGAGATATCTAACTATCCACTAAGCTAGTATACTCTAAGCTAGTATGATCTCAACTATGGGAACCTCTCACTCATAGATACAATAATTATTTTTATACAACTTTCCTATGAGTGATGTCGAGAGAGGGTTCTTCGTTCTTCTCCAACTCTTCAACTCTTTATAGTGTGGCTTGAATCTTGGAGACCAAGAAGAATTAGTTAGCACAAGAGTAGTGGAGTTGTTCCACTCTTCACACGTTCACTTCTTCATAGCAGTCTACCTTTTTTTTTTTTTTTTTTTTTAAATTTCAATTGATACTCTTCCATTATTTCCTCAACTGCATGTCTAACCCTTTATAAGCGTCTTCTTGTAGTCACCTTTATCCTCTCCTTATGTTCCCTGCATTATACTAATCGGTGTAAAACTATCACTAAACTTTATCTTGTTTTGCAAGTATTATTAAATTTTTATTTTGTTTCATCCAAAATTAATGACACGTGTCCTATGATCGAGGAAAAAGGTCTAAGTGAAATCATGGGAAAATGAGAAATTAAAATGTTTAAATAGCAGTGTAGCTGTCAAAATGGGCCAAACCCGTCGAACTGTCTGACCTTAGGTTGGGTTGGGTTTCATTAAACTTCGGCCCGACCTATTTTCGACCGGTTAGGGTTGAACCAAAAGTATAAAGAATACAGTGGGCTCGGGCTTACCCGGCCTACCCAAAAACTTATACACTAATCGGGTTGGGTTAGGTATGAATTTTTTAGGTCCAATAAGTTTTTGATTAGGTCGCGCTAGCCATATTTTCGCCTAGGGCCAGCCGGACTCGGGTCGGGTCGGCCCGACCTGAAAATTTGACAGCTCGAAATAGCAGTCTCTGAGTAACAAGCATTTCAGCTTCGATTTCCCTCTTACATAGTGGATGATATTCTATCTTCGAACTGTGTTGTATCAACTATTATAGACCCTCCTTTCTACTCTATTAGTCTTACCGGCCGGTATCCGAACCAAACCCGAAAAACCCATAACCCGAAATTTGTATTTTTTATAATCCGAACCAAACCAAACTAACATCGAACCCAAACCAAACCCAAACCGTATTTTACGGTTCGGGTTCGGTTCGGTTTTGACCCAAATTTATACATGATTTTTTTATTATTTTTTTGAGCAAATAAATGAAAATTAGGGCTTAGATATGTGCAGGAGTTATGATATGTATAATAATTAATAAATAAGGGCTTAAAAGAATGTGTAGAAATTAAGATATATAATTAATAAATAATTATGTATATATAAATTATATTATATTATTTTTATATAATATATAAATTCGGGTTTCGGGTTAGACCCAAATTATTTATGCAAACCCATACCCAAACCATAATATTTTCGGGTTGTAAATTTCAACCCAAACCAAATCAAAGGGATATAGAACCCGGACCAAACTGCCTAATTCGGTTTGGTTCGGTTCGGATTTTCGGGTTGAACCATATTTTGCTCACCCCTACTTACCGGGTATGGTATGAATACTAGTAATTAGTTAACAATGGCTTACGAATACAATTAGTGTATATAATTATAATGTTTTAGCACTTTTGCATACTTTTAACTAATAAATTTTAAATTAAATATTAAAATAAATATAAATCCTAATTGGATCGGTAAATCCAAGTCAATTTCCATAAAAGTTATATTGAATTGTAAAAAAGAGTATCAAAGGGGGGGGAAACAGAAAGTTAAGAGAGAAAAAATAATAATAATAATATATTAATTAAAAAAAAATCGATTCAAATTTCAACTAGTCCTGATTCACGTTAACCTACTTTTAAATTATTTTTCCTAACTGTTAACATTTTTTTAAATATATAGGTAGCTCAAATAATCAATAATTGGGCAACCTATAAAAATTACTAATTACACTTAATTAATTGATTAAAAATTGGGATGACAATTACATCCACCCAATTCGTTGATGCTGAATATATTTCTCAATCTCATGTGTTCTAGAAGCTCTGTATTTTATTATCTGGAAATAAAGCAAAATCTTTTTTAATGAGATTTTGCAAAATCGATTCTTAATAATTTAAAGTATTATCTCAAAAATAATAAAATTGACAATGACCGCGATAAATCCTAACTATCGTGATTTGATTATTAGTTTATTTCATGTTAGCTTGCATTGAGAATTCAAGAATGTTATATGCATTTCCGGTTTTAATTTAGTCTGTCATATATACTCTCAGTTCCAGATCAATTACCTGATTTTTTTTTAAAACGAGATTTTAAACGCGATGTCAAAAATGAATAGTTAGAGGTTCACATCAAAAAATAAGGGTTTATTTTATTCATTTTAGGAAATAGAACAATTTGTACAGATCGGTATAATTAGAAAATCAAGACTATTGATCCGAGACGGAGAGAGTATATATTAGTATTTAATTATGTAATTGTTTGTATAAGATCCAATTGAAAATAGATCGAAAAGTGGTGTTTTGTAGTGGGAAAACATTGCCTCTAGTTAGCCTAAAATCTGATTATTTATATTTAATCATCTCAAATTCGGCTACCCACAAGTATGTAGCTTAGTTTGCTCAATAAAATATCAAAAAATCTTATTTCCTTTTGGATCGATTAAATTCACATACGACTAGGGTTTCATGTGATCAGTCAATAATTAAAATTGAATCTGACCCGAGTAAACAAACGGAGCGAGTCAGCCGGAATATTACTTTCCCATAATCTTAAATAGAAGGAGGTGGACTAAGGCTGAACGGGAAAACCCTAGTGGAATAAGCCGTCAATAGATAAGCTCTCGACTACTATGTCAAGGATCACGCAGTTTAAACAGCAATTGACTCCTCCTCCGAAGCTCTATCACATTTTCCATTAGTCTCGACGATATATAGTCTTCTCATCAGAAGGAGTCGCCTGCTCTCATAACAACCACCATACCGATTGGAATCCATCACATTCTATTCAGACTATCTTTCCCAATAATCTTCCTCTATCCAACCTACAAGTAAAATATTAAATTCAGACACATCAATTTAACTCGTTGTCTTTCACTTTAATAAACTATCATCACTTTTGTCTTAATTCTCGCGCGGAAAAAAAAGTCCCTTTACCCAGTGGGACGGAGGGAGTATATTGTTTCAATTACTGATTGGCGTCGAAGATACTTTGGCTGCCCCACCCCCTTCCCCTATCGATGCTCGTCGAATGACTCTTATGCATCGGATCGGACTAATCGGACCAAAAGGTAGTGTATCCACAATTCAATTAATTACTAGCATGATTTGTACATGTGGTTAACTCTATCTGATGCGACTGCAAATAATTGAGGGGTTATTTACGGTGCAATACAATATATGCCACGAGAATTAATTCTTTTAATTACAAGACTTGACCTAGTACATCAAGTAGGGAACCCACTTGGCATGGGCTATGATTATCAATCATTTTTTTTTTTGTAGAATTCAATAAAGTGTTACCTATTTATTAAAGTACTGAAACCATAGACTTCTGAAATTAGTACTCCCTCCGTCCTCCATTTAGTGACATTAATACTATATTGGGACGTCCTCCATTTATTGACAATTTCCATTTTTGGACGTAGACCCCACAATCACTTTATACATCTACTTTTTATTATTTTAACATTTTAATACTATTAAACAATTCAAATGGACCCACAATTATTCCACTTTAACACTTTAACACATTAATTTATTATTATACCATAAAATGCGAAAAAACGCGTGCCCAAACTCCCTCCGTCACTAAATGGAGGACGGAGGGAGTATTAGAATTATATAAACTAGCTACTTGACAAAGCTTCACATGCTCATTTTCTTTCACGTAAATTTGCATCGCATCATTTCGAACAATTAATCCCTCTTCTTCACTTCTATAAATATATAGGAACTTCATTTCCATAAGTATCAACTCTTAGTCAACTCTCTCTCTCTCTCTCTCTCTCTCTCTCTCTCACATGGCGGCCCAGCTTCACTTCCTGATGATCCCCCTATTGGCGCAGAGCCACATAATCCCCCTCATCGACTTCGCCAAATCCCTCGCTCGCCGCGGCGCGTTGGTCTCAATCGTCACCACCCCTCTCAACGCCGAGCGCTACAAATCCACCGTTGCCGCCGCCGCCGCCCAGAATCTGAGAATCCAGATGCTCACCATCCCCTCCCTTGAGGCCGGGTTGCTCCCAGGCTGCGAGAATTTCGACAGCCTCGTCTCCCTCGATTCAGCCCTCGACTTCTACAACGCCCTCAACAAGCTCCGAACACCCCTCCAAACCCTAATTCAGGGTCTAAACCCTAAGCCAAACTGCATCATCTCCACCAGCGCCGTCAGATGGTCGCCGGAGGTCGCCGCCGCCTTCCAAATCCCCCACTACTTCTTTGAAACGATTTCGTGCTTCACTATGCATTGCTGCAACAAGATCCATTCCCTAGTCCGAGAGGCTGTTGCAGTAGATTCCGATTCGCAGGTTTTCACTGTGCCTGACGTTCCTCATCGAGTCGAGCTCACCAGAAACCAGTTAACTCCCGACGGCCACGAAGGCTGACCGGGATCATTCATCGAACCGGGGAACGATTGTAAATAGCTTCCAGGAGCTGGAGCCGTGGTACGTTGAGGCCTTCAGGAATGTTAGGTAGGGATACTAACAACAATATTCTGTGTGCGGTACCCAAGTTATAACACAACACAGAACAATACTCGTAACGCCAGAGATAACAATATCTACGAGGATGATATGAGAGCAGTACGAAATAGTAAATCAAGAACACGAGCAGTATACGTGGTTCGGCAGAATGCCTACGTCCACGGAGGGTCAACTGAATATGATCTACTATACGAGAGAGATTACAAAGTTACAATGGAGAAAACACTCAAAGAAGAAAACCTATCTTCTATTCCCCAAACCCGAAAGTAACTAGAAACGAGAAATCTCTCAGAACTCACAAAACCGCAGAATCGACTAAGCTCTCACCCAATGACTCTACGTCAATAACGAATACAAGCCCCATATATATAGGCTTGTATATAAACCTAATTCTTGAGGAACAAGGAATCCCAATATTTGAGGACCAAGTAATCCCAAAAGATATCCTAAAGATACCATACCAAATATATCCTAAAGATATAATAATTCCTCCAAGAATATAATATTCCATAATGGAATTTGCGGACGAATCTTCACAATTCTCCACCTCGAACGCAAATGACAGTAGATCTCTACCGAATTCAGTTTTTCCTCAAACGATGCCCCACCACAGGGCAGTACACAAGTCTCTCACCTTGAGAGCACACTAACCAACTCCAAGCAGTACCTGAACTTCGCAGTTGGTAATGCTTTGGTTAGCATATCAGCAGCATTCTCTTCAGTCGAAATCTTCCGCATCTCCACCTCCTTCTTGTTCACCATATCCCTCACAAAGTGATACTTAACATCAATATGTTTAGACCTCTGATGAAACACTTGATGTTTGACAAGATGCAAAGCACTTTGGCTGTCACAGTTTATGGAAACTGTGCCTTGATCAACTCCAAATTCTCCAATGATCCCTCTAAGCCAAACAACCTCCTTCACGGCCTCAGTCATCGCCATGTATTCGGCCTCCGTTGTAGACAAAGCTACCATAGACTGAAGAGAAGAACTCCAACTAATTACAGAACCAAACAAGTTAAAAATGTAACCTGATTGAGACTTCCTCGTATCCAGATTTGCTGCAAAATTTGAATCAACATATCCAACTAATGGATCTCCATGTGCATCAGATCGGCGCTTGTACAAAATGCCAATCTTCGAACTTCCTTTAAGATATCTGAACAACCACTTGAGTCCTTCCCAATGATACCTCCCTGGATTAGCCATGTATCTGCTTATAACACTTATGGAATGAGCAAGATCCGACCTCGTGCAAATCATCGTGTACATAACACTCCCAAGAGCATTCGCATATGGTATATGACTCATCTCCCGTGTCTCCTCTGGTGTACCGGGTTTCTGCTGTTCAGACATCTTGAAGTGTTTAGCCAAGGGAACCGTCACTTCCCTAGATTCATGCATATTGAATCTCTTCAATATCTTCTGCACATAATCATGTTGTGTAAGCCACAACTCTCCTCTATCTCGATTTCTGTAAATATCAATTCCCAAAATCCTCTTGGCGCATCCCAAGTCTTTCATCTCGAACTTGGACTTCAAATCAGATTTCAGCTGCTCCACCTCAGCCAAATCCTTGCTTGCGACCAGCATATCATCTACATACAATAGTAGATAAGTTGCAGCAGCGTTCTCTCTTCTTGATGTAGACACAACTGTCATATTGCGATCTAGCGAAACCAATGTCTTTCATATGCTCATCAAACTTCATGTTTCATTGCCTCGAACTTTGCTTCAGGCCATATAAGGACTTCTTCAATAGACAAACCTTGTCCTCATCTCCGGGTAGAACCGACCCTTCAGGCTGAGTCATATAAATGGTCTCCTTTAGATCTCCATGGAGGAACACTGTTTTGACATCCAACTGATGTAGCTCCATGTCATATTGAGCCACCATCGCCAACAAGATTCTAATGGAACAATGCTTAACCACAGGCGAAAAAAAATCATTGAAATCAATACCTTCTCTCTGTGTGAAACCGCGAGCTACGAGCCTTGCCTTGTATCGAACCTTATCGATTCCAACAACCTCAAACTTCTTCTTAAAGATCCATCTACAGCTCACCATTTCTGAGATTTGGGCTTATCGACGAGTACCCATGTTCCATTCCTCTCCATTGATTCCAATTCCTCCTTCATGGCCAGCATCCACTCCTTGCTCTCCTCGGAACTCACTGCCTCTTTATAGTTCCGAGGTTCCTCTTGATGTTCCACATTTTCAGCAACATTCAAAGCATAGAAAATCATGTCGATCGGTATGTCCGAACCTGAAAGGTGGAGTAATGTTGCTTCTGGTCCTATCTCGCGCAAGCATGTAACTCCTCAAATCTGCCGCACCAGTGTCCTCGTCAATGTCACGATCAGTGTACTCTCTGGCGTGACCCTCGATGTGCGCAGATTGTTCTTCAGGCTCCACCTGAAACTTCAGAGCGCCAATGTCATCATTAACAACTTCACGTGGCTTGTCATTCTCCTCCAAATAAGGCATGACATCCTCCTTAAACACCACGTCTCTACTGATGATGACCTTCTGATTTCCAGGCTCTGTACACCATAGTTTGTATCCCTTCACGCCTTTGGGATAACCTATGAGTATACACTTCAAAGCTCTAGGTTCCAACTTGTCTTGCTTAATGTGGGCATAGGCTCTGCAACTGAAAACCCTCAAGTATTTGTAACTCGGGGTAACACCATGCCACACCTCATCGGGTACCTTGAACTCAATTGCAGAAGAAGGGCACAAATTTATCAAATGGCACGCCGTGTTGATTGCTTCTCCCCAGAACTTCCTCGGTAGCCCGAAACTCAGCAACATACACCTCACTCTCTCGAGCAATGTCCTATTCATCCTCTCCACCACACCGTTCTGTTGTGGATTCCCAGGAACAGTCTTGTGCCTCTTAATCCCTTTCTTCTTGCAAAACTCCTGGAACTCATCGGACAGAAACTCCAATCCATTGTCTGTCCTCAAGCACTTGACCGAGACTCCTTTCTCAGTTTCAACCTCACTGCACCATTCTCTGAACCTTGTAAAGGCTTCAGACTTGTTCTTCAA
The DNA here is from genome assembly GCA_029379335.1 of Thymus mandschuricus. Classification (NCBI taxonomy): domain Eukaryota; kingdom Viridiplantae; phylum Streptophyta; class Magnoliopsida; order Lamiales; family Lamiaceae; genus Thymus; species Thymus mandschuricus. The sequence goes on from CM057078.1 coordinate 2,130,353, forward strand.
CATAAACCCATAGTTTCCTTGAGAAGTCATCTATGACAGCCATGAAATATCTGTCTCCTCCTTGGGTTTCGGTCCTAGATGGACCCCATAAGTCCGCATGGACATACTCCAAATGTGCAGCCGAGGTGTGCTTCCCAGTACCATAAGGCAACTTCTTGCTTTTGCCCAAGATACATTGTTCACAAGACTCAACCTTGAATGAGCCAGAATGTTGTAGCAAGTTCTGCTTCAACAATTCATTCAATCCCTTCTCTCCAATGTGGCCTAGCCGCATATGCCACAACATGGAATCGTCAACTGTATTAGCTTCAGATTCTCCAATCACCAGCTTTGCATCAAGGTAATACAAACTCCGGTTCCTAATGCCCTTCATGATAACCTTCGAATCCTTCATAACATGAAGTACACCATTGCCAGACTGAAAAACATACCCCTTCGCTTCTAACACGCCGAGAGAAATAAGATTTCTTTTAAGCTGGAGAATGTACCTAACTTCGGACAGAATCTTGAGAGAGCCATCATGCATTCTGAGAGTAATATTCCCTACTCCCTTCACGCCACACAACTCGTCATTGCCGAGCAACACAGATCCAAAACTCACGTACTTGAGATCTTCGAACCACTCCTTGTGTGAACTCATGTGGAAACTGCATCCAGAATCAAGAATCCACTCATCACATATGTTAGAATCTAACACATTCAGCATCTCGGCATTCTCGACCATCTCAGTAACCTCGGCATTAGGTTATTGATTCTTGAGGGCTTCCTTCTTCTTTAGGGCATAACAATCTTTCACAATATGCCCAGGCTTCTTGCAATACTTGCAGCTCCTGGTCTCTCTCTCCTTCGATCCCTTGTCCTTCTCACTGGCAGATTTCTTGTTGTCATGAAAAGGCTTCTTGAACTTTCCTTTCGAAAAGTTCTTCTTGACGTTCAGGCTTTCAGCAGCCTGATCTTGATGTTTGACCTCGTTCGATTTCTGCAACTCCTTGCCCTTCAATGCAGATTGAACTTCACTCAAAGTCATGGTTTTCTCTCTACCATACATCATAGCATCCTTCAGGTGTTCGTAGGACTTCGGAAGGGAATTCAACAAGATGATGGCCTTGTCCTCATCATCAATCTTGATGTCTATGTTCTCCATATCATCAAGAACCTTATTAAACTCATCTATCTGATCCAAGATGGGTTTATCCTCCACAATCTTGAAGGAATACAGCCTCTGCTTCAAGTACAAACGATTGACAAACGATTTAGTCAAATAAAGACTCTCCAATTTTTGCCAAATATCCGTAGCAGACTTCTCTTTGGCGACCTCTCTCAAAACCTTATCTGACAAGCACAGAATGAGGGCACTGTGCGCCTTCTCCTTGATCTCGTCCCTCTTCTCTTCTTTAACGGCCTTCACGAAATCAGCTTCAGGATTGATAGCATCCGCCAAGCCTTGTTGTGTCAACAAAGCTTTCATCTTAATCCTCCATAGACCAAAATCGTTCACCCCTGTGAACTTCTCTGCGTCAAACTTCGTGGTAGACATCGTAGATCCGATTCCCACAGACGGCGCCAATTGTTAGGGATACTAACAACAATATTCTGTGTGCGGTACCCAAGTTATAACACAACACAGAACAATACTCGCTACGCCAGAGATAATAATATCTATGAGGATGATATGAGAGCAGTACGAAATAGTAAATCAAGAACACGAGCAGTTTACGTGGTTCGGCAGAATGCCTACGTCCACGGAGGGTCAATTGAATATGATCTACTATACGAGAGAGATTACAAAGTTACAATGGAGAAAACACTCAAAGAAGAAAACCTATCTTCTATTCCCCAAACCCGAAAGTAACTAGAAACGAGAAATCTCTCAGAACTCACAAAACCACAGAATCGGCTAAGCTCTCACCCAATGACTCTACGTCAATAACGAATACAAGCCCCATATATATAGGCTTGTATATAACCTTAATTCTTGAGGAACAAGGAATCCCAATACTTGTGGACCAAGTAATCCCAAAAGATATCCTAAAGATACCATACCAAATATATCCTAAAGATATAATAATTCCTCCAAGAATATAATATTCCATAATGGAATTTGCGGACGAATCTTCACAAGGAAGGAGAGAGGAAACGTGTGGACCATGGGCCCGGTTTCTCTCTCGAACCGCGACGACTCAGAGAAGTTCAGGAGAGGGAACGAGGCCTCCATCGACGAGAACTACTGCCTCAGTTGGCTCGACTCCATGGAAAGGAAATCCGTAATCTACGCCTGCTTCGGAAGCCTCTGCTACCTATCTCTGCAGCATATTAAGGAGATAGGGTTAGGGCTCGAAGAATCCGGTTCGCCATTCGTATGGATCATCAGAAAGCAAGAGAGTATTTCAGAAGAGGTGGAGAGATGGCTGGAGGAGGAGGGATTGGAGGAGAGAGTACGAGGCAAGGGTTTGATCGTACGAGTGTGGGCCCCGCAGGTGATGATCCTCTCCCACCCTTCGGTGGGAGGGTTCCTGACGCAGTGTGGATGGAACTCATACTCTCGAAGGTGCATGCAGCGGAGTCCCGATGCTGACATGGCCGATGTTCTCGGAGCAGTTCTACAACGAGAAGATGATCGTGGGTGTGTTGGGGATCGGGGTTCGGGTCGGGGTGGAGAGCTTCGTTGATAAACAAGGGTTGGTGAAGAGAGAGAAAGTGAAGTTCGCAGTGGGGAAGTTGATGGTGGAGAGTGAGGAAGGGATGGTGTTGGTCCCGGGAAAGAGTAATTGGTGTATGGGGGGGGGGGGGGGAATACACCAATAACCAACCGTTTTTGACTTTTATAAAATCAGGTCGATCAAAGGTCGATTGTCAAGGTCGATCCTTATCAGAGACAGGTTGATCTATCAAGCTCGTTTGGGAACAAGCTTGATTTATCAAACTGTGCTTATGCGGAAGTTGGTGAAGGTTGATTTACTCTTTGAAAAATCTAAGGTCGATACTGAAATGCAGGTTGATGCTTGATATGCAGGTTGATGCTCGTCAGTTTGATAATGAAATGAAAGGGCGATAAATAAAGAGAGAGAGAGAGAGAAAGAGAGAGAGAGAGACACCGCGATATAGCGTGGTTCGGAGAAACCCTCCTACGTCCACGTCAGGTCGACTCGACCTGAGAATCCCTTTACCTTTGGATTCAACCTCTCTCTTATTTATACTGACTGAGTATCAGTTCTAAATACACTCTAACCTGAATATATCTAGACACGAGTTTTGGGTCGTGACCCTTACAACCTTTCGTACAAAACGTACAAACAACCTTTCACACACTACAGAGCTTGACTAACTCTACAATGGTGAAACACTAAACAATCTTTCTAACTTCGAACGGGTCGGAGAAGAAGATGTTGAATCAACGACAAGCAGCAGTGAACGCTTCGTCGTTGGGCTTTTATCGGAGTTGAGAGTCTCTCTTTGTCAAGTGTTTGGGAAACTAATCGGATTTCGAACACTTGAATGGATATGAACTTGAGAGAGACTTTGACAGAGATTTGGCGTTGATAGCTTGAGTTTCACGTACTTGAATCCGATAATGGCTGAAGTATATATGGGAAGTTTTGAAAAACTAGCCGTTGGAGTCAGGCTGACGTGGCACTAGCCGTTGGAGGCTGACTCACTTCTAGCCGTTGGGAAAGTTCGTCCTTGCTGGCACACCACGTGGCAAGGATCAGGTCGTGTTGCTCCATGAAGGCGGGGCATCGACCTTGATGAGATAATCCAGCACTTGAAATCTTCTAAGACAATGCAGGCTGGAAGCTTGATAAGGAAGGTCGATAGACAGGCAGATATGCCAGCTCGATCCGAATGAGGCAGGTCGATAATCGACCTTTCTCTTACAGGGTGGATCGAACTTGCATTTGAACATTAGAGAGTGTCGACCTGTACTAACAGGTAGCAGGTCGATCTATCGGCCTTGACCCTAAACAAGTAAAATGTGCCTAAGTGTGGTTTCGATAAACATCATCAAAATCAAACTGCAAGGGGTTCCCAACAGATGGAGAGGAGGAAGAGAAGTGAGGAGCTTGCTAGAATGGCGAAGGAGGCGTTCGAGGAAGGGGGTTCGTCTTTCACGAATACGACGTCGTTCATTCAAGATGTTTTTAAAGCGAATTCGAAGGTGCATGGTGAATGATTGTTAGAATGGGTGTTGTGATTTTGCATTGGAATCTTGTTTAATTTGTGAGATGCATGGATAATTAATGTGTGATTTGTTTACCAAACGATTTTAATTAAGCGAAGCTTTTATTCGGATGTTCTACATCGATTGTATTTGAGAATCCCAATTCCAATATACTAGCTCCCTCTATCTTCGGGGCGGAGCTAGAAATTACGGATAGACCAGGTGAAGTTACATAAATGTGTATTTGATCGGGCCAAAAAAGATATATACATACAATGATACAAATGTGAGGTTAAAATACTAAGTACTAGAACAGCCTCCCAAGCTTTAACATCGATAGCCTTGATGTAGGATCTAGTTCTAACTTTCCAATATGAATATATAGTTAGAACCATCCAACACCGGTGGACAGTTGAATCTTGGATTCATCGGATCCATCGTGAGCAACTCCGTAGGATCACACTTAGTACGTCAAGTGGAGGCTCTGGATACCACTTGTTAGTGTTGCTCGCCTGGATAATAAGAAATATATTGACAATGTTGAACCAACACAGCCAACAACATAGAAATGTACAGCGGAATTTTAAACAACTCAGAATAAAAATTTTCCACATACAAGTTATTTACAATTACTTGCGGATGCCTCAGGGCGAAAACACTCCACTATGACATGTAAAAGTACAAAAACAAAAACTATCTTCAGCACAATCGATACTGAAGACATGCAAACTAAGTGTTACAGCAAAAGAAACAAAAAGCAATTCCTCACCAGATGTTGTGAGGAATGCTTAAACAACACTTTTAGTAAACTCTCAAATCTATCTATGATTTTTCTCTCTGTATGTGCCTTGTCTATGTATTTCCATGATCTCCACATTCTCCAAGATCTCTATGATCTCTCTCCACCATGTTGCAGTCAATGTTCCTCATGTTGTGGTAGTAAATGTAGTAAATGCTGTAGTGAATGTTGCTCCATCATGTGGCAGTTTCAAGAATTAATTTTCAATTCTGCGGTTTCAACCTTCACTGCACAATCTAGCGGTTTCACTGTAACTTCACATTTCAACCTTCAAGAAAAAATTAGTGAATAAAGAACAAAAATATATTAATATATTTTTGTTAGTTTCACAACAAATAATATGAGTAAATGACATATGGATCAAATCATACGGAGATAGAATTAGATCCTCTAGAATTGAAAATATAATATCCCATGAGATTGTAATGGCTACCTTCAAGCTCCAATTTCCTTCACCGAGAATCCTCGAAGAATCCCTGCAAAACAAACCGGAGGAATGGATGGGGGTCCTCCGGGAAGAACCTCCGACGCCCAAGTCAGTTCCTTCGAAGAAGAAAACCTTGAAGATGAAATGCGTCAAGTATAAGCTAAGAGTAGAGAGTGAGTAAAAAGTGTGTACCAAATGTATGAAGTGAGCCCTGTATTTATAGATGTAAATGGTGGTGGTATTCCTGTAAATTTTCTATTGCGTAGGATATTTCAGTCTTTTAAATAGAAGATACTTATAAGGTTAACAACCTATTCGAATAGGACACGTGTTGAAGGAATATAATTCTGTTAGGACACGTGTTGTGTTACGTAGATAGATAAGCTAGAGAACTATATTCACAATGTAATTATATTATAATTAATTTAATAAAGATACTAAGAGTGTGGCAGATCCTCTCAGATGCCTTCTTTCACTTGGGTAGGACTTTGCTCTTGCCGCCCTACTACTTACTAGAACTAGGATTTGGCTCTTGGCTCTTGCCAACTTTGGCTCTTGGCTCTTGCCATCTTTGGCTCTTTCATCTAGGATTTAGCTCTTGACTCTTGGCTCTTGCCATCTTTGATTTAGCTCTTGGCTCTTGGCTCTTGCCATCTTTGGCTCTTGCCATCTATTTCCTTTCAATCCTATTAAGGTCAACCACTTAGGGGTTTATTACTATTTTATTTAATCCGCTATTTATAATAAATATTTACTCTCTATCAATTAGAGTTAAAATTAACTACAACAATGCCCATGATCTTCATGGAAGCAACAATATTTGTCCTTGGAACGCCGGTTCGGTCCTCCATTCATGGGACGGGGTTTCTCGAACAGATTAACATGGAGTTTGTAGATTTCTGCCCTTGACTTCATCAGTGGAGTGTACTGAGCGCGAGGTGGGTCTTTATACCGACACAGTCCGAGCCTGGAATCTAACGGACCGCATTGTATCCGGTCTAGTGCACTTTGCCGATTTTGACTTCGGCCATCTTCCTTTCTCTTCTTATCCGAAGTGTCGCCTTTGTCGCCCTCACGTTTTCTCCAATCAGCTTCGTCGACCTTGGCGAATCGATCTGCAATGTCCCATAGTTCCGTTAGGATTATATACTGAAAAGCGTACTTTTTATGCTTAGTTATATAATACTTCTTCCTGTTTTATGAAATAAATAAAGTCATATGTTTTACATATTTATTCGTGTTATGGTTATGCAAATAAATGTTGTGTACTATATATTATAGATAATATGGTGTGGGTGGTCACATATAAGATCATATTATTGGACTCTTATATACTTAAGTAGTGTTTGCAACCTAAGTAATCATGGACAAATTACTTGTTAAAGTTGTAGTATAATGCTTGATATTAGCTGGTCTTAGCTATTAGCTTATATTAATGCATCCAATTTCATTGAGCATGATCGCGGTGAGATAAATCCTTTTGTACTGATTTAATAAAGGATTTAAGATCTCGGACGATTATTATTTCTTAATTCTAGTTATTCAATTATATATTTATAATAATTATTATTACTTTGATTTATCAATGAGTGGGAGTTATTTCAACTCAAAGTATCTTGATATTTTGGATATATAATAATATTATAAATATGATAATTAATATTATAGCTAGAAATTGTATCTCGGTTGAGTCCGAGTTGATGATGTACCCTTGAGGCGCTCTAAAGATTATTACATTAAATCCTGCAGGTGGATTAAGTTCTGATATAATAATAAGGTCGAGCGGGGTACTACTCTCAGTTGAGATATTAATTAATTAAAGCTATCAGTAGCTAAAATTAATTAATGGGCATGCGATATCTTAAATACAGGAAATAATTTAATAATTCAAAAGGAGTCCGGATTGTAATAATTTGGGAAATGGACGACAGTGCAATATTATTTCTTTAGTGGAATGAAATAATATTAATATAATTAAGTAAAGTATTCGGACCCAGAATATTTGGATTATTAATTATATTGGGAGGCCCAGTCCAAATCCTCCTTAAGATCCCTAGTGTAACCCAACAGATACAAGCCTGGCCAGTAAGAAAAACCCTAAACCTAATCTACCTCTATGTATATAGATGGTGAGATGGGATTCCGTCAGATGTGTGTGACATACGTGCTTCATATGAGAATCGAGAGTGACGGCTAAGGTTTTACTATGAGGAAGAGAAGAAAGATTTTTGTCCATCCGGAATTCTTCTCCGTGCTCGGGAATACTCTAGAAGATCTTGGGGTTTACGAGAAGAGCTAGATCTCGTGTGCAGAGATCTAGTGCGTAGAATTCTTCACCAAAATCTCATTTTCCGGCTGGATTGCCCAACAAGCTAGGTATAAATTCTAGATCTACTTCCGCTTTAAGATCTAGGATATTGTATGTTTAAAATTTTGTTTAATTGATTAACATCCGAGTGATCTTCATGGATCCAACAATTGGTATCAAAGTCAATTTGGCTCTTTTTGATTTAATTAATTAAAATTATAAATTTCATATTATTTGTTCTTGGATGCAAATTTTTGTGTTTTGCAGAGATCCAATTATCATGTTTAATATGAATGATTACGGTTTTAATTATGTATTATAATCGGTGTGTTTTTGGTCGCGTTTGTAAAACACGAGGGTTGATCGTGTTATATTAGGTTTTATTTTTCGTTTTTCAATGTAAATTCGATGCAAAATAGTCATATCTATATAATCGATCGAACCACGGTGGAGAGGAAACTAGATCTCGTCGGAAATCGAGGACGGGGCGGCAGCTTGATGGCAACGTCCGCAACGCACTAGGGTTCCGCCCTACGCGGCTGTTGCGACTCGGCGATGCCGGCGGCAGCCACCACTCGACCTTCTCGACGACAGGGGCATGTCAGAGGAAGGTGCAGCAGTGCCCGGCGGTGCAGCGGCGCCATGCAACGGCAGCAGCGCGGGCTAGGGTTTTTCAAAACCCTAGCGGCTCGTGGCGGCTGTGGGCGACGATGGACAGTCGTCCGGCTTCTCCGTAACATTTTTGTTTATTTATTTTTTTTGTTTCACCCGGGCGGGTATCTGGGACTGGGTTGCCAGGGGCTTGGCTCCGCCCCTGTCTGTCCTATCCTAAACGATTTTTTAACAAAAGGAATCAAGACGAAAATGTTTAATTAGTTTCTAATGTGTGGTTGTCAATAAAGGCGTTTGAAATATTTGGTTGTTAATCAATGAAATATTTGTTTACAAATATTATTATTTCCTATAAAAATTAGTCATCTAATGTGTAACGTCCCACATAGAAAAATGGGTTGGGGGAAGTTGTATAAAACGTATATATGTAGCGTGCATGTGGACATGTGTTAGGATTGGTGAAACGGTTCAATAAAAAAATGATGTTAAGATTTGTGAGACGGGAAAGTGTATCATCCGTACTTAAAAAATGTGATACATTTTTGCATATTAATGAAATGGTGGATAAAATGGTTTGTAAAAAAAATTGTAGGACCATATATTAGAGGGAAAGTTGAGTAGTTAATTTGATAAATACTCCTTGTCCATATTATTACGACACTTTATTATTCAATCTTTTAAACAAAAATGCTACGGAGAAATGTCGAATAGAGTACTAAGCTAATTTGCTCTTAGCTATCATTCGCCGATTTAACAAAGGATCCATATTGGTTTATTATGGGGTAAGTTGGCTTTTAATATTTTATATATATAAAGTCATAATTACCCAATTATTGTGCAAATATGACATAATTATATGCATTTAAAATAAGTCTAATCATTGCACATCACATGCATGATTTTAAAATATTAAGCATATAGTACTATATTATATAAATAAATCCAACTAAACCAACGACTTTTAATTATTTAATATAAAACTCGAAAAAATAAACGAACGAAGTACGATACCTTAAAATTTTGGGGCATGTACGTGGGGACACCGATTAAACTTGTTCATGTATACAAATAAATTCAAAACGAAATCATGAGGTTGGATGAAGTAATGGGATGGTGCAAATTTTTTTTTTTTTTTTTTTTTTTTTTTTTTTTTTTTGAAACAATTAACAGGAAATTTAAGGGCCGCACCACGGAGGACTCGAACTCGAAACATTTCAGGTCCGAGATTTATTCTTTAACCCCCTACCGCTTAGCCAACACACACACACACAAATTCGCTCCCAAAGAGGATCGAACCCGGGACCCTCACTAAAGAGAGGAACCCGGTGCAAATTTTGATATGAACATACTTGTAGTAAATAAATCCTCCACCATGATTTCACCCCCTCTCGCTTCAAGGTAGTCTCCGTCGTCCCCGGTCAGCTCTATGCCGCCGGAACTGCATCCCAGCAGCGGCGCTTCCATCCCACGCCGCCGTTAGCTAGGTTGACAACGAACGTACGATTCAGGCAACTATACATACCCTTGTTTGATACAGTGGACTAAACTAATCCTCACACATTTCATTGATTTTGCGTAAGAAATGAAAAACGGTGCATTTCATAGAAAAATGGTAATAAATAATTACATGTACAACTACAACGCACCATTCATTACAATGCATCAATTCATTACAATACATGTTTTATTGAATTTTATGTTTAAAGCATTTTATACTTATTGTGTATTGCAATAATCATGGTTAAATCAATATCAGTCATAGATTTTAGTGATATTAGTAATCAAGATATATTCATATTTCACATGTCAGGGTTTATTAGTAAACCCTAGAAATAATCATAATATTAAAATAATTTATTATAAATTAAAATTTTGAAAAAAAAAAAAATACATATGATTAATAGATATTGAGATTTGTAACACGGTTGAGACACGAAAATGGGAAGCAGGGGATCTCAAGTGGTACCAATTGTATAATAAAATTTACTTTTTAAAATTTTAGTATAGTATTATCCCTCCTTCGCACTTTATTAGTTCCACTAGGAATAGTCAAGGAAAACAGAGATAAATAAATTAAATACTACTAATTATTTTAGTAATTAAATTAACAATAACTTACGATTATAATTAGGGTTAGGGCTGTCTATTAATTCGGTTTTTGGTTCTCGGTTATACTCGGACCGAACCGGAACCGAAACGGTTTAGGATAACCATAAACCAAATATTCGGTTATTGGATCGGTCACGGTTCCTATATTTTTGATATTTTTGGTTTTCGGTTAACCGAAACCGAATATGGTTCCGAACCGAAAAAACGAAAAACCGATTTAATTATACACATAATATATATTTATATATTATCATAATATTAATGTATATATATGTAAAATATTCCCCAATCGGCCAACCCAATCACTACGAGATTCAAATTATTCAATTATAATATTCTAACTCTGTAACCCCTCCCGCCGCTGGCCCCTTCCCTTCCCGCCACTGACTTCTAGGTATTTTGATATTTGATGATTTTAAATAGTTAAACATGCATTAAAATATATATATAAAAAAAATCTCGGTTAACCGGAACCGAATCGGAACCGAACAGGTTCGATTCCGGATAACCGAAATTTTATTTGGTTAGGATCTCGGTTCCAGGGTTGAAGCAATTTTCGGTTCGGGTAACTGAAAAATAATCGATTTTGATATACGATAGATATATTATATGACAGGAACGGACGATCCCTATGAAATTGAAATGCCTGTTACTTCGCCCATTTGCCTTAATTCTATTTTCAACTAGTCGTGTTTCACGTTCACCTACTTTTAGATTATTTTTCCTCATTGTGAACATTTTTTTAAATAAGTAGCTCAGATAATCGATAATTGGACAACCTATAATTAATTAATTAAATATTGGGATCACAATTACGTACATCCACCCAATTCATTAATGCTGAATATATTTCTCAATCTCATGTGTTCTAGAAGGTCTTTCTTTAGTTCCTAGGCAAATGCATGTGTGTTTTATCATCCGGAAATAAAGCAAAGATCTTTATTATTGAGATTTTGCAATATCGACCCCTCCTCCGAAGCTCTATTACATTTTCTACCGGTCGGCGACATATAGTCTTATAATCTCATCCGACGGAGCTGCCTACTCTTGTTCACCACCATTCCAACTGAAATCCATCACTTGGTTGACACTCTCAATCGGTCTTCATCGAACGACTCTTACGTTTGGTCTAATCGACATGTTATTAATATATATATACGCCTTACCAATCGGATCGACCAAACAAATCGAAAGGTGGCATGGTGTATCCACCATTCAACAATTACTAGTATGTTTTGTGATGTGGTTAACTGTATATATGGGATGTGACTGCAAATAATTGAGGGGTTATTTATGGTGCAATACAATATATGCCACGAGAATTAATTCTTTAAATTAAAAGACTTGACTAAGTACATCAAGTAGGGCACCCACTTGGGCTATAATTATCAATCACTTTTAAAGGTGTTTAGTTTATCGCCGCGAATCATTGTCATATTTTATTTATTTCAAGAAAATAAAAACTAGAAAAATAAATGTGACAAAATCAATATTTCCCCGACGAAATTCTTTCACCGAATCATTGATTTCCTACCCAAAGAAATGTTTTTGAAATTGTTTTCACCTGATATATAAAAAATAAATAAATTGACAAGCTAAAATAGCTTCTCGAAGAAACAACCTAAAATACATATAGAAACGGCAACGTAAATGCTCTCCTGCTCACTGTATACAATACTAGTGTGTCTAACGTTATTCGTGTATATATATTAAAATGCACGCGATAGATAGGGGAGCATTATTCGAAACAACTAATTAAAGTAATTGAACCATAGTCTTCTGGAATTAGTATTATTATATTAACTATTTGACAAAGCTGCATATGCTAATTTTCTTTCACGTAAATTTGCATCGCATCATTTCGAACAATTTATCCCTCTTCTTCACTTCTATAAATCAAATAGGAACATCATTTTCATAAATATCCACTCTAGTCAACTCTCTCTCTCTTTCTCTCTCTCTCTCATGGCTGCCCAGCTTCATTTCCTAATGATCCCTCTACTGGCGCAGAGCCACATAATCCCCCTCACCGACTTCGCCAAATCCCTCGCCCGCCGCGGCGCGTTGGTCTCAATCGTCACCACCCCTCTCAACGCCGAGCGCTACAAATCCACCGTCGCCGCCGCCGCCGCTCAGAACCTGAGAATCCAGATGCTCACCATCCCATTTCCCTCCTCTGAGGCCGGGTTGCCCCCAGGCTGCGAGAATTTCGACAGCCTCGCCTCCCGATATTCAGCCCTCGATTTCTACAACGCCTTCAACAAGCTCCGAACACCCCTCCAAACCCTAATTCAGGGACTAAACCCTAAGCCAGCCTGCATCATCTCCAGCAACGCCGTCAGGTGGTCGCCGGAGGTCGCCACCTTCTTCCATATCCCCCACTACTACTTCGAACCGATATCGTGCTTCGCTATGCATTGCTCCGACAAGATCAATACCCTAGGTCGAGAGGCTTTTGCAGTAGATCCCGAGTTGCAGGTTTTCACGGTGCCTGACGTTCCTCATCGAGTCGAGTTCACCAGAAACCAGTTACCTCCCGCGGCCTCGAAGGCCGACCGGGATCTTTCATCGAACCGTGGAACGATCGTCAACAGCTTCAAGGAGCTGGAGCCGTGGTACGTTGAGGCCTTCAAGGAGGAGAGAGGGAACGTGTGGACCGTGGGCCCGGTTTCTCTCTCGAACCGCGACGACTCAGAGAAGTTCGGGAGAGGGAACGAGGCCTCCATCGACGAGCACTACTGCCTCACCTGGCTCAACTCCATGGAAAGGAAATCCGTAATCTACGCCTGCTTCGGAAGCCTCTGCCACCTATCTCTGCAGCAGATTAAGGAGATAGGGTTAGGGCTCGAAGAATCCGGTTCGCCATTCGTATGGATCATCAGAAAGCAAGAGAGTATTTCAGAAGAGGTGGAGAGATGGCTGGAGGAGGAGGGATTTGAGGAGAGAGTGCGAGGCAAGGGTTTGATCGTACGAGGGTGGGCCCCACAGGTGATGATCCTCTCCCACCCTTCGGTGGGAGGCTTCCTGACGCACTGTGGGTGGAACTCGACTCTCGAAGGCACGTGCGCCGGAGTCCCAATGCTGACGTGGCCGATGTTCGCGGAGCAGTTCTACAACGACAAGATGATCGTGGACGTGTTGGGAATCGGGGTCCGGGTCGGGGTGGAGACCTTCGTTGATAAACAAGGGTTGGTGAAGAGAGAGAAGGTGAAGTTCGCTGTGGAGAAGTTGATGGGGGGGAGTGAGGAGGGGATGGAGATGAGGAGGAGGAGCGAAGAGCTTGCGAAAATGGCGAAGGAGGCGTTCGAAGAAGAGGGTTCGACTTTCTCGAATACGACATCGTTCATCCAAGACGTTTTGAAAGCGAATTCGAAGGTGCATGGTGAATGAGTGTTGTGATTTTGATTGAATATTATTATGTGTGAGTTTCTTCCTAAATGATTGTAACTTGAGCGAGCTAGCTTTTATGTTATATGTCGAATGTATTTGACATTTCTATATAGTATGAGACGTATACAGCGTGCATGTGGAGGTGATCAATCAATCGGAATTAATCGTTCTATTCTTCTATGATTAGAAAGCCAGCTCCGATCCTCTATAATCTATCGGGTATAACATGTTTTATTGCATTTCTAAATAATTCACACGTGATATAATTAAAGGTTAAGATTTAAATAAGAAAAATAAATAACTTAATCATTTTAAGATTTTAAACCTTAGACTTTGTCAACCGTCAATTACTCAGTGTTATATATATATATATATATATATATATATATATATATAGAGGAGAGATCAAATAAAAAACCAACTTTTGATAAAAAATAAGAAACAATCCGATTCATTCATTTTGAAAGATCAATGGTCAAAAAAATTATGTATTTCTGATGGATATATAACTTTCTATAGTTATTGGAGGGACATTATCGTATTTTTCTCATGAAAGTAGACGGTTACCCTTAAATTAAGGAAATCGTTTTAATTACTCTATTTATATGTGCTTTTGCCTACTAGTCTACTACGGCTATCTCTCTCTCTTAATATTACAAAATTATTATTCACATGCTTACATAATACTGTGGTTTCGATAATTAAAAAAAAAAAAAAAAAAAAGCCATAATATTGTATGCAACTTGATAATGCATTATTCTAGAGTACTAAATGCATTATAATAGTGTCTAATTGCATTATAATTGTATTTGTAATTTTTTTAAATGTATTATAGAGATACTCTAAAATGCATTATATTGAAATTCTTTATGCATTATGAAAAATATTGAAATGCATTGTGCATTGTGCATAACTGCATTATGCATTATCGAAAATGGAAAAAAAATATATAAATTGCATTATTAGTTATTTTTTGAAACACAATGCAACATAATTAATTTGGGAAACATATTGCATTAAATGAAATAATTTGAAAAATATTGAAATGCATTGTGCATAACTTCATTATGCATTATCGAAAATGGAAAAAAATGCATTATTAGATATTTTTAAAACATAATGCATCATGAATTAATTTGGAAAACATATTGCATTATATAAAATAATTTTGAATACTATTAATTATTGCAAATATTATAGAAAAATCGATTGTTTGTAACTTTGTATTATATTGGTTAGGTTGATTTAAATATAATAATAAATATCATTATCAATCCCATAATTGTCGGCTTATTTTGTACGCATATGATGATAGAGTTTTTATTTTATTTTACTAATTTACCCTTATAAGTTAAATAAGTCAACATTTATAATATTTATTGGATTTATCTAAAATCTCACGCTAATTATCCTGGCCGTACATATTTCATCCATCAAGGGACCATAATGCTTCTCATTTTTTACCCAAATTGAATTTTTTACCAGATCTCACCCCTATATATATATATATATATATATATATATATATATATATAACATTTGTCTCATGTTATTTATAATATTAATTTGTTGGATATATATAATAATACAAGCTATGAAATAACAGAGAAAGTGATAGAATTTCATCTCGTCTAATCGAAAACTAAATACTAGTATTACATACTAGCTAGTAGTATACTCACCTGCCGGTCAATCTTTGCTTTTAATTTCTGATCATCAACTAAATTAATGTTCACCTACTTTATTTCCCCAACTACTAAGTGTTAACATTTCATTGATGCAGAAGTTTTCCAAGTAGTGATGGCAGCCAATTAAACAATGAATTATGCCAAAGCAATTATTTTCCTTTAAATGCCATTACCTTTACCAAAATTGATAACATGCTCTCCTTGTCGGTGGACAAATTTAAATAGACTTTTTTTTTAAATATAAATATAGATGCTAAATATTTTAAAATCTTGCATGTTATGTGCATTGATGAGAATTATTTACTTCCGACGGTTATACACCGACAAATTTAAATAGACTTTTTTTTTTATATAAATATAGCTGCTAAATATTTTAAAATCTTGCATGTTATGTGCATTGATGAGAATTATTTACTTCCGACGGTTATATACTTAGTTTGTGTATAAATAGACTAGTCGTTGAAAATCGACGGGATTCAATTTATTTTGTCATTGCACATAAAATTTGTATATAAAATACATAATTATCTATATTAATTATTGCAATCCGCCCGTTACTTGTAGCAATAAAAAAAATTATGTTAAAGCGTAATATTATAATCTCATGTTAGCCCGTTGTTCGACATAACGTTAGCATGAATAGTGCAAATCTACCCGTTAATTTTTTTCATTAGCCCGTTCGATATAACGTTGGCATCTATATTTAATTATTGCAATCCGTCCGTTACTTGTAACAGCAAAAAAATATGCTAAATTAGCATAATATTATAATCTCATGTTAACCCGTTGTTCAACATAATGTTAACATAATTAGTGCAAATCTACCCGTTAATATTTCCGTTAGCCCGTTTGAGGCTTTTTAGAATTTTTCATTTTTGAGATTTCTACAATATTAATATAATCTACTTCCCCAAATCAAGTATGATTTTTGATGAACATATATAATCTATTTATATTTGATAAAGAAGTCCTTACTGTGATATAATTAGATTAATTTTTTATATATATATAAGTGGAAGCCACATATTAAAAATTAGGAAATTAATCACCAAATCCATGATAATACTCAATTATATATATTCGATTATATATATATTGATATGTTTGATGTTTGATTAATTGTCGAGGTTGATTGGTAATAGTCGATTATATAAATTCAATTATATATATATATATATATATATATATATATATATATATATATATATATATAGGGTACCATTCTGGTAGAAACTAATCTTAAGTTGAAACTTAGAAACCGACCATATCCATTGATTTTGAGGATCCAATGGATGAGATTAAATGAAAGAATGCATTAAAAAAATAAAATAATGTGTTATTAAGGACAAATTCGTCCAGAAAAATATTTAAAAAATAAAATAAAATCACATTCCATAATAATAGGAATTTTCCATAACCAACCTACACTACTCCACTTCTCTTGCATCAATGCGATTTCCGGCCAGATCTTAATGACAATCGTAAAACGGACGACCGGGTTTTATTCTACTCGAAGAGACAAAGAGATTCATGGGTGGATTGCTCATTTTGGTGGAGAAACGAAGGAGATATTCGATGAAGAAGTCGAACCAGCAGAGAAATCGCGACTTTATCGGCGGCGTAAACTTCCAGACGCAATTCCGGCCTCATCGGCGATCGGATTCAGATGGGCGACCTACCGTTGGAAATGTCTTGAAGTGTAGAACATGT
The DNA here is from genome assembly GCA_029379335.1 of Thymus mandschuricus. Classification (NCBI taxonomy): domain Eukaryota; kingdom Viridiplantae; phylum Streptophyta; class Magnoliopsida; order Lamiales; family Lamiaceae; genus Thymus; species Thymus mandschuricus. The sequence continues at coordinate 2,147,555 of CM057078.1, forward strand.
TTCTGGGTGGTCCCATCCAATTTGATAGAGATTTGAGTTCAAATTTTAATATGTTTCATAACAACAATCGAAATGCATCAAAATGACCAGAATATGCATTGATAATCAATTTGAGTTACAATGAATTGTTTGTGATTACTCAACAATTGTTGCACATCCAAATAGTTTTGGAGCATATATTTAGGCCACGAGTTGTTGAATATTAATAGATCTTCTTTTCGTTTACAAAATTTGATTTATGGATCAATATACGTTTTTTTGTTTCATAAAATATGTATTAATGTTGCATATATTTTCAAACTAAACCTATTAGGAAAAACTAAACCCTAACTTGTAGGGGAAGCTAAACTCTATCATATAGGGAATATTAAACCATAACTTGTTGGAAAAGTTAAACCTTAATAATAAAACCGAACCCTAATGCAAAAATGATAAGAATATGCATCAAAGTTATATGCACAATAATCTACCAAAATATTTACGTATGCAAGCCTAGAATATGAAAGGAAAATGCATCATAATTACAAGAATATGCAATTTATAACTTATTATATACCAAATGAAAGAATAATAAAAATGCATCAAAATGAAATCGGAAATGCAACAAAATTAGCATAATGTGCATATTCTTGACACTAAACACACTAGAGGAATCTAAACCCTAACCCGTATGGAACGATAAACCCTAACTTGCATACGTATTTTTGTTGCACAAAATATATAATGTTGTTGCATATTCTTGGAGCTAAACCCAGTAGGGAAGCTAAACCCTTAACCCAGTAAAAAAATATTAAACCCTAACCCGGTAAGGAAAGGTAAACCCTAACATGTAGTGAATGATAAACACTAATCCATAGGGGAAGCTAAAACCCTATTCGGGTATGATATACCATGACTTGTAGGGAAACTTAAACCCTAACTCATATGGATACTAAACCCTAACAGGACAAACTGAAGCCAAATATGAAAATGAAATAGAAATGCATCAGACTAAGTCATGAATGCAACAAAATCGACATAATATGCATTATACCCAATATACCACAGTTATTTCATGTGAATAATAACAATTGTTATGGTTGCTTACATTATGCGATGCTCCTCAAGATTCATTCTCCGTTATTGTACTTTGCCAAACGTATATTCTGAATAATCAATCTTCAACAAAATTTAAAATAATCAATCTTTTAAAAAAAAAAAGAAAAAGAAAAAAAAAGAAAGAAAGAAAGAAGAAGACGACGCACGCAGAAGAGAGAGAGCTAGAGAGAGAGATGTACAGTGACAATTAATTAGAGAAGATTGCTTCATTTGCAGAATTGATAAACAAACAAGGGTAGCTTTCACCACCTAATAATCAACCCAATTTTCATACATGCATGCTACGAATAAACACCATTTCAATTTTGAAATCCGACCGGTGTCGGCATCGACAGATTTTTTTAATAATTAATAATATTAGTAGTAGCAATGAAACCCACCGCAACCGAGATCATCCACCACCCTCTCTTAACCGCGAAGGCAACAGAAGTATCCACCGGAGTTTCGCTCCCCGCCCAGCGCCGCCGCCCTCCATAAAATCTTCGCCACCGATCAATCTTCAAAAAAAAAAAAAAAAGGAGCACCGTTGCCCTCCATTAAACTTCCGCCACCGATCAATTTTCCACGAAAAAAGGAGGAGAAGAAGAAGAAGAAGAAGAAGAAGAAGAAGAAGAAGAAGAAGAAGAAGAAGAAGAAGAAGAGGAAGAAGAAGACGCAGAAGAATAAGAAGACGCAGGAGAAGAAAATCGGATAAGGAAAAAATAAATATATATCCTATATTTATGGGAAAATCAGTTACACAATAATAAAAAGTCTAAAATATCCCTAGATAATACATTAAATGAATTATAAAATCCGAAAATGATTATTTAATAATTAATTTGAAATAAAATCTGATCCATTAGATCTTCAAAATCAACGGATGTGGTCGGTTTCTAAGTTTCAACTTAACATTAGTTTTCACCTGATATATCCTCTATATATATATATATATATATATATATATATATATATATATATATATATATATATATATATATATTTTGATATGTGTGATGTTTGATTAATCTATATTATATATATAAAAAAAATAATTAATTCGTGTGGGCATTGTAAATATTATAAAATAAACCAAATCAATAAGAATATTCGAAAATATTCAAGAAAATCGTATGCGATGCCACGTAGGATTAGGGTACATAACGCTATTATATATATAGATTATGGCTTAACAAATTTAAATTTATATATAAGAATTATTAATCTTAATTAGATATATGACTATCATCAGTGGCGGATGCACATTAGGCCAAGGGGTGTCAATTGACACCCCTTAAATTTTAGAAAATACTACTATTTTAATCTTAATTACAATATAATTATACTTTTGATCATATATATATATATATATATATATATATATATATATATATATATATATATTGCATATCTCTAACCTTTGAACATGTTACAATAGTATTATGTCATTCTCTTATCATTGATACATTTTAGGTGTATTTGTTGGTATTGTTAATTACAATGACTTCTACACAACAGAGCATTTTCGGCTAAATTAATAGTGAAGAATCAGCTTTGAAACCAAATAAGTGATGAATTGATAAATTAATGATAATTTAATTGGTGGTTTATACTAAAAAAAAAAAGATATACATAATGAAAACTTTATAGCTATTTTTTCAGAAAGTTTCAGAATGTGATCGGTCGGCATTTTGTTGTAAATTAATTTTTTATGATTTATAGAAGTAATATATTTTGTTATAAACACCCCTTAGTTAAAATCCTGCATCCGCCACTGACTGTAATCCATGCATGTAAGTTGTAAGCATAATAATAATTAAGGTATACAATAAGTATGAGTATGATTAGATTTAAATATGAATTTATACATAAAAAAGCACAGTGCAATAAGCATATATACTAGGCTTTCCAAATGTCGGGCCCCGCTTTCTTCGACATTTTCACCGAGATCAAGCCCAACTTGCTCGGTTTCATGAGCCATTGCGGGCTCGGTTTTGGAGAGCATGTATTGTGGTGTTCTGGTGGGGGCGGTCCCTTTCCGGGCATATCAGCCGGTGAATGTGCGGTTGGTGATCGTGGAGGCCGGCGACGGAGTGGAGGTGGAGAGGGACGAAGGTGGGGAGTTTGATCGGGATTGAGTGGTGAAGCTGAGGAGAGAGATGGGTTGAGGAGGGTAGAAGAGGTGAGAGAGAAGATTAGGGTTTGGTGTGTCGTAGTTGGTCCTTTATATTAAAATCAGGTTTTTTTATACCTACTTGTGTTCTTCCTGTATTCAATAGTGAATCAATGAATTTCATTATCTGCATTCTCATCTAATATTGTGTGAATCAAAATCAACAGATTAGACATTTCTCCGGCCCATCAATGAATTCGAGAAGTCTAATTAAATTGTACTCTCGTTTCTATCTAGTTTGACGCGTTTCATTATTTATACCCAACATATTCAAATAACGTGTCAGAATGGATATACCGAAAGAAGAAGTACTATAGATGCTATATATCATGTATAGTAAGTAGTATGATTTTAATTAGACGAGTGAAATTGAATAAAATGAGTTTGATCAAGATCGGGAATATCAAGAATCCAATCTTGACCGTCGATGTAAGAAGTAGAAAGATATGGAGCTGCTTCAGATGCCTTCAATCGTTTCGCGTAGTCCACTCTACTGCTATTGTCGGCTCCGGGCCCGTCACAGTCGTACTCCCCGAACGACACCGTTCTGCAAAACACGTACATTTTCCAAATAATGTTAAAATGCAAAATTAAAATCCAAGTATTCATTTTTCTTCAGATCTCATCTTTAGAAATCGTATTTTAAAATAATAATACTTTCTTGCCAATCAAACGAGCCCTTAAGTAGAAAGAAATACTGTTCTCTAGAAGGATCTCTCCAGTTGTTCCAACCGTCGGGAGAGACGACATCGGTCATGTAAGTTTGGGCGAAAACCACGGTCGAGTAATGGCCCCATGCTCGCCCCAACCACACCTTCCCGCTCCCGCTTATGCTGCATTTCACGAACGAGAACCCGGTCTTGTCTCCGCTCGAGTCTCTCGCCTGAGCCGTGATGGACCCGCTCGCCCCTCCGGCTACCGGCTCTTTAGCATTCGAGTTTATGATGCACTCCTACATGTTTATTTATTTTTCGAAATAATATTTTATTAAGAATTTCGCTCATGCAGTACGGTTATTATCCATAGTTTATGACTTTTCAAAACTAGCTAAAAGTTTGGTGGGTTAGTATTATTATTATACGCCACCTAGAAATTCATTATTTTGTTCAATTAATTATCAAAAATACATTATATTATATTTATACCTCAAAAAGTGATCGAGCGTTCCCAAAAATGAAATCAATAGATCCTTGGATGTAACATTGTTTGTAATAATGCCTCCCTCTATCATCATTCAAGGTGTCTTGAAATCCATAAAACCCACATCCATAAAATGCCGATTGATCGCCGGAAACCCTCATCGCTAGCGCTTGCCCTCCCGATTGTCCCGGATCCGGTGCCGGAGCTGTGTTCTTCACATATTAATTTATACTTAGATAGAAATCCTTGTATCATTTTATTTTACTATATTTTTGAATAGTTTATAATAATATGAACATGAGAAATAAGTTACCACAAAACTTATGTTGTAAGCCACAAAATTGGAAGCAGATACTTCAAATGTGGAACTGAAAGCAGTCCCTCCAGATGAATTTGCAGTGTCGTTCCATGCAATGGCCGTCTTGAGATAGCCTTGACCTTGAAGTATTAAGTTCGTCTTGCTCGTGCTCACCACTACTTTTTCCCTACAACCGTAACAATGTACTTGGTTACAAATTACTTTATTTGTACGTTGATAATGAGCCTACTGAATATTATTACAAACTCATGCATTTTAATATAACTAATGTTACACATGACATGGGGGGGTGGGGGGGGATAAATACCTATAAGTGCCCGAGTCGATCTTGATCAGGGTCCAAGAGCGGCCGAAATCAGGCGCCGCGTCTATAGCTTTCTGCACACTACTAAAATTTGCGCAGCCCTGTGCACCAACGGTGATCACACCACTAACCTTGTACAAAGATACGAGATTAGGGTTCCATGTATCGCTTTCGTTACATAGACTCTTGTTCTTTCTACGATGATGGTGGCCATGGTGGTGGTGATGGTGGTGACTCCTGTAGGTAAGAACTTCAACTCTACAAAAGATGTGTTCTAAACCTATTTTCCGGCCTACCTTACAAAAAAATTTGTTTCCGATTATACGAGAAATATTTTTTCTAACGTTAGTGATTGAAGAGGGAGGAGAATGGAATGAAACTATGAGAGAGAGGAACAAAATGGCTATGGCTGCAAGCCAAAAGAAGGTGGAAGCTTTTGTATTCATGGTTTATTAGGTGTTTTGGCATGTGGAGATGATGTAGTTTTATGGTGGGAGGTTATGATTTGTCGTAGGAAGTAAGAGAAGTATGAGGTATTTTGTAATTGTTGTGTGTGTGTGTGGAGAGAGAGAGAGAGAGTAAGATTGAATAAATGATACGCTAAGCTAAGTATATAAAAGGAAATTATGGTCGGTGTTGTATTTAATACTTCCTCCCTTCCTCCGTCATACTTTAATTGTCGTGTTATTCTAATTGGGTCGTTCCACATTAGTTACTATCATGTTTTCTAATAAAATAGAAAAAATAAGTATTTACTTTTCAATGTGGACTCCTAAATTTCACTTTTAACACTGCATCTAAAATTTTGTGTCGCAATAAAACAGGACGACTGAAGTAGGACAGAGGGAGTAATTTGAGTGGACTGTTTTTTTGGATTAGTGGGGGTGTTTAAGTTAATTAGGGATAGTGATGTAGGTAAACGTGTTAATTAGGTGGATTTAACTAAATTTGAGAATGTTTCAATTTTATAAATAAAAGATTGGATTTCATTAGGCAATTTTGTTGCTTCAATTCGTTGAATTTTGTTAATTAGGTGGATTTAACTCATTCTTATATATATTATATATAGTCTTTATCACACCTTAGGAAATAAACTTTAACGTACAATTCCATGAATGTGTACTCAATAGTTTCCATCGTAGACATCAAATCAAGTAACATTCCGTTTATTAGTATAAAGTTATGGTAGATACGTTTTTGGTTAGTCGTACACTCAATCCAAAGCTCGTAGATGTTAATCGTGTTATGTTATACGTTTTATCAAACTAATCAGGACATCAATTTGTTAAAAATGTATAGTTTTGAAAATCGTTTGGTGCTAGTTGTTCGGTGGTGAGAAACTAAAGTTTCACCCATAACGAGGCAGGAGCTTAATTAGAACGACGATGCTTAATAACTTTAAATAACTCATTTTTACTTCATGTTTTCGATTATACATTAATCGGGAGGTGGGATGTTAGAGATTAAGTTGGCCTAAATGGGAATATTTAGAACAATGTTAAACTCTTCATTACTACTACACCAACATTAAACTAATAGGAAATCTAGTATATAATGTATACTCAAACTATAGAAAAATATTTATTTATTCTTGCCAAAAGCAAATCCTAATAGGCTTTCTCCATGGACAAATTCACAAAAAGTACATTTATTCATACTTCAAAATGTAAAAACATGAAACCTTCCATAAAAAGGGTAAGGCTAGAAAACAACCAAATTGCCAAAGGATAGAAGTTGCCCTATATAGCAAGAAGCACACCATTTTAGATCAAGCCGGCCGACCGTCCGGCCATGCAAGTGGCGCAACCACTTTCGCTACCATGCTCCACCGCCGGAAGCCACCGTTATGCATCCTTCTTCTCCCTTCGCTGCCGCCGCCGCCGCCACATAGGTGGCGCGGCGGAAGCTTGCTGAGCTGGCCGGGGGTCTTGAAATGGTGGCAAATTTTAAGAGGGAGTGATGAAGAAGGATGGTTTGGATCTTATAAAGAATAAATGTTGGTAGTGATGAGGGCAATAAAGAATGAGGTGACTTAAGTAGGAATTTGTTGTAACTTTTGGTTAAAGGCAAGCAAAAAGGAAGTGAAATGTTGGGAATTTGTAGCATCTTCAAAGGGATATGCCATGAGCATATCTTCAACTAAGATCTTAATAATTCTCCATTTCTTCACAACTTTTTTTTGCTTTTTCGTGACAAATAAAACATAAACTTTAATCTACAAGATTTTTGAAATTTTAAATTTTGACAAAAACCAAAATGTAGCATGGAGGGAGCTAAAACCGAGATTATTTATAATCGTAATAATAACACGGGACTGTCCATCTACCCATCGTGAACATTTTTAATGTGTAAATGGATGATATGACATATTATTAATTAATGAAAGATTTAAATATATACCATATGTTATCTAAAAAAAGTAAACTCCATCGCTGTCACATCAACGGTGATTACATTAAAAGTGTTCACGGTGGTTAGGAAAGTGTTTCCCAATAATAATATGGGTGATAAAGTAAATAAAATTAAAAACCAAAAATAAAATTTGACCTATTTTTTTTTTTTGAAAATATTTTTGGTGTGTGTCCTGGTGCCCCCTCCAACTCCTACCTCCTTCCATGTTAGTATTTACTAGTTAGTATGTTTTTTATCAGACAAACATAACATATTTATTCACATGCGACGCACTTGAACCCCCAGATTTTTTAATTGGAGGGAAAACGTCTTATCAACTGATGAACTTAAATACTAATGAAACGGAGTTCTATTAATTTAAATGTAAACTTGATTTACTATATGTATATTTTAGATCCCTCTTATTTGCGTTTATGCTTAACCAACACATGATTTTCAAGGCAAAACAAACTGTTTAATTAAAACTTTAAACGTCATTAATTTAAAATCGGTGGGTCAAGTATTAATTAGAGTACTCTTACTTTTGCTTTGCTTTTTAACTGACTGAGATTTCATTTTTCTGCCTTTGTGGTGCATGATATCAGCAGCCGATTAGTTTTTGGACTCCCTTTTTTCTTTATTTATTTCGTCGGCAACGAGCACATTTATAATTAATAGGACGAAATTAATACTATTTTCTGATTTTTTTTTTTAATCATTGACTAGTGAGATATGATTTACAACGATAACGAGCACATCTATATTATAATGAATAGCTTATACTAATATTCAATAAATTAAGTTATAATCAAAAGGACAAAACAATATTATTTTCTGATTTTGTTTTAAAACATTGACTAGTGAGATATCATTGACAACAATAATATTCCTCTTGTATAGTAATTGACATAATTTAACTAATTATTAATTGATTGATTGATAGAAATATGCTAACTTTTTTCAACTTGTTGAGATTTTGTTTACACATAACGGAATATTCAAAATTATCGTGTGAGAAGTCGAGGCATATATAATGTGGATACATGTAACGCACGAGTCTTAATATTTTGCTTTCAGTTTTTTCTTTTTAATAGGTACCGAATTCGATGCGTGTGTTGTGGATGGTTTCTTTCTTCCATTTTTAAGCATTAACATGAAATTTAAATGTTCGTGTTATAGAGGATTTAATTTCGAAACTTATAATCTCAAAATTAACTTTTTACCGCTAAATCAGTATACCGTAATTTCTTTCTTTTATTTGTGTTTATTGTTTTAATTTCCATTATTTAAAAAAAAATAAAAAAAATGAAGACTTGCGCACGTGCTATATTACATGTTTTGAACTTGACGTCTCGTTTTTATTTATTTTGCCCTTTTTTATTTTTGAGAAGAAGTATTAAATAAATAAATTCCTTGGTATTATCTAATGGGTTTTGTTTAATGATGGCAATTATATAATCTTCCAACTTTTCTATAAGAGAATGGACTAACCAACGGGCCTCAAATGGATCCACTAATCACTTCATGCGAATTTATGGGCCTTTTGTTTTAACTATAGGCCCATTCATTGCATTTTTTTTAGTGGCCCAAATACTGAGCACGAACAATCAAGTCTCACATTAAAATATACTACTCCCTCAATCCTGTCGAGTTTGACGCTTTATTTGAATATAATAAGTACTACTCCTTTTGTCCTACTTATAAAGGGATAATTTTTTTCCGATACAGGAATTAAGACGAGAGTGATAGTGGTGGATAAAGTAATGTGAATGGATTTTAGTGGGTTCAAATTGTGTTATATATATAAGGTAATATCCCTATTAGAGTGGACGGATGAAAATGAGACTTATCCCTTTATGAACGGGATAGAGGGAGTATAAAATAATGAAACCGTCAAACTCGGTGCAGGACAAAGGGAGTATATACCTTATATAATTATATATAAAGGAGCAATAATACATTTAATATACGGCATTTCCGGAAAGAGCACAAAAATAAAACGTGGGTGCTTGATCCAGATTATATGATATTATGCTGATATATGATGTGTGCAATTGCTCCTAACAAGTGGTATTAGAGTTGTAGTTCGGTTGGAGCCCACGTTTGGAGCCAAAGGCAAGGAGCTGAAAAAGTCATGCAGACTTGATATATCCAATACGATTAATCGGATAATATTATACTAATACGGTTCGGTAACACGCGTACAAAAACCATTTTATTTCTACTTGTAAATGTACTAATTTCAACTGCATTAGGAAGCCACATTTCTGTTGTAGGTGCATGCGGTTAGTAAAATCATTATAATTAATTAACCAATCAAAATTAAACTGGTTTAATCAATGCTAAATTTTACCTAAACTTGAGATCAAATGATGTACTTATTAGTTGACATTTTATGATTAATGAAATAATTTTAGCCTATTTTGTAGAGTGTACAAATCGACCTACAATGGGACATAAATAAGGTTGAACTTGGGCCTTGCTCTCTCTCTCTCTCTCAATACTTATTTATATAAACAGTAATATATACTCATAGAGGACTCGAATCTGTAACATTTAGTCTGGAGCATTAATACCTTACTGTTAAACGAACACATGTAATATTTTTTGTGGGCGTGTACGTTAGCAATAAGAACAACTTCAAAATCACATAATGCTTTTTTTTTTTTAAGATTTCTATGGAAACTTACCTACTTATTTCAGCTCCAACCGATTATTCGGTTGTATTTAGAGTTGAATTAATTTTCTATAATTCATAATTAAATGTATTTCAAGAGTATGTACATACTATAATTTTATATATATTCTTAAATGTGATACAAAAACATATATTATAATAATTTATATTCCATTTCATATGTACATGCATATAATATAATGGAAGATCAAATATCATAATCCACAAAGATCCCTTTCCACAAATATTCCTCATAATATTATTATTAAAATGGCTAAAAGAAACACAAAGTTACAAACAAATGGAAATAATTAATTGCCCAATTATCTTTTTATTAATTAACAAATTAAAAGCATCCTTCTTTATGTAAACGCCCCATGTGAATTGGTGGGCTCTCTTATCTTTGCTTTATTCTCGTAATCACAATTTTACACCTTGTATTTAAGCACTACTAATTGTTTCTATTAATTTCTTTTCTCTCTTAATAATTGAACAATTGAAAAAGAAATACCATTATCCATAAATCGTCATACAATGTGCATGTATTCGTCTATCGGTAGAGATTGAGTTTCAGGACCAAAGAACCCGAATTTGAGTCCCACATTGCGTGACCTTTCAAATTTTTGTTATTAAAGCTTCCAAAAAAACCCTAATACTAAAATATTAAATACTAATCAAAATATTATTTGGCTAGTGAAATAGTACTACATAGGGGGGAAAGAATTCAAAGAAGAGATGCTATAATTTAATTAATTAATTTTGTTTCCATGGGGACAAATGACTATGAGTTATGGGCTTCAAAAAGTAGCTTAGGAATAAAACAAAATAGAAAAAATATAATAGAAAAAAAAAAAGAGTAATTATATAACATAAAATAATAAAATCAAGAGGCAAAAGGTGCTCTTTGAGGGATGCCTTTTCTTCTTCTTGAATGATGGTGATGAGGTGGAGGAGGTGTGGTTGTGTACTCTCTCTCTCCTCTCTCTTTCTTCTTTGATATCATCATCACTCCTCCATCTCCATCCTTCTCCAATCCCACCTCATTTTTTCTATCTATCAAAAACCTTCCTTCTCCATTCCTCTTTATTCCTACAACCTAGTTTTTTCAAAATTAAAAAAAGACATTCAAAAAGAATTAATTACACCGAAAATAACACTCCTTCCGTCTCGCCGATCTGCAATCAATTCTACACATTTTATACCTCATATATATTCAAGAAACGTCTTTAGTTCGGCTAACAGAGCCAGCACATGATCAAAAAAATATGATACTATAAATCCCAACTCTTGAAATAAATCAAAAATGCCAAAATGAGGCAATAATTAATGGTGACGACGGTGTAGTTGGTTATGATGTGATGTAAAGGGATAACACATAGCACATTATGAGGGTTTTCCTCAATCTTCCTCCTTCTTTATTGGTCGGTTTTTATCAATGCATTAAATTCGAATTAACTAATTAATCACATTATACATATGTTTAATCAATGACACTATATTTGATGAAAAACGCCAAGAATGTGAATCAATATATGCGTGTGTCTTTGTGTTTTAGAGAGAGAGAGAGAGAGAGAGAGAGAGAGTTACTAACCTTGCAAGCCAAAGAGCAGAAGCGGAAGGTGTCCAAAAGGGTTCTTCTACAAATGAGACAAAGGTGAGAGACTGCAGTAGGCTTGAAAGATCGAGGGAGAGGCCTTTGATTGAGAAACAAAACCCTAGCGCTGTTATAACATATGTTTGTACCCCGGTTATGTCGAGAACCTTCTCCATCTCCGACACCCGAACCACGTCGTGATACGACGATCTCCTTATCTACGTTCATTCATTCATTCGTTCATTCATGCTACATTTTTTATTAACAATATATAAAAATGTATATAGACTAGATCGTATCGTATCGTACCTGAATGACTCGATGGTCTCTGTGGTGAGATGATCGGCAGTAGAAGCAGAAGGCGGCGCCGTTGCAGTCTAAGCAGTACATATTGCATTCGCTGCGGCCGCCGTGGCCGTGGCTCCGGCATATGTTGAAGAAGCCGGTTTTTAGCAGCCCTTCTAGCCATGGAGGCACCCCCATTATACAGCTTCTTGCTAGAGAGAGAGAGAGAGAGAGAATGAGAGGGCTAGCAAATTAAGCTTTGTTTCAAGTCCACAAGTATTTCACCTTACTCCAAATCATGTATCTACAAAAACATGTGTATAACTTTTTTTTTTTTATTAGATGCATTAATGCACATATATATATAAGTTAGGAGTATATACTATGTTTTTTTTTTAATTAAAAAAGTTACATATATATAAGAAAGCTTGGTGTATGGAATTTCCTTTCTTGCCCCATGATTTTTTATATGCAAATTAGGATTGGACCTAGAAATTTCGTAATTGGATGTATATATTAAATTAAGCATAAAACGTAGTATTATTCTACTTGTTTTCTTATGCCATTAATTGCCTTATAACCTCCATGACTGTGGATTTTAGGCGATTTTAATCCACTATTTTATTTGAACGGTTTTTCCAACTAAGTCGGAAAGGAAAATAGATATTCACCCTTTGAATCTTCCTTTCTTATATTTTTTAATATATGCTACAATGAAGAGAAAATATAATCTCACCAATATGGTATTGTATATATTTTGTTCAATTTAAAGAGTAAAATTCTTCCCCATTGATAAAAGGTGGCGAAAAATGTGAGATTTAAAGAGAACGCACCCTGAAAGTGTAAATTTAAAACTCATTATAAAAACACTCGAAAAACATTTGTCACAAATATCGAAAAGAAATGTAACAATTTGAAAAGTCTGGACGGAGGAGAGCATGAGATTAATTTTGGCATAGATTGGGGACCAAAAGCAAGGAGTTGGTAATTGGATAGTAGTATTTGATCAACCAACGGCGAGGATGAAAAGGGGTTGGCCAAGATTTGCGTGAGCCGTCGGATTAATTGAGAGAAGAGAGCTATAAAAGAAATAGGAGTAGCATATAGAGGGTTGGCAAGAGTAGTTCAAAACGTCATTCGTTTGATATTTATATCTTTTATTTATTAACAGTACGTCATATCATATATTAACAGATTAAGAATGATGACGATGCGTAGAAGAATATTGCTCGTGAAATAGGGTTTCCATTTTGCAACTTCTAAAATTTAATATGGGCTTTGGGCTAAAATTGAAAATCAACTAGAATTAAACTATTCTATATTCATCTAAATCGAATTTCAAGGAATTCGATATTTGTATAAGTAATATATTGAATTCAGTCGCTCATTTTTCTCGACTTCCGCTTTGATTTCCGATTGAATGATCGACGATTGAGGCCAATTTTCAAAGTGATTTCTAAATTTCTGGTAAAATTCTAACTCCGACCTCTCTCTCTACTTTGGCTCGCAAATTAGTGGAGAGATTCTCTGTTCATGGATTATATTTTTCCTCAAAAGAGAAGAGAGTTGAATTCTGGAAATTTAGTCAACTCTTATGTTTTATGCGAAGATGATTTTCGTTTCGGATTATTATGGTGAATAATTAGGTTGTGTTGATTTTCATCTTTTAGATTATTTATTGACAAATTCGTGCTTACATTTCTCTCTGAATCGCTTTGTATGAATCTTCATCTTCAACTTCAGCCTGCGTTTCAACATTCTGCTTAATTCATTGCATCTGTGTTTCTGTGATTAGTTCGACCGCTGTAAGTAAGCATGACGAGAACTATGGATCGGATCGGCTCTTTATCGAGCGTTTCGCCTGCGGAGGCAGCAAGCATTGTTGCGATGTTGAAAGACAAAAGGCAAGCAACCTGTTTTTGTTACTTTTGAGAAGTTCATGTTCATGTCCATCTTCGTATTGATTTGATTTGATGAGCTTCAAATAGGAAATGGTACCGATGCTATGATATCGATTCAGTGACTTATAGCTATGAGATTTCATGATTCTGCTCCTGCTGTAGAAACATATAGGCAGTAAGGATATGTGATTTGAAGATTTTAGTGTCTGATCTTTGTCGATCCTCTCTCGTTTGTTTATGTTTTTCAGTGTTGATGAGCTAAGAGAGCTTCTCTCGAACAAGGATTCGTATCATAACCTCTTACACTCACTCGAACCTGTCAAAGCTCTAAACAGAGTAAGTTGCTGCTCATTTTTCATATTCTATCTTTACATCCTCGTTGCCTAGTTCGTGGAGGATGTATTTGTCGAATCTGGGGAACGAACTATGGATCGTTTGAATCTGTTTAAATCCTTTCCTGAATATATATCTATCTATAAATAAACGTGTATATAGTTCTAAGGATATGATGAAAAAACTGCTGAGAAACTCCATTATTAGGTTATTATGGCTAGTGTCGTGCTCGTCTTCTAAAAGAACCGATGCAGGGATCCTCGAGCACCTGGTTTTTGTGTTTCTTCAACGTGTTCTGTTAAAGCAGTCTTAGCTAGTTCATGTATTAGAGAAATCTACATAGTTCTCACTATATTTCTACTCAAACAGGTACGAGATGAACTTAGGAACGAATCGTTGCAACTTGCCCGTAAGTTCTTCGTTTGCTGTACTTTCAACTTCCTCATAGAGGGCTACAGAATGCAGAACTCGTATTGAACAAATTGTTAATATAAACTGTAGGAGATAATTTGGAAAAAGAACCGCTCATGGTGGAACTAAAAAACCAGGTAAATTGTACTTTTCACTTCATCTCCGACCCCACGGATGTAGATTCCGATGTTTACCTAGTTGTATCGTCTCTTCAGTGTAGAATCATTCGAACGACTGAGCTGGCTGCTGCTCAAGAAAAGCTGCAAGAGCTAGAAAGGATGAAAGAAGATACTCTCAAGTATCACTCTCCCACTTCACTCATCCATCGACTTCAGGGTACCGTTATGAACCTTAGTTGTTTTTGTAATCTTTCTTTTGACATACGATTCGTATTTGAACCTTTTGTCAGTTCAATTTCATGATGGTGTACTAGTGGAAAGGATGTTACATTACCTGCATAATCATTTGGTAATCTTCTATCTTATCTAGGATAAGTTGAAGTAATCGGTTGTTTATGTTTCTACAGAAGCAATGGATAAAACAGAAGAGGAATCTGAGGCATTGCACGGGCAGCTTCTTGATCGAGAGCTCGACATTACAGAATTCGTAAAGAAATACAAGAAGATGCGGCATATTTATCATAAACGAGCGCTCACACATCTTGCTATGCAGACACCCGTACCCAGCAGAGCATGATCTTAGATATACACACGTCCGTGATACAACACTATTATCTCATTTTCCCAATTGTATGTAACCAAGATCTCTCCCTCTCTACAAAGCAGGAGAAAACAGAATTTAAACCAAATTACTGATTGAAATTATCTTGTACTACCTCTTACTGTTTGTGTAACTTGATTTTGAAGCCACCTTGTGCACAGTTCGAGACGAGGAAATGACTCTTTCGAGTGACATGAACACTCTCGTTATAAGGAAAGCAAGACAAAGAGAACATAAAAGGTACAGCAAGATGCTATGGTTGCCTGATGCAGGTATTATATTTTGAAAATGTAACTACAGGAACGTCGAGTTTTGGAAATAAGCTGCATGCTAGAAAACAACTGATGGTAACAAAATCGAATTAATTTACCTCTACCTGAGTTTCTTCCTTCAGTCTATCTAGTTCTCTCTCCCACTTGAATCCGTTCATTTGCCGGCCAAATGGAACTATGAGGTTGTAACGGAAGACCTACAAGATGCAGATATTTGGTCAGAATGAAATTTCACATATAAAAGTCCATCACGTGCAAAAAGTATAATATAGATTGCTATGGATATAGGCAAGCATAAAAAGAAGAAAAACCAAAAGTGTAGTTGTGGCTACTGGGATTGGGGTTTGTGAAAAAATCCAAAGTCCGATGTAAATGTAGTTGTGGCTCGACCCAAATATTACGTGTCACTAATAACAACAGAGTAATCAATCACATATGTTGATGGATTGAATAATTTTGAGCTCAATTGATCATCCACTCGTTTCAACACTCGATCATACTTGGTGCCAATCCAATCTATCACCTAAAACTAAACGACCCCTTGAAGTCCAATCCATGGAAGTTTGAGTGTCATCAGTGCATGAGGAACATACCTTGTTATTTAGATCCCGGAGCTGGAGTTTCAATGCTTCTGAAGTCTCGAGCCACTTGGAATCACTGCATCCGTCTTTACTCATCCAAGCTCTCCGAAGTGCTAAGCGCCAGCTAGCAACGCTACTCCTTATCTCTTTGTTTAGTTCGACCCACTCCGGAGCACAACCATTCTTGTTCAGAATCCTATATAAGGTGTCTTCAGCGGGGTCCGCATGAGGGTTAGTATTGAGGTCTAGAGGCTTTCCCTTCCCAGGCAAGTTCTCGAACTGACCTTCTTCCATGGCATGCCACACTCGATGCTCCACCACGTTTATAATATCAGTTTCGGATCTGGAGATTACCACAAAAAAGGTCATTGATGAGCAACATTTCGCTTCAGAAAAACGAATTCACAGGCCTAAAAGGGTGAGTAGGAATTCCAGTCGAACATCGTTCTATAACACCATCTGCTTATACGGTTATTCGATGTATAAATCGTTGCCTAGAGCTCGACTTCTCATTCCTACTAACGCTATGGTGGATTATTAAGCTAAGCTAATCCATATGCTCCTTCACACTGAAATACCTAATCATAGCTCACAAATTTCCAGCTATCAACATACAATTTCTACTGAAGAACATTCCAACAAACAATTTCTGCAAAAAAAAGAGAATTTCCAATGCAAGTTTGGAGTAATTTCAGATTTCCGAGTACGAATTGTTGAATTTAATATGCTAATGCAAAAGCGTTAAAGCGATTCAGCAGCGGCCACACATATACACACACACAAAATGAAATAGATCCAAAATTCTGAATGAACATGAATTATGAGGAATTCGAGCAATCAAACGAATATTTCTCGAGGAATCGGAAAATTTTCAGAACGAACGGTGATATTCACCTGACGTTGTTGCGCTGTCCGCGGAGCTCCGGCGGGAGTTTGCGATCGTTGACGGCGTCGATCACGGAGGCGAGCCGGTCGTTCGTGACCTTCTTACCGGCTCCGGGAGGAGAAGACGGCGAAGATGAAGATGAAGATGAGGATGAAGACGCCGACCGCCTCCCGACGGCGGCCGCCGATGAGGAGGCAGTTTTCCTTGCCGCGAAGCGAAGCGCCATGGCTCTGGTGGCTCACACTCCTAAGACTGGGAATCTGGGCCCAATCGGATTTCATGTATTTCCCCCATTTTGATTCAATTAACAATTTTTACATGCACGTGGCTTGTTAATCAACACAGGTTTAGGGGAAGCTAAAAATAATCGAACTTGTGAAAAAAATACTCCCTCCGCCCCCGACCGAATAAATCGACTTGTTTCATTTTAATACGAAATGCAAAAACGTGACTATCAATCTATATTTATTTATGAGATAATAGTTAAAAATACTCATTTTTATAAAAAGTATAACTTCTATACTCACATTATAAGAAGTAGTACTTCTATACCCATTTTCAATTGAAATGTCAAATATACCCTCAACTTTTCCAATAAAACAAAATTGTTATTCAAAAAACAAAATTGGTATTTATGTCGTGGGCCCCACCCGACATAAATCAAAAATTGAATATTCTAACTACCCCACCCTCCCCTCTCCCTCTCCTTCTCCCTCACGACTGGATTTTTCACCCCACACACGACCGATTCGAATTTTACCCTCCCCCAAATCGGAAAATTTTTACCGTTCCCGTCTCCGGCGCCGTCACCGACATGAGTTCCACACATTCCGACTACGATGAACCCGAAACATCGAGGAGAGCCGCCCAACGCCGGCCACGGCCCGCCTCCCGTCGCCGGCAGCAGCAGCCGCCGGAGGAGCCCCTTGCGCCCCGCGTCTTCCCCGATCCCCCTCCGCCGGTATGTCCGTTTATTTCGATTTCATTAGGGCCGTTAATGCATGAAGCATGTTATGGTTTCGAATGAATGTCAATAAGCATGAAGCATGTTATGGATTAATTTGCATTTTTTTTTTTTCTGGATTTTATAGATAGAGTTCTTAACTACACGGTTAAATTGGATATTAAACCGTGTATACACGGTTGAAATAAGAAATCAACCGTGTAAAGTCAACGATTTTGACTTTTGAAATCGTTGACTTTACACGGTCAAAATAAATTTTGACTTTTGATCGTGTGCAACACGACAAAATTGTGTAATTTCTCGTGTATATTGACTTTAATTGATTAAAATTGAATTTTGTCTTTGACTTTACACGATTTTTTGCTGAATTTAGGCGTGAATTGCACGATTTATAATTCAATTAGCCGTGTAGAGTCAACGATTTTGACTGGAAAGTCAAAATCGTTGACCTTACACGGCTGAAATGCAATTGCAACCGTGTAGTACACGACTGAAATTGCATTTCAGCCGTGTACTTGGCCGAATAAAATGCATGAAATTTTCAATTTTTTCTTTTTTTATTCGTTTTGTTTCTTCTGGATTTGCAGCCTAGGTTTCAATGGATGCGGGGCCGAATGCAAGGGTTTAGAGGACAAATAAACCTCTACATACGGGACGACGTGATTCGGTTGATTCCGCGCGTGTTGCGTCGCGTAGGCGGCCAACCCCTGCTCAATAGATTTATTACGGAAGGCCCGTTTGGATACCTCCTCGAAATTCGGAGGAGCGGGAGTGCAAACAACGCCCTCCACGAGCTTCTAGCCCGAGAGCTCGAGGATGAGTCGATTCCCGAGATGGAGAGGTGGTTCCACGTAGGTGGGCAGGACATACGCTTCCGTGCCCAAGAGTACGCCCTTGTGACGGGCCTGGCTTTCGGGCAATCGGCGTTCAACCCTAAAGGCCGTCACGACCCTCCCAAAAGGAGCCTCCTATACACGAAGTACGGGGGCGAATCCCCTAAGATAAATAAGTTGAAGGCGGACTTCAACGACGACAAGAATGTACTGGGAGATGCCGACCAGTATCTGAAGGCGGCCAACCTGCTCATGTACTATCTGATGCTACTCGGCCACGACAACCCGACGATCAAGGACTGGGCATGGCACCTGGTGGAGTTCGAGGAGCAGTTGAGGGCATTTCCGTGGGGAGCGTGGTCGTTCCAGATCATGCTCTACCAGCTGCACGTGATGAAGAGGGACCCCGCCCTCATAACGGGCGTGCGACCCGCCTATCACCTGTACGGGCCGGTCTGGGCCCTGAACATTTGGGCCTACGAGGCGATCCCCCGAATGGGGCAAGCATGCGGGGTTCGGGATCGTCCGACACTGTCCCCCCGCCTCAGAAGATGGGCCACGTCCTCTTCTTCGTGCAACTTCAGGGGATTCTTCGATAATCCCGAGGTAATTGATTTAGTATTTTTTTTAAATTGTTTAATTTATTTCACGTTCAATTTCTGTAAATTTGCTTTAAAAGTCAAAGTCAACCTTTTTAAAATCCAATTCAGTCGTGTAAGTCAACAATTTTGACTTTAAAGTCAAAATTGTTGACCTTACACGACTGAAATTGTAATTCAGCCGTGTAATACACGGTTGAAATTGCAATACAGTCGTGTAAGGTCAACAATTTTGACTTTAAAGTCAAAATTATTGACTTACACGACTGAATTGCAATTTCAACCGTGTAGTACACGGCTGAATTACAATTTCAGTCGTGTACTATGCCGAGGGTTGTGGGTGAAATTTAAAAAAAAAAAAAAATTTGATTCCTAACACCTCTTGTTTTATTTTCGTTGTAGCTCGAGGTTCATCCGACACTGGAGGCGGATGATTACGATGTTCTCGATTATGGATTCCATAGTCTCGAGAGCATCGAGCCGATAGGCGTGGCCTACGTTCCCTCCAAGCGCCACGAACAAACCAATCTCCCGCCCGAGAGAAGGGAGTCGAAGGCGAAGCGCGACATGGCGAGGGCCCTGGAGAAGCTCAAGTGCAAGGGCGCTTCTGAGGCAGTGGCCCCTCGTCGTCGTGCTCCACGAGCGGAGCGAGCTCACTCCGACGGCGGAGTCGAGATGCCGAGGCCGAGGGTTGAGATGAGGCCCGAAACATGGGCGTCGAAGAGGCCTCGGAGCGAGCACGCTGACCCCCGGCCCTCCGGCTTGATTTGCTGCGCACACGGAGATCCGTGCGAGCGCGGTCCCCTCGGGGACGATTTCTTGGACCGATTCGGGGACCGTCTGGTGTCCCGATGGGAGCAGGATCGCTCAGGGACCGGATTTCTAGGTCGACTGGCGAGGGCTATCGCCGGGGAACTGAAGAAGTTCGTATCCAAGAGTCCGAGCCGCAGCCGTTCTTCCTCCGGGGGCGAGGGACAGTCCCGTGTAGGTGAGCAGCCGTTTGCGGGGCTCAGGGATGTCCACGTCAGTGAGCACTCGCTTGGGGGGGTCAGGGATATCCCGATCGAGACGGCTGACGTCGCAGACCGTCCTTTCGACAAGCCTGAGCCCTCCCAAGGCTCTCATCACTCTCGGTTGAGTGAGTTTGTTGACGAGATAGATAGGATGGGAGCGAGCTCAGATGAGGAAGTCACTCGTGTCTCGACTAGGGAGACACGCCCCTCAGCCTCTCTACTATCTCCATATGTCGTAGAGCGTCCCAAAAAGCGATCCTCTCCGTATCAGAGGTTTAGGGAATCGGGACAGCCCCACGTGGAGATGAGCCAGACCAGGTTGTACCTTACACAGGAGATCTTCTCCACGATCGAGGACACGACGAAGTGCCTCGCTGCTCTGGTAATTTTTTTACATGTTTTGTTTTGTTACTTTTACGGTTGATTTTGTTCTAATTAGGGTACTAATAAGATTATTTTGAAATGAATACAGGAGATAGACCTGTACACGGTCTACTGGCAACATAGACTCCAACAAGGGTATCGTCTTCTCGATGGTGTTAACAAACTTCACCACATAGTTCTGCCCCTTACGTTTTACGTAAGTTCGTTTTCTCATTTTCCGTTTTCATTTGTTTCAATTTCCATATTCATGTATTTCAATTTGATAAAAAACCTAATAAAAACAATGTTTCAATTTCAAATAAATAAAGACACAACTCCGAGACGAGTACTTGAAGTTTCACCCCAACTCTTCGACTTGGGGGTTGGCAAACGAGACTTTGAAGTACACGAAATGGGAGATCCCCTACGATTTCATCGCGGGCTGGGAGGGGATTAACACGTACCAACCGTGGATCACCGGCCAATATGTAAGTTTTTAATATCCTATATTGATTATATCGAATTTAATTCTTCGTATTGCTAAATCGTGTTTTTTTTTTTTTTTTCAATTTCTCGTCGTTTGCCATGTCTCCTCCTCCCATTGGATCGTGTGTCGGGTGAACGTTCCTTGTTGGTGCATCGAGGTGTACGATTCCCACTATTGGATGTACGAGGGAAATAAAAACCTTCCACTCAGGCAATCACGGATCATCCAATGCTTGCCCTTGTCTCGCCTCTTCTCACGCCTCTTGGAGTACAATCCCCAATACTTCACGCGTGTCAACTCAAAGGTCAAAAACTGGAAGACACGATTCATGGACATCCAGTTCGCCCCTCGGGAGTATCAATTCGTCCAAAACGATGACGTGAGTTGTGGCGTGTACGCGTGCATGTATTTGGACTTGCTCCTTGGGAACCATAAGCTATACCATGGCGACGAGAAATTGGTCGTGAAAAAATTTCGAAAGAAGATGGCTTCGAGAATTTTTATGATTTCGAAGGGATGGAGGAATTGGTGACAAATTGTATTTTTTTTCGAATATTGAATGATTTTGATGCTTATTTAGATTTTTAAATTGTTGAATTCGAATGATGTTTCTTGTTAATTAGATTTGTTTGAATTTGATTTTGTTCGAATGATGTTGATTTTGGTCATTACAAGTGAAGAATCGAAAATTGTCAAATGGTGGAAAAATTATAATTTTTTTTTTTTGGACATTTTTACTCTAACATTCGGCTGAGTACACGGTTGAAATGTAGTTTCAACCGTGTACTCAAGAACCCTACTCGTGTAACCCTAGTCGTGTACATTAGAACCCCCCCCCCTTTTTTTTTTTTTTTTTAATTTTTCGATTCGTGGGACTCAATTGAGTTGGAACCACTGTTACTTTCATACATTGTGCAATCTTATGATTCGAGCACGTTACGTGCATTACACGTTTGTAAGAACATTACGTTCGTAAGTTAGTTCTAGATCAAACGTAACCTTAGTAGTTAGACTATATAAGTGACACTCACTCTATACTTCATACTTACATAAGATATCCTTCAATTCAATTGATTTTGGGCTTAATTATGACATAACTTACGTTATTACACATTTACAAAACTTAATAGACTTGAGATACACGAGAAAATCAAATGAAACACGAGAATTTCTGGAATTTTTGCTTAATTTTGACTTTTTAGGCTTATTTTTGACTCCTCACGGAAAGGGTACACGGTATATTTCAGTTGAAATCGTGTAGAGTCAACATTCGTGTAGAGGGCATTGACTTTTATTGAATTTTGACTTTGTTGACCTTACACTGTCAAAATTTTGTTTCAAACGTGTATACACGGTCGAAAATGAGATTTGACCGTGTAAGGTCAATTTCAATTTTGACTTTTTTTGGTTGACTTTACACGATTAATAGGATAATTAGACCGTGTATACACGTTTAAATCAAGTATATTGTCGTGTACTTGGCCGAAGGTATCCATTTTTTAACACAAAAAAACTCAAATTTTTACCAAATGATCAAATCAAACACAATTTGGTAAAATTACATCCACTAACATTCTAAAACATCCAAAAACGTTCATTAACATCTAAAAACGTCAATTTGTGTAAAATAAAATTAAAAATATAATTAAGCATCGGTATCGTACGGACATCGAGGCCTAGTATGCTCCTCGCTCTTGCAAATGCTACATTTTTTCTTACCTCTTGGACGTCGAGGGGGAGCGTTTAGATCAACTCCGCAAATGGGAAGCGAGGCTTGGCAACTCCGTCGCTTGTGCCCGTATTGTCCGCATCTTGAACACCTTTGCCTGTTCGTTGAGGATTCTCCTTCAACGGCCGATCGAGCTCTTGCCATCGGTGGTCGTCCGGCTTGCCTAGGTACAAGAGGGGGTAGCACCCTCCATCGTGAAATGAATTCGGGAACACTCCACGTCTCGGGATGAGGAACCGGTTGAATCTGAGGAGAATACGTAGCAACTAACGTGGATTGCCTGAAATAATGGCTCACGTAGTCAGTTGCTCGCCCACCGGAGTGCCTGTAACAACATACAAAAACGTTTAGAAATCCGATTGAAATACGACAACTATGAAACTAAAATAATACGAGAACTAGCCGTACCTTATCGCCGCACAAGCGTGTCGACAAGGGATGCCGTCTAACTCAAACTCACGGCATTCGTAAGTCGAGTTTTGGAGATCAAGGAGGTAAGTCTGCTTTTCACCTTCGACTCTCCAAAGGGTGGGCGTAGGCGTTCCTCTGACGGAGTAGCGACGGCCCCATTCCGACGATGCCGACATCTTCGTATAGGCCTTCTCGGTGAGTTCATGTTGGCGAGCTAGGGCACTAGTCCGATGTTCGTCGAACCACTTCTCGACGACTATCCGATACACCTCGATCATGGCACAAATCGGGAGTCTCCGAGACCACAACAACCGAGCATTCATGGTCTCGGCGGGATTCGAAGTCATGAAGCTCGTACGTCGGACGGGACACTTGCACCTCGCCCACCTCGGCAGGCCAATGTCGCTCAACCTCCTGTAGATCCCGCCTCCCTCCCTGCTTAGGTCCCTCAGATTCCCCCAATATTCATCGAATTGGGAATCTCGATAGGCATAGGCTGCAGACTCGAATATAGCCCCCGCATGCCTCTCGTACCTAACGAAATTTCTCTGGAGGTGAACGAAGCAGAGGCCGTGAGCAGCATGCGGAAAGACGGAGTCGATCGCATTTGCGATGCTCACGTGCTGATCGGATACGATCAACAAGTCCGAGGGAGCCCCGAAACTCTCTCGGACTTTGGCCAAGAACCACGTCCAAGATTCGTCGTTCTCTATGGGACCGAATCCAATGGCAAGGGGGAACACTTGCTCGTTCCCGTCTTTCGTCACCGCCACAAAGAGCGTCCCCTTATTCTTCCCCTTCAAGTGCGCCCCGTCTACTACGATCACGGGGCGTAGCAAACCATTTCCCCACGCCTCGATGGACGGACCAAAGGCGAGGTAGAAGTAGGTCAGACGGTCGGTGACGTGGGAGGTGTGGATGTCGTACTGGGTGCCCAGATTCATCTCCTTCAAAAGGTAGAGGTAAGAAGGGAGCCTCTGATAAGACTCGTCCAAGGCACCGTACGTCATCTCTATAGCGACGTTCCTCGCACGGAGAGCGAACGGGTAGTCAATCTGAATGCCGTACTCACTCCGTAGCTCGTCCACCATCTCCTTTGGCTTCAACACTGCGCCCTCGGTGATCAATCGACGAGCGTAGAATGCTCCTAATACCATGGTCGGCACCTGTCGTTTGTTGTTCGAATTTAAATCAACTAGGCACGTGTGATCGACCTCGTACTTCTTGATCACCCAAATCCCGCCTTGCTGCGTGGCATTCAACTTGAACTCGCAATCCTTCCCCGAAGTGCACCTAAAACCCACACGGCCTTTGTCGGAGCGAGGGATACAATACTCCTTCCGGAGATCCATGTGAAGCAAACCGACGGCTATATGCAAGTCATCCTTCTTCTTGAAGAATCCGTGCTTTCGCAACTGACCCAAGGCCGGTGCCAAGTCGGGATCGATCCATCCTAAAGGGAGCGCGGTGTCTAGATCGACGTGCGGTATCAACCAATGTCAAACCGCCTCCTCGTTAGCGCGAGCACGAGCTTCGTCGTCGCGGGGCTCTTGGTTTTGTGATTGCATGCTACGAAGCCCGATAACCCTATCAATATGGCCGGGCTCGCGGATCCATGCTCCGAATTCAGCCGTTAGGCTCTCAAGTAATTGGGATCGTTCCTCCACATTCCTTGCTTCCTCGCCCTCGGACTTGAGAGACTCTTCTTCCGACTCCGGCTCTTCTTCGTCGCGTACTTCGGCTTCAAATGCATTCGATCTCGGGATCGGCTCCTCTTTGACGCTATAGTTCTGAAAAATCGTAGATCGTTGGGTTGTATGGGCTGCCCGATTTGCTCTACTAATGACGTAGATCGTCGACATCTCCCTTCTCGCGATGCACATTCTAAGCAAATCCCCGGTGCTTTTTAAAACGGCCTTCACCGTCTCCTGCTCGTTGAGGTTCGTCAAATGGAATAGCAAGTGCTCCGATTCATCACCCAAGTAAAGTTGAATGTCTCGTACTACGTTTTCATAGCTCAAAATCGCTATGGGATAAGTGACGAGAAAAGAGTCTCCATTTACATACGATATTCCCTCCCAACGACCGCTATGACGGATAAGAATTCTCTGATCACCCATGTCGATCTGTACCAAAAAAAAAAAGAAAATTAATAATCTGAAAAAATTTTGTTCTTAAGTACACGGTTGAAATGTTAATTCAACCGTGTAAACACGGTAAAATTACACAATTTGTCGTGTAAAGTCAACAATTTTGACTTTCAATAGTTGACTTTACACGACTAAATGTTTAATTCTACCGTGTATACACGGTTGAATTAACCATTCAACCGTGTACTTTAGAACAAAAAAAAAATCAATTTTTTTTTCGCATATTATAAATAATAAATACAGAAATCGAATATTACCTTGGTATTTGTCTCGAAAAAACGTCTTGAATCGATTCCAAATTTTCCAGAAATTAGAGAATGCCTACAAATATTCTCTCTCAACAATTTTTTCAAATTTAGTGTTGTGATGAAATGAATTATGTCTATGCTATTGCTATTGTTTTCTCACTTTTTCTGATTTTTCAATTAATGAAGTGCTAACAACCTCTACTTTTAATCAATTTCACAGATTTGGTTGTTGAAAGTAAATAAATGCAATTTCCTATTTTTTAAAACACGCCAATCTCCTATCCAATTTTTGGTGGTCGTGTATGTGTTATTCGTGACCTCCATTTTTTTTATTTTTTATTTTTTTTTAAATTTCCACTTCATATATGGATTAATTTTCCAATACACGAAATTTCAATCGTGAATTGAGAGAGTGAAATCGTGTACAACACAAATTGAATTGAATTTTATGGTGGGCCCCACGTTTGATTTATATATTTAGTTGATTTTTGGTTTTATTAGACAAGTGGGCTCAAATAGTAAGGGTATTTAAGACATTTCAATTGAAAATGGGTATAAAAGTTATACTTCTTAAAAAGTGGGTATAAAAGTACCACTTCTTATAAAAGTGGGTATTTTTAAACTTGACCCTTTATTTATTATAAAAAGTGTTTTGTTTACAAAATTTGATTTGCCTATTTTGCCCTTACAATTAAAATAAATCATTAGAATATTAATATTATCATTAGAATATTAATTCTGGATATATTTCAATTTATATTCAACTTATATTATTTTTTTATTTATCTTCAAATGTATTGATATTTATAATATACTAATAACATTAAAAATAATCATTATATATCCAACTAGATTATACGTGCATCTAGGGATGGCAACGGATCCAGGACCCGGTCCAGATCCGAAGATCCATATCCATTTTTCCGGATTTTGGTCTTCAAATTTTGGACCCGATGGATCTGGACCGGATCCGGATCTTATACAAAATTTTTGGATGTGGATCCGGATCTGAAATTTCAAATCCAGATCCGGTCCAGATCCGACCCAAAGATCCGATTAAATATATATAATATATTTTATTTGTTATTTATAAATATATGATATAATATATATATATTATATTATTACTTTTTATTTTGTAACCCTATATTATGTTATTTATGTTTTAGATTGGATAAAGCGTTCGTAATTTTTGAAGTGATAATACTATTTTATTTGAAAGATTGTAATATTTCTTTTTAAAATTCAATCACGATCTAGCTTTTATCAAAAAAAATATAATATTGTCATTATGTGCATTAAAAAGAATCATTTTAAAATAAAAGTACGGATCCGGGTCCAGATCCGTAAATCTGTGGATCCGTTGGATCTGGGCTCGGATCTGAATTTTTTGGACCCGACGGATCTGGACCGGATCCGGATCCATGGAAAAAATATGGGTCTGGATCTGGACCAAGCAAGATCCGGTCCAGATCCGGCCCGTTATCATCCCTACGTGCATCGCACGTAATCTCCACTAGTCAATACAAAAATACAATAGATTAGAGACTGCTATTCGAGTTGTCACACGCTAATATTGGGCTGACCCAAAATTATGTCGGGTCATAAAAGAGTATCACAACCCGGCCCAATAAGTAATTTTTAGTGTAAAATGTTCGGGCTAGTTGGAACGGCCCTTGTGCGATCCCGTGTGTACTATGTATGTATAACGCAAATGTTTGAATAAAGTTTTTTATATAAAAGACATATATCGCTCTCTCATCCCATTAATTTCCTTCTCGAAAGTTTCATTTACAAAGTGTTATTTCCAAATGTAGAAAGAAATACAATGAAAACTCATTACATATGCACATAATACTCATCACATCTTTTATTTTAATTTTCGTATCGAGAAAAGTTAAGCTCTCGTACAAGTGAGATAGATAGACATTGTATAACAATGACACCACCATTGTTTCAGCAAGTACTCTCTCTGTTTCTTTCGAAATGACCACGTTCTTATTTTAGCTCAACAATCCCATGTGTGCTCTAATTATCCTCTTAATACAACGTCTTTATATACTAAGCTTTCATTAAAAATAAGTGGATCATCATCATTATACAACAAACTTTAATTTTTTTTAAAGGCATGCCTAAAAGAACGTGACCGCTTCAAAAGAAACAAAATTGTTAACGGCTTTCTTATGGGCGATGGTTGCCAGCTATAATATGGATATATAGCTAAAAAGTGAGAAATTTTAGTCAATTTTAGACGTTCCCACAAATACGTTTTGTGCAGAATTGTGGGAAAAGAAATCCAAAACCCAAAACCAAGTCTCTATTCAACCCATTTCGTTTCAACTTTACCACATGCATCAATTATTTATTGGGCCCAATGTTTTGACAAAAGTTTGGATCATGGGAATTTAATTGATTAAAGTTCTCTTAATTGATTAAATTATATTGCTCAATTAGTAATATACTTTTGATATAATTACACACATATACATTGGGTGCACCACAATTAATTGGTAAAGCTTAATTTCCGTTAATTATTACTTTTGCTATGCTATGCATGATTTTGTTTTTAAACTAATCATATCTTGTAAGTGTTAGACGTGAGATAGTATTGTTTATTTATGGGTGTTATTTAACATCTAAGCATTTTTTAGAACAACACTAAACACCCTACACACTCATGTCAGTCCGACTTATAAGGTGATTCGAACTAGGGCTGTCAATTCGTGCGTGTCGGGTTGTTATCGTGTCGACCTGATAACGACCCGACCTGTTAAGGCCAAACCCGAACCCAACCCGTTAAGAATTATCCAAACCCAACACGAACCCGACCTGTTAAGGTTCAAACCTGAACCCAACACGAACCCGACACGAACACGGTTAAATTCGTGTCGACACGAACACGATAGCGACACGTTAAGAACTCGATTTACCATAACACGAAATAACACGAAAATTAACTCGATTTTCGGCAGAATCTCGTCTCCGGCGAGTCGGCGACGATTGAAGGGAAGGGCCGAAGGGAGCGGAGTTGCTGACAGAGGGCGTTGCCTGCCGCGTCGGGGTTGGGACGTTGGGTGAGGCTGGTGAGCCACTGAGCCGTGAGGGCCTGACAGAGCGTCTCCGGCGACTCACGGCGTGCGGCGGCGCTGGATGAAGGTCAGAAGGGGTTAGGAACTTAGGGGCGCTGGGGCGTGCGGGTGCGGCGGGTGGGATGGAAATTGGAATAAGAATAAATGAAGAATAACCCTAAAATTAATTAATTAAATGACAAAAATAAATAATATTATAATATATTAATAAAATAATAAATTAATTAATATTTATTCTTAACGGGTTACACGAACCCGACACGAACTCGACACGAAATTTTCGGGTTCTTATTGGGTCAACCTGTTAACGACACGAACCCAATAAGCCTCAACCCAAACCCATTAATATCGTGCGTGTTCGTGTCGGGTTATCGTGTCGGGTTGAAAATTGACAGCCCTAATTCGAACTTCAAAACGATAAAATTGACTTATTAATTGAGTTGTGTTTCGACATTTGCACGTAGGAATTTTTAAGACTGCATTCTTTTTACATTCCACACGTGATGCGTATAATAGAAACAAAAACCCAACATAGACAAGAATAATGAAAGAAATAACTATAATGAGTTGGACGAATGTAATTTTTTGAATAAATTTAGACCCTTTTCCTCGTCTAATCTCGATTCTTGGGTGATTTGAATGCAAGTCTCCTCCTTTCCTGAAAATGAGGCAGCATTTTCTCTCTCAAAAGGACTAATATTTCATTTCGAATCGAGCTTGATATTTTATTTGCATATTGATTTCATTTCGACCCGGGTCTGAATGATATTTATTTACTCCATTACAATATTTTAATTTATCAAATATACTTTTAAATTGAAATTTTTTTAAACGATACTAATATAGTAATAAACTCGATAAGGAGCCAAAAAATGAAAGAGTTGAGATGAGGGAAGACGAAGGTTCTCGGCCGTTGTTGGTTTATCATCGTAGGGGGCGGGCTCGGGTCAGATAATGGGCTTGGATGTATTAGTTTGTTTTATCGTAGTTAGTTGCTATAATTTGAGTTTTTTTAGTTGGTGGCACAAGCGGGTATTTCCGTTTGGCAATTTATATTTCTAACAATTTCGTCCGATCTATCAGATCTCGTCCCTAATACTATGGCTCAATCACAAAGCGAGCGGTTATACGAATAAAAACCTAATAATCAGCCCGAGTCCTTCCCTACAACGATAAAATTAGGTTGCGCTCTCTTTAATGCGAAAGAAAATGAGAGAAAAGATAAATTCACCCTATAAATCTCACTCCTTTTCTCACATTTTTTATTTTTTCTCTTCATTTGCACTACAATGGAGAGAAAATATTATCTCTCCAATTTGGTGTTGAAAATATTATCTCCAATTTGGTGTTGAAAATATTATCTCCAATTTGGTGTTGAAAATATTATCTCTCCAATTTGGTGTTGAAAATATTATCTCCAATTAAGGAGTAAAATCTCCCCCTCATTTATAAAAGGTGAGAAAATGTGAGAAAAAAGGTGGAATTTATAGAGTAATTTTCTATTTTCTCTCATTTTCTTTCGCATCAAAGAGAACGCAACCTTAAAGTAAAAAGTGTTGAAAAAACTAATGAATTATGTCTCTTAACTTGGTCAAAAAACATTATTAAAAAATTTCAAAGAGTGTAGAAAATTTGTAAAGGAGCAGACAGCAGTCCACTTATTCTATTCTCATTTGGTCTTAGATATTCAATAGCCACACCTGAATATTGTAATGCCTATTTTACCCTTCCCTCAACCCGTTCTCACTCAAGCCACTTTGTCTATATCCGACTTTTCACGATTAGTTCATAATTCATAATCACCTCCCATAATTTTCTTTTCAATCAGAACTCTCCCTCTCTCTCTCACACACATACCCCTGCGTACAACTGTGTGTAATTTCTCGCACACCATCATCAACTTGCTCGAATTCATCACGTTTTCTCGATAGATAACTGGTCATTTGATTGAGGAAATGTATAATTTCTGATTGAACAGTTGATTTATGCACGATTTGTATGTGGAAAAGTAGTTTTTGGAATGCGATTTTGTTGAGTTTAATCAGTAGTAGTTACTGAGAGTTGGTAATTCAGCGGTGTTTTTGTAGTGCCGGCAATGGCTGGCTGCCGAGGTTTTCTGGCGATGGTAGCGGCGGTTGTATTAGCGGCCGTTGCCGTCGCCTCTGCGTCGAGTGGCGGCGGAGGATTTCCCAGAGTCCTGTCGCTGGAGAGAGCGTTTCCGGTGAGGGAGGGCGTGGACCTGGAGGTGATTGTAGCTCGGGACCGTGCGAGGCACGGACGAATGTTGCAGAGCTTCTCCGGCGGCATCGTCGATTTCGGGGTCGGCGGAACCTCCGATCCGTACGCCGTCGGGTAAATTTGTTTTATCTCTCTGGATTCTGTGTTTTTGAAATGTTATAATAGCTGTTGAGTTTGTTAGATTTTTTCTGTTTGGTGCTGTTGATAATGACGGCTGAGTGAGTTCAGGAAATTTATTGTATTGGAAATGAGTTGCTTGAATTGAAAACGCTTTATACACCATGGCGTTTTAATATGGAGTTAAGGAGTTCAGAATTAAAATGCTGGCTATTTGGATTTCGCTGTTGAAAACTGGTTTGTGTGTGAACATGGAGTTCGGATACTTGTATGCTTATTGATTTGTTATTTTGTGATTTAGTTATTTCACATATTGATTAGTTTATTGTATTTCGATTGTAGACTTTATTATACGAAAGTGAGGTTGGGGTCTCCACCGCAAGAGTTCAATGTGCAGATCGATACTGGGAGCGACATCTTGTGGGTTACTTGCAGTTCCTGTAGTGATTGCCCCCAGAATAGTGGACTGGGAGTATAATTCCTGCTCTTGATCTTGTTACTTGCCCATTTGATTACACACTATTGTGACAATTTGTTGAAGTTATTTGAGTTCTAAATTGAGACTCTGTGCATTGTGCTTGGCTGCTTGCAGATACCTCTCAATTTTTTCAATGCTGCTTCATCCTCAACTTTTTCACCAATCACGTGTTCGGATAGCATATGCGCTTCCATTGTTCAAAGTGCATCTGCTGAATGTGCTAGTCAGAGCAATGAGTGTTCTTACACATTCCAATACGGTGATGGAAGTGGCACTACTGGTTTTTATGCGTCTGATATGCTTTATTTTGACACTGTTCTGG
The DNA here is from genome assembly GCA_029379335.1 of Thymus mandschuricus. Lineage (NCBI taxonomy): Eukaryota > Viridiplantae > Streptophyta > Magnoliopsida > Lamiales > Lamiaceae > Thymus > Thymus mandschuricus. The sequence continues at coordinate 2,179,660 of CM057078.1, forward strand.
ATACCACGTTGATAGCCAATTCTTCTGCCCCTATTGTTTTCGGGTAAGCTGTTTCATTATTCCTACAGATTACTTATGCTGCTCTTATTATTAGTGAGTTGCCTTGCGCTTATGCACGTTGATATAGTTGCCTCAACACAGCTGATATGACCTCTTAAGTAGGAGTAATTTGAGAAAACTGAGTCTGCAAGGAAATAGCTCAATATATGTATACAATAATTTATGTTTTCAGCTTTTGTTCAAAAGGATTAGATATTAGGGCAACATGCATTGAGTTTCCTCTTATTGTTCCTTTCTAGAATGTCTATGTGCTAAACAAATATCTCATTTTTGTGTGGAAACAGGTGCAGCACCTCACTGTTTGGGGATCTGACTAAATCAGATAGAGCAGTTGATGGAATATTTGGCTTTGGCCAGCATGGTCTTTCAGTTATATCCCAGCTGTCATCACGTAGGATCACTCCTAAAATATTTTCCCATTGCTTGAAAGGGGAGGGTAGTGGTGGAGGTATACTAGTTCTTGGTGAGATATTGGATCCAAGAATCGTTTATACACCCCTTGTTCCATCACAGTACGTATATTTGCTGTATGCCAGTTTTATTACTCTTAATGTTTATTTTTGGATGAGTCGTGAATGTAGTCTTCAAGGAAAATGCATTTAATACTAAATACGAAAATTGGTATTTCATCCTTGCAGGCGAATCTACTTTTAGAACTAACTTTTTCGAATTTATTTAGGTCTGGTAAGTCGATGTATGAGGCATGGGGTGGGTATTATGTCATAACTGTTGACAGTAATTTGTGTTCTTGTACTGTCTTAAAATTTAAAATTGTAATTGACATTTAGTGTTTAGGAACATGTCAAGGTTCTGGATCTTTCTTTGTTGTTGTTGTTGTTGTTTTTTTTTTTTTTGGATCTTATCTGATTCAGATACTGCTCTAATCAAAACAAAACTTCAAGAATTTAGCTATCCGTAGCTGACATTTGGTAGTAGAACGAATTACAGTTTTTCACTTAATTGATTCTCTGGCTCACGACACATGTACATTCCATTAACTATTATGCGACATTTAATATTCAACACTCTTAAAGTTGAAAGAACATGCATCATTCAGTTGCTGTGTGTTATACATGTATTTTGATGGTGTGATGTGTTCACTCAAGAAAATTTGCAACTTAACTGTCATCTTGTTGTTATTAATATCGTATCAAAAGTACCATAAGTTCTAAATAAGTACTGATTGCCTAAGTATGTTCTAATGAGCCTTCCGCATTCTGATTTATTGGGCTTCTTATAACTTCTAGTTGAACCTCTAATCCAGCAGTTTTGATTCTCCCCTTCTGCTCTTACTAATCACAAATGAAGATAGTTTCCTGTTGCTTCTTGTTACCATTCACTGCATCGAGAAATAAAATATATGGAGACATCTATCTCAGTTTAATGTTTGATTGGTATCTTTAATCTTTTCAGGCTTCATTATAATTTGTATCTACAGAGCATTGCTGTCAATGGACAAATGTTACCAATTGATCAAGGTTTGTTTACCACATCAGGCAATAGAGGAACCATAATTGATTCTGGAACTACGTTAGCTTACATTGTGGAAGGAGCTTATGATCCTCTTATTGCTGCTGTAAGTATCTCTACAAACTTTACACCTGCCTTTGCTCTCCTATCTGAACTTCATTAATTCTATGACCTACATTCTAAGCAGGTACAGCATTTAGGTTTTTGACCTAACAATATCATTACTGATATTAAGGTTATACTCAATTGTATTTTTTCTGACCATGGGATTGTCTAGCTCCAGTCACTCTCAGTGAGGTCGAATGAAGCTAATAAATAGAGAGAGTGAACTCAGTTTCTTCTACTCTTTCCCTGAGCCTTTTCTATGTTTGCACTTCACAGATAACTGGTGCTATCTCTCCATCCGTGAGACCAGTTGTATCGAAAGGAAATCAATGCTATCTGCTTTCCTCAAGGTTTGTTATACTTATGCTTTATGTATGCCATTCAGACTTCAAACCATTGCAAAAGATCATTAACCAGATAAAAGCTACCAATGATGCTGATTTTTTATCTTTAAACAGCTTAGCAGAGGTCTTCCCCGAAGTTTCTCTCAATTTTGCTGGAGGTGCATCGATGGTTTTAAGACCAATCGACTACCTTGTGCATATGGGATTCGTCGTGAGTCTTCCACTTATACCCCTGTATATTGGATTTTTCACTTGACATTATATAGAAAATATGCTGCTGATAGAACTGTCATTTTCCCGACTTCTCCATTCCGTTAGCATTATGATGACCTTTAGAATGTTGTAATAAATAGCTTTCTAAGAAGCTAACTGATCCTAAATTTTTGATTTGACTTTTCTTTCAGGATGGTGCTACAATGTGGTGCGTGGGCTTTCTTAAAGTTTCAAATCAAGGCACAACAATTTTGGGAGGTGGTTGCCTATCTATAAGCTGCGTATTTAAATACTATCACTTGCACGAAGTATTCAACTCTATAGTATCCTTGGAGTTCCTTTTACTCTTCAAGCCTCAATAGCTATACAATGCAACTTATTTCCAATACACGTTACATACAAACTCAAGAATATAAAACAAGCCCCATAGTCCTTATTGAAGTAGGAATCCTTAACCCACCAAAGCATGCCTATTGATCTGATACTCCCACGTTTCCCGCAATGCTGTTATAGAATTTGAAATAACTGAAATCCTTTCTGTATATTATGCAAGACGATGCTCATTTGGCTAAGTTTTGAGTTGCTTCCCAGAATTCTATGAATGAACCACTAGTGAAGCTCGATTCATCTTTCTTATGTATACTATATGCGTCTCTTGTTTCCAGATCTTGTTCTCAAGGACAAAATTTTCGTGTATGATTTGGCTCATCAAAGAATAGGATGGGCTGACTACGATTGTAAGCTGAAATCCTATTGACTATATCTAATACTTTAGAGCATTAAGCATTATTATCATCGTCAAACATTTCATGCGATCCTAACTGTGAATTGGATGCATTTCTTCCAGGCTCTTTGTCGGTGAATGTCTCCATTACTTCAGGTAAAGACGAGTATGTAAACGCGGGACAGATGAGTTCGAGCAGAAGCTCTTCCACTAGTGAAATCCTTGCAACAATGCACAAGTATTATAGTCTGCATTTGTTGCTGGTAGGGATTCTTTTTCTGTAAATTATTTCCACTCATCCCCATTTATTATTTCCTTTTCCATTTTCGCCAATTTATGCTAGTCGTAAATTTCAGCTTTCGTAGTGTCATCTCCACCATCATGTGTCTTACCCCTCAACCATCAACCACCCCCTACCCCCCCCCCCCCCCCCCCCCCCCCCCCCCCCCCCAAAAAAAAAAAAAAAAAAAAAAAAAAAGAGTTTAAAGAATAGGGGGAAAGATCCATCAGAAATTAGGTTTGAGGATTTTTATTGTATTTATTAAAAAAAATCATTTAGATTCTATTATAGCTCAATATTTAAAGATGATGTACATTACATTATGCATTGATTGTATCTTGCATTCTTGCATTCATTATAGAAGAACAAATTGAATCTTTCTTTTTAAGGTTTTCATGATAGAAATTTAAAGGTTGTTTTGTTCTCCATAAGCTATTACGTTTTGTCCCAATTGATTACGAAATACTACTGTATTTTGTCTCATTGATTTAGGGATAAGTTTCATTTTCGTTCGTTTCAATAATATAAAGATATTACTTAAAATGATAATGTTTTAACCAATTAACACTCATTTGAACTATTATTACTCTCATTTAAAATTTTTGTAACGGGAAAATAATATCTCAATATCAATGAGACGAACGAAGTAATAATGATCGAACAGCTGTGACTTACATGTTGAAACTGAATTGTAAAACAACGTACTATTAGAGATGATATAGTACAAAGGTTCATTAAATGGCTCAAATTCATAAAATATACCAACTTATTAATTAGCCAACGTAAGAAGTCTATTAAATGATGAGGTTATGACTTTTATAGAATTAATTCATCTTTACCAGAATTGTGTGTCTGTTTCTGCCCACATCAATCCACATAGGGAAAAGAAATATAATTGCCAAAAGGGAAGCAAATAATTAAATTGTACCAATATTCTGTCAATTTGATTAAATCACACTCCCTTTTCTAATTATGTGATTGCTATATTTGTTTAAGATTCTTGTGCCAATAATTTGTACCAATATCTTGTCAATTTAATTAACCATTAACTAAAAATATATACTACAGTATAATAAAATAAAAAATATACCATTTCGGTCTCATTCATAAATGAATAATTTCTATGTTCGTTCTTCCCACTCATATTGGGATATTACCTTATATATTAGTAAAATTTTAATCTATTAAAACTCATTTGCACTACTTTATTCACCAATACTACTCTCTTTTTAAAACTCATATCGAAAAAAAGTTATACCTTTATGAGTGGGACGGAATAGTAAGTAACGAAGGGGGTTGTGTATCCGAATGTGGCGGCTCTGAGTGGCTGAGCAGCGGCAGTACAAGTACACCGGTGTTTATGAATCAGTATCTCCTCCTTCCCTTTCTGTTTGGATCCACCATTCCCCTCTATCCCACTCTCCTCCCATTCACTTGTCTTACACGCGCCTTTGTTAATCCAAGAGGCAAGATTCTTTAGAAAATGGTTAGACAAATTAGGATAATGATGTCATAATTATTTATGGTAAAGGAAGCAAAAATAAATCACCTTGTTTTCTAGGATAATATTTAATGGGTAACCATTTTAAAACATTTTCACACTAAATTATGGAAATATTTTTTCATCTATTCAACGTTTTAAACATTTCTTTACCTTAGATCTTGACGAATATTCATGTCGTCTCATTCAAAATGTTTATTATTATTATTTTTTTTTTTTAAGAATTAACTGTTTAGAAGTTGTGGACTTTTATCATCCTTTTGCAAGTTTAAACATTCTTCTTAATTTTTATGTCAGAAGGAAAGTGAACGTTTGAATACGACAGATGGTATATAAAATAAAAGAATCGAGGAACCAAATTTGACATAAAACTATCCATCATACTTATCCATTCTAAGATGAATACCATAGAGTATATTTCGACAATCATGTATGAGACAATGTGAACAAGAATACACCATATTTAATTAATCATTAAAAAAAAAAAAAAAAAAAAAAAAAAAAAAAACTCGTCAAATAATAGGAGTTGTCAAAAACAATTATACACCCATTAAATGTGGATATTGAATGCTCTACGAGGGAACAAAGAAAAATGAAGGACTATAATTAATTTCGGATCAGAGAGAATAATAAAAGATTTTATATTATGTGGATTTCAACTATTGTGACGTAAATTGTTACAAAATAATGGTAGTATATTGCACATAAACGTCAAAAATAGTACTTATATAAATGTATCTTCATAATCTTTTCAAAAAAGGAAATAAAAAATTCCATCCGTATCTAAAAAATAATATCGACATGATTCACCTATAATCAGCGCGAGTGAAGCGACGCGCCCGAGGGAGCGAGTCGGTTACGCACCCACTGTTTCTGGCATCACAATAGCGAAACGGCACAAAACTCCCGCGTCCATGCAAATTTACCCTCTCTCTCTCTCTCTCTCTCTCTTCCTCACTCACTCCTCTCCTACTCTCCCCCCTCGCCCCCCGCCCCCTAATATTTTCTTTTTTTCATTTTTGGAAATAAATCTCCTGCGCTTATTCCATTCCCATTTCTCTCGCATTCCTCTAATCCCTAATACCACTGCTAGACTCTGCGTTGCGCCTCTCATTTTCGTTGATCCACGGAGGAGAAGGGGATTTTCTCGTGTTTTTTTATTCGTTGAAGGATCGATGGCGATGGAAGCGGCGGTTGCGGCGGCGGCGACGCCGGCGTCTCTGTACGTCGGGGATCTGCATGAAGGCGTGACGGATGCAGTGCTGCTGGAGGCGTTCGCCGATTTCAAGAGCCTGGACTCCGTCCGCGTCTGCCTTGATTCCTCCACCGGCCGCTCGCTCGGTTACGGCTATGTCAATTTCGTCTCGCCTGAGGACGGTAAAAAAAAAATCGTTGTTGTTGTTTTTTTTTTTTTTTTTTTTGAATGCGTGTTTGCAGTCTCGTTTATGTGTTGGCGTGCGTGAATCGGAGTGGTGCGTGGTGTGGCGAAGTGGATCGGCGTGGGCCGCGTGGTTGTTGCTGTTTGTGTTTTCGTTATGAATGGTACTGTTGATTGGTGGTGCATTTTCGTGATTAGATGGTTGGATCATCGAATTGATTGCTGAACGAACAAGGACGATGTAGTTTTTGACGATTTTGTTGCCTGTTAGATTATTAATCGCATATAGTCATGATAATCATAAGGAGCTGCACGTGAAGGATTACTGAGATATGACTGTTTTTTAATCATGACCTCTAGTGTTGATTTTTGTGTTTATCATTGAAATTGTTTCACGATAGCTAATGTTCATTCATTTCCTTGATAATGCCATCTCCCCCAGAAGATTGTGCTTTCAAAAGAATCATCAATGCCTTAAATCTCATGGGGGCTGCAGACTTGTCATTGGATCAATTTAGAAGTTGAATGGGTGTTTTTCTTATGTTGAAGCCAAAAAAAAAAAAAAAATTTTGAGATCTTTTTTTTTTTAATTTCTGTTTTTGTTAATTTTAATAAATAGTTGGACGAGCTGTGAGCTTGCGGATGCTGTATATAGAAATCCTACGAAACTAATTGTTTATACTATTGTGGCTGATTCTCTGTCAGTTCATTCTCGCATATATACATATTTTGAAAGTCTCAAAATGGGATTTCCTGAAGATTGAAATTTAGTGGTGCCATTGACTTGATTTACTAGATTGATGCCACCATCATGCTACAGTTTTCCGTACTTTTGATAGTTGCTCGAACCTTTTGATATACTCTGTCTTTTCCCCTGTTTTGTGTAGCTCTTCGTGCTATGGAATTGAAAAACCATTCCACATTGAATGGAAAAGTGATAAGGGTTATGTGGTCTCACCGTGACTCTAATGGGCGAAGAAGTGGAGTGGGAAATGTATTTGTAAAGGTAAATCTGGTTTCGATTTGAACTGAAATTACTGATTACTTAGAAAACATTAGTACTGTTGCAAGGTCCACTATTTGAATGTAAAAATTTACTTATGTGGTTTTATTTTAGAATTTGAGTGACTCAATAGATAGTGGGAAGCTTCAAGACATGTTTCAGAAGTTTGGTGATATAATATCTTGTAAAGTAGTCACTTCTGAGGATGGGAAGAGCAGAGGATATGGCTTTGTCCAGTTTGGCTCTGAAGACTCTGCACAAGCTGCCATTGCGAAGCTCAATGGCTCAGTAGACGGGGGTAAACAGATGTATGCCTTATTCTCCTATGTTCTTCGTCATCCATTTTGTGCTTTGATTTCATGCAAGAGATAATTTCTCAGTATCATCATATTTTTTTTAAGGAAAGAAAGTTGTTCTTCCATAGGTATGTAGGTAAGTTTTTGAAGAAAAGTGAACGAGCTCTTCCCAGTCAAGAAGTTAAGTACACAAACCTGTATGTGAAGAATCTTGATACGGGTATATCTGAGGAAGTTCTCAAGGAGAAGTTCTCTCAACATGGAAAAATTGTGAGCTTAGTTATATCAAGAGATGAGAATGGTGCATCAAAAGGCTTTGGATTTGTTAATTTTGATCAAGCTGAAGATGCCAAATCTGCAGTACAAGCTTTACATGGATCACAACTTGGTACAGTTGGGACTTGTGAAGTCATATCAATTTTTCACTTATGTCACCGACCTTTGTTGAATCTGGCATATAATCTATATATTCTTTTCAACAGGCTCGAAGATTTTATATGTTGCCCGTGCACAGAAAAAATCTGAGCGCGATGAAATGTTACGGCGCCAGTTTGAGGAGAAAAGAAAGGAAAGGATCCTGAAATACCAGGTCTTACAGGAGTCATTTTGTGTGAAGTGATTTCTGTAATATTTATTTTATCTGCAGTATTTTACCCTTAATCTGCTTATTACAGGCTTCAAATGTTTATGTGAAGAACATTGATGATGACATCAGTGATGATGAGTTAAGACTCCATTTTAGTCAGTGTGGAGAGATTACTTCTGCTAAGATTATGAGAGATGATAAAGGAGTAAGCAAAGGGTTTGGATTTGTTTGCTTCTCCTCTCCTGATGAGGCAAACAAAGCTGTATATGCTTTCCATGGTGACCTCCCTACCATTAATATTTATTATCAACACAGCGTATTCTATATTTTCTGGTTTTGGTTCATGTGATACAAACAAACTTGCACTTGTTATCTCTTGTTCTCTGCTTAATGTAGCTTCTGATGGTCCTATGCTAGAAAAACCCCTGTATTACATTTCTACCCTGTCAACCGTTTCAGATTCAATTCTTGATGGTTTGATTGTATGCTAGAAAAAACCCACTATTACATTTCTACACTGTCAGCTATTTCACATTCAATTCTATTCATGAAAATGGATGTGAAAGCATATAGCAATTGCATATATAAACGCGGGGAATGGTAACTATGCTTTCGGCATGAAAGGCATTTGGGATATAAGCTATGGAGCAGCATGGTTCCACTTTATCTGCAATACCAGTTTTACCTTTCCACCAAATATCTTTCCCTTTATGTTTTGAGCTTCGGTACTGATTCTATTTTCTATATTGCAAGTTCTTTCTATTGTTACAACACTGAAGTTCAGTTTTATGAATTGGTTTCAGGCTTTATTTTGCGAAAGAAGCCATTGTATGTGGCGATTGCTCAGAGAAAAGAGGAACGACAGATGCAGTTGCAAGTATTATATGGTCAACGCGTGGCGGGATTATCTGGTCCACCATCGCCTGTAATTCCGGGTGGATACTCTCCACTTTATTATCCAACCCCTGGAGTTGTTTCACCGCAGCCTAATCTCATTTATCAGCAGGCAGGAATCAGGCCTGGTTGGAGACCTAATGCCATTCCAAATCCTTCTAGACCTCTCCTTCATCCAGCTCCAATCACTCTGGTCAGTTTCTTGGTTTCAGTTTAAGCACTGAGTTCTAAAACGTTTCTCTATTAATATAACTACACTAACTGATCAGCCTAAAAGCATGTAACAGCGACAGGTTAGCCTAGTCTTGATATAACTCAATATAACACTCATTCTCTTTTGCTTTTCTTTCTATTTTTTTTTACATTTTAAAGGGTCCCAACAATTCAAGACCAAGACAAAGAGGAAGGATTAATGGGAATGTACTTCCACAAGGTGCTGGTCTGACCTATCCACCACATTTGCAACGGCCGATTCATTCTTCTAAAGATTCAAACAATCAGCAGGTATGTTTAGTTAACTGGACTTATGCCAAGTTAGCATCCATGTGTGCTTATTATTTTCTTGGAGTGAAGTCAACACCCATGTATTATTCCTTAAGGATGTATAGAACACAGAACTCCAGTATTATGCCCCTTTTTGGTTGCATACTAAAAGTTCAGACCTGTTTCTTTACGTTGTCTATATACCATGCTCTTTTCTTTAGTACCATATCCAAAAAATACTTTGTCCAACTACAGAAGCCCTAATATTTTAGTTTTAGTGCTAATCAAGTCAAGTGTTTACTATTAAATCAAAATACATGTCCACTGACTCGAAAGGTCTGCATCTTTTCAGCCAATTTTGATGACTCCTGGAGTTGGTGGTAAAGGTTCTGAAATGCTAAGTAGCATGCTTGCTGCAGCTTCTCCGGAGGACCAAAAAAGCATTCTCGGGGAACGTCTGTATCCTCTCGTTGCTAAACACCAGGTCGGTACATGTTCCTAACTGTCTATATCCTTTAATACATACTTATGTCATAAGTATCGATTTCAATATACATATATATTTACACATGCATGCTTTGATGCAGCCTGATCTAGTAGCAAAGATAACTGGAATGCTTCTGGAGATGGACAACAGCGAACTTCTAGTTCTCCTGGATTCACCCGAATCACTAGCTGCGAAAGTCGATGAAGCTGTCCAAGTGCTCAAACTATCGAAGGCCAAAGTGTCAAATCCTGGTTCCCTGCGCTCGAATTATCTCTCAGCTGGAGTTGCTGTCAACTGAAGCGGAACTGTTCTTCGTATTCGGAAGTTTGGTATTGAGTTTGGCCAGTGAGACTATTATTCTGTTATTTCTCTTGACTATACATTGCTTTTGCATTCATATTTTCAATTCAAACATACAGAACGGTACATGATAGAGATGCATGATACATACTTACACTAGACTATATAGCACTTTGAATGAGGCCTTTGGATTTTGCCATGGATTTGTCACATTTGATTGTTACTGCTGAATTACTGCTATAGAAGATTCGTTTTGAATTTACTAGCATAGGTAGTAATGTTGAATTTTCTCGTAAATTCGAATATCTACGGCTATTAAACTAGTTAGATAGTTGTACAATGGTTTAAATATATATCTTAACCTATTTAAAAGAGGTAAATCTTAATAGAAAAGTTGCAGATAGTAGTGAGTATATTAAGAGTGTCAACGGTGACAAGACAGTGTTTCTGGACATAATATTAGTATTTCGATAAAACTACACGAGGTTTGTGACCAACGACCAAATAATTTTTATATCATTATATAAACATAGATCTTCAACATTATTTTTTCAACCTTACTCAAAACGATAGATTATTATTAAACTTACTTTATAGAGAGGGGCAAGAACTAATCTAAGCTTTAATCAATATACATACCGACCTATTACTTGTTACAAGTTTCTCTAAGTGTTGCAAATTAACTTCTTAACATCAAATAAGATATTTATTTACCACCGTTGGTATTCTTGATGTGCTTACGGATGATGTGACATTCCATTTATGAATAATTAAAATATATACTCTAACCCCTTAAAAAAAAACTCTTAACACTGTCACATCAATGATAGATACGTTAAGCATACCCACGGTGGGTAAGAGAACGTTTCTCTTATTTATCTAGGGAAAAAAAACACAATTTCTAATGAATCACTTTTCACAACTTTTATTTTGGTTTAAAAAAAAAAAAAAAAAATCAATTCAGTTCAATCCCTTCAATATCTTGTTTAAGCTTTAGAAGCTCTTGCTTAAATGTTTGAAATAAGATTAAACAAACACCCTAATAATAATCATGTATAGTAAACGAGTTTGGCGAGTAGATAAATAAGAAAGCTAGATATCCTAATTGGGTCGTCTTATTTAAAGTTCATCCCTCGTGATGATAGATTTCTTACCCCACACAACCTCTCCATCTACGTTTGGTGATACCGCAAATTAATGTTGATATTCATGCTTACTTAATGATATGGTGTGGAGTTAACGTGGAAGTATTCTCCATCAAATATATGCTCATGTTATTTATGCCTATATAGCCTAACGATCTACGAAGTTAATATACAAATATATGTTACTTCTATTATTTCATGCCTAGCAGCCCCTAATCTACACGAATTAATAACCTCTTTATGTTAATAAAGAAACTACCAATGAAATTTGTGCCACCTTTTGCATAATTGTGGTCAACTTCCCTTCTCATATTATTAATTCAACGAATTCTTGTTACCGATGGTTTTGTCTCATTCATCTAGGGATACGATTTATTTTCATATGTCCCACTGATATATGAATGTTACTTTAAATGACAAAACTTTAATCAATTAAAATCATTTTCACACTATTTTATCTACCAATAGCACTAGCGTCTTAAATCAGTTGCAGTGTGAATATTTGAATGTTTTAGTTACACTATTCAACATTATATAGAAACAAAGTTTTAGTTGCAGTGTACTACTATATAATAGTCGTACCGTACTGTGACTATTTATATAAAATTTAGTTCATTAATTACATGAGTTGGTTTTAATTTACGTTAAACAAAAATTGCATTAATTTTATATTGAAATGATATATCATTATTATATGTTAATCTTTTTTTCAACTCACAACCTGATCGTAAAAAACGTTACAAAAGTATATTTATGACAATTTAATAATTTTAACAGTTTAAATAGCTGTATTTATGACGGATATGATTTTATTCCATTATTTTAACAGTTTAATTGGCTGCAATTATGACGATAAAATTTAATTTTCTATCATGATTTATGCTTTTATAAAGTATAATTTATTTGCTTATTACTGAATATTAAATGCAATTACGATATGATATAATACTTCTTTTAGGTTGTTTAAGTAGGTTGGGTGACAGAGATACATTATTATTTTCAAATTATTATATAATACTAATTATAATTATTGTTGGCATAAATGAATGTATTTAATAAACTGCATTTTTTTAAAATAACATTTTGTGAAAGGAACGGAAATGAAATAAAGAGAAGCAAGGGGAGTATATTATAAATAGTAAAATAAGTAGTATAGTTATGTAAATTCCATAATTCAGTAATTCTAGCCGCTTAGGTTGACCACTCAAAATCTCATTGGCCACAATTTAATGTGGTCAAAGCCCCCACCGTTAAACCCCTGCACCCTCACGCAGACAATAACCTCTCCTATAAATTAGAACAGCCGTTGAGCCGCCACTCACCCCACCACCCCCCACCTCTTGCATTTCTCCTCCTATCTGCGGCAGCGGCAACCGGAAATGGAGGCTCTCCGCTCCGCCGCCGCCCAATCGCTCATCCATCATTCCAAATTCAGTCCATACCATGACACTGGAGCATCCTCCGACCGTCTCGTCTGCCGCCGCCGCAGGCTTTCAATCACTGCCACGCTCTCGAAGCAGGGGAAGGAGATCACTCCTTCGGCGCCTAGGTCTCCACCCCCGGCTGCGCCTCCTCCTCCGCCGGTGTCGGAGCCGCTCTTAAGAGTGTCTCCGGCCTCTCTGCAGTGCGAGAGCGGGTGTCTCCTATTGAACGAGAATATGGGTAATGGTGCCGGGAGGGATGGGCCGGATGGTACACTGAGTGCTATGGAATATTTGACAAATATTCTGGCGTCAAAGGTATACGACGTGGCTTATGAGTCGCCGTTGCAACTGGCGTCGAAGTTGTCGGAGAGGTGGGGAGTGAATGTCTTCCTCAAGAGAGAGGATCTACAACCTGTATGTGGTTCGTGTGCGTGTGTTTTCTATTCAATTTTGAGTATTCAAGTAAATTTATGCATGCCTTTTATGTGATTGTTCGAAAATATCTAAGAAAATTGATCGGATTACGGTGTATTAGTGTGATTGAGTGATCGTTATTAGCATGTTATTAGCATTTGAATACGAAGGGTTATCATTTTTTTTTTTAAGATATCAAAATCTTTTGTCGTTGGTTCTGATATGGAATTCATTCTTATATGGTAACTTCATAGTTTTGCGACTAATTTTAGCAAATGACGATTGAAAGATGCAAGCTTGCCTTTATATATTTTAAGCTTTTGAGTTGTTTTGTCAGAACTATTGGACAGTAAGCTTTTTAAATGTTGGAAAATTGATCTTGTGAATAACAAGTTCTCTATTAGCTAAGGTTATGATGTTCTGAAACTGAAAATTTACGCCTCTTATGATCCGCTATGTAGGTTTTTTCATTCAAGCTTAGGGGTGCTTATAATATGATGGCTAAATTGCCAAAGGAGCAACTTCAAAGAGGGGTAATTTGTTCCTCCGCGGGAAATCATGCTCAAGGTGTTGCATTATCTGCACAGAGATTGGGGTGCAATGCTGTGATTGCAATGCCCGTTACTACTCCTGAGATTAAGGTTTTCTTGTTTATTCATGTAATTCTTTTGCTTAACTATTTGAAATAGGAAAGTATCACCAATTCAAAGCCATTTCTTTATATTGACAGTGGAGGTCAGTTGAGAGACTTGGAGCAACTGTTGTACTCGTAGGTGATTCGTACGATGAAGCTCAGTCGTATGCGAAAAAGAGGGCAGAAGAGGAGGGTCTGTCGTTTATACCTCCTTTTGATCACTCTGATGTGATCATAGGCCAGGGAACAGTTGGAATGGAAATTGTTAAGCAGATGACAGGTCCCATAGAAGCTATTTTCGTCCCCGTTGGTGGTGGAGGACTTATAGGTGGAATTGCTGCTTATGTGAAGAGGGTTCGTCCTGACGTGAAAATTATTGGAGTGGAACCATTCGATGCAAATGCTATGGCATTATCACTTTTCCATGACCGAAGAGTGATGCTAGATCAAGTTGGGGGATTCGCTGATGGAGTAGCGGTAAAAGTAGTAGGTGAAGAGAATTTTCGCTTATGCAGGGAACTGATAGATGGTGTAGTTCTTGTTGGTCGAGATGCAATTTGTGCCTCAATTAAGGTAGTGGTTTTTGCATTTTTTTTTCTTTCTATATTAAGCATCTCACTCATACCTTCTTGAAACAAATTTGCTAAGTTGCTATTGTTGATTTCATTAATATTTTGGAAAGTTCTCTTACTAAGGTGAATGCTTTAGTATGAAATATTCTATTGATTTCATAAATGTTTTGGCATGCTCATTGCGGTCTCTTAAGACAAAATATATTGCACTATATTGTGCAATGCTGAAGGCATTCAGACGAGCTTTCAAATGAGACATTGAAAATTAAGGTCTTTTGCATAATTTTACATGTTTTTACTTTCTCAATTTTTGAATTGCCTGAATACCTTTATTATTTCTAAGTTCAATAAGAGAACTTTTTTATCTCTCACTTATTTGCTTTTCCTACCGGAAATAAATTCAACAGTTATTTCTTGTCATTGCAACTCCCAACTCTAGAAAGTTGATTGATTGCTTATGGATTTTCTTACAGGACATGTTTGAAGAGAAAAGGAGTATTTTAGAACCAGCAGGTGCACTTGCTTTAGCTGGAGCTGAAGCTTATTGCAAGTACTATGGACTGAAGGATGCAAATGTAGTAGCAATCACTAGTGGAGCTAACATGAACTTTGATAGATTGAGATTGGTGACTGAACTTGCAGATGTGGGTAGAAGGCGAGAAGCTGTACTTGCAACCTACATGTCAGAGGAGCCCGGAAGCTTTAAACAGTTTTGCGAGCTAGTAAGTTTGTTTTTATTTTGTCAAACTTTTTCTTAACCTGACATGTCAAAGATACAGTTTAAATTCAAATACTTTGTTTTGATTGCTTGCAGGTGGGACCTATGAATATTACTGAATTCAAATACAGATATAGTTCAGATAAAGGGAAAGCTTTAGTACTATACAGGCAAGATATACATTTGAGTTTCTTTGTGTTGGCCTACCATTATAGTATTATGCAATTTTATGATATCATGAATATATAGTTTATTTACTTCTTCTTTTCTTTTTTTATAATAGTGTTGGCCTTCACACCGATGTAGAACTTCAAGCAATGATCCAAAGAATGGAATGTGCTCAACTGCAAACCATAAATCTAACTGAAAATGACTTGGTGAAGGATCATTTGAGACATCTGGTATGAGTTTCTTTTATTTTTTCTATTTTATTTGTTTTTATTTTTTCAGAATATATAACTAATACGTATCTTTATACTTTTGTAAGCTTGATTACAAGTTGAGAAATGCATAGTTCAATTTGTTCACTTGACAAAAAACTTGATTGATCCATAAAATATTTGAAATTTAAGTATTACTTGTTTTCTATATAACAGTAAATAATATGATATTTATTTCAATTAAGAGAGAATTTGGCTTCAATTGTATGATTAAATTTATAGATGCCTACTACAGAAATGCATATATTTGGGGATGGGTGGGTGGCAATGTTTGTGAGTGGAAAAAGTTGATGATTTTTTTTAGAAAACTTGCCTAGAACTTCAGAATATATAACATATGTATTTTTAGAATATATAATATATACTATATATTTGCAGTGGACATTCTTCATTCTTCAGATCAAGTCTGTTGAATGTTAAATACTTTTGATAAATCCTAAGTAAGCTATAGTTACTTTTTAGAAATTGGATTCGTGCAACTAAAGAGCAACTTAAAAAGTGTATGCTATATATTTTCACAATAATGAATTATTTGGCTAGATGTTCATTTTGGTGTTTTTCAATTGATCTATTATTTTCCTCTTTCAGTTTGTGTAACGTTATCAAATAATGTTATTGAGTAATTTAAGAATAGGTACATCGAGAATTAAAAAAATGGAAAAGATTATTACACCAACCAGCCTGAATTCATGTTTTATTAAAATAAAAAAATACACTCTTAAAAATAAAATAAAAATACACATTTAAGGAGCGCTTTGGAACTCCATTTGCTCTAAGTTAGCATCAAAGTTCATATAAGCATGCAACTTCTTCAACGAATTAATGTGTTATAATTACATAGACATAAAGAAAGTTGAAGCCAATTTCGAAGTGTGGATAGTATGTCACAATTTTCTTCATGGATTTAATAATGATTGTATTTTGTTCATGCATATTTATATTTTGACATGTGGCGGCACCGCATTTACACATTTACTTATTGATGTAGTTAATTTATGTCCATTAGTAAGGAAATCTAATCTTATTATTATATTATTGTATGGATCGGATTGAACAAATTATTTTCTCAAATGCTATTAACACCTGACTTCATCCAGCCCTTCGATTTGGAGTCCTAGATGGATTAATAACTCAACTCAAGCGTGAACAATGTCTCTGTAGCTCAATAAGGAAACATCGCATAAATGCAGTTGGTACAAGATAATCGTTACTTGCTCATCGTGTCATATTGGCAATTAACTATTTGAAATGTTAATATTCACTCAGGAGCGTTATGTACCTGTACAAGAAATCTAGTTATGTAGATGGCAAGTGCGATTCTTAATTTTTTTAGTAACTATTATAATTGGTATAAAGAACTAGCTGATGTAATGAATGTTGTTAGATTATTGCCAGTTGCGCTTGTAAAGTTGTAACTTACTCTATAAAATTCTTAACTTCATCAATGTGAATTTGGCATGTCGCATTGATACTCGGTATCTAGATACTTAGTATGCTTTCGGGGCCTATTATGATGATTTTATTATATTTGATGTACAAAGTATAAAAGGTTTATAAATTATTGTACTTCAGAGGTCGTATAAATTCAGTAGAAGGGTAGATATGTATGTTAACATTTACATATTAGTTTAAGGGTTCAATTATGTTATTTGGAAGGATAACAAGTGGACATTGGTGAGGATGTTCAATATGTGTTAGAAGAAAATCTATAAATATGACTCGATAATATTTGTTGACATTCCATTGATGAGATGTCCTACAAGGTCAGCTACATCTTTTGTTTAGTGAAGATGGTTGTTTTGCTTTCTATATCTTCTATAGAGGCATTATTGACCTGTTTAGAACTTGGTTAGAAACATATTATCCTTGTATATGCTTCATTTCATTTCTTTTTCAGATGGGTGGTAGATCAAATGTTAAAGATGAGTTGCTTTGCCGTTTCATTTTTCCTGAGAGACCCGGTGCATTGATGAAATTTTTGGATGCTTTAAGTCCACGATGGAATATAAGTTTATTTCACTATCGGGGACAGGTTAATTGACTATACTGGCCATATCCATTCGTGTTATAATTATCTATGTTTATTTATAAAAATAGTTTATTTTTTTATGTTACAATTGTAGGGAGATACTGGCGCAAATGTTCTAGTTGGTATTCAAGTTGCTCAAACAGAGATGGAAGAGTTTCGACATCGTGCAAACAATATTGGCTATGAGTACGAACTAGAAACTTCTAATGAAGCTTTTCAGTTATTAATGCGATAGGAGAAAAATATTTTGATCTTTTATCCATCTTTAGTTATCCTTGTTCAAACTTGAGGATACATGTGTTTGATTTTGCCTACGCAATGTTGCGTATTAGAGGAGCAGTTATGAGTGTTATGAGTTTGTTGGAAGAGGTTTTATAGTAGAAGGTTTATTCTTTTGTGGATAGATGACTCACAATGATTGTTTTTCGTAGCGAGTACTTTGAGTACTTTGATGTTTAAACTTTATTTGAAATAATTATATAGATAATAATATATATTTTGTGTAAAGTTGACATTAGTTTGTATAAACAAATATTGATATATACTAATATTTTGTGTAATAGGTGACATTATTTAGTAAAAACTTTATGATTGTTGAGAGCCGGTAATACAATTTAAATATTCGAAAGTTCATCTAAAATGTTATACCTATGTAACATTTTTAGATGTGATAAGGGAATGCTACCATTTTTTATGACTGATAATTTTTATTTTGGAGATCGATGCATATTAAAGGTAAAATAAGCTACTCCCTCCGTCTCTTCCTAAGTGACCCCTTTGCTTTTTGACTTTTTCGGCAAGCATTTCCACCGAGACGTAGTACGGGTTTTACGATATAATTTTGAAATATTATTTCTTTTACGGGATACTACGAGTGTCGTAGTATCCCGTAATGAAGCTTTTCAGTTATCCTTGTATATGCTTCATTTCATTTCTTTTTCAGATGGGTGGTAGATCAAATGTTAAAGATGAGTTGCTTTGCCGTTTCATTTTTCCTGAGAGACCCGGTGCATTGATGAAATTTTTGGATGCTTTAAGTCCACGATGGAATATAAGTTTATTTCACTATCGGGGACAGGTTAAGTGTCGTAGTATCCCGTAAAAGAAATAATATTTCAAAATTATATCGTAAAACCCGTACTACGTCTCGGTGGAAATGCTTGCCGAAAAAGTCAAAAAGCAAAGGGGTCACTTAGGAAGAGACGGAGGGAATATAGTACATGTGTTGGACTTGGAGTAACAAATATGATTATATCTCAATTCGATTTTTCTAAAAAAGATTCGAGATTTCTTCTTCTTCTTCTTTTTTTTTTTTTTTTTTTCCTAACAAATCGGAGTTAGATAATCATGTCAAAGACTAAAAGTTTGTAAGTTTTAAAATATTACAAATTCGTGACCTTGTTTTACATTGTGATATAGATACATTGTGTGAGTAAATCGTGACCTTGTTTTACACTACTCTAAAATGTTTTTTCGATTGAATTGTTTCATAAATTATGTGGTATTCTTATATTTGAGAGAAGTTAACTTTTAAAAAATTATTGGAACTTACCATTTTCATGTTTTATTACTCCTCTGACCTCTCTATAATCCCACTTGGGATCCCCTGTCCTATAGTGTTCGAACCGTGTCTTAAATATCAATTTTAGTAGTTTTATGCATTTTTTTTTCAAAAATTTTAATTTTTATGATTATTTATAGGGTTCACTAATCCAAACTAGTGTATATAATTACTTTTTAACATTTAATTTCACTTTTATTGGTTATATAATGCTTCAAAAATTCAAAACTAGGTTATATACAATTAAAAATCTAATTTCCCCCCATAAATGTCTATTATAATTTATTATATAATACAATTTCTATTTTAAAATAATAATAATATTTAACTAATAGAAATTAAAATTTGAGACACTATTAGACATAGAATTCGAAACAAGCAATGTTCTAAAAAGCGCTAGGCGCTAGTCGGGCGGCTAGGCGGGAGCCTAGGCGGGGCCTAGGTGGATTCGAACTATAATGCTTATTTTTATTATTCTTACAATATTGTTGCCAAATTTATACTCCCTCCGTCCCATTTCAGTAGTCCTCTTTCTTTTCGGCACGAGATTTTATGCGTAGTGTTAAATTTGAAAAAGTATGGGATCCACATCAAAAGTAAGGGTTAATTTTTGCCTTTTAAGGAAATATGACAAGTGAAGTGGGACGGACGAAAATAGTATTGAGGACTACTGAAGTGAGACGGAGGGAGTACTAAATAGTAAATACACATACCATGACACCTAATAGGTTAATTTCATAATTACAAATCCAAAATTATACATAGAGTAGCATAGTGTCCCTAAACGTAGATTAAGTAACACATTTAGACTATTGATTAAACTTCAAGAGCGACTCGTTGGATATCGCATAGAGCCTAAGCGGATTACATATTAGTCGGGCGGCGAGGTACTGACTAGCGCCTAGGTGGACTAGGCGGCGTTTTTTAAAACACTGAAAACAAGTGATACCATCCGAATCTCCAATCCCAAATTCTATGTCGTCACCGTGTCTCAAATAATTATAAGAAAATTCATAATTAACGCATCAGCGATCAGACATTAATTGTTGAAGAAATTTATTTAAAATATGTAATGTATGAAATATTAGTACTAATATGAAATCGTAAAAAAAATAAATAAGGAAGAAGAAAAAGAGAATAATTATGATTTCTCCACCCACTCTCTCCAAACTCCAGCGGCGGCGGCGACGGCGGCGAAGGGTGGTCCAACACTACAAGGCAATATACTCAGGCAAATAACAAATTCGACCAATAGGAATCACATTACAGACACACGCACACACAGTTTTGGGGGGTGGGCTTGAGCCAACCCCATCCCTAGCGTGGCTCCATCCCTGCCGGCGGCTGACATTGCTCCTGTAAATGGAGTGAGTGAAGGTGGTGGCTGAATGTTGCTCGCTCGACGTCTTTACTCTGCTCACTTCTTCTCCTCACAACGGTTTCGATTAATTGCTTCATCGAAGTTCCTTTGCAAGGTTTATTTCAAATTGCGCTTTGTTTGTTTATGGTAGCTCTTCAAGTATTTGATTGCATGTGAACTTGTTTGAAGTGAATTGGCAATGAAAATCCTCGGAATTACTGCTTGCTGGAATCACTAATGCCTTCACTGATTTCCACTTGATGCAAATTGTGTAAGAACCCTAACAGTTTGTGCTCTGATTTGCTGCAGCAAATTCGCAAAGATCATCAAGCTTACCACGTAGGTGTTGTGGAGCAATGTCCGGAGTTCGAAAATTCGACAACTGAGTTTTGTGAGAATGATGGAGCTCCTGAGAGGCTCGTCCACATTAGTACTCCCGAAAATATAACAGAGGATTTGGATGTTTTTTCAGGATGTAGAAATTCGAGCTCCCACGACGAATGGAAGCCCCTTTCTGTAGGGAAGACCTCATACAGGGAAGTATCGAGCATTGCACGAGAACTTGAAAATATTGTTAGTCTAGATGCTGCTGCTGTGGCCAATATTCTGCAGTCTTGCATCCATGCCAAAGTTTCTCTTCACTTTGTTCAGTTGTTTCATGGTAAGATCATCTGTCGTGGTTACGGTACAAGCCCTCACGTTTGCAATCGTTTGGTGGACTTGTACATGAAGAATGAATGTGTCGATTCTGCATTTCATATTTTTAAGAGAATGCGTGCAAAGGATAGTGTGTCTTGGGTTGCCATGATATCAGGATTGTCTCGTAACTGTCATGAATTAGACAGTATCCAACTTTATAGTGAGATGCGAAGGTTAGGAGCATTTCCGACTCCATACATTTTTTCAAGTATAATAAGTGCCTGCACTAAGATAAGCTTGTACAAAGTAGGGCAGCAGCTACATTCTCTGATATTGAAGTGGGGTTTCTCGTCAGAGCTGTACGTGTGCAACTCTCTCGTTTCTCTTTATTCTAGATGTGGTTACTTAACGTCTGCTGAACTGATTTTTAGTGAGATGGAGCAAAGGGATAACGTTTCATTCAACACTCTTATTTCTGGATTCTCTAAGCAAGGATCAGCTGCCAAGTCCCTTAAATTGTTTGAGAAAATGCATAGTGAATCCTTTAAACCCGACAGTGTTACAGTTGCAAGTCTACTGGGCACTTGCGCTTTAATGGGAGATCTTCGTAAGGGAACACAATTGCATTCATATGCAATCAAGGCGGGGATGTGTCTGGATATTATTATCGAAGGTTCTCTGCTGGATCTTTATGTAAAATGCTCTGATGTTAAAACAGCTCGTAAATTCTTCCTTGCTACGCATACGAATAATGTGGTGCTGTGGAATGTGATGCTAGTGGCATATGGGCAGCTAGGGGATCTCCATGAGTCACTCAACATTTTTTCACATATGCAGAGTAAGGGCTTGAAATCTAACCAGTATACGTATCCCAGCATTCTAAGAACGTGCACTTCCGTTGGAGCACTTGATCTAGGAGAGCAAGTTCATACGCAAGCTATAAAATCTGGATTTCAGCCGAATGTCTATGTCTGTAGTGTGCTGATAGATATGTATGCCAAACATGGTGAACTAGAAACTGCCATGAAAATTTTGAAACGTCTTACTGAAGACGATTTAGTTTCTTGGACAGCAATGATTGCTGGATATGCTCAACATGACAAGTTTTCTGAAGCTCTTAAACTTTTTCAGGAAATGCAACAACGGCGGATTCAGTCTGATAATATAGGATTAGCAAGTGTTATTAGTGCTTGTGCTGGGATTCAAGCTCTCAATCAAGGACGTCAAATTCATACTCAGTCTATTGTCTCAGGCTACTCCTCCGACGTATCTGTTGGAAATGCTCTTGTATGTCTCTATGCTAGATGCGGTTGTACTCAAGAGGCACACTTGGTTTTTGAGAAAATGCGTCCTAGAGATAAAGTCACCTGGAACGGTTTGATATCGGGATTTGCACAGAGTGGAAAAAATGAGGAATCACTGAAGGTCTTCGCTCATATGACTCGAGCAGGAGAGGAGGCTAATATGTTCACCTATGGGTCTGCTATTAGTGCTGCCGCAAATTTAGCACACGTGAATCTCGGTAAGCAAATTCATGGCAGAACAATTAAAACGGGGTATCATGGCGAGACAGAAGTGTGCAATGTGTTAGTTACTTTGTATGCAAAGTGTGGATGCCTTAATGATGCTAGAAGGGTTTTCGCTGAGATGCCTCAGAAAAATGAAGTTTCGTGGAACGCAATGATTACTGGTTATTCTCAACATGGATATGGCAGGGAAGCTATAGAGCTCTTCGAGGATATGAATATGGTTAAAGTAAAGCCAAATCGTATAACCTATGTGGGAGTTTTGACTGCCTGTAGCCATGTTGGGTTAGTGGAGGAGGGGCTCAGTTACTTCAGATCCATGAGTGAAAAACATAACTTAGTACCAAAGCCAGAGCACTATGCCTGTGTAGTTGATATTCTTGGGAGGGCAGGTCAACTCTCGCGAGCAAAATCATTTATGCAGTCTATGCCAATCGAACCGGATGCTATGATATGGAGGACCTTCTTAAGTGCTTGTACAGTCCACAAAAATCAAGAATTTGGTGAAGTTGCAGCGAAAGAACTCTTGGAATTGGATCCTAATGATTCCGCTTCTTATGTTCTAATGTCAAATATGTATGCTGTAACTGGTAAATGGGATCATCGGGATCATTCAAGACGACTCATGAAAGAGAGAGGTGTGAAGAAAGAGCCTGGTCGTAGTTGGATTGAAGTGAAAAATTCAGTCCATTCATTCTTTGCTGGTGATAAACTGCATCCTCTTGCAGATGAGATATACAGTTACGTAGACGAATTAACCAAGAAAGCGACTGCAGTCGGTTATGTTCCAGATCAAAGTAGTCTTTGGAATGAGGTGGAGCTTAGGCAGAAAGATCCAGCAGCACAAATTCATAGTGAAAAGTTGGCAGTTGCTTTCGGACTTTTAACCCTTCCAAAAATAATCCCGTTGCATGTCATGAAGAATCTGCGTGTTTGTAGTGATTGCCACAATTGGATTAAGTTTATCTCGAAGGTGGCTGATCGGACTATCATTGTACGTGATGCTTACCGCTTCCATCATTTCCAAGATGGAAGTTGTTCGTGTAAAGATTATTGGTAAAAACCGGAAGAGATGGTACAGAGGAAGGAAAAGATTCGTGTACTTTTATTGCTTCCGTTGGCCGACCTGTGTTTAAAACCAGGAGACGGAGCGCCTAGAAAGGTATTTTTCATTTTGTTTTATTCAAGATTTGCATCCATTGACTGATCAGATGATAACTTATGTATGTTTCTGCTTTAGCCTTGAAATTTCAGAACTTAAACAGCAGAAGCTTACTGCAAGAAGTACGGACTCACAAAGTTTCAAACATAGCAGCAGCAGTTACAGGAGGAGCCAACGTCAACTTTGTTAGACGAAGAATGGAAAGAACTCCTGTATGAGCATAAAGCTACACCTGCAACTTACTTCCCAGGTGGTTGGTTAGAGCTATTATTTGGCCTGTGAGTTATCTAATATTTACGAAGTTTCTTATCTTATTATGAAAAACGGTTAACTAATACCAGCAAGGGTAATTAGATTTTGAGAGAAAAGATCCTTGATTTCTGTGAGTAACTTCCTCACAGCCGCTGTAAATCAATTACTCAATTCTTTTTAATGGTTAGATAGATGTATGCTCTGTAGCCATTCATCAAATTCATGACCATTAAGCGTTCTCGTTCCACTCTTCTCTCATCTATACACTTGTTTTCATATGCAGAGTAAGGGCTTATAAGGGATACCGATAATTGTTCTCGTTCCACTCTCCTCTCACCAAAATCTCAACTAACCATAGCGGAGAATTGCAGCGTTATTCTCTGTTTTAGAATAGCAGCTCCATGAGAATTTGATGCTTTGCCATGTTGGTTCAGGTGTGGACTGAATTCTTATACTATGAGAAAAGGTTTTGTCTGAGTACGTAGTCTCTCTAACGACTATTAATCAGTCATTTCCTTCTCCTGCAACCTGTAGAATCGTTCTTGCTGAATAGTATACGTTGTCGATTCGGAGGTATAATCGAGGGCCATATCTAAGGTGGTGCAGTCCATAGCATCAACGCCTTCCTGTAGTCTTTATTTCACTCTATTTTTACTCAGAAATGTTACGTCGTACATGATTCTTTCCAATGAAAATGTACAAGTAGTAATAGATTTCCAGTCTCATCCTATTTGATATACTTAAAAAACATGATTCCTCAATTCATAATTTTTATACTGTACCTAAAGTTTCGTAAAGAAATGAAATTAGACAGTTGATCTGAAACAAAAGAAATCCTAGTATTTGTGACCATATAATAAAAAAACATGATGGCAATTAGAATATAACAGTGATTTTAATAAAAGAATAAGATACATGTAACAGAAGCGAGATATATAAAATTGTGATCGATTATATGCGTCGGAGGGATTTAAGTTCCAAAAATTTCTGAGTTCGAGTCATTCGGTCCTTTTCGACGGTCTCTACATTGCTGTTATTTGATAATAGGAACTATAACCTTACTAGTTTAGTTTGTTTGAATAACAAGCGAAGCGACAGTAGAACATTTCGATCGAATAATTTTCGCAATTATTGAACTCGTAAATCAAATCGAGAGTATTTCTCCGGTTATCTCCGTCGTAATTGCGTGGAGCCATGGACGAATCTCGCAGAAACCAGGTTCCCCCACTGTTTTCCAAACAATTTGAGCTTCGATCGCGTTTTATTTCGATGATCAGCTAAATTGTCGCCAATTGCGTGATGATTTTCGAGATTGACTTCAATTTCTTCGATCAGGTTTCGCTGCGTGGAGCCAGCGCCAAGGAAATTACGAGGGATGCCCTTCTCGATAGGGTTAATCAGGAACGGGAGCTCCGGAATTATGCCCGGCGAGCCAAGGCCGCCGCCTTCCTCATTCAGGTTGAAAAACTTTCTCCTTTGTTGCTCCTTTGTTTTTTTAATCGGGTAACTTAGTTTGAGTATGGCTAGTGGAGTTTTGAGTGTTTATACTGTGTTCAGAGAGCTTGGAGGCGGCATTACGCAACTGAATCTGCTGCTTTGCGGCTCCGTGAGGAGTGGGAAGCGATGATGACAACTCGTTCGGGCTCTCTTACTGGGATGCAGATGTCGGTGGAGATTTTGAGACCGTTTCTCTTCTTCATAAACTATTTGGCAGTTCGACGTGGGACGATTGGAGCTAGAGATAGGGATTGTATGATGAGTTGCTTCAGAATTGTTTTGGAGGATATAACTTCGAACGGTATGCTATTGCTTCTATTATCCCCTTCTGAATTAAGATTGTTAATGGTCGAATGTTGTGGTCTCTCCCTGAGCTCAGCTGTGTTTCAATCTAATAAGGAAAAGGTTCTATTAGGATGAATTAGAACAAATGACAAAGAATTTAGGGGGACTCAAGTAGATATCTCTCGGCCATTTTCTTGCTTTATATCTATACTGAGAAAGTACTTGCTCATTCATTCCTTCCTTCAATATTTCTCTTTCATGGGTGAAAAAGAACTGGTTCAGCATTTTCAACTAATTGGTGAATTGGAGAAAGATGATTTCATGTTGGTAGATGTCTGTTGCAAGTGCATTAGTTCAATTCCTTGGATTTTTCTTGTCTTTTTTGTTTTTTGGATTAAGTGCTTTGAAGTGTACTAGTAGTGTATGGGGAAAACCTTCAAGTTGTTCTTTTTCGGTCTCTTACTAGCAAAGGATTACACTTATAAGAATTTAGATGATATCATGTATGTTTTTCGTTAACTAAATATGAACCTTTTGATATATATGGCTAGCTGTATTTCAGATCGGCACCTAGGCTTTTGCTCAATGACAATTGGAAGTATTGAAGAGAGAAGGTTATGGTTTCATCAATCAAAGAAGCTCATTTCTGTTTGCTTGTTTGTTTTATCATTGTTCGATTACTCCCATCCAAGGGTTCAGGATGTTGTCTTCACGTCAATAACAATGCGTTTATCAGTCATCTTAACTGATCCAAAAGGTTGGAAATGCATTCCTCCTGATGGCCAAAAGGATGCAACTACTGCAGTGAAAAACCTGATAAAGTATGTTGGGAGTGAAAGAAGTAGGTTATATAGTTACATTAGGAAATTCATTCTGACATTGGAAGCTCCATTTTCTTCTGAAGAAGTGCCGGCAGATGACAGATTTATGATAGTTGCCAGTGCTATAACTTTATCTTTGCGGCCATTCCACCTAACAAACATTGACGTAAATGATAGAGGCATGATGGAACCAGCTATTAAACAGTACTGCATCTCACTGCTGACAATACCTTGGTTTCCTCAACGCTTACCTCCGATACTTATACCTGCTGTGAGACACAAGTCTGTTTTATCACCATGCCTCAGGACCTTACTGGTAAGAGTTGGCCACAGCGATGGACCACTTTACTAAGAACTAGTCAGAATGTCATGGATTTTTTTCTCTTAATAGCTGGCACAACATTTTTAACTGAATCATATTGATTTTATTCTACATTATATAATGTATGAATGAGAAAATATTATTGTATATTTATTTAAAGTAAGTTTTTGGCTATCCTAGATTAAAACATAAGGGGGCTGATCAAACCATGGCAGGTGATGACAGGTCTTCAAAGAGAAGATTTTAAAGGAAATTTCTGAAATGGATCAGTTAGAAACGACATCCAGAAAGATGCCATGTGTTGGCTGGGCTCTTGCCAACATTGTATCCCTTGCAACAGAGAGTACTATAAGTACAGCAGATTTGGGGAAATTCACTGAAGGCTTAGATTATGCATCTTATCTCCATGTAGTCATTTTATTTTCAGATAACTTGTCGGTTTCACTTGAAAACTTCAGACAGGAGAAAATGAAAAGTGAAGAAATTGAAGTTGGATATGGCCCTTCTGCTGAATCCTTTCTTGACGTCGATGAAACAACTTGTGGGTTCCCAAAATTATCATATTTGGACCTTTTCAAACCTATTTGCCAGCAGTGGCATCTTAAGAAGCTCCTTGCATTTGAAAAAGACTCGTCTATATGTGAAAATGATGATCTCTCCTCAGGCAGACCAGATTACTCATCAAAGCACGGGTTGCTTGAAATAGCTTATTACTATTCATGCATGCTTCGCTTATTTTCCACTCTAGGTCCTATGATCAAATCCTTGCCAGTTCTTAACATGCTAGCCTTCACCCCAGGGTTTCTTCCCAGATTGTGGGGAGAACTAGAAGAATCACTGTTTCATGATAACACTGCTATTACCAACTCAAACTCATGCTGTGCAAATACGTTAATTCAAGATAGAAGCGATGGCATCTCTAAGAGGAGGGAAAAGAGACTTAGTAAAGAAACTAGCAATGTATGGGTCAGCATGTTGCATAAGATAACCGGAAAATCACCAGCAGAGAATGATCCTGCTGATACTGTCAATGACCAAAACAACATTAGCCAAATTGAGGAACATCCTTCTGATGAATGGGATATTGAGTCACTAAGGCAAGGCCCGGAAGGCATATCAAAAGACATATCTTGTCTGCTTGTACTCTTCTGCTGCAGTTATTCACATCTACTATTGGTTCTTGATGACATTGAGTTTTACGACAAGCAGGTCTTATGCATATCATTTCATCAGTTGAATTAAATATATTTAGTTATTAAATTTCACTCACATGGTGATCGTCATATTGCTCATGTAATCTACATATTCAGGTCCCATTTACCTTAGAGCAACAACAGAAAATCGCATCGATGCTGAATACACTTGTTTATAATTCCTTATCCCGGGGTATTAGCCCTCGATACAGAGCTCTTGTGGATTCTGCTGTTCGGTGCCTGCATTTGTTGTATGAAAGAAATTCGAGGCGCCAGTTTTGCCAGCAGTCTTTGTGGCTAGCTCCTGGTAAAAATAATAGGATGCCGATTGCTGTTGCTGCCAGAACTCATGAAGTTTTCTCAGCTATGGATGGAGCACCCACCTCAAATGTGGGTTCCGTCATTACTACGATGCCACATATATTTCCCTTCGACGAAAGGTAGGTGCTGCATCAGTGATCATAATAATAAATATTGTTGATAGTTGTACAGTTGTCTCACATGGAGTCTGCACTAGTGGTGCAATATTGTCAGCTTTCCATTTATAAAAGCCAAGTCATATTTTATTTTCAGTATTCTTATTGCAGATTGCAAAGTGTATTCTTTTCTTGTAAAGAAGTATCAGTATTTTGTGCTGTGAATTATTAATTGACTTTTCAGTGTCGCTGGTTTGCAATGATCATTGAATGTATTCTTTTTATATGTATGATTTGATCCACTTAATATTTCTGCTAGGAGGAATACTTTCAAGTGTGTTGCATAATAGAAAATTGAATAAAGCAGGTTGAGACGATAAACATAAGAACCCCAAATATCATGGATTTTTCAGTTTAAAACTATTTTCTATTTCCCCTTTTAACACCATAAAGTAATAGTATGATATAATCTTTCCAAATTTACCAGGGTTAAAATGTTCAGAGAATTTATAAGCATGGACAAAGTGTCAAGAAGATTGGCTGGTGAAGGCAGTGGACCTGGGTCTCGAACAATTGAGATTGTAGTTCGTCGAGGTCATATATTTGAAGATGGATTGCAACAACTGAATTCACTTGGCTCTAGGTTGAAGTCCTCCATCCATGTTTCTTTTGTCAGTGAATCTGGCCTTCCAGAAGCTGGCCTCGATTATGGTGGACTGTCCAAGGAGTTCTTGACTGACCTCTCAAAAGTAGCCTTTTCACCAGAGTAAGCTGTTCAATTCTCAAAGTTTGGCTAACTGTCACCTTTCTATCATTTTGTGACGTGATTGATTTCAATGTTTAGGTATGGGCTTTTCTGCCAGACCTCAACTGTTGAAAGGCATCTTATTCCAAATACAAGTGCAAGGTTGTTGGGTAACGTAATCCAGATGTTCGAATTTCTGGGAAGAATTGTTGGTAAAGCTCTGTATGAAGGAATTTTACTCGATTTCTACTTTTCTCATGTTTTCGTGCAAAAGTTATTGGGGCGCTATAGCTTTCTGGATGAACTCTCCACTCTTGATCCTGAGCTATACAGGAATCTCATGTACCTTAAGGTGAACGTTCTATCAAACCAAATGAAATTCAAGGAAAGAGTGTAAACTTTGTAGTATTTCGTGTCATTACTAAATTTGTTTTCTATTTCTGTTTTTATTTATTTTTGTCTCCAAATGCTCAAAAGTCCATTGAGCATGTCAATGGACTATATACACGGGACTGTTTACATGGCTATGTGTTTTACGCGTATTCTGTATTTTTTTTCCTTTTAAATATTGATATAGGAGTTCCTGTACAATGCACTTATGCTTTGCTGGGCAATGCATATCAGGCCTATATGCATTTTCAAAGTATTTATGATTTTGTCCAAATGAGGGCGCATGTGCCACCTGTTTCAAATATTTTTTCTTTTGGTTATAGAATAGGTTGCCTATGCATACTTGAAGTAGTCTGATGGCATATATATATATTTGGCATGCAGCACTATGATGGCGATGTCAGAGACCTGTGTTTGGATTTTACGGTTACCGAAGAATCTCTTGGGAAACGGCATGTTATTGAACTAAAACCTGGGGGCAAGGATGCATGTGTAGCAAATGAGAACAAATTGCAATATGTACATGCAATGGCAGATTATAAGCTAAACAGACAGGTATTCTTATGCATATTGTAGCTTTGCTGGAATTTATTTCCTTGCAACAGCTTAATGGCAGCAGTAATTGCAGATTCTTCCCTTTTCAAATGCATTCTATCGAGGGTTGACGGATATAATATCTCCTTCGTGGTTGAAATTATTTAATGCAAAGGAATTTAACCAGGTATTTTATGTTTGTTTATTATGGTTTCATTTATTCCTTCAACTTGGCTGCCCTAATATATTTGTGTATGGAGAACTGAGAATTTATTGAAATTTCTCTTAAAGTGTATCATCGTTCTATAAGATCTAACCAATTTAATATGGTGCGTCACTTATATGAATAAAATTTCTTCTGCTAGGGATGTGTGGATGGATAATCCTTATCCAGATACAAGTATAACTTTAATGAGCAACTAAAGAAAGCATGTTAGTCATTATAAAAGTGGTTTTCTGTGCAAGCTCCTCTGAAACCTAAATCAGCTACTTATTTAGTGACATTGTTCATTTGTTTTAACAATTCACCCAATTTTTTACTTAGGGCCCGTTTGATAGCATGGACAGGATATAGGCAGTTAGGATAAAATTAAACTAGGTATTTAAGATAAAATTAAACAAGGATGGTGTTTTTATGTTTGATAGACTATCTAAAAAACTCATAGGTAGGCATTGAAATTCCCAAGAAAAAGTAGTAAATTACTAAACTATCCTTTGATTCTTTTCTCTCACAGACTCACATCATCTTTCCCTCTCCCTCCTCTTGCTGGGTATGATAGAAAGCAACGAAAATGAAGCTTTGGGTCCTCAATCTCACTCCACCCTTCTTCCCCAATTCGCCTCCTTCAAACCCTTCTACCCCAATAGTCCTTTCTCATTTGCTTTCTCCAAAGGATACCCACAGTAAGACCCCGAATACCCTCGACAATCTGTTCTCCCATAATCTCGTCGGAGAAGACGCATTCAAAGTCGTGTAAAATGAAATAATTTCTCACAAAATACCAGGCCATTTCTCTGTTGGAAAATTCTTGAAATACTCCATCTGCAAATCGGGGTATGGTGTGAAAAAGCATACGAAAATAAGGAAATTACTTCGTTTTTTATGGATAGCAGATTTGCGATGAATTTCGTCGATGAGGATGCAAGTCGATCTAAGGTTTTAAAGAAATTTAATTTGAAAATGGTGAATTGCTGCTTCACACAGTGAAGAAGATGGTTAGGGCAATTTTGACAAAAAAAAAATGTTCAACACACTGTTCAATCAATATAGTTTCTATCCCACCTATTTCATAGGTTGGGTAAGCAAGGTGAAATAGTGAAATTCACACGGGCCTTACATTTCAACCGGGCCTGAGTATAAATTTAATTTGCTACCAAACACAAGAAAAGGAAGCTTATATTTATCTAACCTGCTTTATCTATAGTATCAAACGGGCCCTTAATATACAATAAATAACTTTGTATTATGCCTTTTGATTTTGTGTTAAAGAACATTCTTATTCATCCAGACTTCGTCTTCATCTGATCAAGATTATTCGTTTGCAGTTACTTTCAGGAGGGGATCATGACATTGATGCTGATGATTTGAGGAAACATACACAATATACCGGGGGCTATAGTGAAGGGAGTCGAACAATTAAACTTTTTTGGGAGGTATTGTCTCCTGAAATACTTACTATCTGTTTTCTAATTGGTTTCCAGATTTATGGTTTGATGGAGGTGTCTGCCATCTAAAATGCCAGTACTCAATTCTTATGGGCAATTTTCATCATGCATCTAAAGCCCATCACTTCAGATGGGTGGGATTTCAAATTTGGTTCCTACAGCAGTCTCTTTGATGACTGGTTTGTTTGCTGCGTAGTAGCTTAAATTTCCATCTATCATTGTTATTGAGCAATAATTGTGCCTCTGTTTTTTGATGGTTATAATAGCTCTGCTTCGTAAATTAATATATGAAGTTCTTGAACCTTCTTCCACTTGGAGTCCTAGTGAGATCAAGAGGATCTCTTATCTCTATGCCTGTTCAGTTTCTAGGTATTGGATGTACTAGTTGACCATGATCGTTCCAAAAGATATTTCTCACTTCGTCCCCTTAACCTGTGTTTAATTTGGTATGGTACGCGATTAAAAAAGCTGATAAAGCTGTTGATAATGGAGGGGCCCCACTTATGTGGGGGAATATTTCTATTTGATGTATAATAATATCGTATTTTGGGGGGATCCCATAAAGGAAATTTTAACACGTTTGGGGGATGGTGGGAGTGATATTTTCTTGAATCCTGATGATACTGCTGTCTACTTGTTCAAATTATCCATGCATACTTGTTTGAATTGTCCATGGTAAAGCAATGAGCTATCAGTTGGTTTATCTTTCCATAGGTATTTGGAGGATTCAAACCAGAAGAACGATGTATGCTACTTAAGTTTGTAACCAGCTGTTCTAGAGCACCACTGCTTGGGTTCAA
This sequence comes from Thymus mandschuricus, assembly GCA_029379335.1. Taxonomy (NCBI): domain Eukaryota; kingdom Viridiplantae; phylum Streptophyta; class Magnoliopsida; order Lamiales; family Lamiaceae; genus Thymus; species Thymus mandschuricus. The sequence goes on from CM057078.1 coordinate 2,212,328, forward strand.
ACACCTTCATCCAGTGTTTACTATCCATAAGGTGTTTTTCAACTTCCAACTATTGATTTCTGGTGTAGGAGCTTCAACTGGGAAAATTTATCTTCATGGATCTATACAGTGCCATTTACTTTCTTGTTATCCTTTTCATGTATCTTTAGAAACTAGAACAGTGACTGAGCCTTTATCTTACTCTGTGTTAGTTATTCGGATAGTATCTTATTATTTGTCTACTTAGAATCAAGGTAAATGGGACCTAGTGCATTTTGGTCTATGAAGAAACTGTTATATGAGAATGCTAATATAGACACAGAGAACAGTGCTTGGTGAGTTTCCCTGTCAGGTACTCCTAAACAAATCCCAAGTTAAAGACCAAGGGAAATGTATTAAGAAAGCTATATGTATATAATTATGTACGTGTGTATAGTTAAGGAAAAAAGGCATCAGGGCATACAGTTCCAAAAACCTAAAATATAGTAGAAGCTCCTTCCAAGTGTTGAAAACAAGAAAAAAAGTACTATATACATTATGTTAACTGACTCGGAAATTTTGGTTAAGTAGGTGAACTGTGATGCTCCTCTTTGGGCTTCATTTGGAGGACAGGACGTAGATCGGCTTCCATCAGCTTCTACTTGCTATAATACTTTGAAGGTAAAGTCTATAAATGTGATAATTTTTTTTATATTTGTAAAATAAATAATGTTTATTTTGTTTTTTTTATTTGGACTCATGCAATACAGCTCCCAACATACAAGCGTTCGAGCACTTTAAGAGCAAAACTTTTGTATGCCATTAATTCTAATGCTGGATTTGAACTGTCCTAGTAGTTTGCTACGATCATACAATGACAAGGAAGGTACAAGCTCTATCATTTCTTTGTGATGCGCTAAATTTCACTTTTATGTGTTAGTTCTTTCTTTCCCCTCTTGATACAAAGATCATCATACTTTAAAGTATAATCTATCGCATTATGTAGTCCCTAAAGTAGTTGTTATGGTACATAATTTTCAATATCTCAATAAGTTAGTCCTATTTACTAGATTCTTCACCTTATGAACTGGATGTGCCATGTTTCCCATGATGTCAAAAAGGATACTAAAAGGAATGTAGGTGTTGGGATGTGGAAATGAATGCATATTATGTTTCGCCGAACCTGAAAACCATCATTACCTTATACATACTGCATTGGGTCAAATTCACACACACACACACACACACACACACACACACACACAGTAGTATATAATGCAACCTTGAGACCATAGTAGTATATAAAAAAATGATTTAAGTAGAAGCAGATTACTTTCAGACTCTTTAGGGCTCTAAATGACAAACGCCTGTACTAGACACTAGCAATATTAGAGGAATTTGTCTTAAGCTGCCTCACTGTGGTGGGCCCCATCTCAAGCACGCATCCTGTGCCGTGGTTTGTTGTCGTAGGTCTTAATTGGTCGCAGGGAAATGATGTCCCAATATACCTGACCCAAAGCAGGCTTTGATAGTCAAAAACCCTGGGACAAACTGAATGCCTCAACCGGCAACCCTTTGTTTTGCGCAGTTGGATTATCCGATTGTGTGTGCATCTTGTTTACATGTTAAAATATTGTTGTTTTTACCAATATAAAAACGTATGGGAATTTTCATCTAAACGAACTCATCGGATGCTAATGCATAAAATTTTTAGGTCATTCGAGGATCCTTCAATTCTCAGAGCACGCGATCTTATACCTGCGGATGGAGTTTGATCTCCAGATCTTGAGATTGGTCTTCTGTTTTCTTTCGTATGGAATAGGTATTTTTCCTGAATCATACGAAACAAATGCTGGCAGAGTTTATCTCTGTGGTATGTATAGTTTGTAAAATATTTATTACTCATCCTTTCAATACGCCAATTTTGTTGATGATTATACCTGCATTCTGTGTGAAAGTTGAAATTCGGGAACAAAATATATTGCGTAAAATTCGCAGCAAGTGAAACATCGAGTGTTTCGAAGTGTACGTCTCAAGGTCAATTTTGATGCAGGCTTCCCTCTGTCTTAACAAACTCGGGATTTTCATTATTTTATACCAGACGAGTCCGTTAGAAGAACGGAGGGAGTATTGTTCATAACTCAGAAGTACTTGAGAGTCAAATAGATCAATTGAGATCACATTGACAATTATTTCCTTATATGTACGGTACCGTTTCCCCTTCGGTGTGTGCCATTAACGTGGTCCATTTCATTTGACTTCCTTTTCTAATTGGGACGTTCCAGTTCAATTGACTTGATTCTTAGAATAAAAAGTATTAACCCTTATTTTTTAACGTGGACCCCTCACTTTAAACTTTTAACATTACGTTTAAAATTTCGTACCAAAATAAAACAAGCTTATTGAAGTGGGATGGAGGAAATACATTTTAACCTTTTTAGTAAGATTTTTAAATTTTTTTGTAAAGTCCAAATCTTGAAATACTCCTTCCGCCCCGTTTTATTTTACATCCTTTTGTTTTGTATCGTTCCAAATTTCTTGACACTTTTTCCTTTATAGTAGCAATAATTAGTCATTTTATCGAAAGTTCATTAATTCTCGTGTTGAAAAATTCAATTTCTTGACATGTTTCCTTTGTAGTAGTAATAATTAATCATTATAACAAAAGCTCCTTAATACTAATGCCGAAAAGCTTCTTGTATGAAAGCTCTTCGATTTTTGTGCCGGAAAGAAACGCGTAAAAAAAAAAAAAAAACGAAGAAAGTATATACTGTATATTTTATAGTTTTTCGAACACAATCACACATGACATTGTCGGACGTAAAACTAGTATGTAAGACTAGACTAAATATAGGATAAATATTGATTTGCCTAAGATTCAATCACTCAAGATTATTTTAATCTTAGGGGAGGGGGCAAGACAAAAAATGACAAGATTAATCCTATGTGGCAAGATTAATCCTATGTGGCAATAATCCATGACTAAATCTTGGGCAAATCTTGGATTTTATCTTACATACCAAACATCTAAGGGTGAGATTAATTTAGTCTAATCTTACATACCAAACACCCCCATATGAGTAGGGAAGATACCTCCATGTATTCATATATTGATGCCTTCTCACACATGTGTGTGTGTGACCACTTCAAAACATAGACTATGGCCACTTTGAAAAATTTAATTTGAAGGTTGAATTTAACGTGTTTCATTATTTTATATCTTAATTATATTTAAGACTTCAAGTAATGCGTCAAATTCGATGTAACGGAGGAAGTACTATTTCCATCATAAAATAAATCTCATTAAGGGTGCAAGATTTTTTGTGGCTAGGGTTGTTGGTCAATTTTATTTTATTTTTCTTTGCAATAATATCGGCATCACGTGCTAATGTTTTGGGTCATTTCAATTATATCATGATTTATGTCATGTTTCGTTGAAACTAAAATTTTATGCTCACACCTCATTAAAATATAAATTAAAATATGAGATAATAGTTAAAAATACCCATTTTTATAAAATTTAGTACTTCTATACCCACATTATAAGAAGTAGTACTTCTATACCCATTTTCAATTGAAATGTCATATATACCCTCCAACTTATCAAATAAAACAAAATTGTTATTCATAAAAATAAAATTGGCATTTATGTCGTGGGCCCCACCCGACATAAATCCAAAATTGAATATTCTAACTACCCCACCCTCCCCTCTCCCTCTCCCTCTTTCTCTTCCACGAAAATATCAGTTTCAATTCAGTCGTGTATTCGAAAAAATTAACCCCCCCCCCATCTCGGAAAATATTTACCGTTCCCGTTGCCGGCGCCGTCACCGACATGTCTAACCAAGATGAAGCAGGGCCCTCAAACCGAGCCCCCCCACGGCGACGTGCCGCCTCCCGCCGTCGGCAGCAGCAGCCGCCGGAGGAGCAGCCGACGGAGCCCCATGTCTACCCCGACCCTCCACCGCCGGTAAGTTTGTTGTTTTCATATTTTATTGTTTTCGAATGCCAAGCATGAAGCATGTTATGGTTTCGAGCACATTTTGAATAATCATGAAGCATACTATGGTTTACGTCGATTCGAAATTTTCTGATTTTTTTTTTGGAGTTCATAAGTACACGACATAATCCTCAATTCAATCGTGTAACACATGATTAAAAGCCATAATCAATCGTGTAAAGTCAACAATTTTGACTTTTGAAATTGTTGACTTTACACGATTGTATTCAATTTTGACTTTTGATCGTGTGTATCACGACTAAATTGTGTAATTTATCGTGTATTTTGACTTTAATTGCTTGAAATTGTATTTTGACTTTGCCTATACACGATTAATTTCTTAATTTAGGGGTGAATTATACGAATGAAATTCCAATTTTTTCGTGTAAAGTCAACAATTTTGACTTTTCAGTCAAAATTGTTGACCTTACACGACTGAAATGGAGTTTCAATCGTGTAGTACACGACTGAAAGTGCATTTCAGTCGTGTAATCGGCCGAACCTAATGCATGAAAATTACATTTTTTTTTTAATTCGTTTTGTTTGTTCTCGATTTGCAGCCTAGGTTTCAATGGATGAGGGGCCGAATGCAAGGGTTTAGAGGGCAAATAAACCTCTACATACGGGACGACGTGATCGAGTCGATTCCACGCGTGTTGCGTCGCGTAGGCGGCGTACGCTTGCTCGACAGATTTAGGGAAGGCCCGTTTCGATACCTCCTCGAAATTCGGAGGAGCGGGAGTGCGAACAACGCCCTCCACGAGCTTCTAGCCCGAGAGCTCGAGGATGACTCGATTCCCGAGATGGAGAGGTGGTTCCACGTCGGTGGCCGGGACATACGCTTCCGTGCCCAAGAGTACGCCATTGTGAAGGGGCTGGCTTTCGGGGAGTCGGCATTCAACCCTAATGGCCGTCACGTTATTCCCCAAAGGAGCCTCCTTCACACGAAGTACGGGGGCAAATCCCCTAAGATAAATCAGTTGAAGCATGACTTCAACGACGACACGACTGTACTGGGCACGGAGGAACAGTATCTGAGGGCGGCCAACCTACTCATGTACTATCTCATGTTGGCCGGCCACGACAACCCGACGATCCAGGACTGGGCATGGTACCTAGTGGAGTTCGAGGAATCGTGGAAATCATTTCCTTGGGGGGCGTGGTCGTACCAGATCCTCCACTACCAGCTGAGTGTGATTAAGAAGGACCCCGGCCTGATAACGAACCCGCGGGGTGCCTATCACCTGTACGGGCCGGTCTGGGCCCTGAACATTTGGGCCTACGAGGCGATCCCTCGCATGGGGCAAGCATGCGGTCGACGGGATCGTCCGACACTGTCCCCCGCCTCAGGAGATGGGCCACGTCCACGTCTTCGTGCGACTTCAGACATTTCCTCGACGATCCTCAGGTAATTGATTTAGTATGTTTTTGTCTTGTTTAATTTATTTCACGTTAAAATTCTGTAAATTTGAATTAAAAGTCAACCCTTATAAAATCCAACCAATCGTGTAAGTCAACAATTTTGACTTTCAAAGTCAAAATCGTTGACGTACACGACAATAATGGATTTCGATCGTGTATATCACGTAAAAAATTACAATTATGTCGTGTAAGTCAATGATTTTGACTTTAAAAGTCAAAATTGTTGACTTACACGACCAAATTGTAATCTAGGACGTGAAATACACGAACAAATTCCATTATTGTCGTGTAAGTCAAAATCGTTGACTTTACACGACTGAAATTGAAATCCAATCGTGTACTACACGACTGAATTACAATTTCAGTCGTGTAGTTGGCCGAGGGTTTAGGGTGAAATTTTTTAAAAAAAAATATATTGATTCCTAACACCTCTTGTTTTTTTTTTTTTTTTTTTTTTTAATTATTATTTTTTTTATCTCGAGGTTCGTACGACACTGGAGGTGGATGAGCACGATGTTCTCGAGTTTGCAGTCCATTCTCTCGACAACATCGAGCCGATTGGCGTGGCCTTTGTTCCCTCCAAGCGCCACGAACAAACCAATCTCCCGCCCGAGCAAAGGGTGTCGAAGGCGAAGCGGGAGATGGCGAGGGCCATGGAGAAGCTCAAGTGTGTTTCACTAAAAAGTGTTCGCAATAGAACGAAATCCTATCGTAGCACTAGCAAGTAAAACCAAAGTATCGAATCTCAAGGAAAACTTAACAGGACAATCAATTATGTAGTAAATCCTAATCTAGCCTAAAACTAAGAAAGCGAGTAAAGAAGATTTTGGGGTTTTAGTTTTAAATCCTAGGCAAATAAAATAAATCAAAGCAATAAATAAAAGCAAGTAACTAACTAATCTAGAACTCAAGAAATAAATCTAAGAATTAAACTAAAAGAAAGCAATAAATCTACCTAGGCAAGAATCGAAAAGAAAGCAATAAAGAAAGCATAAAAGAAAGCATAAACTACTCTAGACATGATGAATGAAATCTGGAAATTTAAAAGAAAATTAATCTAACTTTGAAAGCTTTGAAAAACTAGAGAATCGAAACTAGAAAAACGAATCTAAACTTTAAACTAGAAATCGAAAGAACGAAATTAAACTAAGGAAATTAAAAGAAGAAATTACGAAATCGAATCTAAAACTAAGTAAAGCAATAAAAGCAAGTAAACGAAAACAATAAATAACTTACGAGGATTAAACGAAGAACGAAGAACGCGAAGTAAAAGAAAAACTTGAATTGAATTGCACGAACTAAGAATCCAGATCCGAACAAAGTAAAACTAATCTAAAGTGTTTAAGTGCTGAAAACTAAAGCTAAATTATGCTAAAAGATGCTAAGAGATGTCTAGAATTCGTGTACAAGGGATATTATATATAATAGGTATGAAAACCTAATTACGAAGGAAGAGCGTTACCTGATAGTTGCTTCTAAAGCTGGTAGTTAACCCAAGGATCGGGAACCCAGAGAACCCGATGAGATGGATCCAGGCTTATATAAGGAAACAATAGCTGGCCGGAACGTTGGATGGTCGTCCAACGTACGTTGGACGCTCGTCCAACGTCGCACTCGCATTCTTCTTCTTTTCTACTCTGGACGCTCGTCCACCGTACTCTGGACGGTCGTCCAACGCTGGACGATTGCGCGCCTTTCTTGTTTCGGTCGTATCTTCCTCGTCCGAACTCCAAATCGACCTCCGTTTTTGCCTACATGCTCCTATCGAACCCCTCTTCGATATAATGCTTCTTTATTCTCATTTTCTTCTCATTTCCGCCCTTTTTATCCTACAATACCAAAGACTCCAAAGCAACCAAATCATAGCAAAAGACAAACGAAAGAGACACAAAACATAACGAAAACGGACTCGTAAACACTACGAAAATCCTAACATTTAAACACCAATCAAACTCCCCCACACTTAGACCTTTGTTCGTCCCGAACAATAACAAAAACGAAATAAGCAATAGACTCAAGCATTGTGAACTATATAGGCCTCAAAACTTTTCGAAAACAAACTCTCATGATCGTGATCAAAACTATGCACACAACATTAGCATCAATCAACACAATCTACTCAACTAATTCAAAATATGCTAATCCATCAAAGAACGCTCTCCAACATGTGAAATTTATATATGAAAGTGAGAACACTCAACTCTCTCAAAGAAAAGATGTATAAGATAATGCACATCATAGGGTTCACTCAATATCAATGCAATGCAACATGTTTACCATAGGCTTGCCTTCAATCTCAACATCTCCACCTAATGTAATACTTACAAATTAGGATCAAAAAGGTCTTTATATAAGCTTGTAATGTAGGGACATTGGTTAAGGTAGAGAAAGTATAGGCTAAGTGACTCAAATAAATCTAAATCATCAACCTCTTTTCAACTCCAACCAAAGTATGGATTTTTACTCCATTTTCTACCATCCAACACACCAAATACAAACTCAAAGATGCTAAAATATCAACTATATAAATCAAAGCTAACTATCCCCTTATGATTATATTCTTATTCTCTCTTTTTTTTTTTTTTTTTTTTTTTTTTTTTTTTCCTGAGCTCATAGGGATAGCTAACTACATAAATCAAGCATCTAAAACTCTTTCTCCTCCTTCTTCACCACAACCAAAATTTTCTATTCAACTCCTTCCATATCACCAACAACAAATACTAAGGATACCCATAACCATCCAAACCTCCTATCATCCGGTTTTACAAAGAACGGCTAACAAAGGCTCAAAAGGGGTAAACAAAGGTTTATGAACAAGGTTAGTGTATAGGGATCATGTGGCTAAAGAAAGATGGCCTAAGATAATCTCCTAGTTCGTAAATATACTAAGGTCTTGATGGAGAAACAAGACAAGTTCTAGAAACAACGAAGCATGCATGATCACTCAATCAAAGACTAGGCATAAATATGCACAAATAGCTCAATTCTCACCGGTTCAAACTAACTAGTTCCCGACCTCATAGCATACTTCAAATTCAATGAATAAAATGCGTCACTTCGCCAAGGTTCCATGCATAATAAAGATCATGAATTTTTCTCCAAAAATCAACAAAAATTTCTATCATCGGCCAAATCCACAATACTATCATCACATGCTCATTTGACTCAATTAACTCCTAAGACTCAACAAAATTAAACACATCATGCCAAAGTTTCAAAGACCCCCCCCCCCCCCCAAGCAATGACCTCATTGCGAGAAAATAAAAAGGAAGGGATAGAAGGAACTTATCGCACAATGTCGACCAACACACTTGAAATCCCGAGAAATTCCAAGTAGAACCTACAAAACAAACACAAAACACAATACCAAAGCGTAAAATTGCACAAAATAAAGAAAAAGAAATAAAAGACTCAAAACAAAAATTAAAAGACACAACAATGCTATGGGTTGAAGAAACCTTGGAAACATGGATCTTGCCAACGAGGATCATAAGGAGACCACCAACGAGGATCGTTTGGGTCCGGTGGAGTAGCTGAGTTGGGGGCCCGTCTTGCGTTGGACGCCCGTCCAGCGCGGCGTTCGCTGAAAACTGGAGAATTTTAATTTACGTTGGACGCTCGTCCAACGCGGCCTTCGCAAAATTGTGCTCGAATTCTTCCTTGTTCTCCCTCTCGAGGCCTTCCGTGCCATTGCAATCCTTAAGAACCAATCCCTGCACGAATACTTAGAGAAATACGAACGAAAAATAACAAAAATAAAAATAAAAATAAAATCAATCCTACTCTACAAAAATAAAATAGAGAAAGTGGGTTGCCTCCCACCAAGCGCTTGTTTAACGTCATTAGCTTGACGCACCAAAAATTCTCATCCTAACTCTGTTGCAACGGGCAACGTCTTAAACCATCCATATGTGACTCTCGGTGCAAAGGTGGATCTTCTTTCTCGTCGGCTTGAAACTCGAAAAGAGGGTTATCTTGGACACTCATTTCCCCCTCAAACATCTTCGACTCTACAAGAAAAGATGATTCACAAATGGTGATGTTAGAAAGAAAAGAGTTAAGGATCACTTCCTCATTCGATGCGTGTGTTGAGCTTTCTCGTCCACTTCATCTTCCTCCTCCAAATTCCGTAGAAAATCTTCGATTATGTCCTCTTCTTCATTCGGCGCAAGTGTCGATCTTTCCTTTTCCACCCCATCAACCTCCTCCAAATTTTGTAGAAATTCCTTGATAATATCCTCTTCTTCATCCACACAACTAAAGAATTCGTCATCTTCAATGGACTCTTCTTCGTCAATGAATTCTTCAAGAGATGCTACCCTATCAGAAATCTCACAAACATGTACCTCAACAAGAGGGTTAGCAGGCTTAACAAAAGAGCATGAATGAAGAGAAGAAGTTGGAATAGAAGGTGAATTTCCAAAAACCGAAAACGTTACCGAACCTCCTTCACCGGCCATGCTTAATGTGCCGGTACCTACATCAATCCGGGCTCGGGTAGTGGCCATAAACGGTCATCCCAACAAGAGTAGATGACCGGTTGCACTCTTGGCTCCCTTGCCTTCATGAAGTACGACGAAGTCGGTAACGACTCGAATTCCACCAACGAGGACTGTAACATCTTCCACAACTCCCAATAGACTACTCACAGTGCCGTCTGCTAGCTCAATGCGCATGTCGGTAGATTGAAGGACTCTTGAGTTCATCTTCTCGAAAATAGAATACAACATTAAATTCACCACAGCTCCTAGATCCATCAATCCCGAGACGGTCTCTCCACTATCCAAAACAATGCTCAAGTCGAAACCTCCCGGATCTCCTCTCTTAGGAAACGAGTTGATAGGCTTGGGGTCCTTTGTCTCCTTCTTCACGATACTCCGAATAGGTGGAACATACGGGTTGAGCATTTGCTTCTTGTTCTTCACTCTACTCGGGAATGGAATAGGGGGGACGTACGGATCGGGCGTCTTGTGAAGAGGTTTGGCCTCCTTCTCGGCTTCCTCGAACTCCGTGCGTGCGTTCTGGGCGTTGGGCGCTCGTCCAATGCAGGCTGGACGCTCGTCCAAGGGTGGCTTCGCGGTTAGCTCCTCTTCAGCGTTGGACGGTCGTCCAACGTACGTTGGACGCCCGTCCAGCACAAGCTTCGCTGGAGAAAAAAGGGGAGCTCGTCTAGGGGCTGGCGTGAAGGTGGGCGGCCGTCCAACGTTGGACGGTCGTCCAGAAACGTTGGACGCCCGTCCAACGTGATGTGCTGCATGGTTTTGGCTCAATTCCCAACGCGAATTCGGGCTCCACCTTTGGCTAGAATGGCTTTGAGTCGACAACGAGCCACCATTGCGTTGTAACACCGTGATTGCATGAGCTTGGTGAGGTGGAACGGGAGGAACATATGGAGGATAAGGGGCTTGCACCTCGTGAGCTTGTTGTGGTTGGATCCCTTGGGTCGGAATTCACCCCGGTTGTTGCATCAAATGCATGGAACCCGAAATTTGGCCAATAGCCGTCTCGAGCCTCTTGATAGTAGCATCTTGGGCCTCTCGAGCCAATTTAGCCTCATGAAGGAATGTAGAGAGACTCTCATCAACGGGAGGCTTTTGTGGAGATCCTTGAGGGCGAGAATTTGGGTATGATGGTGGTGTAGGAGTAGGTTGAGGTGGGTAGTATGGAGGTGGTGGGTAATATGGATTTGGAGGGTATTGAGGAGGTGGATAATATGATGGAGGTTGAGAGTAGTAAGGATTTGGTGGAGGATAAGGGCTATTATATGGTGGAGGACGCCTATTAGGATAGGTAGGAGGATTACCTTGCCCTTGTGTCGGCCTTGGATTTTGGAAACGTCCATTGTATCCCCCTTGGTATCCTTGAGGTGGAGGCACCTGAGGCGGGTATCCTTGAGCGGCGTACACCTCGGCTCCTTCTTCGTATGGAAACTCCCCCATGTTGTGGCACACCTCCTTGATGTGTCCAAGCTCTCCACAAATCTCGCATTGGTCCGGCTTCCGCTCTTCCTCCTTCGGGGCCGGTGCACTTTGCTTCATCTTCAAATTTTCGAGATCCCTTAACATGTCGGCCATTTGCTTCTTCAAATCGGGGCTCATCGAAACTGCACTCGCCTCCACTTTCCTTGGTCTAGCTGATTTTTGTTGAGAACTCGCAGTGAGCGTCTCAAAAATTTCCTTCAACTCGTCAGCTGTCTTGACCGCTATGTTGCCTCCGGCCGAACTATCCACCATGAACTGACAAGTCTGATTTAGGGCGTCGTAGAAATATTGCCAAAGCAACTCCGGTGCCATTTGATGATGAGGGCATTGTTGAAGTAGCTCTTGGAACCTCTCCCATGCTTCGTGAAACGGCTCATCGTTGTCTTGGGAGAAGTTCATAATCTTTGACCGCACCTCTTGAGTCTTGCGGTTCGGGTAGTACTTGAGCATGAACTTCTCGCACACCGCATTCCATGTGGCGAGAGAGTTGGCCGGGAGCGCCAAATACCACGACTTTGCTCGATCCTTGAGGGTGTACGGGAAGCATTTCATCTTCAAGTTGTCCTCCGTGAGTCCCGAGAGTGGGAAAGTTCGTACCACCGTGCAAAACTCTCGGATGAATGTCAAAGCGTCCTCGTTGGGCAGCCCGTGGTAGGATGGGAGCAACGCCATGTGGTGATGTTTAAGCTCATGATTCCTGACCGCTTCCGTCAGGACAATCGCCGAAGTGGTGGCTGTGAATGTGGGGCGAGCAAAATCGCCCATGACTCTAGCTGCCATGGCTTCGGGCTCTGCAAACAACAAGACTAAACCAAAGTCTGGAGAATCGATCTCCTCCTTCTCCTTCGCGGCTAAAATCGCTTTCCTTTGATGGATGCTGTCGAAGTAGGGCGCTAAATTCCTTTGAAGACTTCGGCGACCATGCATAAACAACACTCAACAAACGGGTTAAACGCACCGAGTGGGAGAAACAAGAAATCGAAATAACATAAATAAAAATAAAAATAAAGCAAATAAAAATACTACACAATAAATCGCCTAAAGTTTTCCCCGGCAACGGCGCCAAAATTTGTTTCACTAAAAAGTGTTCGCAATAGAACGAAATCCTATCGTAGCACTAGCAAGTAAAACCAAAGTATCGAATCTCAAGGAAAACTTAACAGGGCAATCAATTATGTAGTAAATCCTAATCTAGCCTAAAACTAAGAAAGCAAGTAAAGAAGATTTTGGGGTTTTAGTTTTAAATCCTAGGCAAATAAAATAAATCAAAGCAATAAATAAGAGCAAGTAACTAACTAATCTAGAACTCAAGAAATAAATCTAAGAATTAAACTAAAAGAAAGCAATAAATCTACCTAGGCAAGAATCGAAAAGAAAGCAATAAAGAAAGCATAAACTACTCTAGACATGATGAATGAAATCTGGAAATTTAAAAGAAAATTAATCTAACTTTGAAAGCTTTGAAAAACTAGAGAATCGAAACTAGAAAAACGAATCTAAACTTTAAACTAGAAATCGAAAGAACGAAATTAAACTAAGGAAATTAAAAGAAGCAATTACGAAATCGAATCTAAAACTAAGTAAAGCAATAAAAGCAAGTAAACGAAAACAATAAATAACTTATGAGGATTAAACGAAGAACGAAGAACGCGAAGTAAAAGAAAAACTTGAATTGAATTGCACGAACTAAGAATCCGGATCCGAACAAAGTAAAACTAATCTAAAGTGTTGAAAACTAAAGCTAAATTATGCTAAAAGATGCTAAGAGATGTCTAGAATTCGTGTACAAGGGATAGTATATATAATAGGTATGAAAACCTAAATATATAAGGAAACAATAGCTGGCCGGAACGTTGGACGGTCGTCCAACGTCGCACTCGCATTCTTCTTTTCTACTCTGGACGGTCGTCCAACGCTGGACGATTGCGCGCCTTTCTTGTTTCGGTCGTATCTTCCTCGTCCGGACTCCAAATCGACCTCCGTTTTCGCCTACATGCTCCTATAGAACCCCTCTTCGATATAATGCTTCTTTCTTCTCATTTTCTTCTCATTTCCGTCCTTTTTATCCTACAATACCAAATACTCCAAAGCAACCAAATCATAGCAAAAGACAAACGAAAGAGACACAAAACATAACAAAAACGGACTCGAAAACACTACGAAAATCCTAACATTTAAACACCAATAAAAGTGCAGGGACGCTCCTCAGGCAGTGGCCCCTCGTCGTCGTGCTCCACGAGCGGAGCGAGCTCACTCCGATGGCGGGGTCGAGATACCTAGGCCGAGGGTTGAGAGGAGGCCCGAAACATGGGCGTCGAAGAGGCCTCGGAGCGAGCATGCTGACCCCCGGCCCTCCGGCTTGATTTGCTACGCACACGGAGATCCGTGCGAGCGCGGTCCCCTCGGGGACGATTTCTTGGACCGATTCGGGGACCGTCTGGTGTCCCGATGGGAGCAGGATCGCTCAGGGACCGGATTTCTAGGTCGACTGGCGAGGGCTATTGCCGGGGAGCTAAAGAAGTTCGTATCGAAGAGTCCGAGCCGGAGCCGTTCTTCCTCAGGGGGCGAGGGGCAGTCCCGTGTCGGTGAGCAGTCGTTTGCGGGTCAGGGATGTCCCGGTCGAGCCGGCAAAGGATTATGGCCTCGCAGACCATGCCGAGTCTCCAAGGCGCTCTGAGGGGAGGCACTCTGCGGGGCGCCTCTCGGCTCCTCACGTCTCAGACCATCCCGAGTCTTCGAGACACTCTGAGGGACAGCTTGACAGGCCGCACTCCGTAGACGTGGTCGATCTGGAAGAGTCAGAAGGACGGTTGAGTGCCTTTGCTGATGAATTAGAGCAAATGCGGGGTTCCTCTGAAGACGAGGTATCCCGAGTGCCCAGTACTTCTACTCACCCCGCTCCGGGAGGTCAGACTCGGGCGTCTTCGAGGGAGATACGCCCCTCATCGGCTGTCCGATCACCGTACGTAGTGGAGCAGCCGCGAACCTCCAAGTACGAGAGGTGGAAAGCCTCAGGATCTCCCCACGTGACCGTGTACGGGACAGAATTCTACATGACCCGAGAGCTCTTCCTCGGGATCGAGGACATGAACGGAGAGTTCGATGCCACGGTAATTTTAGTAGATTTCTAATATATTTTTTAGTTTCTCGTAGTGATTTTGTTCAAATTAGCCTACTAATTCGGTGAGCTGTTAATGATTTCAGGTGATTGACCTCTACACTGTGTACTGGAGAAATAGACTCCGACAAGGGCTTCAACTGGCCGACGGTGTTACCTTTGAGAACACCATAGTTATGCCCCTGAGTTTTTACGTAAGTTCTTTCAATTATAGATTATTTTTTTGTTGTTATTTATTCCTAAATGTTTACATTCTAATTTTAGGTAAAACTTTTGGAGGAGTACGCGGGCTTCCACAAGCCCCATGATACTACAATGGGTTTGACAAACCTTACGTTGAAATACACGAAGTGGAAGGTTCCCGATGAATTCCTCCGCGCTATGGAAGGGCATGACACGTACCGCCCTTGGAAAACCGGCCATTACGTAAGTAACTTAACTCGTATTTTATTTTTATTTTTCATATTTTAATTGTTTATTAATTTAATTTCAATGGTGCTTAATAAATTGTTTATATTTTTTTGGGTTAGTTTGTCGTTGTTTGTCATCTCTCCTCCGAGCACTGGGTCGTGTGCCGGGTTAACGTTCCAATGTGGAGGGTTGAGGTGTATGACTCGTTCTATTGGAAGTACGAGAACAACATAGACCCACCTCTAAAAAAGCAACGCATCGTCCAACTATTGCCGTTGACCCGACTCTTCACAAGGATTTTGGCGAAGAAGCCCGAATATTACACGATGGTGAACCCGGGACTTCATAACTACGGCACGCAATTTATGACGCTCGCATTCATGCCAATGAAGCAACAATTTGTCCAAGTCGACGAGGTGAGTTGTGGTGTCTACGCGTGTATGTATTTGGACAAGATCCTTGGGAGAAGGAGGGAGTACAGGGGCGACACGAAACAGGTATTGGCCCAAGCCCGAGCCAAGATAGCAAATAGGATTTTCAAATTGTCAAGGTCGGAGTAGTTTTGTAATGAATTCGAATCTTATTTAGTTTTTGTTACTTGAATTGTGATTGATTTTAATTGGAATTTTTTTAAGTATTAATTGTTTGATGAATTCGTATTGTTATGGTAATGGTTAATGTTTTGTTAGTGGTTTGTGTAAATTTGTATTCATTAACTTGAATTTGTTAATATGTATCAAATAATTGAAAAAATGGTGGGGAGTGACATTTTTGGCCCAATTTTTCACATACCCTTCGGCAGAGTACACGGTTGAATGAGCAATTCAACCGTGTACTCAAGAACCCTAGTCGTGTACCCTAGCCGTGTACATAAGAACCTTTTTTTTTTTTTTTTTTTTTTTTTTTTTTGATATTTCAATTCGTGGGGCTCAATTGAGGTACACGCTATTTTTCAATTTAAATCGCGTAGAGTCAACATTCGTGTAGAGGGCATTGACTTTTATTTAATTTTGACTTTGTTGACCTTACACGGTTGAATTAGATTTCCAACCGTGTATACACGATTGAAAACATCATTCAATCGTGTAAAGTCAATGACAATTTTGACTTTTTTTTTTTGACTTTACACGATTAATAATCGAATTTAACCGTGTACACACGTTTAAATCAACAATAATGTCGTGTAGTTGGCCGAAGGTTTCCCTTTTTTTAACACAAAAACATTCAATTTTCACCAAATGATCAACTCAAACTAAATCTAATATGTTTACATCCAATAACATTCTTAAACATCCAAAAACGTTCATTAACATCCAAAAATGTCAATTTGGTTAAAATAAAAATATAATTAAGCATCGGTGTCGTACGGACATCGGGGCCTAGTATGCTCCTCGCTCTTGCAAATGCTACATTTTTTCTTACCTCTTGGATGTCGAGGGGGAGCATTTAGATCAACTCCGGAAATGGGAAGCGAGGCTTGGCAACTCTGTCACTTGTGCCCGTATTGTCCGCATCTTGAACACCTTTGCCGGTTCGTTGAGGATTCTCCTTCAACGGCCGATCGAGCTCTTGCCATCGGTGGTCGCCCGGCTTGCCTAGGTACAAGAGGGGGTAGCACCCTCCATCGTGAAATGAATTCGGGAACACTCCACGTCTCGGGATGAGGAACCGGTTGAATCTGAGGAGAATACGTAGCAACTAACGTGGATTGCCTGAAATAATGGCTCACGTAGTCAGTTGCCCGCCCACCGGAGTGCTTGTAACAACATACAATACAAAAACGTTTAGAAATCCGATTGAAATACGACAAGCATGAAACTAAAATAAAACGAGAACTAGTCGTACCTTATCGCCGCACAAGCGTGTCGACAAGGGATGCCGTCTAACTCAAACTCACGGCATTCGCAAGTCGAGTTTTGGAGATCGACGAGGTAAGTCTGCTTTTCACCTTCGACTCTCCAAAGGGTGGGCGTAGGCGTTCCTCTGACGGAGTAGCGATGACCCCATTCGACGATGCCGACATCTTCGTATAGGCCTTCTCGGTGAGTTCATGTTGGCGAGCTAGGGCACTAGTCCGATGTTCGTCGAACCACTTCTCGACAACTATCCGATACACCTCGATCATGGCACAAATCGGGAGTCTCCGAGCCCACAACAACCGAGCATTCATGGTCTCGGCGGGATTCGAAGTCATGAAGCTCGTACGTCGGACGGGACACTTGCACCTCGCCCACCTCGGCAGGCCAATGTCGCTCAACCTCCTGTAGATCCCGCCTCCCTCCCTACTTAGGTCCCTCAGATTCCCCCAATATTCATCGAATTGGGAATCTCGATAGGCATAGGCTGCAGACTCGAATATAGCCCCCGCATGCCTTCCGTACCTAACGAAATTTCTCTGGAGGTGAACGAAGCAGAGGCCGTGAGCAGCATGCGGAAAGACGGAGTCGATCGCATTTGCGATGCTCACGTGCTGATCGGATACGATCAACAAGTCCGAGGGCGCCCCGAAACTCTCTCGGACTTTGGCCAAGAACCACGTCCAAGATTTGTCGTTCTCTATGGGACCGAATCCAATGGCAAGGGGGAACACTTGCTCGTTCCCATCTTTCGTCACCGCCACAAAGAGCGTCCCCTTGTTCTTCCCCTTCAAGTGCGCCCCGTCTACTACGATTACGGGGCGTAGCAAACCATTTCCCCACGCCTCGATGGACGGACCAAAGGCGAGGTAGAAGTAGGTCAGACGGTCGGTGACGTGGGAGGTGTGGATGTCGTACACGGTGCCCGGATTCATCTCCTTCAGAAGGTAGAGGTAAGAAGGGAGCCTCTGATAAAATGCGTCGAAGGCACCGTACGTCATCTCTATAGCGACGTTCCTCGCACGGAGAGCGAACGGGTAGTCAATCTGAATGCCGTACTCACTCCGTAGCTCGTCCACCATCTCCTTTGGCTTCAACACTGCGCCCTCGGTGATCAATCGACGAGCGTAGAATGCTCCTAATACCATGGCCGGCACCTGTCGTTTGTTGTTCGAATTTAAATCAACTAGGCACGTGTGATCGGCCTCGTACTTCTTGATCACCCAAATCCCGCCTTGCTGCGTGGCATTCAACTTGAACTCGCAATCCTTCCCCGAAGTGCACCTAAAACCCACACGGCCTTTGTCGGAACGAGGGATACAATACTCCTTCAGGAGATCCATGTGCAGCAATCCGACGGCTATATGCAAGTCATCCTTCTTCTTGAAGTATCCGTGCTTTCGCAACTGACCCAAGGCCGGTGCCAAGTCGGGATCGATCCATCCTAAAGGGAGCGCGGTATCTAGATCGACGTGCGGTATCAACCAATGTCGAACCGCCTCCTCGTTAGCGCGAGCACGAGCTTCGTCGTCACGGGGCTCTTGGTTTTGTGAGTGCATGCTACGAAGCCCGATAACCCTATCAATATGGCCGGGCTCGCGGATCCATGCTCCGAATTCAGCCGTTAGGCTCTCAAGTAATTGGGATCGTTCCTCCATATTCCTTGCTTCCTCGCCCTCGGACTCGAGAGACTCTTCTTCCGACTCCGGCTCTTCTTCGTCGCGTACTTCGGCTTCAAATGCATTCGATCTCGGGATCGGCTCCTCTTCGACGCTATAGTTCTGAAAAATCGTCGATCGTTGGGTTGTATGGGCTGCCCGATTTGCTCTACTAATGACGTAGATCGTCGACATCTCCCTTCTCGCGATGCACATTCTAAGCAAATCCCCGGTGCTCTTTAAAACGGCCTTCACCATCTCCCGCTCGTTGAGGTTCGTCAAGTGGAATAGCAAGTGCTCCGATTCATCACCCAAGTAAAGTTGAACGTCTCGCAATACGTTTTCATAGCTCAAACTCGATATGGGATAAGTGACGAGAAAAGAGTCTCCATTTAAATACGATATTCCCTCCCAACGACCGCTATGACGGATAAGAATTCTCTGATCACCTATCTCCATCTGTACAAAAAAAAAAAAAAAAAAAATAAAATTAAAAATTAAAAATCTGAAATTTTTTTGTTCTTAGTTACACGACAAATATTCAAAAAAAAACCGTGTATACACGATTAATTTGACAAAAATGTCGTGTAAAGTCAACAATTTTGACTTTCAATCGTTGACTGTTTTGACTTTACACGACAAAAACATCTAATATACCGTGTATACACGGTTGTTTTGGGATAAATGTCGTGTACTTAAGAACAATATTTTTTTTTTTTTGGAATATTACTAACAATAAATATGCAAAATCATATATTACCTTGGTATTTTGTCTCGAATAAACGACTTGAATCTCTTCCGAAATTTCCAGAAATTGGAGAATGCGTACAAATCTACAAATTTTCACTCTCAATAATTATGTAGTGTAATGTTGTGATACAATTACGTCTATGCTATTGTATTTGTTCACTTTTTCTGATTTTTAATCAATGCTAACCAACCACCATATTCTATTTTTAATGAATTTGCAGATTTGGTTGTTGTGGTTAATTAATGCAATTTTCCTTTTTTTTGCAGATTTGCAGATTCGTGTATGTTTTCTCGTGAGATACAAATATCAGATTTTTTTTAATTTTTTTTTTAATTTCCACTTTAAATTGAATTTTGATGGAATTGGTTCACGACAATTGAATCGTGAGAGGGAGAGGGAGAGATCAATCGTGAGAGGGAGGGCCCCACAATCCAAGTGAGACCCAATTACTAAGGGTATTTATGTCTTTTAACTACAAAATGGGTATAGAAGTTATACTTCTTATATGATGGGTATAGAAGTATTAGTTTTTATAAAAGTGGGTATTTTTAAAGTTGGCCCTTAAAATATTATGCTCATACCTCATTTAGCACGTCATTCCTCTCTTTATATTAATAAATATATATCAAGAGTTTAGTTTATATAAAAATAAGTTAGTGGTATAAAAATTACTCTCTCCGTCTTACACTATTAATTCTATTGAGATATACACACAATAACCTATGTTATACAGGTCCGGGGATGGTATGATGTGAATATGGAGATATGTTATTTTTTAAAATTATGGAATGCAATTCGTTAATGATACGTCTATTTAATTATATTTTAAATGTTTTAATATATAATGTCTATATAATATTTAGAATTTAAAATTTCAAAAATCAAATATAAATATAAATATTTTGTTAGTCAAAATGTAAGTATTTTAATCATACACTCTAATGTAGTGACATGACAACAATTAAATTAAAAATTGTTGATGAAAAGTTTTAAATAAAACAATTTAATTATTATAAGTACAAGATTTACTTTATTGTTTCACATATTTGGTTTCTCACTTCATTTGTTCGGTTGAGCTTAAATTTAAGTCAATTTAAAATATTTAAATTTTGTAAAGAAAAAACCCCGAAAAAATAAGTATTCAAAAATAATTTTACTTGTGTTTCGCACAGGATCCGCGAATTCACAACCCGAATTCGCGTAGTCAATATTTTTTATTTTCTTTATTTAGGATTCACCACGTGGCGAATCAGGTGCAAATCACACGATTATCGCACCCTGCAAGAATTCGATGCATGCACCATGCTATATTCTGAAGAATACGTGCAACACATGCTATAACTAAGGAAAGCAAAGGATAAAGGTTAAAACTTGTTTTTGTGTATTAGTTTATTTTCTTTTAAGGAAATGGGATTAATAAATGGAACAGACGGAAAATGAAAGTGAGACTAGTAACCTTTTTTGAGAATGAGATTAATAAATGGAATAGATGAAAAAGGAAAGTGAGACTAACAAAGTGAGACAACTGATCTATTAGTTCTATTGACATATATACACAGTAACCAAGGCAGGCAGAGATAAAAGGTTTTAAAAATTGTTTTTATATATTAATTTATTTCCTATTTAGGGAATAAACATTAATTAATGGAATAGACGGAAAAGGAAAGCGAGACTAACAGAGTGAGACGAATAGAGTAATTGGATTAGTTTAATTTATGATTGTTAGGCATTAACTTTTTTTTTTTAGGCAATACCCATTGATTATCAGGGGATTTGAACCTGTAACATATCGGATCATAGATTGACCCCTCAATCACTAGGTCACTCCTAAGGGCGGTTAGGCATTAACCTTCTACCGATGAAGCCCGCAATGTATGTACAAATTTTTTGTTCGGATAATTCAACTTCAATTTTGCGTGTTGGGTATTTTCGTTATCCCCGATGGCCACACCCGGTAATATTGCTTATCAATTCGTAACGATATGAAACATGATAAGAAAAGTGTGAAAGTTGAAAATTCAAAGCTGGCATTTCATATACGATCATGTGCTCTTAAATTAGCACAAAACTTTAGAGATTTTACTATATAGTTCTACTATATAAGAGTTCTAAAATTATAAAATAAAATTAAAAACAATTGTCGCTATTTATGTGAAAATATATATTATATATGATTAAGACAAGAGGAGGGTACCCCTACACCTACATAGGGATGGCAATTTACCCGCGGATACCCGATACCCGTGGGTACCCGACCCTAATAGGTGCGGGTTTGAGGGGCATATAGTACCCGTGGGTAGCTTCGTGGTACAAATTTATTATCCATTTAGTTCGTGGGTACGGGTATGGCTAGTCACTATCCGTACCCGCGATACCCGTTTACCTGTTAATAATATTCGCGAATATATCCGTGAAAGTATCCGCGAATATACCCGCAAAAATACCCGTAAATTTACCCGCCACTATTCCCGTTTACCCATTAGTTAATTTTTCATGTTTATAAATATAATTACTCCTATATTATTATAAAATAAAGAAAAGAAATACATTAAAAAATATTTAAATAAACAAATTAATTACTCTTAAACGGGTACCCGGTACCCGACGGGTGGCGGGTAGGCGGGTACCCGACGGGTGGCGAATACCCGCGGGTGGCGGGTATGGTTGGCGGATATTACCCGTCGCTGGTTCGCGGGCGGGTAGTGGGTACGGTTTTTTTCGCGGGTACGGGTATGGGTAACCACTATCCGTACCCGCCATACCCGATTGCCATCCCTACACCTACAGGTTTGGTATTTTATGTTTCCACAAAAAAAGACCTAAATATTTTTTTTCCATAAAAGACTTAAATATTTCTATTGGTGCCCCACTTTTCTTTGTGGAAATATTTTTGCTTACCACTATTAAAACCCCCCATTCACAAAATACCCCTCCCCCAAAAAGCATACACAAACTACCCCAATTCCCATTTTACAATTTTCTTTATTTTATAAATCCATTTTTCCTTTAATTTTAATACAACAAGTCTAATCAACCTTTGATTAGACTTGACATGTTGTTGGCATCTTCTTCTTTTTTCACATACGGCAAATGCAAATGGGTACACTGTATTGATGCATTATTACTGAAGCTGCATTCATTTTTGTTCAGTGATAAACAGTAAAAGAAGGTTTCCCATGTGAAATATTCAATATATAGTTGTACATTGAAGCTCAAATGACATTCGTAAAAAATATCTTCAATTCGATTCCTCCCAAAAAAAAAATTTGGAACAGTTCGTGAAGGAGAAAATACAAGCGAAAGGCGAAGAACATCCAATTCTCAAAGGTTTGTAACTGATAATTCGATCGAATATTTTATTACAAGTATTCCAGCCTTTTTCACGCCGGAAAATGTTGGCCGGAACGTATATCACGCCAGATACATGTCACGCCGGCGTGATATATATTCCGGTCAACATTATCCGGCGTGAAAAGCACCATTTATTTTTATTTTTTATTTATGTTTCATTTATGATACTACATGATTTCATTTCATGAAGTATTTGAGATCTGTGAATGAATTATACATTTTTGATATGTATATTAAGAGTTAAATTTATAATTTTTGCAATGTATGTGTGCAAATAAAACGATACTATAGCATAATTTGAATGAAAATATTATAATGTGAGTACTGGCATTTTTCACGCCGGATGTATGTTGCCGGAAAGAATATCACGCCGGTGTAAATTACGCCGGCGTGATATTCTTTCCGGCCACATACCTCCGGCGTGAAAAATGGATAGTGAATGAAAAAAAAGTTTTGTTTCATACTTTGTAGTAAAACCTTTCATTTAATGAGTTATTTGAGACATACAAATTAATTGTAGAGAATTAATGATTATTTTATGTGTATTAGAAGTTCGTTTAAATATTTTTACGTTGTATGTGAGTACATTAAGCCATACTATAGCATAATATGAAGGAAAAAAATAAAAAAAGAAAATTTTTTCTTTACACGCCGGAGATATGTTGCCGGAAAGTATATCACGCCGGCGTAAATCATGCCGGCGTGATATGCTTTCCGGCTACATATCTCCGGCGTGAAAAATGGAAAATTAGTATGAAAAAGATTCTGTCTCATATTTTATAGTAAAACCTTTCATTTAATGAGTTATTTGAGACATACGAATTAAGTTGAGTTCATTTTATATTGTAGATGGATTCCGTCGACGTAAAAGCTTATTACGGAGGTCAATGGAATAGAAGAAGGTACGAGGGTGGCAACGAGGTTGTAATCAAGTGCAGTGATTTCACATATTACGGGCTGAGATATATGGTAGCTTCCTGTTGCAACCTGCTCGGTAGTGATTTCGATATGTTCTATTTCTCGCTATCCGAGAGCACTCGACGTACAAGGAAATCGAAGTTGCAGTCGGACCAGCAAGTGGTTGAGCTATGCACTAAGTACATTAGCCCAGAATTGTACGTGATTCTAAACAATGGAGGCTCGTCTTCACATGTTGGGGCTTCGTCTTCACATGTCGGTGCATCTTCTTCGTATATCCCTCAATTCGACCCGTCGTACCAGGAACCTTCTTCGTTCAAATTTGGCAACACGTATGGCAACACGGAGGACTTGCGTTCGACGCTTGATGATATCGTAGAGAACATCAATTCCGCCCGTTGGGATGAACAGGTGTATCAAGTCCACAACCTCGGAGGCAGTTCGTCTCATCGTGCCGAAGATGCTCGTGACGATCAAATACCCGACCTGAATCATACATCAGGAAGGGTTGAGCAGGAGGATCCGAACGAAGATGATGTCTTGCGCGACGACGATGACGACGAGGATGAATATGAGCCGTCGCGGGACGTCTCCACCGAGGACAACGACCAGTCGAACGTATTGAGAGAAGGAAGGCAAATTCCTAGGGCCCTAATGGCCGAGTGGACCGCCTGGATAGCTGAAGAAGGCGGGTTCAACCGACTGTTGGCTATGATGTTTCCGGACCTGCACGGTAGGAGCCAACCACCTCTGGATACTGATACGGAGCACATGAGGAACTGGTTCGTGCCGGTGGTCCCACTCCAGGCTACAGAATCTGCAGTGTTCAACGAGGAAGACGCAAGTATCCTCGATTTGCGATATGGTTCATATTTCAAAAGCAAGGATGATATGTATATTGCCGTTGGTTTGTGGCAGATGGAGAGTCGAAAAAATTTCTACCCCAGGTGGTCGGATACGACGAGGCTGGTCTTTAGATGCACGTCGGACAAAAAATGCCGCTTCAACATTCGTGCTGTAAGCGAGGGCGGGAATTGGGTCATTTCAGTGTTTGAACCCGAACACACATGCGGGCCCAACACTGGGACAGTCGAAAGAAAGAAGGTCCGATCTAAAGTTATTGCGGCGTACTTTGCGAAGAGGATCCTGCGCGACTCCGCGATTATGAAGCCTAGGAACATTGAGAACGAGCTGCTCACGTCGTTCGGCATTAAGGCGAGCTACAACGTCTGCTTGAGGGCGAGGTATCAGGCCGTGGAGATTCTCTACGGGAAACACAAGGAGTCGTTCCAAGATCTGCCCGCCTACCTCCATCCTCTCGAGACTTCAAACGCCGGCACAGTCACCGATCTCGACATTAGATGACGAGTGCAATTTTCGACAGGTGTTCGTTGCCCTAGCTGCCTCTATTGCGGCGTACAAATACGGGCATATCAGACCGCTGATATCCGTCGACGGCACTCACCTGAAGGGCAAGAACAGCGGCGTCATGTTCGTAGCTGTAGCGAAGGATGCGAACGAACAGCTATTTCCCTTGGCATACGGCGTAGGGCGTAAGGAGAGTCACTATTCATGGACCTCGTTCATGAGGGGTCTGAGGAGGGCTTACGGGAACTTGACTGACGTGCTGATTGTCTCTGACCAGCACGTTTCGATTGAGTATGCCGTAGCTCAAGTGTTTCCGGAGGCGCACCATGGGTTGTGTTACTACCACTTGAGTCAGCACATGACATACGGCATGGTTATCGGTGCCATGTTCCAGAGAGCTGCGTACACATACGATCAGAGAGAATTCCACAGCATCATGGCATCGATGCTCAACACCAACCCCGAGGCGTACCAGAAGGCTATGGGCAACGGACCCGCTAGGTGGGCTCGGAGCATGTGCCCCGTTCGCCGGTTCAGTACCATGACATCGAACGCCGCAGAGTCTTTCAACAATTCCCTCCTCTGGGCACGTCGACTGCCTATAGTTGCTTGCCTCGATGCTGCGAAGCTCGTTATCGAGAAGTGGTTCGATGAGAGAAGACTCAAGGGTCGAAACGACACCCACCCCATATGTGAAGAGGCGCGGCGAAAAATCGGAGTCCAGTTGGAAATGTCGCATAGGTACAAGGTCACACGGATCAGCCTCGACGTCCCACATTTCAGAGTGCAGACACTAGATAACGTATACCACGTGGACTTGAAGAACATGTTGTGCGACTGCAAGAGATGGCAATTCGATTGCATACCGTGTGCACACTCGATCGCAGCAATGATGTAAGTAATATTTTTTTCAATCAATTATTGAATATTTTGTGTACGGAATGACATTTATTTATTTCAACAGGGAAAATGGCCAGGCGGTAGATCAGTACATTGCCCACTACTACAGGAGGGATACCTATTGCAAGATTTACAACCGTCGAATATTTCCAGTTCCTAAAAAAGAAGAGTGGACAGTGCCGAGTGCCTACCTCGGTGTACAAATTCTACCCAATCCGTACGAACGTCAACCGGGGAGACCACCGGAACGTAGACGGAGGGGGGCACGAGAAAGGACAATCAGGCGTGCCCCTCGGAGATGTCGACAATGCGGCGAACAGCACGGTGCAAGGCAACCTTGTGCAAACCAATACGATTGAGTAGCACCTATTAGTGGAATGTTTATTCTAAAACTCGTTGTTTCAATGTTTAGACAATGTTTTAAGTGATATTAACATTATTATTTAACATAATTATGAATAAAAAATCAATATTTATTTCAAACCCTAAAACACGCCGGACAAATCACGCCGGAAAGCATAACACGCCGGCGTGATGTTATCCCGGCGTGATATTATTTCCAGGGGCTTTTGTCCGGCGTGATTTTTTTCACTCTTGTTCTGTCCTTTTCTCGTATTCTTGTAATATAATTATAATTATAATGTAAATGAGTTACACGATTATAATTATAATTCAACTCGAAACGTGCAATCGAATTCTAAACATTTGCAAAGAAGTCAAATCCACGTCGTTTTAAACAGTAGAATATCCAAAAATTCTACAAGCATACAAATTCCTATAGCTGCAACAACGGTTCGTTGCGGCCTCTACGGCTGGACTCCCGCTAAATGCATGCTCGATGTTCAAGCACGTAACCACGGCACTGCATTTGGAATGCTCACTCCCAATTACATTATCTCTCCTCCTAAAGACCAGCTTAAATCTCGCCTGGTCAGGTTCCGGAGCCTTAATGTTGTAGACGTTATTCTCGTAATAACCGCCTACCATCAACCAATACGGTAGGAGTACCATCAATGCACCTAAATCCTTTTGCATTTGTTTCTGCCCAGCATTGTCCAAGCTGTGGAACAATCGATCCAGCACAACAATCTGCTTGTGTGGTATGTTTAGGAGAACCCCAACATAACGACCTTGAACCTCCCAAGGCAAAAGAACCTAAACAATATAGAAGGAGACATTAATGATTATACGAACAAACACTTATGAAAATTAGAGTACTAATAACTATTGTTTCGTTCATACCACTTGTGTCTGCCACCAGTTAGTTGTTTCGTATGTCGGTGACCGGTTTTGCATCAAATTGGATAAGTACGCCGTCGGTTCCCAATTTTGCAATATCCAATGGAACCTCACCGCATTATCGTCACCAAGTCTCTGGAATTCGACGTGTTTCGTAAGGCGTTCATAGGTCGCCTTCAGATCCACCTTAAATGCCATTTAAAAACACAATTAAAACATGCCAATAATAATTTAAACGTAAAATAGGGCTATGAATTAAAATCACGCCGGACAAACACGCACGGGAAGTACATCACGCCGGGACTCATTCACGCCGGCGTGATTTACTTCCGAAGAACATTCTCCGGCGTGATTTTAATCCCCGGGTGTATTATCCGACTTTTAATTCATATTTATAAATTCCATACCAAATACAATTTCAAATCAGGGTAAAAATGAACATACCAGAACTTGCGTATTGCATATCATAACTACACCACCCGTGTATGGAGGGAGAACTCGAACACCTTCTTGAAGTTGTTTCCGTAGAGTCATGAGAGCCATATCAAGCACCTGTAACAACGTAAAAAATTTCAGAGCGTCTATTAAGTATAAAACCATGGCTCGACAAGATTATATTAAAAACAACGTACCAGTGGGCTCCACTCTAACTCGGAACGTATCATCGCCTTTAGTTCTCCGGCTTTCACCGTGGCGATTTGATCAGGGACATGCCGCAACCCATAGGAGTAATGACACGTGGAGATCCAAATTTTGAAGTCTTCTTGGACTCTTGAGGAAGGCCATGCTGGTTCGTACGTCGGTGTGTATACACCCACCGCTTTTAAGGAGACTTCCGATGAACCTGATGCCTAGTTCAAATAAATTTATTAACCTGCTCGATACAGACCAATAAAACCACGGCTAATTTCGGAAGAATACCTGACCCCGCTCGACTTGCGAAGTCGATGAACGAGCTCGAGCACGGATGGTAACGTTTGGCGCCGTCGCAGTAGAATAATCAGCGCTAGAAATGTTCTCCGGAAGTGAAAATCGGCCCGGCTGATAATCTTGGTACGTGACCGGCTGATAATCTTGGTATGTGGCCGGAGGCGTGTACTGCGCCGAGAACGGAGGGATGTATGTCGACGGCTACAAAATTGTATGTCAAATTCGTAATCTTAAACACACGTTTTCTTCAACATTACGCATAATAACATCAAATTATAATTAATAGATTATATAATAAGGTTTAAAACATAAAAAGAGACATTACAGCTAATTTCACGCCGGAGAAAAGTCGTCGGCGACAAAATCACGCCGGCGTGAAATCCTACCGGCGTGATATCGTCTCCGATGACATGTCTCCGGCGTGAAAAACATTTTAACCTTCCAAATTACTTCTTAATTCTATTCTGGTACATAAATGATAACAAAATAAATATTCTCTATCACGAATTCAGAAGTGAAAATTATTCCCGAACAAATTATACCTGTCCCGTAAATGCAGCCCATGCATCAGAGTATGAAGCATCCTGGTACGTCCCGAGCGTAGTGGAGGGCTCGGAGGGCCCACTGTCGGTGTACAACGGGAGGGTCGTGTCCCGACGGTCCCCCACTTCGGCCGTCACGTGCTGTATCCCGGAGCTTCTAGAACCTCCTGCTCCGGTAGTCGCAGCACCCGAAGGGCGTGCTGAAGAAGCCCGCCCCGAAGTGACAATAGGAGGCCGCCCACCACGACCGCCACGACCGCGCTGAGGCTGTGAGACCGACCGTGGAATACTTGAAGACTTGCAACTGAACAAGGCCTTCACCTCCTCGAACATTGATTTCACCTTGTCCATGAAGCCTTCAAGCTTCCTGTCGATCTCTGCATTCTGCTCTGCTATTTCCTCTTTCATGATCCTCCTAACGTCCTCGGGCGTCGCGTAGCTGGGGATATCGTGTCCCCTGCTGCCGCTAGAAGTGTCCTCCCTCGGCCTCTTCCCGGGATCGCGTCTGCTCCTGGATCCCCGGGCGGAAGTCTGCTCCTCCTCACCCATGTAGCTTCGGCTTGGGTGCTCCTCCTCGTACGTCCTCCGGTACCGTCGAGTATGTCGTCCTGGTCGTGCATCGGTCGACGTGTACGCGCCTCTGGCAGAAACTGAGAAGGCTCGCCGGTCACGGCTACCGGCACGTAGAAGAATACGTCAAATGGGTTCGGGACCAAGGACGATAGGAAATACTCGAGGCCGGCCTCCCACTGGTCCGGTGCGATATTACACATCAAATACTGAGGATCGTCGACTATCTGGAATAACTTTTCCAAAGTCGTCCCCTCCCGCAGGCTCTTCTTGAACTTCCATCTCAAACACCTCGGGTATGCGTGCTCGTTTTCAAGTACTCCAGCGACTGCACTGATACCTCCGATCACCTCATATCCCCAGACTAACAAGGCCCAGGCCGGCCCGTAAAAGTGGTAGACATCGGAGTCTAGGGCGTGCTCGACGTAATACCGAAGGGTGAGGAAACTGTATGCACCCCAAGGAAACCGGTTGAACTCCTCCGGATCATCGGCAAGCCGCCACAACCAGGCGAAAGGGGCGTTCTTGATATCGTGCCCGAGAATGAAAGTATTGGCAATCAGCAGATTCACCAGTGATAGTAGGGTATCCTGATCGTTTTTAAAGCGTTTGGCATCCGTGTTGATAAGACCCAACAATTCCCTCCCCAATTTCAAATCCTTGCGACACAGCCTCTTGTGGAGTCGAGACTGATTCGCATTCAAATGCTTGTTGGGATCCCACGAGCTCTCGCCAAACTTCAATCCGGTCACCAAGGCAAATTCCGGAGCAGTGAATTCAATGCGTTCTCCTTTTACATAGAAGAACATGCCTCCGTTCTCACTAATAGCTCGACAGAGGATACTGTGCAGTACTTGGGCATTCGACTGCCCCGGGCGCCACCCCACAAAATGCCCAAAAGGCCCATCCCTGAATCGACCGAGCAGTGGATCTCCCCCTGCCTCCGTTAAAGCTTTCTCGACATCCTTCAGTATTTGAGTTCTATGGTAGAGGTTCAACGTCAAAACTTTTTGGTTGAAATAGTTCCGGCGACGTAGCGAAACGACGTTCGCGCTCAATTCCTAAAAAAAAAAAAACATAAACCATTTATAAGAATAAATCACAAAACCACATACATACGAATATAAATTAAAATCAAACGAAAACAGATTATAATTAAAAAGTAAATAAAGGAAATGGTGAAAAAAACAATATTATAAAACCGGACAAATTTCACGCCGGAGATGACCTAACGGATCACAAAACACGCTGGCGGTAAATAACTCCGGCGTGATATTTGTCCGGCGGGAAGTTTTCCGGCGTGATTTTCCAAAAAATACTAATCTAATTTTTTTAAAATTAAAAAATATTATTTACATGTATTTTACACTAAATTTCACAATTTTCCTATCAAACATTGTTAATAAAATATATACATTACAATCCTAATAAACGCATGCTATATAGAACCAGTTTTTGCTAGCTTAATAGTATAATTAAAAAAATAAAATTTTTATCTGCTCAAAAATGTATTTCACGCCGGAAAAGGGACGCCGGAGTACAAATAACGCCGGACAAATTCACTACCGGCGTGATTTGTGTCACGTCATCGATTTTCCGGCGTGATTTATACCAAAAAAATGGAATTATTTTTTCTCAAACAATGGTATATAAACATATATTTATAAACTGTAATTGAATATTTTTAATAAATAATTATTAAAACAATATATAATACTAATAAATACACAAATTTAATAAAAACGACATACTAAACAACAAAAAAAATACTTATGAACTTGTATACACAAATCACGCCCGAAAATTGTTGCCGGAAAATTAATCACGCCGGCGTGATATTTATCCGGCGTGTTTAATTTTGCGGCAACAACCTTCCGGCGTGAATTTTAAATTCCTGTTACTAGAATGAAAACATACCATTTTTTGTAGTCAATTGAGTTGTTTTACTCTCCGACTTCGACTCCGGTGTGAAAATAAAATTTTCCGGCCACGTTCCCAACCTAAACAATTCCAAAAAAATTGAACGGCGAAATTAGCCCTCAAATATAAATCATATTTTAAAACAAATTAATTAGCACTCAAATCTCTTAATTCTAAAGTTCGAATTTAAATTTCAAATCACAAATCTTTTTAAATCTCATAAATTAATATCAAATACTTGAATCTAACATACACTACATAACTTATAAATGTAAACTACATATACGTATTGAAGTTAAAAACAATTTGGGATTTTCTGGCCGATTTCACGCCGGAGTTAGTTTGCCGGAACACATATCACGCCGGCGTGATATGTTGCCGGCGTGATATGTGTTCCGGCAAACGAACTCCGGCGTGAAATCGGCCAGAAAATCCCAAATTGTTTTTAACTTCAATTATTGTACTCATATAATATTACCTTTTTTTTTTTTTGACTGTCGACGAGATCCGAGTATTCTCCGGTGACGGGGAGGCTTGCCGGCGCGGTGGTTGCTTGCCGGAGAGAGAGAGACAGATGGGAGAGACTAGAGAGAGATGGGAGAGAGGGCGAATTGCCGGAGTAGCAATTCACTTCCGATGGGGAGAGAGAGAGAGAGCTGCCGGAAAAGGGAGAGAGATAGAGAGAGCTTCGGGAGAGAGAGAGCTGCGAGAGGGAGATGGTGCAAGACCAAAGGGGGGGCAGCGTGATTAATAGGTGGGGGAGGGTTGGGGGGAATCAATTTTTTTTGTCTTCTAGTTGTTTATTTCTCTCCCAATTTGGCATCAAAATCGGGAGTCAAAAACAAAACCCAAAATCCCATAATAAATACTACAATTTTGATTTAAAAGAATTACAAAAAGTGGGACCCACCCTATTAAAATATACAAAGGGGTATTTTGTGTATGCTTTTTCAAAGAGGAGTATTTTGTGTATTGATGTTTTTAAAAGTGGTAGTAGAATTTCTCACCCCTTTTCTTTTCTCTTTTCCCTTTCATTATCACTATTATTGTTTGAGTTTGTATCCAAATCAAAATAATATAAGCACGTCCAGCTATCTCTATTGGTTCCAACGGACCTTTCACTATTGCCACCTTTTATATATATACTGAAACCGATCTCAATCTTCTATTGTATTTTCGTACGACAATTTTTATTACATCAAGAGATGATTTCACCCTATTGTCAAGAAATGTCTTTAAAATCAAGCGCATGAAACTTTTTACTCATTAATAATTATAGATAATTTTTTAACACGCATAGATAATTCTACGATCTAAACATTGAGTTAATTTTACGGATATGACATCTTCTATTACATTAATTTCAGTATGACATCTTATATTGCAGTGATCGATGAACGATTGCCACGTGTTAAAAAATATTTCCAAAATCAGGAACGATTTTAAAAACTCCATAAACAGAAAAGATTAGTTTGGAAATACGATTGATGAATGAGAACCATACAACAATGCAATAAAAATTGTCATACCAGAATGCAACAACTATGGATCCAATTAATTCAAATTTTACTGCATAATTAGGCAGGTCTACATATAGAAACAAACAAACCAACGTCCTTACAAGTAGGCTTTGATTTGACAACAAATGGGGTTCCCTCCATCCTCTTCAACCATTACTTTATTTAATTTATTTTTCCCTTAACGACAACTCCCAAATGAGAAGTAGTAGCTAGAAGGAATTCTTGATTTGGGTCCCTCACCAAAAAACAAAAAAAATAATAATAATAATAAAATAAGGGCAATTCAGTCCAACTAAAAAAATTCAAGCATTACTCAATGGGGACACTCAAAACACCAAGAAACGACTGATAATGATATATAAATCCCCTCATCAAAAACCATCAAATGTCAATCTCTTTTCTTTTCATTTCATTCCATAACACACACACAAAATGATGCCAATTCAAGAAACACAGAAACAAGATTTAGGAGAAGACACGAGTGCAGAAACTAGGGTTTTGCCTACTAGGGTTTATTGGTGCAGGTTCTGTGGGCGAAGGTTCTATAGCTCACAAGCATTAGGAGGCCACCAAAATGCTCACAAAAGGGAGAGGGGTTTGCTCAGATTCTTGAACTTAGCTTCAACTTCGAGACCCCTAGCCCTAGGGCTAGGGGTGAAGCCCCACGACAACGTCAGCACACCGGCCCCCGAATCGGATGCTGCAATGACACCCGGGACACCGCCACAACGGATCTCCCCGGTGGACACTACGCCAGGTGATATGTGGCCGGGAAGCTTCAGATCAACTTCGACTTTGGATATGGAGCTGGACCTCAGTCTTAGACTGTAAATGTTTATAATTCTGAAATATATTTGTTTTATATATATATAATTGCATGTGTGTGTATATGTATATCATGTTTACGAGAAGAGTGGTAGGCATATATAGTGCATGGTTGTAAGTGATCATATGCATGCAGTGAAACGAGTTTTGTTAATTAATTATTTGTTGTGCTTAGCCCGTTTTAATTATTTGGGTCGTTTCTTTTCGGGTTTTCTTGTTGATTCTTTCCCGAATCGTAGGTCGAATCAACCCTAGGTATTTAGTATAAATAGGAGGATTGTATCTTATTTTCATTATCAAGAAATAGAATACAAAAACCCTACTTTTATTTTGCCGTCTTTTACTTTTCCTTTCTGTCGTATTTTATTTCTCTCGTATCTGCTGACGTGATCAACGGGGAGAGCCCGCGACTGTCAATTTATCTTATCGTATTCTTTGTGGCGTGAACGACGAGCAAAGTTCTCGCGTCTGCCGTTGTATCTTTCTTTTCATTCGTCTTGATAGAGGAATTCGCCCCATCCCCTATCAATTGGTGCTTTCATTGAGAGATTTCAAAGGGGGCGATAATCGGAGAATTGGTGAAGGGTTTTAGAGATTGAATTTTTGGAGCCAACAAATTACCATGAATCCACATCCAATTAGGAACACGACCTCGGCGCCGTTGACTTCCTCTACAATTCCTCCATCATCATCCTCGGCGCAATTGCCGGCAGCGGATTTAACATCAACTATGGCTTCTATACTTTCCACACTACAGCGTTTGGAGAGTCGTTTCGACGCGGGAGAGCAATGTGTGATCAGAAAGAAGGATGAGAAAAAGGAAGGTGAGGTTGAAGAGGTAATTCTTGAAGTTTCACGGCGTTTGGTTATTTTCGGCCTCTACGCGCTCGCGGAAGTATATAAAGATTTCCACCTTGAGGACAAGGTGATTTTCAAGGGTGGGGGAGTTGATACGAGTTTTGTTAATTAATTATTTGTTGGGCTTAGCCCGTTTTAATTATTTGGGTCGTTTCTTTTCGGGTTTTCTTGTTGATTCTTTCCCGAATCGTAGGTCGAATCAACCCTAGGTATTTAGTATAAATAGGAGGATTGTATCTTATTTTCATTATCAAGAAATAGAATACAAAAACCCTACTTTTATTTTGCCGTCTTTTACTTTTCCTTTCTGTCGTATTTTATTTCTCTCGTATCTGCTGACGTGATCGACGGGGAGAGCCCGCGACTGTCAATTTATCTCATCGTATTCTTTGTGGCGTGAACGACGAGCAAAGTTCTCGCGTCTGCCGTTGTATCTTTCTTTTCATTCGTCTTGATAGAGGAATTCTCCCCATCCCCTATCATGCAGCATGCCTATCGTGGTTTATATGCATGCATATATAATATTCTATATATTCTCTTCATCTCTTACATGTACGGAGAGTATATATATGTATGAGTTTCAAGAAATACTCCTATTTAGTACTTCTTCCATTCCACTCATAAATTGATAACTTTTTCCCGATACAAGAATTAAGATGAGTGATAGTGGCTATAAAGTAGTGTGAATGAGTTTTAATGGATTAAAATTTTACTATTTAAGGAAATATCTCTATATGAGTGAGACGGACGAAAATAGAACTTATCCTTTTATGAATAGGATAAAGAGAGTATTTATTTCCAACTTTGAATTCATGGCTTCTAAAAATTCTAATTAATTTCTTCAACAGTTATAGCAATGAATATAGTAGTATTTGTAAGGGTACTGGAATGAAATTTTCTCCCTCTCCGTCCTAAATATAGCGTCCTATTCCTTTTGACAATACTTTTATATATATACTACATCCGTCCCAAAATTTTGGGCACAAAAATTAAACGAATATGTTGGGAAATTTCTCAATTACGAATAATATAATACTCAGACTATAAATAGCTGGGAAATAATCACGCATTTCATTAATCTCGTGCCCAAAATTTATGAATCGAAGGTAGTGTAAAAATGTTGTTAAAAGAAACATGACGCTTTTTTGGGATGGAGGGAGTAGTACAATTGTAAAGATAACTGCCCTTTCTGTCTCTTGATCAAAATTTTTAATATACTACTTGGTTGATTGAAATTGGACATCGAATTAATATTAATTTAGGTCTTCGTAGCATTTTAGGGTTTGCTTTTTTTCTTAGCGAAATTTCAAGCCACACACAGATCTGGATATATTCTCTAGTTTCCAAGCAAAAAAAGAAAATAAAAATATGAAGCTCCAGTAATGGGCACTGAAAGCCATTAGAGCTTCAATAATGGATCTAATTAAAACCTAAAAAGGAGACTAATTTCTTTTTTGGGGAGTTATATATATATATACTCCCTCTGTCTCACTCACGTAGGGATAACTTTTTCTCGACACCGGAATTAAGATGAGAGTCGATAGCGGTGGATAAAATAGTATGAATGAATTTTAGTGAATTGAATTTTTTTCATTTAAGGTAATATCTCTAGAGATATACGAAAATAGAACTTATCCCTATATAAATTCGACTAAGGGAGTATAAAAGAAAGATTGTTTCTTTTAGGGAAGAAGAGATAATACTACCTCCATCCCATTATATTAGTCCACAATGGGATGGGCACAATAGTCAATGCAAAGATGAATATGTGGTTATAATTCATTTTGAGGAGAGAGAGTTAATTGTGGCCACACATTCTTTATCATTTTTAGAAAGTGGATTAATAGATGAGATGGACCAAAAAGGAAACGTGGACTAATATAATGAGATGAAGGTAGTATTACTTTCATGTAGTATGAGGAAAAAAATAGGAAAAAAAAAAAACTTTGGATGTGTAGTGGAGTGGAGTGGAGTGGAGTGGTGGGTGGGTGGTTCTGTTCTTCATGTCTTCTTCAACGAAAAATAAATAATGTGAAGAAGAAGAAATATACTCACTCCTTCGTTATCTTTAGATTCTTTACTTTTTTTTTAGGTAATTTTGTAAGTATGTAACATTGGATTTTATCATACATTATTGCCTCTTTAGAGTATGGTTTTTATAATAAATAATACTGAGTGTCGTAATACTCTTTAAAAAGAATTGTATTTTAAATATGTATTTTAAAATTCATTATTACAGCTAAGGGTGTTAATTTCTACATGACAACAATAACCCGACACAAACACATACGAAATTAATGGGTTTCTTGTCGAGGCTTATTGGGTTCGTGTCACTAAAAAGTTGACCCAATAAGAACCTGTAGATTTCGTATTGGGGTTCAGGTTGATGTCGTGTCGGGTCTAGGTAACCTGCTAATATAGATATTAATTAATTTATTACTGTAAACATTAAACATTAAACATTTATTATTGTAGTAGGTTTAATCAGGTTGCAATCATGTTATGATATATCGGGTTATTATCGTGTCAATATCGTGTTGTGTCGACACGAACTTTATCGTGTTCGTGTTGAGTACGAGTTGTGTTTAATTAGGTACTAAGTTTAGAAAATCATCATGAACAAATTTAAACTTAACAGGTCGGGTCGTTATTAGGTCGACACGATAACAACCCAACACGCATGAATTGACAGTCCTAACTAATTACATTACAGGGAGTAATATATATTTTTATTTTGAAGCTTTACAATAGAAATTCCAAGGACTGCATCACGAAGGACTCAAACTCGGGACCTTCGAAATCTTAATACGTTAATCTTAACCCCACAATTAGGCTAACACATGAGTAATATTTTGAGACAAGAAACTGCGGAGGTTATTAATAATTTAATACAGAGAGTAATGCACTAATAATGTAGATCTTCTGTTCAAATTGTCGTTACTCGTAAATAGAAGCTGTCGCATCTCATGTGAATATATGCCCCACTTATCTCTTTATTAGATCGCTTTCCTTATCACCATTATTAGTTGAGCTTTTGCACGTATTGATCCATTCGATTATATACTCTATCTGTCTCACTTCATAAGTCTCACTAGAGGTATAATATAGTAATTGAGAAAAGCAATATGTTCCTAGCTAGCGGCTCGAAATTAAGCACTCCACTGATATCATGACACGACATCATAATGGTAATTTTATCTGGTCGGATCTTCTATTCAATTTCTATATTACATATATTACTACATCGTCGAATGTTTAACACGTATTAATTGTTTTATTTTTCTTTTCAAAATCAACATTTTTGATTTGTGAAGTCATTTTCCATTTGCACATTTTGGAAACGTTCTTAACACACATCACAAATAAATTAGAGAGTCATTAGCGTAATTCTATAATTATGCATTAAGTACTAGAAAAATGACTTGTTGCTGCGATATTAACACATAAGATTGGGACACGTACTAAGTATGCACGGCTGCGAGCAGTGCTTAATTAATTAATTGTGTGTGATTATTTGCAGGAGAGAGCGTTTTACTGCTCTTCCTTTTCAAGTATATACATGTACTCGTCCGTCTCGCTTAATTAGTCCCATTGAATATTGATATGTGGGGTATATAATATTTCAATATGACTAATTAAATGAGACATAAAGAGTAATACATGCATGTAAGTCTTGAGTTTTTAGGAATTTCCTTGATATTTGGTTTGGAGAAGGGGACTTTTGTACTACATCCTCTCCTTCCCTTTCTTTCCATCTCTATTTGTCTATTTTCCCTTTTTTTATCTGTTCGTTTATTAGTCTATTTTAAAAAAAAAACAAATAAATTATTCCCTCGTCCCATTCTAATTGTCTTTGTTTCCTTATTGAGATGTCTCATTTAATTGTACATTTATCCAAAATGGAAAAAATACACTCTCGCAATATAAAACCCCTTATCTCTTCATGCATTGGTTTATTTATTGTGTTATTTCTTTAGTGAACAATTAGCATGAGAAGATGGAGTAACACGTAAAAATCCTTTTTAAAACCTCTCTATCTCTGATTTTCTTGATTTATGTGTCAAAAGCAAAGTTGACTAATTAAGTGGAACAGAGGGATTATGATTTTATTTTTTTAAATATGATTGTGATTGATATATAGATTGGTTTTATATAGAAATAAGTGCTAGCGTAAAAAATGAGAATATAAATGAACCATTTGAATCTATGGTTGTAATTGATTTCAACATGATCATAAGGTACGTACCATAAGCTTGGCTTGGTTTAAGCATGAATTGTACATCAAAAGGTACAATGATAATAAGCATAAATATATACTGATCTAATCATAATTTTATACTCCCTCCGTCCCACTGGGATATTAACCCTTTTTTTCGGCGCGGGAATTAAGACGGGAGTGATGATAGTGGGTTAAAGTGAAAGGTAGTTGGTTAAAGTGACGTGTCAGAATTTTATTGGGTTATAAATTCTATTTTGGGAAAAGTCCATCAATGGGACGTCCCGAAAAGGAAAAGATCCATTTATCAGTGGGACATAGGGAGTATAATTTAAAGTAATTTTTGCATATTCCACAGATTTATTTACATACAAATTAAAACCATCCCTATATAAATATATATTGACATGTGCCTTTATCATCGTTGTCGTCGTCGTTGTCGAAGCTTATATATATGTTTTGATATTGACAAGAATCTCAGCAATCTCTTAAAATTCTTAGTTTCCTTATTATATTTTTAGCTCATGTTAAATACTTATATATCCGTCGCTCTTTAATAGTCATGTATGCTATATTGGACTGTTTCATTTCAACAATCATATTTCTTAAAATAGTAAGAATTAATCCTTTTATTTTTCTTATTTTTCACTTTATAACACCACACCTAAAAACCGACTCAAAGGAAATAAGACTATTGAACTTGGACAGATAGAGTATGAATTTATTACATTTATTGTTTGGATTAATTATTTCACTTGGTATTTTTCTTTTCCTAACCTTCAAGAGAAAAGAAATAAACTTAACATAGAGGAATGATCTCCTATAATTTTCAAGTGTCTCAAGCCCGTGAATTTGCAAAATTCAAACAAGTGTGTAATCTATTCATCTTCAATATTTATACATTGTAATTTTTTGTATATATTGATACGTCGAAAAGTATATGTTAAATAAGGTTTGTGTTACTTTATACTCCCGTCATCTCAATCTACTTGAATCATTTTAATATAACTAGTAAACGTAACGTGCGTTGCATGTTTTACCTCTATTTTAAAATTTATATTTCTAACTTATAATATTATTTTTTGTGAATTTTATCACTAATGTGTTATTACGTTGATTCACTAATATTACTTCTTTCATTTCTCAAAAACTTATAATAACTTAACCACCAAAGAAAAAAGAAGCACTCTAGATAACTTAAATTAAAAAAAAATAAGATAAATTAATATCTTGATGTTGTCTCGGCAACAAATAATAAGGGTCTATCCATATTTGTTAAATCATTATGTACATCATCATCGTTAATTAAAATATAATAGAATTTCACTTTTATATAAGTAATCAGTATAACTTTTACATGAATAGTTATTGTATTATACTTGTCATTAACCTTTAAAAAGAATACGAATGTGTTCTCTTTGATAAAAATAAAATAAAAATGAGAACACTCTGTGTGATATAATTTTTTAGTACATTTATATTTGACCGTTTCCTTTCTATCAGTAGAATACTGTACACTCAATTGTATGATGGAGATAAAGCTAACAAAAATACAAGTAACATAATATTCTTCCATAAACATATACATAACGTAATTAAAATTATGATATAATTATAATTCACATTCAAAGTTATTTAATCATAAAGCCAAAATTCATCAACAAACTTTTTAATAAAAAGCACAT
This sequence comes from Thymus mandschuricus, assembly GCA_029379335.1. Taxonomy (NCBI): domain Eukaryota; kingdom Viridiplantae; phylum Streptophyta; class Magnoliopsida; order Lamiales; family Lamiaceae; genus Thymus; species Thymus mandschuricus. Next base: position 2,252,325 of record CM057078.1, read on the forward strand.
ATCATATATGTCGTAGACAGAGAAAGTAATATTTTTATAGTGACACATAAATGTTGAAATAAAATGTGGACTTCAGTAAAACCAATTATCATAATTTTATGTAAATCAATAATTTAAAAAGAAAACCAAAGTGTTTTTTTAGATATTATGGACATTCTTTACCTATATCCTTATTAATGAACACTCACACATACACACACAATGAGGTGTTTGTGCCATAAATAGGTTCTATAAATTTTAGTTCAAGATTATGCATAACAAATTTATAGAAACTAAAACATAAGTAGACGCATAATTATAGTTCAATATGGTTGATTTTTTCGATGAATATTCTTTGTTTTCTACGTCCAAGGGAAGTGGCTTAGCTTCTTACAACTTGAGAGCTAAAGTAATAAGTTTTACAACGAACAGGTCTAATCTTCAACCCTGACACTTCCCGACACTTGAAAGATACACAATTCTCCAACAATCAATTCAACACTAAACACAATCTTAATACTCACTCAAGTTTGAGTGTTGAAGGAATATTTAACTATGAGTATCTCTTTACAAGAATATGATCATGGTTGAATAGGCTTTTGATATGGATTTGAGTCAATCTTGGGATGATGGGGTAGTCTCTAAACACAAGAACAATCGAAGAATAATCTAAGGATTTGATGTTCTTGCATATCTAGTACTAGAGCAAAATGATCTACAAGAGAGCTTGAATATGATGAAGAACTTGAACATATTGAATTTTGTGTTTTTTTTTTAACCCTCTTAACCTTCATTTGAATTCCGGATTGAATACCTTCGGATTTATAAAGTCTAAAAAAATTCAATAAAATCCCTATTGAATATGACTCTAAATTATATAAGAGTTAATTATAGCAAGGTCTGAGTTAGGAGTGTACTTTCCTAAATTTTAGTGACTAATAATTTGAACTATAGAAGAACCATAAAATAACAACTCTTTAATCTCTTTCTAAGGTTTTACTATGTGATACATATCAAATATCTCTTAGGTTTTACTATGTGATACATATAAAAAATCTATTGAATGTGAATGTACGTTTTATATCTCGATCAAAATCACATTACATGCATATCAAAATATTTTTAAATATAGGCCGGTTAAAGATTGCTGCTCACAACCCATAGGTGTAAATATATATATATTTTTTATATAGACAGAAAAATGAATTGATTTTTTTTGGTTTATAATTAATAATTAGTGATTAACATTTTTTTAGTAATAACTTAAAAAATGAATTGAGGGAATATAAAAATAGTTTATTCCACAACATTGGCATGTGGTTCTCGTTTGAATTTTTATTAATAAAAAGACCAATGATCTATATATAGAAAAGAAATTCAGTTAAAATATTATTATTGATATACACCATATAAAGGTTTTGCTTTCGTAGGGGTTAGATTTGGCTGACAAAAGTTTATTCTCGTAGGCAGGCCCGTCTCAATAAATATTGAGGCCCTGTTCTAATTATAAATTAGGCCCTTAAATTTAATCAAAATATAAAATAAAAACGATAATTATATTACGATATAATGTTTTACAAAATATTAAACAAATAAGCAAAGAGTTTCTTTTATTTAAAAACAGTCATCCTCCTAGCATTCTTTGAAGCAAAATCATTAATCGAATCTTCACAATCAACTTGTTCTAAAATATCATTCTCAATTGCGACCAGTGCCAATCCATTAAGCCTTTCTTGAGACATAGTAGAACGCATGTAAGACTTCAACAACTTGTTCTAATGACACATTATCATCAAGAATAGTAGAATCATCTTTATCCTCAATATTTTCATTTAGAACATTAGATTCTTTTACAATAAACTTATCAAGAGCTCCCTTTTGGGATTGAGTCAACTCTTCCAATCTCTTTTTCTTCTTACGTTTTTCATAACCAGATTCATATTTTCTAACTTTTAGGAGGCATAGTGAAAAGAAATCCAGTTAAAGAAAAGGATAGATCACACCTGGAATTGTAGGAATTCTGATTTCATCAAAAAAAAAAAAAAAAAAATCTGCACCACACTCCTGCTGTCTCGCAAGGCTGCAAGCAATTAGAAAAAAAAAAATCAAGATAAAAAACATAAGACTCATTAATTAAATATCTAAACTACAATTTACAGCCCATATCAAAGTATAAAATATAAAGAATTTCAAATTAATAAATTACCAGGGGCTGCAGTGCTGCTGCAAATCTGCAATTCCACAACGTTGATAGCAATTTTGAAACTAAGATGCTGAATAAAATCAAATTCTGAATTTTGAGTGGATAGAAATCTACATCAATTGCAAATAAATAGGGGAAAAAATTCCCGTTGAACTCCATTGATCTAGATAAAATTAACGTAAGAGACGTTTGTCTTGGAAAATTGGAACTGAAATAATGAAATTAATTATAAGAGAAGAGGCGGGAAGAAAAGGAGAAGAAAGGCGTAAGAAAAATCGCTGCCGCCGCGGCGCCGCTATGAAGTAGAAGAAGAACAGGATTTTGCATTTTTTTTATGGCCCTTAGCAAAATATTAAATAATAGAATAAAAAATTGGGCTTATATATAATTGGGCTTTTAAAAAATTTTGAGGCCCTAGTAAAATTGGGGGCCCTGTTCTCAAGAACATGTTGAGCCCCCTTAAAGACGGGCCTGCTCGTAGGTTTAGCGCAAATTATTAGTACAACAACTATTTAACTTGATAAGTTTAAGTCATTGTACAGAATCACTTTAATAAGCTGTTGATTTCAAGAGTCTTCTTTTATTTATTTGTTACGAAATACACACATACACATAATCACGAAAGACAAAACATAAGATTTGTTCACCTAGTTCGTCTCACAACTACGTCTGGGACAATGTCAAGTCAAGATTTTCTCACTATTTTTCAGATACATAATACAAAGAGTAGACAACTATTTATACTAATAGCAGTATATCGTAATCCAAAATCAATTAGGATTAACTGGTCTGACTCCAACTTGTTCATTTTATATATGTAAATAATTAAAGCATTCAAGTTCACATAATTCTTTTAATCGAATAGGGTTAAAACTTTTCATAAGAAACGAGTTAAAAGTGTTCTCCATCTAAGATTTACAAACTTAGTTACTTTTTTCTAAGCAATTTTAATATTATAATTTCAAAATGATATCACGTAGAACTCTAATATTTGAGACAATTATGATGTATGTCTTAGGCATTAAGAGTTAGACACACACATACAAATAGTTACCTTAGTTACTTCATATTTCATTCATTTTTTACATAGTTTTTTTATTGCAAAGATGCCTACGTCATTCGACCCGCGTGCAAGCTCTCGCCTTGTTATACAAACTGAATTAACAAACTATATTACTCAAAAAATGACACTTTCTTGAACCAAGGATCATCTTAGAATTATTTGAGCTTAGTTACCATATTCCAAAAAGAATATTCTTTTAGGTAAAATCTTACCCTCTACCCCAATCTAAACACTACTTATATTACTCCACCTAACACAACTCATATTTTCCATGACTCTTAAGATCTAACCATCACATAAACCCATATATCAAGACTTAGGAGTACTAATAATATCTCCAAAAAAAATGTCTCAATGTCCACAATGATAAAACGTAATATTTGTGATTTTTTAAAATAATTTTTAATTTTTAAGATATCCAGATATCTAATTTCATACTCCCTCTGTCCCATTCATAAATTGATGCAATTTCATGCGTCATTGTACAATATTATAACATTTCAATTGTATATGCATAATACGTAATTTAAGCAGCTTTTATCTTTTATATATAATGAGAAAATCAATTAAAGATTGATATATTGAAGATACAAACGTATAATTTCAATTGATGCATTCCAATCTTTTATATTTTAAGATATGGAGAAAGACAATTATCAGAATTATTCAAAAAAAAGAAGAAGAAAGGAAATGAGAAACAAAATAAAACTAAAGAGTAGCAACTAAAAAGAAAACTATCGCGGTCGCAGATTAAATATTAGTATTGTGAGAACTAAATCTACATATATAGATCAAATAAGAAACTTTTGCCTAAAAAATAATCTTAATTCCTTTCAATCTCCAATGTTTAATAGCTAACTGTAATTAACTTGACTCTATTAATTTATCATACACAATAAATTATCACAGGAAACCAAATAAAAAACTTTTGTAGCAATAGATTATAATTACAATTTTTTCTTTAATTATTGAATTCACAAATCCTTATTACATGGAAATATTGTTGTAAATTAAATTTCGATTGTTTAATAAAATAAATTAATAATTTTATAATTTTTATATCACAAGTTAGGAATAATAACAGTTTATATAAATAAATTATTTCCTATAAGAATTATAATTAGAATTTAAGAATAATAAAATCATAATGTTAAAGTGACTTTAATTAGATTTTTAAAAAATATATAAAGTAGTAAAAAAAACTCATGAAATTTGAAGAAAAATAATAATTATTTATTAATTACAGTACATCTCATGAAATTTGAAAAAAAAAAGGGAACGAAATTGAAAACCGATGATTTCTTATTAAATTTTATTTTATTTATGATAATACACATATGTAATATTTTTATTAAATATTTGAAGAACTTCCCAAAATTTTATATGTGTGCGGTAATCAAAGTATAAGATAACGAAGAGTGAAATAATTTAACTTTGATCAAATTATAATAATTTAATATATGTTATTACACAATTACCATTAAAAATAAATTTATACCAGTATTAAGGACATAATAGGCATTACATTATTTTATAACATAAGACTCTTTTTAGTATAGGTATAGATAATACACTCACACGCGCGTTTTCTTAAGAACATATGTTTTGCTTCTAATTTCATCATAAACCATATGTTTTCTTAAATCACTTATCTTCGATCATCCAGCAAAATATGTAGAGGTGGAAGGAATTATATGTTATTGGGACGTTACACACGAATCATTATGTTTTCTAAAATGAAAAGAATTAACCTTACTTTTAAACGTGAATCGTTTACTTTTCACTTTTAACATTGTACCTAAAATCTCTTAACGAAATAAAAACATCACTTTTAACATTGTACCTAAAATCTCTTAATGAAATAAAAACATGATGGTCAAAATGGAATGTAGGAAGTATTTAACCCAATAAACAAACAAAAAGGCTTGAAGAGTGCTACAATAAAAATCTACAGAAAGAAGAAGAAAATGGTGTGCATACAATGCAAAGGGATATGGATCGAGTGATATCGCTTTCTCAGTAGCTCCATTGACAAAGAATTCGTTCATTGTTATAATACGTTCATTTTTTTTTAAACGAGCTTTATATTCAATAAAGTGGAACAGAACAAATATTTTGTCAGGTAAAAAACAAAAAATGAAACTGTTCAACACATTACCCTTCTAGCGTTTCTTTTAGGGGCCTAGCTTTTTGCTGTCTCGCATTAGTGGATAGGGATGTCAAAAAAGCCCGAGCCCGACGGCCCGATCCGATTATCACGAAAAAAATAGTGGGTTAGAGTCAAAAAATAATAGCCCAAAAGTAAAAAAGCCCGATAGGGCTGGACCGAAAAAAGCCCGAGCCCGATAGGGCTGGCCCGAAAGCCCGGTGGGTTGGCCCGGTGGGTTACCATAAATTATGAATTCATGACATATTTCATTACTCTGCTTATAAATTTGATAAATTAGGTTGTGGTTTTAATTATTATTGAGTATTTTTAATTTGTTTTAATAGAAATATAACCTTCATTTTAAATTCTATACGTTTTTTACTTCGGCGCTTGGTGAAAAGTAAAATAAAGATTGACATTCAAAAATATTTTTGTTAAATTCACAATATTTAATAATTTATTTAATTTTTTATACAAGTATGTGCTAAAATAATAATTATTTTTATATTTATACGATATCAATTTTATTTTTTATAAACTTAATGGCCCGGTGGGCTAGCCCGAAACCCGGTGGGTTAGGGTTAGGGTCAAAAAATAATAGCTCGAAAGAAAAAAAAAAGCCCGATTAACCCGATCCGAAAAGCCCGCAACCCGATAGGGCTAGCCCGAAACCCGGTAGGTTGGCCCGTTTGACATTTCTATTAGTGGATAAGGGTAATTCCAAATGGTAGAACAAGTTTATTGTCCTTTTATTTTATTTTTTAAAATTATTATATATTCTTCGTCTTCGATGTTTAGACTTTTTTTTTTTTTTTTTTTTTTTTTGATCGGGCAAATGTTAGATGTTAAATTAGATGTTAGTACGCCTAGCTCCCAAACACTCAAAGAAAATCTACAAGCCACCTTATATCTCCCTAATTCGCTCCCACCAGGGATCGAACCCGGGTCACTCATTCAAGGGAGGAGCCCGTTGGCCAGGTGCGCTAAGACACCTGGTTAATTTTTAGACTTATTATCAGTTAGTTTTAGGGCTTGTAATGATAAATTTTAAAATACATTTCGTGGTACATATTATGAAACTATATTAACAACGTAATTTAAAATTCATTATTACAAATCCGTAAAACTAGTTAAAATAGTCAAAAGGGTCTGAAGATATGGGCGAGAGATTATTTATTTATCGTTTTTCAAAAAAATCAAAAAAGCGACTTTTATCAACGAAAAGTGATTCTTTTTATAAAGAATCTTTGAATAAGATCCTCTTGTCTCGTCTCGTGTAGGGTGTTCACAAAATAAAGTTGCCTAATTTTTGGTTTCATATATTATACCGTATGATAATTGGTGAATCTTTAGATATATTTGGTATCTCTGTAAGTGCTGCGAATCTTTTATTTCGACTTTGGTATATATATTAATTGTGTCTTAAAACTCATTTGGTATCCTCTATGTCCACGCATATCACTACAAGAAATCTCGTGTACGCACTACAAGAAAAATGACCTATAGCTAAATCAACATATATGATACTTCAATAAATGTTATTATAATCTACCTAATAATACAAATAGCTAACGCTTTATTTGACTGAAGCACTAATATGACACTTCATTGGTAACAAGTGTTACGAAAAAATATTTAATGTGACATTTTCATCTATTGCTACATCGACATATATGACACTTAAAAAATGTCGTTATAAATAAACCGTAACAATAACTATTTTAATGTGACATTTTTAAGTGTTCGTAAAAGCTAATTTTCTACTAGTGACAAACTATTAATTTTACGTATTTTTTTCTTTCAATTCTTCAATTTATTATGATTTATTTTAGCTTTGTAATTATTTTCTAGGGTTCACTAATCCAAATTAAGGTATATAATTACATTTTAACATCTAATTTCACTTTTATTGGTGATATTATGATTGAATTCAAAACTAATTATGTTACTATTAAAAAAATTAATTCCCCACAAATACTTATTATAATTTTTTAAGTATATTACACTGATCAATTTTTATTTTTATAAAATATAGTGATATTTAACTAACAAAAATTAAGATTTTGGACACGATTGAGATAGAGGATACCATCATCTTAAAACTATGAGTAATGTCCACGTCATATGTGTATTGAACCTTTAAGCACACATTTCGATGTGTCAAAAAGTGGATGTTAGGATAAAGTTTAGGTCTCACTTGACATAGAATACTGTTCTACTTTGTATATGGTATATCAAATGAAACCTAAACCATCTTAACATCTACTTTTCGGCACATCAAAATGCTTGCCGAAAGATTCCTTATACAAATTTATGTGTACTGATTGAGTAGTAGTAATATTTTGCAGTATAATTTGTCGTGTATCGATCACAAACTCAACTAAGAGGGTGTTTGGCTAAGCTTATAAGCTAGCTTATAAGATGTTTGACTGCTTATAAGCTGTTTGACTGCTTATAAGCACTATAAAAGTGTTTGGCAAAATAAACACTCAAAGAGCTTATAAGCTCCAAAAATAAGCAAAAAGTGCTTATAAGCACTCTAAAAAATAAGCTCCTCTACCCCAACTTATTTTTTTTTTAAATTTTACTTATTTACCACTATAATTCTATTTTATTTTTATATTTATATTATATACACTTCCATTTGATGTTACAACATTATGATTTTCAAAAATTTATTTTTTTAATTTTTTTTTAATTTTCAGATTTTATTTTTTTATTATCTTCTCAAGCTTATAAGCTCTTTTATCCAAACACTTCAACAACTTATAAGCTCTTACCCTCATACATCTTATAAGCTCTTAAACATCTTATAAGCACTTAGAACTTATAAGCATTTTGAAATAAGCTTAGCCAAACGGGCCCTAAATCTAGAAGAGAGAAAAAAAAATCTAGTGCTTTTGAGCTTGGGACATCTACGCTAGATTGCCCTAACATGCCTTGCTCTATCTGTGGACCTCTCTCTCTCTCTCTCTCATGTGATTGAAGATAATATAAGGTGGGTATGCATGCATGTAGAAATTAATTTCCCCTTCAAATAAAACAAGATGCGAAGCGAAGAGAGCAGCAGTACTGAAAGAGAGAGTTCGGGAAAGCAAAGCCGAAAAGCTTGGGTGGTTTCGACGAAGAAGAAAGAATCGACGGCCCAGATCTTCCCATGCAAGTTCTGCCCTCGTAACTTCGACAGCTCACAAGCGTTGGGGGGCCACCAAAATGCTCACAAGATGGAGCGGAACTCGGAGCCACGCCGCCGCCGCCGCACAGAGCAGCACAACCCGCCGCCGGACTTGGTCTGGCCGCGGAGTTTCCAGTCGGTTCCGGAAGATTCCGACACGCTTGATTTGGATCTCAAGCTTTAGATTCAATCAGTAATTGCAGCCCTACGTACCCTTTTAATTTCTTGGCAAAAAAAAAAGAGTTGTGTTATGTCCTTTAATTTACATGTGCAAATAATGATTCAGTACTATTGGTCCAATTTTTGGAGTAATATTGCTAAAAGATTTAAAGTACTTAACCTAACTTTGATAAAACTAGGAACTTGAGAATGTAAAGCTTCGCACGGAATTAAGTGCTCCCTCTGTCCCAATTTCAGTTGACTAGTTTCATTCGACACGAAATTTTTAACGCAATGTATATGATTAAGGCAATAGGTCCTAGCTCATATATATAGAGAGAGAATTGCATACATATTAAATTTGTTTAGAGAGTATATATGTTGTTATTTTTACCTTCTTTTTATCAATGTTATATTTACGAATTCAGGTTCCAAACAAAAATGTCAATCGTTGTGAATTTTGGGTACATAAAATTTTCGGTACGATTACCTAACCCGTAACGGATTCCCACCCCTTAATGAGACTCAAAAGCCCCGACACCACCAAAATTTCACAATTTTCTCTTAAACATACGTTGATTTGACCTATCTTGTTCATTTAATACATGTAGATGTATAAGAATTCCCCAAATTCATGCATGGCAATTTCTTTCAATTTCACATTCCCCTTTCTGTCATATCATCATACTATAATTGTCTTAGCCCGCTCGTAATAGCTATATTAGGGTTTTTTGAACATCATTAGTATGTTGAACCAATATCATTAATATTTTATCGTAAAAATTCGATATATGAAGAGACAACAGTGAAGACCGCGACACGACGCGCTCGAAATAGTGTTGCATTTTTGTGTATGGAAGCTATGGTGGATTTCAAGGACGCCAATACTAGTTGAGCACCAAAAGCAACTAGTAGGTGTGATTATTAACACAATCATAGATTATTAGTACATTCTTTTTTTTACCGACATGAGGAATTATGAATTGAAATGGTATCATATAATTTTAATACAATAGGATACGTATTATCAGAAACTTTCTTGTTTCTAACATCAGAACTTTTATTTATACGAACGAAACTCGTACTCCGCGATTTACATGAGGAAGGAAAGGACAAATATATAGATGACAATTAGTGGTACAAATTAGGTTTAAAAACGGCAAGGATCATGGCAGGCAATGAATTGACGCACACGTCAAAAATTCACTCATTTTCTAAGGCAATCGAGCTCGATCGATCTCCACAACACCACCACCAAATTCCCATTAATAGAAGTGATCCAAGGTTCCAACAACAAATTTAAAAACCTTAAATAACGCAAAAATAGAAAAAAGAATGAAAAGAAGCCACGGTGGCAAAGAGCTGGTGAGTTCGAGGGTAGGGAGAAAGATGTTCAGCTGCAAATACTGCAGTCGAGAGTTCAGAACCTCACAAGCATTGGGTGGCCACCAAAACGCCCACAAGAGGGAGAAATCCATGCTGCAGCATTGCATGGCGGTGGCGGCGGCTCTCGGGGCGGAGCAGCACTCTAGCTCCTCCTACGATGTACACAATCAAGCTGCCGCCCGGGCGGAGGAGATGCCGACGGCTTTCGCATGGCCGGGTAGATCGAGGGAGGAAGAGGGCCGCCCGCCTCTAAAAGGTTCAACGAATCCGGACGTGCTTGATCTGGATCTTAAACTCTAGTCACACATACAGTGGCGGTAATTTTACATACTCGTTACGTCCCGTCCATCTTAGGCTATTTTATTACTATAATAGATTTATAAGAATAAAAGTAGGCCAAAATGGATGGAACGGAAGAAACGAGTATGATTTTACAATAACTTGTGTGAGAGTTTGAACTCATATATATCCAACATTATATTTATAACTTTCTTTCCTTTTAAGTATTATTTGATTCGATGGATACGAGTATCATAGGTGTATAAAAGGATGGGATCGTTTATTGTATCCCATAAATCTTATGTTTATAAGAATATTACGAAATGAAATACGTGTCGCTTTAATCCTTGATTTGATATTAATCAAGAAATACGAATCTCACCCAGCACACGTAGAGTTACTATAAACACCCATGATTAAGAGTCTTAGGTACGTAGACCGACTTTTAGGGAACATAGTATTCCATATTTTTGGGGAGTATGAATCCTAGGATATATGGTGCAACTCATGGCTAAGCTTATTATAAAAATCGTAAGATTCAAGAGTTTATAATTAAGACGACCCCCTCCAACTATAATGTCGAAGGTTCAAGCCGGTCTTGTAGTTCATGATGAGGTCCTAGGTGAAAAATAAAAAAATTGGCCCTTTTAAAGCAGAGACGGTTCCAATGGCAAGTTAGACTCAGCGTTCACAAGGGCATATATTTTTGTTACGCTATATATGGTGTATTTTGTATTCTAATTTCATTTTTTAAACGCACATATAGTTTTGCCCGGCTAAATTTGTATATAGTCAATCTAGCCAGCTAGTTCTAAACTGGTGGCTTCATTCCTATTCAAAGCCAAAATGATACTCCCTCCGTCCCACTTCAGTAGTCCTCAATACTATTTTCGTCCGTCCCACTTCACTTGTCCTCTTTCCCTAAAAGGCAAAAATTAACTCTTACTTTTGATGTGGACCCCATACTTTTTCAAATTTAACACTACGCATAAAATCTCGTACCGAAAAGAAAGAGGACTACTGAAGTGGGACGGAGGGAGTATTTAATACTACGATAGAATAATACTCCATCAGTTCTACTTAAATTGTTCGTAAGAGAAATGACACATATATAATAAAATAAAATAATTTATATAATTGTATTTATAATCATGTATGCATAAAATTGAAAAAATGGGGTCCCAAAATTTTGGGGCCTAGGCTCATGCCTCTTGGGTCTATAAGCAGGCAGGACTGGGATGGTCACCTTAAGTGTATGAGAGGGATTAATTGGACTTCTTGAGACGACGTAAATCAGTCTAGTGGTAAGACGGAGCCCTCTGATCCAACTAAAATGTCGAAGGTTCGAGTCATCTTAAGTGCATGTGATGATATATGAATTGTGTTTGCCCGATTAAAAAAAATTAATTGGACATCTTGATCAATTCCATTAATATTAGGCACACAGCTAGCTCTTATGCGGTATATATCAAAACGTAAAACGTATTTCTCTTATGCGGAACGTACTAAAACGTAAAACGTAACGTCTTAAAATGGACGAAGGGATTAATAATCTTGAATTGAACTATTGATGTGGAGTGGTGCGGTGGGTTCATGTTTTTGTCGCTTCTTCCACATATCGAATTGAATAATTAGTTTGAAGAAAGAAAAGATACTTTAGTACAACGAATAAACATCTTCCTCTTCAAATTGTCGTTACTCATTGTGGCGATCATGATTCATGACCCACTTTTTTTCTTTTCTTTTTAGCACCATTATTTTTTCGAATCCAAAGCTTTATTTTTTTTTTCCAATAAAGTGGAAATTTGAAAAGATAATTTAATAATCCCAATTAGATTATTACTAATTAGGCAGTTATGATGTGATTGTGGCGTGCAATTGAATAAAAAAACCAACCAATGATTGTGGAGTATTTATTCCTTAATTAGTTACTAACATGCATTATAGTATATGAATTTTAGATAACGATATATATTAAAATATCAACATGCACCGACAAATTTTAAATTCTTGATTATTAATTAACACAATAGACAAGTTGCAAGACTTTAAAAGTGCTACAATTGAAGTTGACAAAAATAATGCGCATCAAAATAATACTCCCCCGTCTATGAAATCTGTATAAGAAATCTTTTAGCATACATTTCGTTGTGTCAAAAAATGAATATTAAGATAAAGTTTAGATTTCTTCACAAAATATATTATTTTATACCCTACATTAAGTAGAACAACATTCTATATCAAGTAGGACCTAAACTTTACCTTATAATCCATTTTTTTGATACTTAAAAATGCGTGCTGAAAGATTGATTATACAGTTTTCATGGACGGGGGTAGTAGTTATAAAAAAAACGGATATATAGTAATTACTATAATTTCGACAACGAAGTGCATCCCAATTAGTAAGACGTTTTCCCTGTAATCAAAACGTTGAAAGTTCGAGTCATCGCGGATGCATGTGTGACATCGGCTCTCATATTTTCAGTGAATATACGAAAATGGAACTATTTATGTTACCCTACTAGTTTTTACTTCTAGGGGCTTAGCTAGCTGCTGTTTCACATTTAAACAATTAATTAATTAATATTTCAATTAAAATGGTGTATCACGTTTTATTTATCTTTTTTATATATTCATTCTTCATAATAAAACGTTTTTTAAGGGAGAAGTTATTAAATTATTCTTTCTTCACAAGGGGAACCTTTAGAATAAGACCCCTAGCTGTATTGTAATTTGTGGAGCCTATTAAAAGTTAGAAAATCATTTTTCTTTTACATTATTCTACAAATTTAGCACAAAGTTTAATTAACCAATGTCCCCTGTTCTTTACCCTTATGAAGAAGGTTATTGTTCTCCCCCGTCCATTCATAATGTCTCGTTTTCAATTTTGAGTTAGGGCCATTTCTAATAAATTATTCTCGCTGTCTTATTTCAGCTATTTTGTTTTTTCATCGGGCCATTTGTAATGAATTGTTCTGTTTTTTAAAACGGAAAGAATAAGTCCTTACATTTTAGTGTAGACTTCTTACGTACTTTTCACTTTTAACACTACATCTAAAATCTCGTATCGAAACGAAATAAGACAATTAATCTGGAACGGAGGGAGCTAGTAATATACTACCTCCATCCCATTATATTAGTCCACAATGGGATGGGCACAATAGCCAATGCAAAGAGGGATATGTGACTATACTTAATTGAGAGGAGAGAGAGTTAATTGTGGCCACGTATTCTTTGTCATTTTTCGAAAGTGGACTAATATATGAGACGGATTGAAAAGGAAACGTGGACTAATATAATGAGATGGAGGTAGTATATGCGGCAAAGTGATGAAGAGAGTAGCAGTGAAGGAGGGAGTTTGGGAAAGCCAAGTGGAAGAGCTAGGTTGGATTTGAGCTCATCCGAGCCGTCCAAGATAAAGAAAGAATCAACGGCCCAGATCTTCCCATTCAAGTTCTACCCGCATAACTTTTACAACTTGCAAGCCTTGGGGGGGGGCCAACATCAAAACGCTCACAAAACGGAACATCGACAGGTCGAAGGACTTCGTGTGGCCCGACAGTTACCGGCTCTAGTTGCTGCACGCACTATCGAACCACACTAGTTTGATATTATCCGCTTTGAGTTAAGCCCGCACTGTTTTGCTCTTGGACTCCTTTCCAAAAGGCCTCAAACTAGTGTGGTTGTGCTCCTCTTATATATAGGTTATATCTTCTATATATATCCGATGTGAGACTTTATTGGGAAAAAAATGGCTAAAATGGTTGGATATCATACTCTTTGTTGACTATCGAAGATGATAAAAACACCATACTTTGCGTGGATCGAGGGAGTATCAAAGCTCAACATATTAATCAAATTTCATGTATAAAATAAAAGGAATAAGAAGAGGAAGAATTGAAGCTGTCAATGACTCACTGCACATATAATAGTGGTGTGGACTGTTTAATTTGGTGGTTTTCTCTACGAGAGAATAATACAAAATAAAACAAGTACATGTCTATCAAAAGATTCAAAATATAAAAAGAAGAAGTAAAAGGGAAACAAGATTCAGACAAGAACTGCAAAGTATTTAACGTTAGCAAAGTACTACCCTACACAACCATAGATCCTCACTTCTGTGCAAATCTATTTTAATACTCCCTCCGTTCCACTCATAAAGGGTTAACTTTTTTTTTGCGGCATGAGAATTAAGACGACAGTGATCGTAGTTGATAAAGTAGTGTGAATGAGTCTTAGTGAGTTAAAATTTTACTATTTGAGATAATATCCTTATATGAATAGGAAAAAAGAAAATAGAACTTATCCCTTTTACGAATGGGACGGTGGAAGTATTACATATAAAATCTCACCCCCTTTTTCGCACTATATAATAAAAAAATGCCCCACTTTTGGCATCATTTACCCAAGACTACTTTTGTTTATATACCAACTGCAAAAAGCTTTCACATTCAATCCTTTGATAATTGATGTTTGCACAAATATGGTAGAGTTGAGGAAAAGGAGTAAATTGATTAATCATGAAAATGAAAATTAGTACTCCGTTTGTCCCTTGACATTAGTCTCGTTTGTTACGGCACAAAGTTAAGGGCAATGGAATTAGGGTTTGTGCGGTGATATATTTTCTTTTTGGAAAATGAATTGAAACCAATGAGTCTAACAGACGGAAAAAATATACTATTACTAATGAAGTGGGACGAACGGAGGTACTGACGAACCTTGCATGTGACTTTCATATGATTTGACTGCATGTAGAAGTGTCCTTGATCTTCAACCATAGCTTTATATCTCCATTATTTCCAAAGATAAGTAGCTATAATAGATGTGGATTCCACATATATCAATCCCAACAAAAACAAATCAATCTCAATTCATTTCAATTTCCATATTCACACACAAACACATGATGCAACATAATAAAAAAATAACAAAAAAAAGAAAGTTTTCAAGAATTCATGAGTTTGAGAGGACGGGAAACTAGGGTTTGCCCTAGCAAATTTCTATGGTGCAAATTCTGTGGGCGTAGGTTCTATAGCACACAAGCCCTAGGGGGGCACCAGAATGCGCACAAGAGAGAGAGGGCATTGCTCAGATTCTTGCAAGACGGATACCTCGGGGCGAAACCCCCACCGCCACGTCAGCAGGCGGGGCTTGGAGACGGTGCGGGTTCGCCACGTCAGCCCTACTTTACGTGGGCGGGCAGCTCCGGAGCAGTCGACGATCACAAGTCATCAGCTCCGACTTCGGACGTGGAGATTGATCTCGATCTCAAACTGTAAATTGCCGGTTCTGAAAGTTAATTTGTGCATGTTATTTATAAATTGTGTTACTTGGTTAGCTTCTACGTACGTATAGTGATTAGTGTAAGGGAAGTGCATGGCTATATATATATGGAATGCTGCATGCAGGAGTTAAGTGATTTTGTTTACACAATTGTACTGAAAATGCATTAAAAACGGCTGATGCATTATAATTGTAATTTACAGTGCAATATGTGATATATGCAATATATTTATATATATTGTGCATTATAATTGTGTATAAAGTGCGTTTATTTTTTATTTTTACGAAAACTATATTGTATTGCATCACACCCACATACAAGAGAAGAAAGATAACATAAATTGGAAGATAGGAACCATCAATATTAGTGAGATCTATGGTTCATATCAAAAAAGACAATGTTAAAGCATCAAATTGTGTATAACAAGCATGATGTTAAGTTAGAGTAAGCCATTTTTTGCCTAGTATGTAGTATATTAGAACTCAATTAGTTTTTCCTGTGTATAATAATAATATTCCTCTATCCACCGTGGACATTGTTAATGTGTCAACAGATGACGTAACACATTATTAATGAATTAAAGATATGAATACATACCTAAACCTGTCTAATAAACGTAAACTCTATCACTGTTATATCAACAGTACGCAAACAAATTTTCGAAAGTAATCATCTAAGAGATTTTTGGTGTATTGAACTACTTGATCCACACTGTCGGTGGCAGCTTATGACATATACTATCATCTTCAATATGTTAAAGTATTACTTTCTTCACTATTTTGTATTGTTTTATTTTTATAAAAATATAGATTATCATAATATATAATGAAATATAATAAGCATATACAACTAAAAATGAAATTTAGTATGCATACACAATTATCACAATTCATCTACAATTAATATGAACTCCGTTCTACACTAACATCAGATCCACCTGACACTAATTAAGATTCAAACGAAAAGCAAATAAGTATATACAAGTTGGACGGAAATAGTATATATATAATACTCTCACCAAGACCTTTAGATATTTGAGTGAAAATTGAACCCGTATCCATTGCGTCACCACTCGTGAAATCTCTTACTACCAAACAGAGGCAGCACTAAAGGTTTGTGGACTACGTATGTTCCCCACCCTCATACATGACTTATCTCCCTTTGTAGTTTGTACGGACAACTTTAGTTGTTCATTTCCTAGTTTCGATTAATATAATATAAGTTGGGGAGATTATGAAACGAAGATGTGAACGAAATAGAAAACGGATTCTCTGAAAGGCGTGTAGGCACTTTCAGATCGAATCAATTCGACGGTTCAATCGAAATATTCGATCGGATACAATTCAGAGACGAACGATTAGATGTAATGTATAGAATTTTTGAACCAGAAGAAAAATCCGATCAGAATCTGAAGAAGAAGAACATCAACGGGAAAAAACTGATTTTTTCAGTTTTAAAACGGGTAAACGCCCTTTCGAAAGCAACTTTTCGAAAGTTGCAAAATGGTCCTCGAAATTCCGAAAAATAAAATTTCGGTGAATTCCGAAAAATAAAATTTCAGCTCGACCCCAGCCAGGGGCTCTGCCCCTTGGACCCCGCCAGGGGCTACCGCCCCTAGGACCCCGCTCAGGGGCGCTGCCCCCGCACCCCGCCAGGGGCTGCCGCCCCTGGGACCCTGCTATCGGGGGCGCTGCCCCCGAACCCCCGTCCTTTAGGGGCTTGGCCCCTAAAATCATAATAATATTCACATAAGCGTGCACTCTGCACCTCCAAACTTATATGATGTATTATTATGATAATCCTGATCAAACTCGTCAATCTAATTACACTAAAATATCCAACAATATATACATCCACTTTGGTATATTATCACATTCTTTTTAATTCACTAAAGTGAAATGATTCCTATGTGTAATTGACATGTTGAATTAATGGATCCCCTCTCTCTCTCTCTGAAATAAAATAATACTCCCTCCGTATCTTTTGAAACGGTCTGTTTTTTTTAGCACGCATATTAATAAATGGGTGATTAGTATATGACCCACATTGGCTTGTTGGGCCGGAAATAGAAAATATTAAGAGTAATTAGGATTAGAGGGTAGTGATTAAGTGTTAAGAGTAATTATATTAAGCTGCACATGGGTTTGTTGGGCCGGAAATAGAAAGTGGTCATTTCGCACGAAACGCCTCTATTATAAAAACAAGCCGTTTCAGAAGAAACGGAGGGAGTAATCCACTAGTCTCTACTCTACTAAATCTATCTAAAAATTCCTCCCTCTAAAATTACAATGTTAGACCAATTACGTAATTACGACATCAGTAAGAATAATAAGTAGGTAAATTTTGTTTTAATAAAATTGGATTTCAAGACTTCGATATTAGCATAAGGCTCTACTTAACCGGCCTCGTGACATAAATTGATATCATTTGACATAAATTGATATCATCTAAAAGTTAAAATTTATAAAGATAACGCGGAGTATTGTATTATATATGAATATAATAACATGTTTACAAAGGTTAAAAAAAAATGGAATGATTTGAAACGATATAATTAGATTAATTAAAGTCGTTTATATGTGTCGTTTATTTGTGTGGCCGTGACGAAGGATGCGTAGCATAATGGGTCAATGTCACCTCAAAAGGGAAGCATAGAAAGGACACATTGTTTCCATAATTATTCTTCCCACAAATGACATTATAAAATCTTACATAGATGTCCATTTATTTAGTATGTGTGAAGAAAAAAGATACTATAAGATGCGAAAAATATCAACTCCAATAATAATGATGTTTACAAATCATGAAATATCTCATGAGAGATTCTCATGTTTACTCAAAATAACACTTTGAAATTATTTAGGGGCCCTACCTTGTTGATGCCCCAAATTTGTTCATAAATCAAATCACATTTTATTTGTGTTTCTTAAAAAAAATAAAAAAATTATTCCTACTAAAAGTAATTTACTCAGTTGTCCTGAACTCATTTTACTCAAATGTAACAATCTGTTTGGGACGTAGGGAGTAGGGGTGGGTCGGTACGGTATACCTTCGTATTTTCGTCATACCTTATACCTTACCTTAAGTGACGGTATGCTAATTTTACATACCTTTACCTTACCTTGTCGGTATACCTTAAACCGGTATACCTTAATTTCGGTATGAAGCAAATTACATACCTTTACCATACCTTATTTTCGATATTCCATACCTTAAGCCGGTATGCCACGGTATACCTTAAATTAATTATAAATAAATAAATCAATATATGTATAATTCAGAAGAAGAAGAAGGAGAAAGCAGAAGAAGAAGAAGAAGACCAGTTTTAGAAGATGGGGAAGATGGCAGACGTTCCAGCAGAGAGGAGGACTCAAATTATGCAGTTCTTGCTGCAGAAGCATAAGAATGGGAAGATGGGCAAAGGGAGCATCAATGAAGCTGCAATCTTGTTTCAAATTTCCAGATGGAGTGTCCAAAGAATATGGAAATCTGCAAAACAACAAAGAGAAAGGGGTGAGGCCATTAATGTTGCTGCAAACAGAGATGGCAGAAGCAGAAAGAAGAAGCACACAATCGATTATGCAGTTATTGAGGCTATACACCCCAGTAAAAGAGGTACAGTTTCCTCACTTAGTGATGCATTAGGTCCATTCATTTCAAGAGCAACAGTGGGAAGATGGGCTAAGTTACTGCTCAGACACCATAGTAATGCTATTAGGCCCCTATTGACAGCTCCTAACATGTTATGGAGGTTAGGGTTTAGTCTACGAGCCTTACACTTCGATTTTACTAGGAACACTCCAACATTCAAGCCCATGGAAAACACCATTCACATAGATGAGAAGTGGTTCTACTTACAACAGAAAAACTGCAGATACTACCTGACCCCAATGGAGGCAGACCCCCTAAGAGTTACACAGTCTAAGAATTTCATCCCAAAGGTAATGTTTATTTGTGCAGTTAGTAGACCAGTTTTTAGGGGGGATGTGACTGTTCTCTTTGATGGAAAGATTGGTATATGGCCATTCATAGAGGAGTATACAGCAAAGAGAAACAACATCAAGAGACCAGCAGGCACAGTGGAGTTAAAACCCATTCAAAGCATCACAAAGGCTGTTGTGAAGGATTGCATATTAAAAGAGGTAAGTCAGCCTTTTTTTAATCTCCATCAGTTTCCATCATTTGAGAACACTCATATTAACACCCTAACACATTGCTCAATAACAGATTCTGCCTGCCATCAAACAAAAATGGCCAGTTAGTATGAGCAAGAGAATACAGATACAGCAAGACAACTGCAGAACACACATCAACAACACTGATGTAGATTTCCAACAAGCAGCCAATGCAGATGGCTTCAACATACAGCTAGTGCAACAACCATCAAACAGCCTAGATTGTAATGCAAATGACTTAGGCCTATTCACAGCAATTCAAAGTCTACAGCAGAGGATACAGTGCAAAAATCCAGAAGATCTCATCAAGGCAGTGCAGGAAAGCTTCCAAATAATGGAGCCACAGACATTAAACAAGGTGTTTTTATCATTACAATGTGTATTAGTTGAGATCATGAAATGCAAAGGGAGGAACAACTTCAAATTGCCACATATGTCCAAGGATTCACTGTTAAGGCAAGGTTTACTACCTCAAAACCTTGATGTACCAGAATATCTAGTGAGGGATTGCATTGATCATTTGATCTCAGAAGAAAGAACTGAAGGATTAGACATTTTGATGGAAGAATTAGGCATCAATGTCCCACAAGGTTTAGGTGAAATGTTTGATTTGAATGCATAGAGTGAAGACAGAAATGGGAAAGTAAACATGAAGCTTTTGAAGACTGAATGAAGAACAGCAGCAGATGGCAGTAGGTTTAGGTTTTCATAAAGTGTATGTTTAACTTTCCATTTACAGTACCTTTTGAAAAGTTTGTTTTGAATGCACATCATTGAATATCATGTATTCTCAGTTATTAGTTAATGTAAAATCACATAAAGTGTAGGCACAGACAACCAAAACCATGTAACAGAGGTTGAAACCACTTCAATAGAGGCCAAAGCATAAATATATAGTTAAACATGTCATCACTGCAGCTAATGAGGAGCCCTAAATCCCACAGTTGCCCAAGAACAGACCATGATGCAAAGTTCAGATAACATCAATAAATTTCCCCCCTTAACAGAATGTAAAAACCAAGAAGAGAGCATCATTTGACCATTGTATGTAATCAGCAGAACACACATCAAGAACAGAGCATCATTTGAGCATACAATGACATCAGCAGGTAACACACATCAAGAACAGAGCATCATTTGAGCATACAATGGCATCAACATGTAACACACATCAAGAACAGAGCATCATTTGAGCATACAATGGCATCAGCAGGTAACACACATCAAGAGCAGAGCATCATTTGCCCATTGTATGTCATCAGCAGAACATAACGAAATCATAGAAGACCTAGACCAACTATCACATAAAGAGAGGGAATGATACAACCCATATACATATCCATCAGCGAGGCAATCAAATGGTTCCTCCACAGCCCATCAAATGGTTCCTCCACAGTCGCATATCCAGTTCACCCAATCTGCATATACATCAACAACAAGAGCAGAGCATCAAATCATCTATCAATCTTTTTAGAACTCTCAGCGCTAAAATGTTACAATAGAACAGCAAGAGGAAAAGAGGAGCAGATATGAAGGATTAAACACTTCTGTGCTGAGGGTTCATAAAAAGATTGATAGATGGGATGGCCCAGTGTTAGTGCTCAGATCACCCCATCTCCATCGTCAGTGGACGGCGCCGCCTCGGAGCTCCCAGCCGCTTCAACTCCGCCGCCGACGGTGGCCCACGACGGGAGAATCCGGTACCGGTAGAAGTAATCTGGGAGCCGCCTCCATTTGTTGGGGTCAGATCTGTCCGGAGATGGAGGAGCAGCTGGGACGGGCAACGCCGGCGGCTCCGGTGACGGGAGCCGCAGATCTAGGGTTTGCCGAGGCGGGGGGGAGGAAGGCGGAGAGTCTGGATACTCCTCCAGTTTCGCCCCCCTTTCCCGGCGAGGCGTACGGCGGCGATTCCGACCCAGGGGGTCAGATCTGGGAGGAGGGATGGGGCGAGAACGCCTCCGCCGGTGAGAATGGAGATTTCCCGCGGGGGGAGACGGCGGCGAGGGAGGGGTAGGGTTTTGGGGGCTCCCTTCTTCATCCGAAGGGATGGAAAGCTTCGCTCCAACCATCGACGGAGATAGAGGAGAGATGGAGAGCGACAGATGGGGAGAGGGAGAGGGAGAGGTGTGGTTTCACAGAGAAGAGAGAGGCGGAGAGCTCGAGTGAGGGAGGTAGGGTTTCGCAGAGAAGAGGGAGGCGGAGAAGATTCGAGAGAGAAGAGGCGGAGAGGTCGAGAGAAAATGGTGAAAAATGAGAGAAGTGGGAGGCGCTCGAGTGAGGGGCAGGGTTTTGACCCCTCACATATTGGGCTGCCTGAATTTGGGCTAAAAAAATTAGGGGCCCAATTACACTAATTAAGTGTAATTAGGGCCCTTATTATGTGTTGATGGGATGGCCCATTAGGCCTAATTTTTTGCCAAAAACGGAAATGGGGCTAATATATGAGACGGACTAAAATGGCATTCGGGGCTAATTTAGCGAGACGGAGGTAGTACAATAAATAGCACCCAAATATTTAAACTCCAAAATTCTTCAAAATAAAACATATTATTAAATTCAAATCCAAAACATCTAAATTCAAAACACAACGAGAGCATAAAAAACTTTCTAATCTCACTCCATAATTTAAGGTATATACATAATATAAGGTCTATACCCTACTTGCGGTATATTTTGCGATAGTGGTATATACCGCGATACCAGTATATACCTTATTTTTGGTATATACCTCGACAACGGTATGTAACGGTATACCTCAGTATTCAAAAATTGATACCTTTACCTTACCTTTGTATTCCGGTACGATATGATACCTTACCGAAAATATCGGTATACCTTAATTACGGTATTTTCGGTAAATTTTCGATACGGTATGGACGGTATACCGAATTTTCGGCATATTTCCCCAGCCCTAGTAGGGAGTACTTTTGAGAAGAGGTGTATTGTGATATTCATGAAAATTGTTTCAATTGAGAGATCATTATTAATATTGACCCCCTATTTTTGCAATTTGATTGCCACTCAAAGAAATGATTGTACTCTCCTTAGCCCCACCTCTTATCTTGAAGTGTTGAGTGTTGGTTCATGCATACCACATTTAGTGCCTTGTACATCAACAAAGGTTGTTACTATTTTTACTTATATAAGATGCAGTATCTTAAGAAAAAATGGGTCCCACCACATTAAAACATATTAATTATATGATAATAAAATAAAATCAATTGTTAAATAAATTGATAAAAAATTAAATAAAATAATAAGTGGGACTCTCCAATTATTATAAGAACTCTTGTTAAGAACCTTACCATTGTAAAATTTTAATAACAATAATTCTTGTCTATGTGGCATCTCTAAGAACCTCATTTGGGGTTCTAGCATTGTACATGCCCTAAGGGGGCAAGTTTTTTGTGGCTAGGGTTGTTGGTCAATCTTTTTTTATTATTATTTTTTATATTTTTTTGCAATAATATTGGCATCACGTGCTAATGTTTTGGGTCATTTCAATTATATCACGATTTATGTCTTGTTTCGTTGAAATTAAAATATTATGCTCATATGTCATTGAGCATGTCATTCCTCTCTCTATATATCAATACGGCTTGTTTGATTGGCAAAGAATGTTGTCCGGGAAAGTATTCTAATTCCTAATTTACACATTCCAGTCTTTGGTACAGTTTTAACCGATTTTGGAAAGTAATCAGATTCCATGACCAGGGAAAGTTATGTACAATTTTTAGGATCCTTATTCCTCACCAAATCTTAGGTAGGTATTATGAATCCTTGTTTTCAAAAATCTTGAATAATAATAATAATAATAATAATAATAATAATAATAATAATAATAATAATAATAATAATAATAATAATAATAATAATAATAATAATAATAATAAATGGAACAGATGGAAAACGAAAATGAGGCTAACAATCTTTTAAGGGAATGGGATTAATGAACGAAATAGGCGAAAAATTAAGGAAAGTGAAACTAACATAGTGAGACGACTCTCTATTAGTTCTATTGAGATATATACACAATAACCAAGGAAAGCGAGGATGAAAGGTATTTTAAACTGTTTTTGTGTATTAATTTATTTCACTTTTAGAGAATGAGTAATAAATAGAATAGATGAGAAAGAAAAGTGAGACTAACACACTGAGATAAATGGAGTAATTGGATTAGTTTAATTTATGGTTGTTAGGCATTGGCTTTTTTTTTTATTATATATTTTTTTAATATATATATTTATTTTATTTATTTATATTTTTATCTAGCAAGACCATAGATGTTAGATTGTTAAGGGATTTGAATCCATAATCTATCGAATCACATGCCAGCTAACCCCTCGTATTTTTATATGGAAATATTAAATATGATTAAGACAAGAGGAGGGTACGTACCCCTACAGTTTTGGTATTTTATGTTTCCACAAAATAATATATTTTTTTTCCCCGTAAAAGACCTAAATATATCTAACTGTTATATGTATTGGTGCCCCACTTTTCTTTTATCTTTTCCCCATTCATTATCACTATTATTGTTTGTGTTTGTATCCAAATCAAAATAATATAAGCACGTTCACAGATATTTCTATTGGTTCCAACGGACCTTTCACTATTGCCACCTTTTATCCTGAAATCGATCTCAATCTTCTATTGCATTTTCGTACGACAAATTTTATTACATGAAATGATGATTTCACCCTATATATTGTCAAGAAGTATCCCTGGAATTGAGCGCACAAAACTTTTTAGTCATTATTTATTATAGAAAATATTCTAAACCCTTATCAATAATTCCTCAATCTAAACATTTCAATGTAACAATTCATATTTTTGCATCAATATATGATTGTTACGTTATAATAACATTTCTAAAATCAGCAACGGTTAAAACATTCCATAACTAAAAATGTTTGTTATAAGAATATTTTTAACATGTGAGAATACTCTATCTGTACACACAGATAGATGTCACATCGAAATGTAATAAATGATCTCGTTCGAATTTTGTTATCGACCAATTAGGCAGGTGTACCATGTACATATAGAAACAAACAAACCAACCTTACAAGTAGGCCTTGATTTGACAACAAATGGGTAATTCCCTCCATCCTCTTCAACCATTTTTTTTTTTTGTTTTTTTTGTTTTTTTTTGTTTTTTTTCCCTTAACGACAACTCCCAAATGAGAAGTAGATAGAAGGAATTCTTGATTTGGGTCCCTCACCCAAAAAAAAAAATTAAAAATTAAAAATTAAAAAGGGCAATTCAGTCCAACTAAAAAAATCAAGCATTACTCAATGGGGACACTCAAAACACCAAGAAACGACTGATAATGATATATAAATCCTCTCATCGAGAACCATCAAATGTCAATCTCTTTTCATTCCTCCATTCCGTAAAACACACACACACACGAAATGATGCCAATTCAAGAAACACAGAAACAAGATTTAGGAGAAGACACGAGTGTAGAAACTAGGCTTTTCCCTACTAGGGTTTATTGGTGCAGGTTCTGTGGGCGAAGGTTCTATATACAGCTCACAAGCATTAGGAGGCCACCAGAATGCTCACAAAAGGGAGAGGGGTTTGCTCAGATTCTTGAACTTAGCTTCAACCTCGAGACCCCTAGCCCTAGGGGTGAAGCCCCACGGCAACGTCAGCAAACCGGCCCCCGAATCGGATGCTGCAATGACACCCGGGACACCGCCACAACGGATCTCCCCGGTGGACACTACGCCAGGTGATATGTGGCCGGGAAGCTTCAGATCAACTTCGACTTTGGATATGGAGCTGGACCTCACCTCAGTCTTTAGACTGTAAATGTATATATATATATATATATATATATATATATATATATATATATATATATATATATTATATATATATATATATATATTGTTTTATATATATAATTGTGTGTGTGTGTATATGTATATGTTTACGAGAAGAGTGGTAGGCATATATAGTGGTTGTAAGTGATCATATGCATGCAGCATGCCTATCGTGGTTTATATGCATGCATATATAATATTCTATATATTCTCTTCATCTCTTACATGTACGGAGAGTATATATGTATGAGTTTCAAGAAATACTCCTATTTAGTACTTCTTCCATTCCACTCATAAATTGATAACTTTTTCCCGATACAAGAATTAAGATGAGTGATAGTGGCTATAAAGTAGTGTGAATGAGTTTTAATGGTTTAAAATTTTACTATTTAAGGAAATATCTCTATATGAGTGAGACGGACGAAAATAGAACTTATCCTTTTATGAATAGGATAAAGAGAGTATTTATTTCCAACTTTGAATTCATGGCTTCTAAAAATTCTAATTAATTTCTTCAACAGTTATAGCAATGAATATAGTAGTATTTGTAAGGGTACTGGAATGAAATTTTCTCCCTCTCCGTCCTAAATATAGCGTCCTATTCCTTTTGACAATACCTTTATATATATACTACATCCGTCCCAAAATTTTGGGCACAAAAATTAAACGAATATGTTGGGAAATTTCTCAATTACGAATAATATAATACTCAGACTATAAATAGCTGGGAAATAATCACGCATTTCATTAATCTCGTGCCTAAAATTTATGAATCGAAGGTAGTGTAAAAATGTTGTTAAAAGAAACATGACGCTTTTTTGGGATGGAGGGAGTAGTACAATTGTAAAGATAACTGCCCTTTCTGTCTCTTGATCAAAATTTTTAATATACTACGTGGTTGATTGAAATTGGACATCGAATTAATATTAATTTAGGTCTTCGTAGCATTTTAGGGTTTGCTTTTTTTCTTAGAGAAATTTCAAGCCACACACAGATCTGGATATATTCTCTAGTTTCCAAGCAAAAAAAGAAAATAAAAATATGAAGCTCCAGTAATGGGCACTGAAAGCCATTAGAGCTTCAATAATGGATCTAATTAAAACCTAAAAAGGAGACTAATTTCTTTTTTGGGGAGTTATATATATATATATACTCCCTCTGTCTCACTCACGTAGGGATAACTTTTTCTCGACACCGGAATTAAGATGAGAGTCGATAGCGGCGGATAAAATAGTATGAATGAATTTTAGTGAATTGAATTTTTTTCATTTAAGGTAATATCTCTAGAGATATACGAAAATAGAACTTATCCCTATATAAATTCGACTAAGGGAGTATAAAAGAAAGATTGTTTCTTTTAGGGAAGAAGAGATAATACTACCTCCATCCCATTATATTAGTCCACAATGGGATGGACACAATAGTCAATGCAAAAAGGAATATGTGATTATAATTCATTTTGAGGAGAGAGAGTTAATTGTGGCCACACATTCTTTGTCATTTTTAGAAAGTGGACTAATAGATGAGATGAACCAAAAAAGAAACGTGGACTAATATAATGTGATGAAGGTAGTATTACTTTCATGTAGTATGAGGGAAAAAATAGGAAAAAAAAAACTTTGGATGTGTAGTGGAGTGGAGTGGAGTGGAGTGGTGGGTGGGTGGTTCTGTTCTTCATGTCTTCTTCAACGAAAAATTAATAATGTGAAGAAGAAGAAATATACTCACTCCTTCGTTATCATTAGATTCTTTACTTTTTTTTTTAGGTAATTTTGTAAGTATGTAACATTGGATTTTATCATACATTATTCCTCTTTAGAGTATGGTTTTTATAATAAATAATACTGAGTGTCGTAATACTCTTTAAAAAGAATTGTATTTTAAAAATGTATTTTAAAATTCATTATTACAGCTAAGGCTGTCAATTTCTACATGATAACAATAACCCGACACAAACACATACGAAATTAATGGGTTTCTTGTCGAGGCTTATTGGGTTCGTGTCACTAATAAGTTGACCCAATAAGAACCTGTAGATTTCGTATTGGGGTTCAGGTTGATGTCGTGTCGGGTCTAGGTAACCTGCTAATATAGATATTAATTAATTTATTAAACATTAAACATTTATTATTGTAGTAGGTTTAATCAGGTTGCAATCATGTTATGATATATCGGGTTATTATCGTGTCAATATCGTGTTGTGTCGACACGAACTTTATCGTGTTCGTGTTGAGTACGAGTTGTGTTTAGGTACTAAGTTTAGAAAATCCTTGACGGATCATGATCAAATTTAAACTTAACAGGTTGGGTCGTTATTAGGTCGACACGATAACAACCCAACACGCATGAATTGACAGTCCTAACTAATTACATTACAGGGAGTAATATATATTTTTATTTTGAAGCTTTACAATAGAAATTCCAAGGACTGCATCACGAAGGACTCAAACTCGGGACCTTCGAAATCTTAATACGTTAATCTTAACCCCACAATTAGGCTAACACATGAGTAATATTTTGAGACAAGAAACTGCGGAGGTTATTAATAATTTAATACAGAGAGTAATGCACTAATAATGTAGATCTTCTGTTCAAATTGTCGTTACTCGTAAATAGAAGCTGTCGCATCTCATGTGAATATATAAATATATAGTAATAAAGCCAAATAGAAAGATGCCCCGGTTTGATATTCATGTTTAATTTTCCAGCAAAAGGCCTAAATAATTAAAGTTTCTTATCATGCATGCCCCACTTATCTCTTTATTAGATCGCTTTCCTTATCACCATTATTAGTTGAGCTTTTGCACGTATTGATCCATTCGATTATATACTCTATCTGTCTCACTTCATAAGTCTCACTAGAGGTATAATATAGTAATTGAGAAAAGCAATATGTTCCTAGCTAGCGGCTCGAAATTAATTAGCACTCCACTGATATCATGACACGACATCATAATGGTAATTTTATCTGGTCGGATCTTCTATTCAATTTCTATATTACATATATTACTACATCGTCGAATGTTTAACACGTATTAATTGTTTTATTTTTCTTTTCAAAATCAACATTTTTGATTTGTGAAGTCATTTTCCATTTGCACATTTTGGAAACGTTCTTAACACACATCACAAATAAATTAGAGAGTCATTAGCGTAATTCTATAATTATGCATTAAGTACTAGAAAAATGACTTGTTGCTGCGATATTAACACATAAGATTGGGACACGTACTAAGTATGCAAGGCTGTGAGCAGTGCTTAATTAATTAATTAATTAGTTAATTGTGTGTGATTATTTGCAGGATAGAGCGTTTTACTGCTCCTCCTTTTCAAGTATATACATGTACTCGTCCGTCTCACTTAATTAGTCCCATTGAATATTGATATGTGGGGTATATAATATTTCAATATAACTAATTAAATGAGACATAAAGAGTAATACATGCATGTAAGTCTTGAGTTTTTAGGAATTTCCTTGATATTTGGTTTGGAGAAGGGGACTTTTGTACTACTTCCTCTCCTTCCCTTTCTTTCCATCTCTATTTGTCTATTTTCCCTTTTTTTTTTATCTGTCTCGTTTATTAGTCTATTTAAAAAAAAACAAATAAATTATTCCCTTCGTCCCATTCTAATTGTCTTTGTTTCCTTATTGAGATGTCTCATTTAATTGTACACTTATCCAAAATGGAAAAAATACACTCTCGCAATATAAAACCCCTTATCTCTTCATGCATTGGTTTATTTATTGTGTTATTTCTTTAGTGAACAATTAGCATGAGAAGATGGAGTAACACATAAAAATACTTTTTAAAACCTCTCTATCTCTGATTTTCTTGGTTTATGTGTCAAAAGCAAAGTTGACTAATTAAGTGGAACAGAGGGATTATGATTTTATTTTTTAAAATATGATTGTGATTGATATATAGATTGGTTTATATAGAAATAAGTGCTAGCGTAAAAAATGAGAATATAAATGAACCATTTGATCTATGGTTGTAATTGATTTCAACATGATCATAAGGTACGTACCATAAGCTTGGCTTGGTTTAAGCATGAATTGTACATCAAAAGGTACAATGATAATAAGCATAAATATATACTGATCTAATCATAATTTTATACTCCCTCCGTCCCACTGGGATATGAACCCTTTTTTTCGGCGCGGGAATTAAGACGGGAGTGATGATAGTGGGTTAAAGTGAAAGGTAGTTGGTTAAAGTGACGTGTCAGAATTTTATTGGGTTAGAAATTCTATTTTGGGAAAAGTCCCTATATCAATGGGACGTCCCGAAAAGGAAAAGATCCATTTATCAGTGGAACATAGGGAGTATAATTTAAAGTAATTTTTGCATATTCCCAAGATTTATTTACATACAAATTAAAACCATCCCTATATAAATATATATTGACATGTGCCTTTATCATCGTTGTCGTCGTCGTTGTCGAAGCTTATATATATGTTTTGATATTGACAAGAATCTCAGCAATCTCTTAAAATTCTTAGTTTCCTTATTATATTTTTAGCTCATGTTAAATACTTATATATCCGTCGCTCTTTAATAGTCATGTATGCTATATTGGACTGTTTCATTTCAACAATCATATTTCTTAAAATAGTAAGAATTAATCCTTTTATTTTTCTTATTTTTCACTTTATAACACCACACCTAAAAACCGACTCAAAGGAAATAAGACTATTGAACTTGGACAGATAGAGTATGAATTTATTACATTTATTGTTTGGATTAATTATTTCACTTGGTATTTTTCTTTTCCTAACCTTCAAGAGAAAAGAAATAAACTTAACATAGAGGAATGGTCTCCTATAATTTTCAAGTGTCTCAAGCCCGTGAATTTGCAAAATTCAAACAAGTGTGTAATCTATTCATCTTCAATATTTATACATTGTAATTTTTTGTATATATTGATACGTCGAAAAGTATATGTTAAATAAGGTTTGTGTTACATTATACTCCCGTCATCTCAATCTACTTGAATCATTTTAATATAACTAGTAAACGTAACGTGCGTTGCACGTTTTACCTCTATTTTAAAATTTATATTTCTAACTTATAATATTATTTTTTGTGAATTTTATCACTAATGCTTGCTATTACGTTGATTCACTAATATTACTTCTTTCATTTCTCAAAAACTTATAATAACTTAACCACCAAAGAAAAAAGAAGCACTCTAGATAACTTAAATTAAAAAAAATAAGATAAATTAACATCTTGATGTTGTCTCGGCAACAAATAATAAGGGTCTATCCATATTTGTTAAATCATTATGTACATCATCATCGTTAATTAAAATATA
Source organism: Thymus mandschuricus (assembly GCA_029379335.1). NCBI lineage: Eukaryota > Viridiplantae > Streptophyta > Magnoliopsida > Lamiales > Lamiaceae > Thymus > Thymus mandschuricus. Next base: position 2,283,331 of record CM057078.1, read on the forward strand.
ACAGAATTTCACTTTTATATAAGTAATCAGTATAACTTTTACATGAATATTTATTGTATTATACTTGTCATTAACCTTTAAAAAGAATACGAATGTGTTCTCTTTGATAAAAATAAAATAAAAATGAGAACACTCTGTGTGATATAATTTTTTAGTACATTTTTATTTGACCGTTTCCTTTCTATCAGTAGAATACTGTACACTCAATTGTATGATGGAGATAAAGCTAACAAAAATACAAGTAACATAATATTCTTCCATAAACATATACATAACGTAATTAAAATTATGATATAATTATAATTCACATTCAAAGTTATTTAATCATAAAGCCAAAATTCATCAACAAACTTTTTAATAAAAAGCACATATCATATATGTCGTAGACAGAGAAAGTAATATTTTTATAGTGACACATAAATGTTGAAATAAAATGTGGGCTTCAGTAAAACCAATTATCATAATTTTATGTAAATCAATAATTTAAAAAGAAAACCAAAGTGTTTTTTTAGATATTATGGACATTCTTTACCTATATCCTTATTAATGAACACTCACACATACACACACAATGAGGTGTTTGTGCCATAAATAGGTTCTATAAATTTTAGTTCAAGATTATGCATAACAAATTTATAGAAACTAAAACATAAGTAGACGCATAATTATAGTTATTCATGGTTGATTTTTTCGATGAATATTCTTTGTTTTCTACGTCCAAGGGAAGTGGCTTAGCTTCTTACAACTTGAGAGCTAAAGTAATAAGTTTTACAACGAACAGGTCTAATCTTCAACCCTGACACTTCCCGACACTTGAAAGATACACAATTCTCCAACAATCAATTCAACACTAAACACAATCTTAATACTCACTCAAGTTTGAGTGTTGAAGGAATATTTAACTATGAGTATCTCTTTACAAGAATATGATCATGGTTGAATAGGCTTTTGATATGGATTTGAGTCAATCTTGGGATGATGGGGTAGTCTCTAAACACAAGAACAATCGAAGAATAATCTAAGGATTTGATGTTCTTGCATATCTAGTACTAGAGCAAAATGATCTACAAGAGAGCTTGAATATGATGAAGAACTTGAACATTGAATTTTGTGTTTTTTTTTTTAACCCTCTTAACCTTCATTTGAATTCCGGATTGAATACCTTCGGATTTCTAAAGTCTAAAAAAATTCAATAAAATCCCTATTGAATATGACTCTAAATTATATAAGAGTTAATTATAGCAAGGTCTGAGTTAGGAGTGTACTTTCCTAAATTTTAGTGACTAATAATTTGAACTATAGAAGAACCATAAAATAACAACTCTTTAATCCCTTTCTAAGGTTTTACTATGTGATACATATCAAATATCTCTTAGGTTTTACTATGTGATACATCTATTGAATGTGAATGTACGTTTTATATCTCGATCAAAATCACATTACATGCATATCAAAATATTTTTAAATATAGGCCGGTTAAAGATTACTGCTCACAACCCATAGGTGTAAATATATATATATTTTTTATATAGACAGAAAAATGAATTGATTTTTTTAGGTTTATAATTAATAATTAGTGATTAACATTTTTTTAGTAATAACTTAAAAAATGAATTGAGGGAATATAAAAATAGTTTATTCCACAACATTGGCATGTGGTTCTCGTTTGAATTTTTATTAATAAAAAGACCAATGATCTATATATAGAAAAGAAATTCAGTTAAAATATTATTATTGATATATACCATATAAAGGTTTTGCTTTCGTAGGGGTTAGATTTGGCTGACAAAAGTTTATTCTCGTAGGTTTAGCGCAAATTATTAGTACAACAACTATTTAACTTGATAAGTTTAAGTCATTGTACAGAATCACTTTAATAAGTTGTTGATTTCAAGAGTCTTCTTTTATTTATTTGTTACGAAATACACACATACACATAATCACGAAAGACAGAACATAAGATTTGTTCACCTAGTTCGTCTCACAACTACGTCTGGGACAATGTCAAGTCAAGATTTTCTCACTATTTTTCAGATACATAATACAAAGAGTAGACAACTATTTATACTAATAGCAGTATATCGTAATCCAAAATCAATTAGGATTAACTGGTCTGACTCCAACTTGTTCATTTTATATATGTAAATAATTAAAGCATTCAAGTTCACATAATTCTTTTAATCGAATAGGGTTAAAACTTTTCATAAGAAAAGAGTTAAAAGTGTTCTCCATCTAAGATTTCCGAACTTAGTTACTTTTTTCTAAGCAATTTTAATATTATAATTTCAAAATGATATCACGTGGAACTCTAATATTTGAGACAATTATGATGTATGTCTTAGGCATTAAGAGTTAGACACACACATACACATAGTTACCTTAGTTACTTCATATTTCATTCATTTTTTACATAGTTTTTTTATTGCAAAGATGCCTACGTCATTCGACTCGCGTGCAAGCTCTCGCCTTGTTATACAAACTGAATTAACAAACTATATTACTCAAAAATGACACTTTCTTGAACCAAGGATCATCTTAGAATTTTTTGAGCTTAGTTACCATATTCCAAAAAGAATATTCTTTTAGGTAAAATCTTACCCTCTACCCCAATCTAAACACTACTTATATTACTCCACCTAACACATATTTTCCATGACTCTTAAGATCTAACCATCACATAAACCCATATATCAAGACTTAGGAGTACTAATAATATCTCCAAAAAAAATGTCTCAATGTCCACAATGATAAAACGTAATATTTGTGATTTTTTAAAATAATTTTTAATTTTTAAGATATCCAAATATCTAATTTCATACTCCCTCTGTCTCATTCATAAATTGATGCAATTTCATGCGTCATTGTACAATATTATAACATTTCAATTGTATATGCATAATACGTAATTTAAGCAGCCTTTATCTTTTATATATAATGAGAAAATCAATTAAAGATTGATATATTGAAGATACAAACGTATAATTTCAATTGATGCATTCCAATCTTTTATATTTTAAGATATGGAGAAAGACAATTATCAAAATTATTCAAAAAAAAGAAGAAGAAAGGAAATGAGAAACAAAATAAAACTAAAGAGTAGCAACTAAAAAGAAAACTATCGCGGTCGCAGATTAAATATTAGTATTGTGAGAACTAAATCTACATAGCCTAAAAAATAATCTTAATTCAGGAAACCAAATAAAAAACTTTTGTAGCAATAGATTATAATTACAATTTTTTCTTTAATTATTGAATTCACAAATCCTTATTACATGGAAATATTGTTGTAAATTAAATTTCGATTGTTTAATAAAATAAATTAATAATTTTATAATTTTTATATCACAAGTTAGGAATAATAACAGTTTATATAAATAAATTATTTCCTATAAGAATTATAATTATAATTTAAGAATAATAAAATCATAATGTTAAAGTGACTTTAATTAGATTTTTAAAAAATATATAAAGTAGTAAAAAAAACTCATGAAATTTGAAGAAAAATAATAATTATTTATTAATTACAGTACATCTCATGAAATTTGAAAAAAAAAAAAGGAACGAAATTGAAAACCGATGATTTCTTATTAAATTTTATTTTATTTATGATAATACACATATGTAATATTTTTATTAAATATTTGAAGAACTTCCCAAAATTTTATATGTGTGCGGTAATCAAAGTATAAGATAACGAAGAGTGAAATAATTTAACTTTGATCAAATTATAATAATTTAATATATGTTATTACACAATTACCCTTAAAAATAAATTTATACCAGTATTAAGGACATAATAGGCATTACATTATTTTATAACATAAGGCTCTTTTTAGTATAGGTATAGATAATACACTCACACGCGCGTTTTCTTAAGAACATATGTTTTGCTTCTAATTTCATCATAAACCATATGTTTTCTTAAATCACTTATCTTCGATCATCCAGCAAAATATGTAGAGGTGGAGGGAATTATATGTTATTGGGACGTTACACACGAATCATTATGTTTTTTAAAATGAAAAGAATTAACCTTACTTTTAAACGTGGATCGTTTACTTTTCACTTTTAACATTGTACCTAAAATCTCTTAACGAAATAAAAACATCACTTTTGATGGTCAAAATGGAATGTAGGAAGTATTTAACCCAATAAACAAACAAAAAGGCTTGAAGAGTGCTACAATAAAAATCTACAGAAAGAAGAAGAAAATGGTGTGCATACAATGCAAAGGGATATGGATCGAGTGATATCGCTTTCTCAGTAGCTCCATTGATAAAGAATTCGTTCATTGTTAAAAAACAAAAAATGAAACTGTTCAACACATTACCCTTCTAGCGTTTCTTTTAGGGGCCTAGCTTTTTGCTGTCTCGCATTAGTGGATAAGGGTAATTCCAAATGGTGGAACAAGTTTATTGTCCTTTTATTTTATTTTTTAAATTATTATATATTCTTCGTCTTCGATTTGTTAGACTTTTTTTTTTTGATCGGGCAAATGTTAGATGTTAAATTAGATGTTAGTACGCCTAGCTCCCAAACACTCCAAGAAAATCTCCAAGCCACATTATATCTCCCTAATTCGCTCCCACCAGGGATCGAGGGAGGAGCCCGATGGCCAGGTGCGCTAAGACACCTGGTTAATTTTTAGACTTATTATCAGTTAGTTTTAGGGCTTGTAATGATAAATTTTCAAATACATTTCGTGGTACATATTATGAAACTATATTAAAAACGTAATTTAAAATTCATTATTACAAAGCCGTAAAACTAGTTAAAATAGTCAAAAGGGTTTGAAGATATGGACGAGAGATTAGTTATTTATCGTTTTTCAAAAAATCAAAAAAGCGACTTTTATCAACGAAAAGTGATTCTTTTTATAAAGAATCTTTGAATAAGATCCTCATGTCTCGTCTCGTGTAGGGTGTTCACAAAATAAAGTTGCCTAATTTTTGGTTTCATATATTATACCGTATGATAATTGGTGAATCTTTAGATATATTTGGTATCTCTGTAAGTGCTGCGAATCTTTTATTTCGACTTTGGTATATATATTAATTGTGTCTTAAAACTCATTTGGTATCCTCTATGTCCACTCATATCACTACAAGAAATCTCGTGTACGCACTACAAGAAAAATGACCTATAGCTAAATCAACATACATGATACTTCAATAAATGTCATTATAATCTACCTAATAATACAAATAGCTAACGCTTTATTTGACTGAAGCACTAATATGACACTTCATTGGTAACAAGTGTTACAAAAAAATATTTAATGTGACATTTTCATCTATTGCTACATCGACATATATGACACTTAAAAAATGTCGTTATAAATAAACCGTAACAATAACTATTTTAATGTGACATTTTTAAGTGTTCGTAAAAGCTAATTTTCTACTAGTGACAAACTATTAATTTTACGTATTTTTTTCTTTCAATTCTTCAATTTATTATGATTTATTTTAGCTTTGTAATTATTTTCTAGGGTTCACTAATCCAAATTAAGGTATATAATTACATTTTAACATCTAATTTCACTTTTATTGGTGATATTATGATTGAATTCAAAATTAAGTATGTTACTATTAAAAAAAATTATTAATTTTTTTCCCCACAAATACTTATTTTAATTTGTTAAGTATATTACACTGATCAATTTTTATTTTTTATAAAATATAGTGATATTTAACTAACAAAAATTAAGATTTTGGACACGATTGAGATAGAGGATACCATCATCTTAAAACTATGTGTAATGTCCACGTCATATCTGTATTGAACCTTTAAGCACACATTTCGATGTATCAAAAAGTGGATGTTAAGATAAAGTTTAGGTCTCACTTGACATAGAATACTGTTCTCTACTTAGTATATGGTATATCAAATGAAACCTAAACCATCTTAACATCTACTTTTCGGCACATCAAAATGCTTGCCGAAAGATTCCTTATACAAATTTATGTGTACTGATTGAGTAGTAGTAATATTTTGCAGTATAATTTGTCGTGTATCGATCACAAACTCAACTAAATCTAGAAGAGAGAAAAAAAATCTAGTGCTTTTGAGCTTGGGACATCTACGCTAGATTGCCCTAACATGCCTTGCTCTATCTGTGGACCTCTCTCTCTCTCTCTCTCATGTGATTGAAGATAATATAAGGTGGGTATGCATGCATGTAGAAATTAATTTCCCCTTCAAATAAAACAAGATGCGAAGCGAAGAGAGCAGCAGTACTGAAAGAGAGAGTTCGGGAAAGCAAAGCCGAAAAGCTTGGGTGGTTTCGACGAAGAAGAAAGAATCGACGGCCCAGATCTTCCCATGCAAGTTCTGCCCTCGTAACTTCGACAGCTCACAAGCGTTGGGGGGCCACCAAAATGCTCACAAGATGGAGCGGAACTCGGAGCCACGCCGCCGCCGCCGCACAGAGCAGCACAACCCGCCGCCGGACTTGGTCTGGCCGCGGAGTTTCCAGTCGGTTCCGGAAGATTCCGACACGCTTGATTTGGATCTCAAGCTTTAGATTCAATCAGTAATTGCAGCCCTACGTACCCTTTTAATTTCTTGGCAAAAAAAAAAAGAGTTGTGTTCTGTCCTTTAATTTACATGTGCAAATAATGATTCAGTACTATTGGTCCAATTTTTGGAGTAATCTATACATATACTAAAAAGAGCCTTATGTTACAAAATAATGTATTGCCAATAATGTTCTTTATTAAATTAAGGATAATTAAGTCATAAAATATAGTCATAATTAAGGAATATAGTATAATTATATAATTGGATTTACATTAATTGAAATTAAAAATACAAAAATAAAATCAAGCATAATTATGGTAAATAAAATCACGTATTATGTTATTACATGTGAAATACATTGAATTATTTAAACGAGCTATTACATGGAATCAAGCAAAAAAAAAAAGGTACCCCTATGGCCCAATATAATTATGATTATATTCAATAGATCCAAAATTTTATTTGCAATAATAATGAGAGGCAAAAAATGGAAGAAAATGGATTAGGAAAGATTTAAATAAACATGTTATTCCTTAACTAGAACATGTACCCGCACGACGTGCGGACTTAAATTTATTATGTAATACGACAATAATATATTATCATCGAATCATTTGAAGTTTCTCTCAATATCAGTGTAAGTTAAGTTGTTTTATAATAATTTTCTTCAGAAGGAGTATCATTGGGTAAAATATGATAAACAATTAAAGTATGAATCTATATGATATTATTTGTCAACAATATTATATAAAATTTTATGAATGTCTTACAAAAATATAATTCATATAAAATTTAGATAGAAAACTATTCCCTCTATCCTATAAAATTTAAATATTTTAAATCTCAAAATATATTAAGAAACATTTATCTCATCTACGCTTCTAGGAAAGAAAAAATGGAGCATATTTAATGGAAAATGATCATTTATGATTAGCATGAAACTTACAGAAAGGTAGTGAAGTGGTATTTAATTTTACCAATGTGGTGAATTTACTGATGGAACATGTCTTCTTTTCCCTCACAAAATCTTTACTACATTTCTTTTGTAGAGTAATTTATTTAATTAAGTAGATATTTATCATTGATACTCTTGACTGTAGTTAATGATGTGTATCACCGCCTACTAAGATTTCGTCCATCTAACACTCACTCTAGAATTCCACGATTATTTGCAAATGGAACTTTGTTTCTTTCGATTATCTAAATTAATCCCTCATTTCACTTCTGAGAAGAAACTTAGGAATGATAAATTGAGAAACAAACATAAGATTTCATGCATTGTCATATAAACATAAGATTTCATTCCACTGTCAAAAATTGAGAACCAAAAAGATTTCAAGGGAAAGAATTAGAATAGAGAATGATGCATTGTTTTCTCAGCATTAATTAGGAATCATACAACTATATTGCACACACCGCCAATAATAGGCACCTTCAAAAGGGAAGGGAAAATAACAACAGTTTACAGTTGATACAAACCCTATTTCTAAAGACATGGATACTAACCCCAACGAGAAGGAAGGTAGTGAAGGGGATCGTGAGGAAGAGCTAGTCGAGGTTTTCGATACTACGGAGGCTGTGATCGAAGAGAGTGATGGAGAGGGAAGGAGTTCGCGCCCGAAGAGGATATCGCGCGAGCCGAAGCGCTTTGAAGGCTTCGTAGCTTACCGCTAATGCATGTGACTGCATGCTTTATTTATTATTCGTATTGTATTTTGAATTCTTGGGCTTGGCCCATTAGCTTTAGTCGAGTCGAGCCTTTTTGCTCCGTTCGGGTTTTCTTGTTGGTTCTTTCCCGGATTGATTGAGTCGAACCAACCAGGGTCTAGTATATATAGTGTGAGATTAGGTTTTATTATCATCATTGACATCAATAATAAAGCCCTAATTTCCGCCTTTCGTTTTGTTTATCGTTTTGCGCCGACGCGATCGACGGGGAGAGCTCGCGACCGTCTTTTATCTTCTGTTTCTTCATCGAACAGCTCGTTCGACCTTGATAAGATATCCAACTCCTATCAATTGGTGCTTTCATTGTTGTGAATTCAAGTTGGGAGATGAATTTTCGTCGTTCAGGGAACCCTAATTATGGGATTCGGCCGCCATACACGTCGTCCTCGATGCGGCCGCCCACTTCGTCCTCATCGGAGTCGTTTCTGATGGACACACTCTTATTAGTGTTGCAGCGCATGGAGGCCAAGCTAGACAACGCTATAAGAAACAACAACGGTTTTTTGCAAAATAACAACGGTTTTTTTTGAAAACCGTTGTTGTATGTGTGTTGTTAAATCCAAATTTTGTTGTAGTGTTTCGATGCCGGAGCCGACCCACCAATCGCGACCGGAGCAGGAGACGTCGTATGGGTCGTACTCGGGATGGCAGGCGCCGTCTGGGATTTCGGGGAGCATCTCGACGCCGGCGGTGCGATGGCAATTCCGTCCATGCCGCCATCTTCGTCCGCCGCCCTTACGTGGCCGCCCGTGGAGGAGCACACTCATAGCTTCGGCCAATACCATGGTGTTTTCTCCCGCCCTTTCGATCCACCGCCATTCACGGCGTGGGATAGGCCACGGCAGCATCACTCGGCGTGGGATCCACCACAGCATCGCGGGGGACCGTTTCATTCCACATCGGACCCTGCTCGCCACATCAAGATGGATCCACCGATGTTCGATGGATCCGATGCTTCAAGTTGGGTAACTCGTATTGAGTTTTATTTCGAACATATTATGTTACCGGAGGAACATCGCTTACATTGCGTTCTTCTTTTGTTTTCCCCGCCCGCATCGGACTGGATATTTTCTTATAGGGCGACGAATCCGCACGCGACGTGGAAGAAATTCTTGGACGATGTGAGGAGACGATTCGATCCAAATTACTATGTGGATTACATGGAGTTAATCGCGAAGCTTACGCAAACGGGAGCTTTGTGTGATTACAACAAGGAGTTTGATAGGATGCTCAATCACCTCCGCAATGTGCCGGAGTCGATTCTATTGCCAATATACTTGGGAGGCTTACGCCAGCCCGTCCGAAACCAAGTGAGGATGCAACACCCGGCATCGATAGCAGCGGCGATGTCCCTTGCATCTGAGATAGAAACCACGTCCGAGAGGAGCAGCCCGTTTGTTCGGAAATCTTGGCCGAACAAAACGTCGTCTTTTCTGTCTCCTTCGGCGCAGCCCGGTACCGAGCACCCCCAGCACCCGAACTCGGCTCCTTCTGCGAGTCGTTCTAAAGATTTGTCTCGTCTTCCGATTGTGAAATTATCCGCTGCAGAAAAACGAGACCGGACGTCGAAAGGATTGTGTTGGTATTGTCCCGACAAATGGAGTGTGGGTCACGCTTGCAAGACCCCCGTCTTGGCCTATATGGGAGTTGATGAGGAGGACGATGAGGGCCCGGATGTAGGTGAAGTGGGCGACGAGCCGGGAGTGGTAACTTCGGACTTATCTCACATGTATACATTAGATGGTCGTCCGAAAGCGTCATCAATGGAGTTACAAGGACTATTGGGGTGTGTGGACGTTTTCATCCTTGTGGACAGTGGCAGCACACATAATTTTGTACATCCGAAGATCGCAGAAAAAGGATGTCTCAATTTGAAGCAGATTAAGCCTTTCCGTGTGTATATGGGGAACGGCCAGTCGTTGGTTTGCTCGTTTATGAGTTCGAATGCGAAGTTGAGTATTCAAGGGAACGTGTTTGAGGTTGATCTATTTGTCTTGCCCGTGCACGGCCCAGATGTGATTTTGGGAGTGGCGTGGTTGCATTCTCTACATCGTGTAACGAGCGACTACGACAACGGGACCTTGGAATTTGTTTTGGGAGAGCGTCCAATTTCATTGAGGGTTACACCTCGTGTCCCGAAGAAAGTATCCAGCCATAAGTTTGCTTCTTTTCTATTGAAGTCCGAATCAGCGGCTATTTTTTAGATCGTGGCAATGGAAGATTCGACCGTGGCCGACGTTAGTGATCTGAGGCCATCGGAACCAGAATTCCTTCGGATCTTGCCCCGTCCGTGAAGGAAGTGCTCCTCCGTCATACTTCGGTTTTCGCGGTCCCTTCCGGCCTACCGCCCCCACGTGTGTTCGATCATCGAATACACCTCCTTCCGAACACGAAGCCGGTCAATGTGAGGCCATACAGATATCCTTATTTCCAGAAATCGGAAATTGAGCGTCAGGTGAAGGAAATGTTGGAAATGGGTATTATTCGCCACAGTAGCAGCGCTTTTTCGTCTCCGGTGCTACTTATTCGGAAGAAAGATGGGTCGTTGCGGTTTTGCATCGATTATCGGGCCCTCAATGCGGTCACAGTGCCGGATCACTTCCCTATTCCCACCGCCGATGAACTCTTTGATGAATTGGGAGCTGCTAGGGTCTTCACCAAGCTTGATCTTCGCTCGGGATATCACCAAATCAGAATGCGGGAGGAGGATGTCTTTAAGACGGCCTTTCGAACGCACGACGGCCACTTTGAGTTCCTTGTTATGCCGTTTGGCCTCACCAACGCCCCGTCGACGTTTCAGGCGGCCATGAACGACATTTTCAGGCCTTTCTTACGTCGTTTCGTAATTGTATTTTTTTACGACATTTTGATTTACAGCCCGTCGTTGGCCGCCCATGTGGAGCATTTATCGGAGGTTCTTGAGATATTACAGATAAACAACTTCTTCGTCAAGTTATCTAAGTGCACGTTTTGTAGCTCGAAGGTGGATTATCTCGGTCACATTGTTTGCGATGGCTTGCTTCACGCGGACCCCGCGAAAATTGAAGCTATGGTAGCTTGGCCTCGACCGAAGACAGTGAAGCAGTTGAGGGGTTTTCTGGGCTTGACTGGATATTATCGACGTTTTATTGCGGGGTATGCGGTCATTGCATCACCGTTGACGGATTTACTAAAACGGGAGGCGTTCGAATGGAGTGACGGTGCCGAGAATAGCTTTGCCGAGCTGAAGAGGGCCATGACGTCAGCTCCTGTGTTGGCTTTACCGGACTTTTCTAAGCAGTTTATTGTGGAGAAAGACGCCTCCGGTACGGGTATTGGAGCGGTTCTATTGCAAGACATGCACTCATTAGCATTCTTCAGCAAGAAATTGGACCCTCGGCGACGCCTCACTTCGACTTATCATAAGGAATTGTACGCGATTGTCGAGGCAGTTCAGAAGTGGAGACAGTACTTGCTTGGCCGGGAGTTCATTATTCGGACTGATCAGAAGAGTTTGCGCGAGTTGTTGCAGCAGGTTATTCAGACGCCAGATCAACAACTTTACGCTCGCAAGTTGATGGGATTTAAATTCCAAATTGAATATAAGCCGGGCGCTACTAACAAGGTTGCCGATGCTTTGTCGAGGCAATCCGAGGACGGACCGGTGGAGGATGAGGCCGCCTTGTTTGTCGCCATGGCACAACCGATGCCGGAGATTTTCGAAATCTTACGTAGTGATGTGACTTCAATAGCCGAGTTGGTGGAATTAAAGGCTGAAATTGAGAAGGGCTCGGCGCCGATTGAATATCAGTTCAAGGATGGGTTGATTTTTAAGGGGCCGAGAATTGTCGTAGCATCGACGTCGTCCGCCAAGCCGGCAATTTTGTACGAGTTTCACTCCACGCCTTCAGCAGGCCATCCCGGTATCGATAGGACGTTTAAACGTCTCGCTCAGTTGTTCTATTGGCCCTACATGCGCCGTGAAGTGAAGCAGTTTGTCTCCGCATGTTATGATTGCCAAACTACGAAGTATTCGACGCAGAAGCCCGCGGGGTTACTTCAACCTCTCCCTATTCCGTGGCAAGTGTGGGAAGAGGTCTCGATGGACTTCATCACAGGTTTACTGCAGTCGAGGGGATTTACGGCGATCATGGTGGTTGTGGACCGTCTATCTAAGTATGCGCACTTCGCTCCGCTGCCTCCGCGATTTGATGCATGGAAGGTTGTTAATTCTTTCGTGGAGACCGTCGTCAAGCATCATGGCTTCCCAACTAAGATCGTTTCTGATCGTGACTCGGTCTTCTTAAACGAAGTTTGGGAGAATTTACTTCATTTGAGTGGCACGAAGCTCAACTTCACTACGGCCTACCACCCGGAATCCGATGGCCAAACCGAAGTGCGTAATAGGGGGCTCGAGCAGTACTTGTGCGCGTTTGTGGCGGACAACCCCGTCAAATGGACGAATTTTTTGCCTTGGGCGGAGCTTGCGCTGAACTGTTTCCATCACGAGGGGTTTGGCATATCCCCATTTCAGGCGTTGTATGGTCGAGAGCCGCCGGCGTTGTTAGCTCCTCTGCCGGCAGCCTCGTGTCCGCCTTCTGTGGCGGAAGTTATCAAGCAGCGATGAGAGTTGTTGTTGTGGCTCCGGAAGAATCTTGAACGCGCACAACAACGTATGCGTCAGTCGGCTAATCGGAGTAGAAGGGATGTTGAGTATAAGGTTGGCGATAAAGTATTGTTTAAATTGCAGATGTATCGTCAACATTCGGTGGCGAAACCCTTGTCTCCGAAACTGGCGCGGCGTTTTTATGGGCCGTTCGAGGTGTGTGAGCGTATTGGTCAGGTCGCTTATAGATTGAAGCTTCCGGAGGAGAGCCAAATTCATGACGTGTTTCACGTCAGTCTCCTACAGCCATTCGTGGATTGTGCGGCCGTTAATCTTCTCCCGTTTCCGTCGTTCTTTGCTCGGGGTAAAGCCGTGGCACGGCCTGTGGCGTTGTTGGAGCGCCGAACCGTGTCTAAGAATGGGGCATTGGTGGACGAGGGGTTAGTTTCTTGGGATGATGATGATGGAGCGTCACCTTCATGGGAGCCGATGGATGTGCTTGAGCGGAGGTTCCCGGCGCTGCTCCTTGAGGACAAGGAGGGCTCTAACGGGGGAGGGGTTGATACGAACCCTATTTCTAAAGACATGGATACTAACCCCAACGAGAAGGAAGGTAGTGAAGGGGATCGTGAGGAAGAGCTGGTCGAGGTTTTCGATACTACGGAGGCTGTGATCGAAGAGAGTGATGGAGAGGGAAGGAGTTCGCGCCCGAAGAGGATGACGCGCGAGCCGAAGCGCTTTGAAGTCTTCGTAGCTTACCGCTAATGCATGTGACTGCATGCTTTATTTATTGTTCGTATTGTATTTTGAATTCTTGGGCTTGGCCCATTAGCTTTAGTCGAGTCGAGCCTTTTTGCTCCGTTCGGGTTCTTGTTGGTTCTTTCCCGGATTGATTGAGTCGAACCAACCAGGGTCTAGTATATATAGTGTGAGATTAGGTTTTATTATCATCATTGACATCAATAATAAAGCCCTAATTTCCGCCTTTCGTTTTGTTTATCGTTTTACGCCGACGCGATCGACGGGGAGAGCTCGCGACCGTCTTTTATCTTCTGTTTCTTCATCGAACAGCTCGTTCGACCTTGATAGGATATCCAACTCCTATCAACAGTCTATTGTAAGAAAAATTCAGGGATTTAAAGATTGTAGTAAATTTTAAGGGGATGGACTGAGGCGATGTAGGATAAAAAAGGGAGGACATGAAGGATTACAAGTTACAACTACCTCTAAATCGTGTCCAATGAATCTTCTTCGCATAGAAAAATTCAAATCTAGAACGATCCACATTCTACCAACCCGTTGATATACTGCCGCCTTTTAGAGTCATGTTCAAAAGCTCCGACGTCGCAAACCCAACCCAAGTCATTTGGATCGTTAACGCTGCACCCATGTTGTTAGCGGTGGCCAAGTCTTCACACGTTCCGCCTACGAAAAAGTCAAAGCATTTGATTGCTTGACAAAATAGTAAGAAAGAACATGCCGGGCAGAGCGTATTATAGAAAGAAAAGAAAAAAAAATCGATCACAATCGTGTCTAAACTTGATCAAACGTATTTGTCAGAAATTAAGTTAGAAAACTTATTTCCATGTTTCTCCTGCCTATGTAATTCCAAATGTTAAAAACACAAATCAAGAGCACATATTACCTTTATTAGTAAAATCTATCAAAATTTAAACATCATGGGAAATCAATAAACTGCGAAAGGTGAGAAAGAAATAAAAAATACATATTGCACATAATACTGCTATGTATTACCTTGCCGCTAAAGTTTTGCTTTCCTTCTCCTTCAATTGATCCCGTGGAGGCGGCAACGACAGACTTTGGTGAGTTTCCTTACATCATTTTCTTTATATTCTACTCTTGTCATCATTTAGTTGATTTTATGGAGGACTGCCAGAAACCGGATATCACACATGTAGATTCAATTAGAAATAACATCAAGGAAACAATAAAATTGGAACGGGCTGAGATTATGAAGTGAATCAAAAAATGATCATAATTCAATTGAATGTAAAATTAAAGAGATTAAAAAAAAAGTTGAAATAATCGGATGAATCGAAAAATGATTTGCATATATAAAAATAGAAGATTAAAATCGAAATCAAACACGGTTCGAAAAACATGAATAATTACAATTCGATGAGATTTGAATGAGCAAACAAATAATTATGGTGCTACCGTGCTAGCATATTGGGCAAAGTAATTGTTAAGTTTGTCACGCACCTTATGAATTCATCACTAAAGATGGCGGCCGATGGTAGTGGCAGATTTAAAGTTTTTGACGTCAAATGAAACCAGAATTCATGCATTATATTTGAAGTACGTGTTTGTTGGTGGGCATGGTATGCAAAAAGTAAATACAGACAGATGTTTGGAAAAGGAAATGATTTACGTTGAGGCTTTTCACCAAGCGGTTTTTGATTCAAAGGTGTTTTAGATTCAAACAAAGAAAAATATGCAGTTTCCATGAGTCGGTTAAACATTTAAATTATCTTCCCTAATTTTTCTAATTGATAAATCAGTTATTTTTTTATTAAAAAATTAAGCAATTTTTATATAATTATTGAAATATATACCGAAGGAAAATTGAAAAAAAAAAATTAAGGAGAAAAAAAAAAGTAGTGAAAGTACGTATTTACCCCTCTACATAGAAGTGAAAAGACAAATTTGACCCTTGTACTTTGTTTTTATATAATATATAGATTTTATCATAGCTTATTGGTTAAAGTTAAATGTCCTTGGTTTTAAGTAGATTTAAATGTACATTATTAATTGAGTTATTATAATAAACTACCCAATATGAGATAACAAAATCAATATAAGGACATTCATTTAAAAAACTCAAAATATACCATTTTGGATGCGAAAAGACAAATACCCTCACTTTTCTCTAAAAATCTATTTTTCCCTCTCTATGTTTCGCGCTTCTCCCTATTTCTCTTCCAGTAACCGCCTTCTCCCTCTCTTTACTCTCTCTCTCTACCTTATTTCTAATTAATGCAGCGACGATGGCGGCGGAAGAGGAAGCGGACAGCAGAGGAGGAGGAAGCAAACGCGGTGGTGGATCTATTCGCGGTGGAGGAGGAAGAGACGACGGCGGAGGCATCGACTACGATGCCGTCGTTCTCCGCCCCGGCGACTTCAATCGAATTAGGGTTCACACATGCATCTCTCTCTCTACTCTCTCTCTCTACACAAATCGGAGGAGGCTCCAACGCACTTCGCTCCCTCCGCCGTCGTCGGAGGCCCTCGGCACCACGCCACCGATTACAGATCTGTACCTGTTGTTAGGGATTTGGATCCCTCAGTAAACGGCGTCGCTTTTGCTCTCGATTCTGAACCAGAGCCCTTCGTCACCGGCGGCGGAGATCGGGATGATTAAAGCGGCGGCAACGACAGAGGAGGAATCGAACGGCAGAGGCGCGGCCTGTGGAGGCGACGAGCTCGCCGGAGGAGGAGGAACGACGGCGGAGGCGAGTCCGTGGGAGGCGATGAACTCGCCGAAGGAGGAGGAACGACGGCGGAGGCGCGGTCTGTGGAGGTGACGAGCTATCTCGGCCCCTGCATCACCATCGAAGCCTTTCGACTGGTCCAAAGCTTCACTAAGATGAGCGGGCTCTGTTCTGTTCTACTAACATGTTGAAACAAGGTAATACGTGAATGCCGAATCATGTAATTACTTTCATTTGGTCCCTATCATTAGTCGATTTCATAACTAACCAATGTAAAATTTTGTTGTAAACGAAGGAATTGTTATGATAGCATCTATGTCAAAATTAAACTCTTGAGATCTAAAAAAGAAATTGTTGCTGCTTCATTTTTAGTTCTTCTGTGTTTGTGGCTCATGGTTATTTGACTAGTGATGGTGTGTATTGTTTAGACTTTGATTATCTATAGTTATGAATGTTGTTTTGAATTTTAGGTATGAATTTGATGATTGCAGAGATTCGTGTGTTGTATTTATAGGCGTTAGTTAGTGCAGCTTAGAATCTTAACCATCAAATTTGAACTGATTTTGTTAATATTGGAGTGTTTTTTCAAATTTTATTGTTCGAAATGATCTCTATATACTGAATATGCTCTGTTTTGGTTAAAATATGTGAAATGTGTTTGATATTGGTTTTGTTTTGCACAGATTTTGTTAATACTGTACTGTTTTTTCAGATTTTGTGGTTCGAAATGATCTAATTCGTACTGTACGTGCTGTGTTTTGGTTAAAATTTGTGAAGTTTGTTCATATTGGTTATGTTTTGAACAGATGTTGTTATTATTAAAGTGTTTTTTAAGATTTGCTGGTTCGAAAGGATCTAATTTGTACTGCATATGTTGTGTTTTTTGTTATAAACTATGAAGTTTGTTCATATTGGTTATGTATTGCACAGATTTTGTTAGTATTAAAGTGTTTAAAGAATTTGTTCATATTGGTTATGTATTGCACAAATTTTGTTAGTATTAAAGTGTTTTTTAAGATTTGCTAGTTCGAAATGATCGAATTCGTACTGCATGTGCTGTGTTTTTTATTATAAACAATGAAGTTTGTTTATACTCCCTCCGTTCCACTCTATTTGGCATGCTCTATTATTTTATACCTCACATCTATTCACTCTATAGGCCAAATGGAGCGTAACGGAGGGAGTATTGATTATGTATTGCACAGATTTTGTTAATATTAAAATGTTTTTTAAGGTTTAATTTTTAGTTTCAGGGTTTAATTCCTCAGTAGACTTTAGTACGAAGTGAATCTATTTCGTACCAATACATAGTTGATTTAGTACGAAGTGAATCTTATTCAGTAGACTTTAGTACGAAGTGAATCTATTTCGTACCAATACATAGTTGCTTTAGTACGAAGTGAATGTTATTCGTACCAATAACTGCATAATTGCATACTAAATATGTATTTCGTAATTCTTATATATAACTGATACGGATTCGTTATATTTCGTACCTCCTTAAAGTTATACGAATATCACAGCTACAGTAGTCAGAAAAGAGAAGGAAAAAAAAAACTGAAATTCAAAAGTTCGAAAATAAAATAAAAATTAAAAAAAAAAAAGGAAAAATAATGAGGAGAGAAGAGACACGTGGAAAAGGGAGAAGGAGGGGGAGGAGAGAAGAGTGGTGTTGACTAGTAAAAGTCAAAGTCTATTAGTAAGGGTATTTGTGTCCTTTCGCATCAAAAATGGGTATTTTTTGTGTTTTTTAAATGTGTGTCCTTAATTTGATTTTCTTATACAATATTGGGTATTTTATTTTTCCCCTCTTATTAATTTGTGAAACTTTTTTATGTCGACTACAAAAAAATTTATATTAATAATTGAGTTAATATAATAAACTACCCAATATGTGATAACAAAATCAATATAAGGACACTCATTTAAAAAACTCAAAATATACCCATTTTTAACGCGAAATTACACAACTACCCTCACTTTACTCTAAAACCTAGTTTTCTTTCTGACAATTCGAGCTCCCGTATTTACAATTCGCGCTCTCCCTTTTTCTCTCTCTCTCTCTTCGACTTCAATCGAGATTTGTTGTCGGAGGCGTGGTGCTGTTCTCCACCGCGAACGGCGGCAGCAATGGAGGAAGAAGCAAATGGCGGCGGCGGAGGAGGAGAAAGCGAACAATGGTGGATTTGTTCGCGGTGGACGGCGGCGGAGAACAAATCAAGCCGCTGCGAATAGGGGGAGTCGCCGGCGAAGGGGACGGCGGGGATGCCGGTGAACTCCTGCACCATCGCCCTAGATCTAGATCTGAGATTTGTGTGTGTGTGTGTGTTTTGGTGTAATTCTCGATTTGGGGGATTTGAAATGGCTGGTGGAGCAGCAGCAGCAGCAGCCGCCGCAGGCGGTGTCGGAGACCGGGAGGGAGGCGGTGGCGGAGATGAAGAAGCTGGTGGCGTACAACTTTGTTGTTATTCCATCCTAGATACAACACGGTACCTTGTTGTATATCATTATTTGTCCCAATTTGATGACTAAATATTTGATGACTAATTATTTGATGTTGTTGGAGATTCGCTGGAGGAGAAGAGAGCAACAAATTGTGGCTGATCGGAACGGCGACTTGTGAAACGTATTTGAGGTGCCAAGTCTATCATTCATCCATGGAGAACGATTGGGATCTTTAGGCTGTGCCTATTGCCTCCAGATCGCCTCTTCCTGGCTTATTTCCGAGGTACTCTCTCTCTCTCTCTAAAATTTCCTCCTCCTTCTGGTGTTTGTTGAATTTGAATTATGAATTTTGATGAATCTTTGATCTGTGCAGTAATTTGTTGGAGTTGATGTTTAATTTCCATGATTCTCTCCTAAAATTATGGTGTTTGTATTTAGATTGGGAACTGAGAGGCTTTAAAGCAATCCACTCGAGTCTATGAATCCATTGAAGACTTTTAATACTCCTATTCATACCATCGTTTTGCCCTCGGTGTTCGGAGAATTACGACGAGCTGTCGAAGCTTGCTGCTATTGAGAAATTGTTTTCTAAGGCTAAACAGGATGTGCAGCTGCAGCCGTCTTTGCCTGCGTGGCTGCAGAATGCTAAGCTCAACACTGCCGATGCTAAAGCGAAAGATGGATTGCACGTTTGAGTTTAGTTTATTGATTCTTCTCGTTGTTGTTTGTGTGTAGGGTCTTTTTACGTTTGAATATTTCTATTCGTACCCATTTGTATTATTGAAATTTATTTAGTTATTTAAACTTGATAAAATTTGCAACTTGTACATAATCTTTTGGTACGATTTATACAATTCGTGACCTCTTTGGTGGCGTCAAGAGAATTCCAATGGATTCTGGAATGGAATGTTAGGTGGAGGTTCTTGGTGAAATAGGCTGCTGCTTCATCACCTCTTCTTTTCTTTTTCTTTTTTTCGTTTTGTTTTTAGTTTTAATTTGATCTTTATTTGGGTTGATGGTTGGTTAGCTGTTTGGAGTTGTTAAGAACTACTACTAACATACGTGATGTTATGTATTTTTAAATACTTGAGTATATTACTTTAGGAGTTAGTGAAGATTAATTGAAGGAATGGAGTCGCATTCAAACAACATGCACGTAGAAACAAATTGGCTGTTGCAGGCCTCTATATATTGGATAATGAAGTTTATCTTAGTTTGTACTTTGTACCTGTTTGTACCATCTTGTGTAAATGAATTTTCTGTCAATTTAGTTTTCTCTCTATTGTTAAAAGAAACGAATATCTCAATTCGTACCCATTTGTATCATCAGCGACCGCGGTGGTGTTTTCGTGTTTTTTCACGTTTTAGTGCATTTTGTGTGTTTTAATTTGCTAAGAATTATGATTTCCTAATACGATTGTAGATACGATTTTCATATTTCGTACGTATTTTGTACCAATTGACTTATACAGATGAATGTTCATAATGTGAAAATCATTCTTCCCTAACATAGTAATATTCGTACAAGTTAATAATTTATATAATTATGCAGTAATGTGTTTTTTGAAATTCGTGATTGGTTCCTAACTTGTGTAATGGCTGAGTTTGTAGTTTTTTTGCTGTGTCGATTTGTTTGGTTGTTCTTTGTTGTGAAGTCACTTGTATGCTTCGTGATTAGTGTGTTTAATGTGGTATTTTCTCTTTTCGAATGGTTCTCTGGCGCCCGATTTTTTACTGAAAGAATTTATCTTACTCTTCCTGGTAGGACAGTCCGTTGGCCCTCGCTCAAGCTTATGAAACTCGAGATAAACTGATTGCGTCGGATCCTCTCCTAGCTGAAACTGGAGCCATTCAGAATATGTTACTAAATATTACGTATTTTTATTCGATACTGATACGAATTTCATATAGTTCGTACCTCTTCTTCGTGGTAAAATAAACCATTTTCCTAAAGAAAACACATTATTAATGTTACGACTTGTTGATTTCGTACTTCCTTAATAATAGTTTTGTTACGAATTTTTAGTTTCAGGGTTTAATTCCTCAGTAGACTTCAGTACGAAGTGAATCTATTTCGTACCAATACATAGTTGCTTTAGAACGAAGTGAATCTATTTCGTACCAATACATAGTTGCTTTAGTACGAAGTGAATCTTATTCATACTAATAATTGCATAATTGCATACTCAAATATGTATTTCGTAATTCTTATATATAACTGGTACGAATTCGTTATATTTCGTACCTCCTTAAAGTTATACGAATATCACAGTTACAGTAGTCAGCAAAAAAAAAAAAATCGAAAATTCAAAAATTCAAAAATTAAAAAAAAAAATCAAAAATTTGAAAATTAAAAAAATAATAATAATGAGAAGAGAAGAGACACGTGGAAAAGGGAGAAGAAGGGGGAGGAGAGAAGAGTGGTGTTGACTAGTAAAAGTCAAAGTTTATTAGTAAGGGTATTTATGTCTTTCGCGTCAAAAATGGGTATTTTTTTGTGTTTTTTTAATGTTTGTCCTTAATTTGATTTTCTTATACCATATTGGGTATTTTATTTTTCCCCTCGAAAAAATAAATTATCATCATCAAATTAATAATATATTCTTGATCTATTTATTTTTCTTTAATAACTAATCCAAGAATATATTGTGATAATAAATTTTATTGTGACAATTAATATTATTAGTTAAAATTATTAGTTTTGGCCAATAGTCCTAAATATTTTATTATTTAAAATTTAAAATTATGAATTTGTATATGAACTTTCATGATCAAAGGAATTAATTGATGAAATTAAAAAAAATATATAGCATCTCATAATTACAAAATATTACTATTATTTTTTCAAATTTATGTGGGTCGTTATCTACTACCTCCATCCCACCATATTAGTCCATATTGGGATTGACACAATAGTCAATGCAAAGAGGAATATGTGGTTGTAATTCATTTTGAGGCCAGAGAGTTAATTGTGGCCACACATTCTTTGTCATTTTTAGAAAATGGACTAATAGATGAGATGTACCAAAAAGGAAATGTGGACTAATATAATGGGATGGATGTAGTATTTAACACTTGACAACATAAATAATTGATACTCCAAATTTCTATGTTAATGTTACAAAGTTTAACTACAAATAGTACAACAGTTTGGCTCATCAATTTATTATGTATAAAAAGTTAAAAAGACTCATGTTAATTAAAGTGAATAAATTTATATACGAGATAAATGTAGTATTAAATGTTAGAGATTGCAGGAAAAATATTATGAGCAGGAAAGTTTCTTATTTGCTATTTGTAAGATTTAATTCTAATGTAGTACTCCATATGTCCATTTTATCACGACACATTTATGTTCAATATAAAAACATATGTCCAATTCTAAAATTAAATACTATAAAAAAAATATAAACTACACAATATAAATTAAGAATGCAATATTGCTACATCAATGAAAAACATATTAAATGTGATTATGGTGAACATTGAAACGTTATTAGTAGGTCTTGGCATATGAGATTTGATGATGGTGAAATCTTAAGTGTATGGACAACATGAACTGTATTTGGTGGAGGGAATTAATATTGTTTGGAGTGGGTTTGAGGCTAAGAGTTTTCATGAAAATTTCAATTTTCGTTTTGGATTATGGTAACTAATAAGCTCACTTCTAAGATGACCTTCGGGTCAAGGGATGTAAAATAAAATAGAATTATGAAGTGAATGAAATGTAAAGTAGAGAAGGTTATTGTGTGTGTTAACCTAACGACGATGATATTAATGCCTAAGGTATACTACGTAAATGTCCCAAATATAAGATTCCTCTGTGCCGTCATTTTAAAAGTTTAATGCTGTAGTATTATAAATTGTTTTAGAAATTTAAAAGGTAGCTAGGTTTAGGGAGCTTTGATGGAGAAGACTTATCACAATTTTCTCAGGACAACCTTTTCAACTCTATTGAATTAAAATAATTTTTGGAATATGGGTGAATAAGTTGGAGACATACTTCTTCAAACAGAAAACCTCAAACAACAAAATTATTTTAATGAAATTAATATACAATTCATAGGTAAAATATCAATACCATACCCAACACTTTTAAAGATTTTTTTAACATGTGATAAATGTGAACATTTCTAATAAACTAATCAATTAAAATAAAATGTTATATAATAACAAGATTATACGTGCAACGCACGTGATTTTTACTAGTATTGCTAAATGATTTAAAGTACTTAACCTAACTTTGATAAAACTAGGAACTTGCGAATGTAAAGCTTCGCATGGAATTAAGTACTCCCTCTGTCCCACTTCAGTTGACTAGTTTCATTCGACACGAAATTTTTGACGCAGTGTATATGATTAAGGCAATAGGTCCTAGCTCATATATATATAGAGAGAATTGCATACATATTAAATTTGTTTAGAGAGTATATATGTTGTTATTTTTACCTTCTTTTTATCCAAATCATATTTACGAATTCAGGTTCCAAAAAAAAATGTCAATCGTTGTTGTTGAATCGAGTTGAATCGAGATTCATCGTTAGTTTCTTTCGTCTTTCTTCGTAGTTTTTCTATGCATGACACGTAAAATGGAGTGTTACAATGGATTGAAGACCAAGTCAGTTTGACCAAGTCTTGCCGAGGTTTGTTGGAGAAAGAAGTGGGAAAGTAGTTATTTAGTGCATATTTGAGGGGAGGCTTAGTCCAAGATTGTTGCATGAAGAGGAGACGTGGGATGACTTCAAAGCCCACTACACACGTGTATACGTGAATGGATTCTTGGAGATCAAGACTCAAGCCTCTATTTAAAGAGAAGAATATCCGGAGGTGAATTTGCATATCTCTTGACGTCGATGACTCATAGACGTATAGCTTAGAAGAAATGTAGTATCTATGAGTGAGAGAGGTTATTTTTCATATAGTTTTCATAGTTTGTAGTCGAGAGTTTCTAGACTAGTTCTAGAGTTTTTCATTGCCCTTTATCTCGACTTGTATTTTCGTTAATTCACTGTTTCATCGTAGTGAATATTTTCGCCATAAGGCACCCTGCAAGATATTATTCATATATCTTGCAGAAAAACATTTTTCGTATCAATCTTTTTAGTCCGTATTTTCATTTTTCCGCTGCGTAACGTTCAGCAGATCCTTGCTCTGAGCAAGGCCCTGCAAATGCCTCCGTCCTCCCCCGGTCCAGATTCCAACAGTTGTGAAGTTTGAGTACATAACATTTTCGGTACGATTACCTAACCCGTACCGGATTCCCACCCCTTAATGAGACAAAGCCCCGACAATGTTACCTAACCCGTACCGGATTTCACAATTTTCTCTTAAACATACGTTGATTTGACCTATCTTGTTCATTTAATACACGTAGATGAATAAGAATTCCCCAAATTCATGCATGTCAATTTCTCTCAATTTCACATTCCCCTTTCTGTCATATCATCATACTATAATTGTCTTAGCCCGCTCGTAATAGCTATATTAGGGTTTTTTGAACATCAGTAGTATGTTGAACCAATATCATTATACGAAGTAATATTTTATTCTAAAGATTTGATATATGAAGAGACAACAATAAAGACCGCGACACGACGCGCTCGAAATAGTGTTGCATTTTTGTGTACGGAAGCTATGGTGGATTTCAAGGACGCCAATACAAGTTGAGCACCAAAAGCAACTAGTAGGTGTGATTATTAACACAATCATAGATTATTAGTACATTCTTTTTTCTACCGACATGAGGAATTAACTTTTTGGAGAAGCTTACTCTATCATAGAAATTATGAATTGAAATGGTATCATATAATTTTAATACAATACGATACGTATTATCAGAAACTTTCTTGTTTCTAACATCAGAACTTATTTTTATACTAACGAAACTCAAACTCGTACTCCGCGATTTACATGAGGAAGGAAAGGACAAATATATAGATGACAATTGGTGGTACAAATTAGGTTTAAAAACGGCAAGGATCATGGCAGGCAATGAATTGACGCACACGTCAAAAATTCACTCATTTTCTAAGGCAATCGAGCTCGGTCGATCTCCACAAACACCACCACCAAAATTCCCATTAATAGAAGTGATCCAAGGTTCCAACAACAAATTTAAAAACCTTAAATAACGCCAAAAGTAGAAAAAAGAATGAAAAGAAGCCTCGGTGGCAAAGAGCTGGTGAGTTCGAGGGTAGGGAGAAAGATGTTCAGCTGCAAATACTGCAGTCGAGAGTTCAAAACCTCACAAGCATTGGGTGGCCACCAAAACGCCCACAAGAGGGAGAAATCCATGCTGCAGTATTGCATGGCGGTGGCGGCCGCGGCGGCTCTCGGGGCGGAGCAGCACTCTAGCTCCTCCTACAACGTACACAATCAAGCTGCCGCCCGAGCGGAGATGCCGACGGCTTTCGCATGGCCGGGTAGTTCGAGGGAGGAAGACGGCCGCCCGCCTCTTAAGGGTTCAACGAATCCGGACGTGCTTGATCTGGATCTTAAACTCTAGTCACACATACAGTGGCGGTAATTTTACATACTCGTTACGTCCCGTCCATCTTAGGCTATTTTATTACTATAATAGATTTATATGAATAAAAGTAGGCCAAAATGGATGGAACGGAAGAAACGGAGTATGATTTTAAAATGACTTGTGTGAGAGTTTGAACTCATATGTATATCCAACATTATATTTGTAACTTCCTTTCCTTTTAAATATTGTTTGATTCGACAGATACGAGTATCATAGGTGTATAAAAGGATGGGATTTTTAATTGTATCCTCTTATGTTTATAAGAATATTACGAAATGAAATACGAATCTCACCCAGCACACGTAGAGTTACTATAAACACCCATGATTAAGAGTCTTAGGTACGTATACTAACCTTTTAGGGAACATAGTATTCCATATTTTGGGGGAGTATGAATCCTAGGATATATGGTGCAATTCATGTCTAAGCTTATTATAAAAATCATAAGATTCAAGAGTTTATAATTAAGACGACCCCCTCCAACTAAAATGTCGAAGGTTCAAGTCACATTCAGAGCCGGTCTTGTAGTTCATGATGAGGTCCTAGGTGAAAAAAATAAAATAAAAAAATTGGCCCTTTTAAAGCAGACACAGTTCCAATGGGCAGGTTAGACTCAGCGTTCACAAGGGCATAAATTTTTGTTACGCTATATATGGTGTATTTTGTATTCTAATTTCATTTTTTAAACGCATATATAGTTTTGTCCGGCTAAATTTGTATATAGTCAATCTAGCCCAGCTAGTTCTAAACTAGTGGCTTCATTCCTATTCAAAGCCAAAATGAATATTTAATACTATGATAGAATAATACTCCATCAGTTCTACTTAAATTGTTCGTAAGAGAAATGACACATATATAATAAAATAAAATAATTTATATAAATCATAGCATAATTAGTGCATAAATACTATAATCAAGGGAAAAAAATTAATTACAGCCGAATCAAACAATTTTACGTTCGCTAGAGGCCTAATTGAAACGAAATACGACTGTAAAATTCATTATAACGATTGTAATATCATTCTCGAACATAATAATAATTTCATCTATAATTTATTTAAATATTACGACAATTACGACAAGAAAATCACTATTTCCTTCAAAAATAAAATCTCTTCTAACAACTACGACAATTACGCTAGTCCGAGTAAAAATTATTTTAAAAAATACCCTTCTATACATTTATTTAAGTCATGCTAATATTCAATTTAATCGTGATTACATTGTTTAAAATTTTGCATATTCAATAATAATTAACAATTTTATACGAACTATATATATTTTTTGGCTACTTCAAAACCTAAATTTATCTATATGAATGATATATTGACAACAATAAACAATTATTTCTAAATTATTATTCTAACATAATTCGCAGCAGGTAAAATGATCTATAACAAATGAAGGGAAAATAAAGGCGCATCGATGGTAATTTGGCATTAGTGGCAGGAAAATTATAGAAAAACAAAATAAATATGAATTATTTGTTGGTGTCCTTGTGGAACAACCATGGTGGACTAGAAATCTCGGTTTTTTTTCCAGTGTCCTACAAAAAATTAATAAGTTTACCAAGTGTTTTAGCAAATTACAGTCGTAGAGAAATATGAAATATGAAGAAAATTAACTGAAATTTACTCGGATGGAAATACGAAAAAGGGTATGATTCCTTGGAATTTCAACTGATTTCAGATCCTTGATAGCATTATAAGTAAATTCGATCAACACTCTTGCGAAATTCTGGCGAGATTTAGTTAATTTTGGTCAGACAAAACTGTTACAATGCAAAGGGAAAATAAGAGAAGAAGAATGTGGGAAAAAGAGACGGATGAAAAATTGGGTTTTCAACCCTGTAGTCAAATCATTAAACACCAAAAGTGGCATATTAAAAAAAAAAAAAAAAAAAAAAAGTGAAAAAGCTGAAAAGTTGCACATCACCCTCAACTTTATTCTTTTGTCATGCAAAAAGTTAGGGGTAAAATTGGCACTTCACTCATAAATTGGGCATTTTTGCACTTTCTTATGAAAGCGGGTATTTTTGTAGTTGGGTTATCAAATATGGGTAAAATGTTATATTACCACAATAAGAATTCCCCAAATTCATGCATGGCAATTTCTCTCAATTTCACATTCCCCTTTCTGTCATATCATCATACTATAATTGTCTTAGCCCGCTCGTAATAGCTATATTAGGGTTTTTTGAACATCATTAGTATGTTGAACCAATATCATTATTTTATTGTAAAAATTCGATATATGAAGAGACAACAGTAAAGACCGCGACACGACGCGCTCGAAATAGTGTTGCATTTTTGTGTATGGAAGCTATGGTGGATTTCAAGGACGCCAATACTAGTTGAGCACCAAAAGCAACTAGTAGGTGTGATTATTAACATAATCATAGATTATTAGTACATTTTTTTTAACCGACATGAGGAATTAACTTTTTGGAGAAGCTTACTCTATAGTAGAAATTATGAATTGAAATGGTATCATATAATTTTAATACAATACGATACGTATTATCAGAAACTTTCGTGTTTCTAACATCAGAACTTATTTTTATACGAACGAAACTCGTACTCCGCGATTTACATGAGGAAGGAAAGGACAAATATATAGATGACAATTAGTGGTACAAATTAGCTTTAAAAACGGCAAGGATCATGGCAGGCAATGAATTGACGCACACGTCAAAAATCGAGCTCGGTCGATCTCCACAAACACCACCACCAAATTCCCATTAATAGAAGTGATCCAAAGGTAGAATAACGTAGGAAAAAAAAATTTAAAATGAAAAGAAGCCACGGTGGCAAAGAGCTACTGAGCATGAGGGTGGGGAGAAAGATGTTCAGCTGCAAATTCTGCAGTCGAGAGTTCACAACCTCACAAGCATTGGGTGGCCACCAAAACGCCCACAAGAGGGAGAAATCCATGCTGCAGTATTGCATGGCGGTGGCCGCAGCGGCTCCCTACGACGTACACAATCAAGCTGCCGCCCGGGCGGAGGAGATGCCGGCGGCTTTCGCATGGCCGGGTAGTTCGAGGGAGGAAGAGGGCCGCCCTCCTCTTAAAGGTTCAACGAATCCGGACGTGCTTGATCTGGATCTTAAACTCTAGTCATACATTACCGCGGCGGTAATTTTACATACTCGTTACGTCCCGTCCATCTTGGGCTATTTTATTACTATAATAGATTTATATGAATAAAAGTAGGTCAAAATGGATGGAACGGAAGAAACGAGTATGATTTTACAATAACTTGTGTGAGAGTTTGAACTCATATGTATATCCAACATTATATTTATAACTTTCTTTCCTTTTAAGTATTATTTGATTCGACAGATACGAGTATCATAGGTGTATAAAAGGATGGGATCGCTAATTGTATCCCATAAACCTTATGTTTATTAGAATATTACGAAATGAAATACGTGTCGCTTTAATCTAGAAATACGAATCTCACCAGCACACGTAGAGTTACTATAAACACCCATGATTAAGAGTCTTAGCCTCTTAGGTACGTAGACCGACCTTTTAGGGAACATAGTATTCCATATTTTGGGGGAGTTATGAATCCTAGGATATATGGTGCAACTCATGTCTAAGCTTATTATAAAACTCGTAAGATTCAAGAGTTCATAATTAAGAAGACCCCCCTCCAACTAAAATGTCGAAGGTTCAAGTCACATTCAGGGACGGTCTTGTAGTTCATGATGAGGTCCTAGGTGAAAAATAAAAAAATTGGCCCTTTTAAAGCAGAGACAGTTCCAATGGCAAGTTAGACTTAGCGTTCACTAGGACATAAATTTTTGTTACGCTATATATGGTTTGTTTTGTATTCTAATTTTATTTTTTAAATGCATATATAGTTTTGCCTGACTAAATTTGTATATAGTCAATCTAGCCCAGCTAGTTCTAAACTGGTAGCTTCATTCCTATTCAAAGCCAAAATGAATATTTAATACTACGATAGAATAATACTCCATCAGTTCTATTTAAATTGTTCGTAAGAGAAATGACACATATATAATAAAATAAAATAATTTATATAATTGTATTTATAATCATGTATCATGTATGCATAAAATTGAAAAAATAGGGTCCCAAAATTTTGGGGCCTAGGCTCATGCCTCTTGGGCATATAAGCAGGCAGGACTGGGCTGGTCACCTTAAGTGTATGTGAGGGATTAATTGGACTTCTTGAGACGACGTAAATCAGTCTAGTGGTAAGACGGAGCCCTCCAACTAAAATGTCGAAGGTTCGAGTCGTCTTAAGTGCATGTGATGATATATGAATTGTGCTTGCCCGATTAAAAAAAATCAATTGGACATCTTGATCAATTCCAAAACGTAAAACGTATTTCTCTTATCATAGAAATGGTATCATATAATTTTAATACAATACGATACGTATTATCAGAAACTTTCTTGTTTCTAACATCAGAACTTATTTTTATACGAACGAAACTCAAACTCGTACTCCGCGATTTACATGAGGAAGGAAAGGACAAATATATAGATGACAATTGGTGGTACAAATTAGGTTTAAAAACGGCAAGGATCATGGCAGGCAATGAATTGACGCACACGTCAAAAATTCACTCATTTTCTAAGGCATCGAGCTCGGTCGATCTCCACAAACACCACCACCAAAATTCCCATTAATAGAAGTGATCCAAGGTTCCAACAACAAATTTAAAAACCTTAAATAACGCCAAAAGTAGAAAAAAGAATGAAAAGAAGCCACGGTGGCAAAGAGCTGGTGTGTTCGAGGGTAGGGAGAAAGATGTTTAACTGCAAATTCTGCAGTCGAGAGTTCAAAACCTCACAAGCATTGGGTGGCCACCAAAACGCCCACAAGAGGGAGAAATCCATGCTGCAGTATTGCATGGCGGTGGCGGCCGCGGCGGCTCTCGGGGCGGAGCAGCACTCTAGCTCCTCCTACAACGTACACAATCAAGCTGCCGCCCGGGCGGAGATGCCGACGGCTTTCGCATGGCCGGGTAGTTCGAGGGAGGAAGAGGGCCGCCCGCCTCTTAAGGGTTCAACGAATCCGGACGTGCTTGATCTGGATCTTAAACTCTAGTCACAGTGGCGGTAATTTTACATACTCGTTACGTCCCGTCCATCTTAGGCTATTTTATTACTATAATAGATTTATATGAATAAAAGTAGGCCAAAATGGATGGAACGGAAGAAACGGAGTATGATTTTAAAATGACTTGTGTGAGAGTTTGAACTCATATGTATATCCAACATTATATTTGTAACTTCCTTTCCTTTTAAATATTGTTTGATTCGACAGATACGAGTATCATAGGTGTATAAAAGGATGGGATTTTTAATTGTATCCCATAAATCTTATGTTTATAAGAATATTACGAAATGAAATACGAATCTCACCCAGCACACGTAGAGTTACTATAAACACCCATGATTAAGAGTCTTAGGTACGTATACTAACCTTTTAGGGAACATAGTATTCCATATTTTGGGGGAGTATGAATCCTAGGATATATGGTGCAATTCATGTCTAAGCTTATTATAAAAATCATAAGATTCAAGAGTTTATAATTAAGACGACCCCCTCCAACTAAAATGTCGAAGGTTCAAGTCACATTCAGAGCCGGTCTTGTAGTTCATGATGAGGTCCTAGGTGAAAAAAATAAAATAAAAAAATTTGCCCTTTTAAAGCAGACACAGTTCCAATGGGCAGGTTAGACTCAGCGTTCACAAGGGCATAAATTTTTGTTACGCTATATATGGTGTATTTTGTATTCTAATTTCATTTTTTAAACGCATATATAGTTTTGTCCGGCTAAATTTGTATATAGTCAATCTAGCCCAGCTAGTTCTAAACTAGTGGCTTCATTCCTATTCAAAGCCAAAATGAATATTTAATACTATGATAGAATAATACTCCATCAGTTCTACTTAAATTGTTCGTAAGAGAAATGACACATATATAATAAAATAAAATAATTTATATAATTGTATTTATAATCATGTATGCATAAAATTGAAAAAATGGGGTCCCAAAATTTTGGGACCTAGGCTCATGCCTCTTGGGCCTATAAGCAGGCAGGACTGGGCAGGTCACCTTAAGTGTATGTGAGGGATTAATTGGACTTCTTGAGACGACGTAAAACAGTCTAGTGGTAAGACGGAGCCCTCCAACTAAAATGTTGAAGGTTCGAGTCATCTTAAGTGCATGTGATGCTATATGAATTGTGTTTGCCCGATTAAAAAAAATTAATTAGACATCTTGATCAATTCCATTAATATTAGGCACGCAGCTAGCTCTTAATTATTAGATTTGATAGAATAATTCACATGTAATTAAAGATTGTTAATAATTAGGGAAAATACACCATTAATTAAAAGGCACCACTTCAGCTAGTGGAATTTCGATTCGATTTAATTGATGGCATAAAACAGACACTTCTTTGTGCTTATTTAAATTAAAATGAAAGAAAGAATTGTTAGGCATCAAATATTGGAATGCTGGATTTGTGTAGTAGAACATTTTATGATTACATGTGTTAAAGCAGGATTGCACGCTAAAAAGTGTTTTTTTCTGTAAATCATTACCCAATAAGAAAACGTACATATTTCTCCTATGCGGTATATACCAAAACGTAAAACGTATTTCTCTTATGCGGAACGTACTAAAACGTAAAACGTAACGTCTTAACATGCAAGGACGAAGGGATTAATAATCTTGAATTGAACTATTGTGTGGAGTGGTGGGGTGGGTTCATGTTTTTGTCGCTTCTTCCACATATCGAATTGAATAATTAGTTTGAAGAAAGAAAAGATACTTTAGTACAACGAATAAACATCTTCCTCTTCAAATTGTCGTTACTCATTGTGGCGATCTAATCTCATGTGAATGTATAAAAAACGTTTCCAAAAAAAGACCTAAATATAACTGCGATCATGATTCATGACCCACTTTTTTTCTTTTCTTTTTAGCACCATTATTTTTTCGAATCCAAAGCTTTATTTTTTTTTTCAATAAAGTGGAAATTTGAAAAGATAATTTAATAATCCCAATTAGATTATTACTAATTAGGCAGTTATGATGTGATTGTGGCGTGCAATTGAATAAAAAAACTAACCAATGATTGTGGAGTATTTATTCCTTAATTAGTTACTAACATGCATTATAGTATATGAATTTTAGATAAAGACATATATTAAAATATCAACATGCACCGACAAAAATTTAAATTCTTGATTATTAATTAACACAAGAGACAAGTTGCAAGACTTTAAAAGTGCTACAATTGAAGTTGACAAAAATAATGCGCATCAAAATAATACTCCCCCCTCTATGATATCTGTGTAAGAAATCATTTAGCATACATTTCGTTGTGCCGAAAAGTGAATATTAAGATAAAGTTTAGATTTCTTCACAAAATATATTATTTTATACCCTACAATAAGTAGAACAAAATTCTATATCAAGTAGGACCTAAACTTTACCTTAAAATCCATTTTTTTGATACATAAAAATGTGTGCTGAAAGATTGATTACACAGTTTTCGTGGACGGGGGTAGTAGTTATAAGAAAAATGGATATATAGTAATTACTATAATTTCGACGATGAAGTGCATCCCAATTAGTAAGACGTTTTCCCTGTAATCAAAACGTTGAAAGTTCGAGTTATCTCGGGTGCATGTGTGACATCGGCTCTCATATTTTCAGAGAATATACAAAAATGGAACTATTTATGTTACCCTACTAGTTTTTACTTCTAGGGGCTTAGCTAGCTGCTGTTTCACATTAAACAATTAATTAATTAATTAATTAATTAATTAATTAATATTTCAATTAAAATGGTGTATCACGTTTTATTTATCTTTATTATATATTCATTTTTAATAATAAAACGTTTTTTAAGGGAGAAGTTATTAAATTATTCTTTCTTCACAAGGGGAACCTTTAGAATAAGACCCCTAGCTGTATTGTGGAGCCTATTAAAAGTTAGAAAATCATTTCTCTTTATTATTCTACAAATTTAGCACAAAGTTTAAATTAACCAATTCCCCTTTTTTTTACCCTTATGAAGAAGGTTATTGTTCTCCCCCGTCCATTCATAATGTCTCGTTTTCAATTTTGAGTTAGGGCCATTTCTAATAAATTATTCTCTCTGTCTTATTTCAGTTATTTTGTTTTTACAACCGGCCATTTGTAATGAATTGTTCTGTTTTTTAAAACGGAAAGAATAAGCCCTTAGATTTTAGTGTAAAATTCTTACGTACTTTCACTTTTAACACTACATCTAAAATCTCGTATCGAAACAAAATAAGACAATTAATCTGGAACGGAGGGAGCTAGTACTCCCTCCGTCCCACTTCACTAGTCCATTATACTATTTTGGTCCGTTCCATACCACTAGTTCACTTTCCTTAAAAGACAAAAATTAACTCTTACTTTTTTATGTGGACCCCTTACTTTTTCAATTTAACACTGCGTATAAAATCTCGTGCCGAAAAGAAAGTGGACTAGTGAACTGGGACGGAGGGAGTAATATATAGTACTCCCTCCGTCCCTTTGGAGTTGTTACACTTCTTTTAACATTTGTCCCAAGCGTTTTCGAGAATTTTATTGATGAGTTTTAAAATAGCTTTTTAAATATTGTTTCCTTTTATGAGATATTAAAACACTTGTAGTATCTCGTAAATTTAAAATTTTCACAAAAAGATATTATGAAACTTATTATCAAGACGCTCGAAAATGCTTGAGACAAATGCTGAAAAGAAATGTAACAACTCCAAAGGAACAGAGGGAGTATGCGGCAAAGTGATGAAGAGAGTAGCATTGAAGGAGGGAGTTTGGGAAAGCCAAGTGGAAGAGCTAGGTTGGATTTGAGCTCATCCGAGCCGTCCAAGATAAAGAAAGAATCAACGGCCCAGATCTTCCCATTCAAGTTCTACCAGCGTAACTTTTACAACTTGCAAGCCTTGGGGGGCCCCAACATCAAAACGCTCACAAAACGGAACGTCGACAGGTCGAGGGACTTCGTGTGGCCCGACAGTTACCGGCTCTAGTTGCTGCACGCACTATCGAACCACACTAGTTTGATATTATCCGCTTTGAGTTAAGCCCGCACTGTTTTGCTCTTGGACTCCTTTCCAAAAGGCCTCAAACTAGTGTGGTTGTGTTCCTCTTATATATAGTTTATATCTTCTATATATATCCGATGTGAGACTTTATTGGAAAAAAATGGCTAAAATGGTTGGATATCATACTCTTTGTTGACAGTCGAAGATGATAAAAACACCATACTTTGCGTGGATCGAGGGAGTATCAAAGCTCAACATATTAATCAAATTTCATGTATAAAATAAAAGGAATAAAAAGAGGAAGAATTGAAGCTGTCAATGAGTCAATGACTCACTGCACATATAATAGTGGTGTGGACTGTTTAATTTGGTGGTTTTCTCTACGAGAGAATAATACAAAATAAAACAAGTACATGTCTATCAAAAGATTCAAAATATAAAAAGAAGAAGTAAAAGGCAAACAAGATTCAGACAAGAACTGCAAAGTATTTAACGTTAGCAAAGTACTACCCTACACAACCATAGATCCTCACTTCTGCGCAAATCTATTTTAATACTCCCTCCGTTCCACTCATAAAGGGTTAACTTTTTTTTGCGGCATGAGAATTAAGACGACAGTGATCGTAGTTGATAAAGTAGTGTGAATGAGTCTTAGTGAGTTAAAATTTTACTATTTGAGATAATATCCTTATATGAATAGAAAAAACGAAAATAGAACTTATCCCTTTTACGAATGGGACGGAGGAAGTATTACATATAAAATCTCACCCCCTTTTTTCGCACTATATAATAAAAAAATGCCCCACTTTTGACATCATTTACCCAAGACTACTTTTGTTTATATACCAACTGCAAAAAGCTTTCACATTCAATCCTTTGATAATTGATGTTTGCACAAATATGGTAGAGTTGAGGAAAAAGAGTAAATTGATTAATCATGAAAGTGAAAATTAGTGCTCCGTTTGTCCCTTGACATTAGTCCCGTTTGTTTTCGGCACAAAGTTAAGGGCAATGGAATTAGGGTTTGTGCGGTGATATATTTTCTTTTTAGAAAATGAATTGAAACCAATGAGTCTAACAGACAGAAAAATATAATATTACTAATGAAGTGAGACGAACGGAGATAGTGACGAACCATGCATGTGACTTTCATATGATTTGACTGCATGTAGAAGTGTCCTTGATCTTCAACCATAGCTTTATATCTCCATTATTTCCAAAGATAAGTAGCTATAATAGATGTGGATTCCACATATATCAATCCCAATAAAAACAAATCAATCTCAATTCATTTCAATTTCCATATTCACACACAAACACATGATGCAACATAATAAAAAAATAACAAAAAAAGAAAGTTTTCAAGAATTCATGAGTTTGAGAGGACGGGAAACTAGGGTTTGCCCTAGCAAATTTCTATGGTGCAAATTCTGTGGGCGTAGGTTCTATAGCACACAAGCCCTAGGGGGGCACCAGAATGCGCACAAGAGAGAGAGGGCATTGCTCAGATTCTTGCAAGACGGATACCTCGGGGCGAAACCCCCACCGCCACGTCAGCAGGCGGGGCTTGGAGACGGTGCGGGTTCGCCACGTCAGCCCTACTTTACGTGGGCGGGCAGCTCCGGAGCAGTCGACGATCACAAGTCGTCAGCTCCGACTTCGGACGTGGAGATTGATCTCGATCTCAAACTGTAAATTGCCGGTTCTGAAAGTTATTTGCGCATGTTATTTATAAATTGTGTTAATTGGTAAGCTTCTACGTACGTATAGTGATTAGTGTAAGGGAAGTGCATGGCAATGGAATGCTGCATGCAGGAGTTAAGTGAAAATGCATTAAAAACGGCTGATGCATTATAATTGTAATTTACAGTGCAATATGGAGTATGTGATATATGCAATATATTTATATATATTGTGCACTATAATTGTGTATAAAGTGCGTTTATTTTTTATTTTTTACAAAAACTATATTGAACTGCATCACACCCACATAACAAAGAGAAAGATAACATAAATTGGAAGATAGGAACCATCAATATTAGTGAGATCTATGGTTCATATAAAAAAAGACAATGTTAAAGCATCAAATTATGTATAACAAGCATGATGTTAAGTTAATAAGCATGATGTTAAGTTAGAGTAAGCCATTTTTTGCCTAGTATGTAGTATATTAGAACTCAATTAGTTTTCCCTGTGTATAATAATAATGTTCCTCTATCCACCGTGGACATTGTTAATGTGTCAACAGATGACGTAACACATTATTAATGAATTAAAGATATGAATACATACTCTAAACCTGTCTAATAAACGTAAACTTTGATACCACTTGTTGTGGACCGCCAGACGAGCCACCGAACCACATTAGTATGATATTGTCCGCTTTGGGCCTCTCGATTCTCCCACGTTACAGACTCGGTCCACTACACTGAGGTTCGCCACACGCTGGCCCGATCGAACCATCGGCTCTGATACCACTTGTTGTGGACCGACAGACGAGGTACCGAACCACATTAGTATGATATTGTCTGCTTTGGGCCTAAGCCCGCACGGTTTTGTTATTGGGCTCCTACCCAAAAGGCCTCATACTAATGTAGTGGTATTCTGCTTTATATATAAGGTCCGCCCACCTTATATTTCAGATGTGGGACGTGTTGTTTGTCACAAAACTATCACTGTTATATCAACAGTACGCAAACAAATTTTCGAAAGTAATCATCTAAGAGATTTTTGGTGTATTGAACTACTTGATCCACACTGTCGGTGGCAGCTTATGACATATACTATCATCTTCAATATCTTAAAGTATTACTTTCTTCACTATTTTGTATTGTTTTATTTTTATAAGAATATAGATTATCATAATATATAATGAAATATAATAATCCTAAACAATTAAAAATGAAATTTAATATACATACACAACTATCACAATTCATCTGCACTTAATATGAACTCCGTTCTACACTAATATCATATCCACCTGACACTAATTAATTAAGACGCGAACCAAAAGCAAATAAATATATATAAGTGGGCGAAAAGAGTATATAATACTCTCACCGAGATTTTTAGATATTTGAGTGAAAATTGAACCCGTAACCATTGCGTCAGTTGTTAAAGCACCACTCGTGAAATCTCTTACTACCAAACAGAGGCAGCACTAAAGGTTTGTGGACTACGTATGTACCCCACCCTCACATATGACTTATCTTATCTCCCTTTGTACGGACAACTTTTGTTGTTCATTTCCTAGTTTCGATTATTATAATATGCGTAACTTTGGTATATTATCACATGCTTTTAATTCACTAAAGTGAAATGAAACCTATGTTTAATTATAATCGTATGAGATTCTTTGTCCCCAAACTTGTGTTCCAATCGTGTACCTAAGTCAAAACTACGTAGTTTTGTTAGTTTAAGAAATTATTGAATTGGCAGCAATTAAAAATATATGAATAAAACTACGTAGTTTGACTTAGTTATACGATTGGAACACAAATTTGGGGACAGAGGATCCCATCCGATTTAATTGACATGTTGAATTAATGGATCCTCTCTCTCAAATAAAATAATACTCCCTCCGTCCACCTATTTCTGACACGCTTTCCTTTTTGGGCCGTCCACCTATTTCTGACACGTTTCCTTATTCGGAAATAATTAGCCACTAAGTAGGTTGATTAGTAAATCCCTTATTACACTTAACATTCCATACTTAAATCTCATCCACTCATTTTTCTGCACGTAGTTCAATATAATTTAAATTTCGAAAGTTTAAATTATTATAACTTGCTCGTTTGTTATCGGATTTTTATGATTTTTATATCAAATTAAAGGTCTTTATACGATCTTTCATTTAAGATCAGACAAGAACATGTTTTTATGCATATATGATGCTCTGTTTCTAAAATATGTTTATTCCCTACAAAATACACTTTATACACTACACCCCAAAACACTATACACTTAACACACTAACCACTCCCGTCTTAAAACCCGTGCAAAAAGCAAACGTGTCAGAAATAGGTGGACGGAGGGAGTAATCTACTAGTACTCTACTCTACTAAATCTATCTAAAAATTCCCCCCTCTAAAATTACAATGTTAGACCAATTACGTAATTACGACATCAGTAAGAATAATAAGTAGGTAAATTTTGTTTTAATACAATTGGATTTCAAGACTTCGACATTAGCATAAGGCTCTACTTAACAATCCTCGTGACATAAATTGATATCATCTGACATAAATTGATATCATCTAAAAGTTGAAATTTATAAAGATAACACAGAGTATTGTATTATAGTATATGAATATAATAACATGTTTACTAAGGTTAAAAAAAATGGAATGATTTGAAACGATATAATTAGATTAATTAAAGTCGTTCATTTGTGTGGCCGTGATGAAGGATGCGTAGCGCAATGGGTCAAACTAGACTCTAGTGTCACCACAAAAGGGAAGCATAGAAAGGACACATTGTTTCCATAATTATTCTTCCCACAAATGACAATATAAAATCTTACATAGATGTCCATTTATTTAGTATGTGTGAAGAAAAAAGATACTATAAGATGCGAAAATTATCAACTCCAATAATAATTATGTTTACAAATCATGAAATATCTCATGAGAGATTCTCATGTTTACTCAAAATAACACTTTGAAATTATTTAGGGGCCCTACCTTGTTGATGCCCCAAATTTGTTCATAAATCAAATCACATCTTATTTGTGTTTCTTAAAAATAATAATAATAATAAAAATAAAAAATCATTATTCCTACTAAAAGTAATTTACTCAGTCGTCCTGAACACATTTCACTCAGATGTAACGATCTGTTTTGGGACAAAGGGAGTACTTTTGAGAAGAGGTGTATTGTGATATTCATGAAAATTGTTTCAATTGAGAGATCATTATTTGAACAACACCACCCCCCCCCCCCCCCCCCCCCCCCCCCCCCCCCCCAATTTTGCAATTTGATTGCCACTCAAAGAAATGATTGTACTCTCCTTAGTCCCACCTCTTATCTTGAAGTGTTGAGTGTTGGTTCATGCATACCACATTTAGTGCCTTGTACATCAACAAAGGTTGTTACTATTTTTACCCAAACATACATAGTACCACAACATCTTCAGCTGACGACGAAACGCATCTCAATTGGCTGGCATGTTAATTTTCGTCAAACTAACAGGTTTTGGGTTCGAGTAAATCGATAAAAGTGACCGCGCCTGAGTGTGCGTCTGTAAGTGTTGCACTAAAAAAAGTCGGAAAAAAAGAAATTGATCGATAAGTGTGTACATGTATTGAACGTTTCTACAGTTTTGTATTTGTTGTTTATAGATCAACACATTCAACACAATCTGCAGCAAATCTTGATGCTTTTTCAGCTGGGACATTCAACAAACATATGGCAGATATATACATAATAAAGTATACAGGATGTGGAGTGAAGGAGGGAAAGCCGTACGAAAGAGGAGTAGTGGAGGAGATTGGTTTGGCTGGATCTGAGGGTGGGAGTGAAGCCATCCAAACCGTTAAAAGTAGAATCAAAGGCCAAGATCTTCTTCCCATGCCAATTCTGCCCGGGTAAGTTCGCCAGCTCACAAGCGTCGGGGGTCATCAGAAACGGAACGAAGGAAACGGGAAGACGTTACGATGGAGGCGGAGCCCGGTCCGTTCCGGAAGATTCCTACGACACGCTAGATTTGGATCTCAAGCTTTGGTTTTAACTTTGTTTTTTCTTTCTCAAGCTTTTAGCTTCTTTGTTAATAGTGCTGTGTTTAACTTTCTTAATTACGAAATGTATACAAAATGCAACATGTATATTCTTTTCGTATTAAATGGCAATTTTTGTAGTAGTTGGATATTTAAGAAGTTCGTATAATTTGTAATGTGTATATGCATTGCCTTTTATAGTATTATATATTATTCCAAGTAATGTTTATAAATCGAACAATAATGACGTTCGGTCATAATGTACAATAAATCGAAACTTTTGGAATTTGCTATATAAGTGCATGAGTACATATATTTGATTTTTGGAGTAACATAGTAATGCTTTCATTGTTATCACTCTCAATTCTTGATGACATGACAAAGCCACCAATATAATTTTAGAGTGGAAGTGACGACTCTTTCATTTTGAGGCCCCCATCCACCTCCCTCCAAGACCTTTTTTCAATTAAGATAAAAAGCGATTTTACTACGCAGCTGGTATACTGTAGTTGGTGTTGGTAAAAATATAAAAGATATGATAAACGAACAAAACCGGATTCTCTGAAAGGCGTGATATCGTACACTTTCAGATCGAATCAATTCGACCGTTCTGTCGAATTATTCAGTCGGATACAATTCAAAAGTTTCGAATTTTTGTATGGAAAATGTTTGAGAATACAGAACCACAGAAAAATTGATCAGAGAGCACACGGAAAAACTGATTCGTATCAGTTTTTAATACAGTTGTACAACTTTTGAAAGTTGCAAAATAGTCCTTCGAAATTTCGGAAATTAAATTTCCGATGAATTTTCTACACAGCAATTTAATCGGAAATAAAAAATTTAAGCTCGACCCCAGCCAGGGGCTCTGCCCCTTGGACCCCGCTATCGGAGGCGCTGGCCCCGAACGCCCGTCCTTTAGGGGCTTCGCCCCTAAAATCATAATAAATTCATATAAGCGTGCACTCCGCACCACCAATATGATGTATTATTATGATAATACTGATTAAACAAGTCAATCCAATTATACTAAAATATCCAACAGTTGGAACAGAGGATATCATCCGAGTCGAGAGCAACAAGCTAAGCATGTCACTTTGAATTGACGTAGAATGACGTAAGCATCGAGAGTCGACTCGACTCATTCTTATACGCCAAATTAAACTAATCTCCCATTCAAATTACTTCAAATTAAGAGAGAGAGAGAGAGAGAGGGATGGACAAGGAGAGAGATGAAGAGGGAAGAGAGTTGTTGGATTTGAGGGTGGGAAGGAGGAAGATGTTCAGCTGCAACTTCTGCCACCGCGTCTTCCACACCTCACAAGCATTGGGAGGCCATCAAAACGCCCACAAGAGAGAGAAATCCATGCTACAACACTGCCTCGCCGCGGCGGTGAGCCGCTGCTCCCACGGCGGCTCCACCGCCCCTCAAGAACAGCTGCCGAAGCCCCAGCCGGATCCCGACGTGCTTGATTTGGATCTTAAGCTCTAGTACGTACGGCGGCATATTCGTAATTTTATATGATTTTTTTTTGAATTAGTTTTTATTCACTATCTTTGCATATCCAAACCCTCGTAACACTTTGGTATATTTTGTATATTTTGAATATCTATATTTTGTAGTTTTATTTGGTGCCTGGATTTATTATCATGCTTTGACATGATCCTAAAAAAAAAAAAAAAAAAAAAAAACACAAGCTTTATTTACTATCGACGGTTTGAATTAATGACTGCGTGTTGTTAACCTTCAAATCGATCTACTCGAGCATCCAGATATATTTTCATTGTGTTCGAATTATACATAACCAAGCTTATGGCGACGATTCAAGCAGAATTTTGATTAGAATGGTAGATGATTTTTTTTTTTTTTTTTATTTTAAATGTATACTCAGTATTTTAGGTTTTACATTCAACCCTAAAAACGGGGGGGGGGGGGGGGGGGGGGGGGGGGTGATCAAAAAACTGAACTAGCTAAGAAAAATTATTAAATTTGAGAGCGTGCAGTAACCCGCACATAATAAGATAAACAACTAGCTAAATTCTCGGAGCTTATAAAAGTGGTCGTCTCATTTTTCTTGACACTTTGATAGGATTATTTAATTTATACACAACAATATAATACACTGTTCTAAATACTATATACTGCATAAACTTATTTATTTACAATATATTTGATTTCATTGGGACACTTTATTTAGCAAGATAGGCCCCTCTCTTCATCATTCATAACTCTACCGACTCCAAATTTTTCACCAGAGAGAGAGAGAGAGAGAGATTGACAGTTAGGTGCGGTTGGTTCTCTCTAATGGGAAATGGAGAAAAAGAAAAATTTATCACCATTTTCCCATGTTTTCACGAGTTCTTTATATATGATGAACAATGATGAGGGATAAAATAATATTTCATCTCACATAATGATCTCTCGTTTGTTTCATCTGATCGTTTTCTCTATAATGAAAAGAGGCTTGACATGTGTGAATATTATTACTATTTGGAGTAAAAATGTAAAAAGCATCATGGAGAATAAGTGAAAACGTAGAAAATTAGTGAATCGTTATGTCCCTATTTCTTGCTTTTGTTCCTTCTCCTATTTATGAGATGGGATGCAATGAAAGCCATGGAATTTTGTTAGGTCGCAATTTATGTGTGAACGTAACACAACTCGACCATGCACATGGTATATTAGTCTCGTTTTATACTTTACACATGTTCAAGAAACGAGACTATTTTAATCTAATTCAGCTATATTAAGCCACTGTTGCATCCGAACTCATTTGGCTGATGAATCTTCTACGTGAGTTCCGTGTCCTTCCCGTCCATTTTTGCTTTGTGACAACAAATAGGCAAAACATATTGATATCAACGGCCACTTTGTTCAGGAACTATTTTGATACGCCTCGAGATCGAGACGTATCGATAATTACGCCTCGACTACGTATGAACTCCGAATCTTCTCAAAGAGAAGCCAAAACACGAAGGGTTCCTTCAAAATTCTACTATTTCGATAATGGCGGCTGAAATACAATAGAACCTTAAATAGGTTTGACACCAATAACCTAGCGGGGCTTAGACTTGGCCCATACCTTAGTTGGGCTTCTAACCTCGACCCAAATACAATACTACAATTAAAGAACATAACATAAAAGGCTAGTAAATAAACATAGAGGATGGATCATATAGAAATAAGTCCTGGTGTGAGAAATAGAAATAGATCTGGACCATTGATCTTGATTTGATCTGTGGCTGTAATTAATTTAAGCATGATTATAAGCTATCATAAGCATGACTAGGTTTAAGCATGAATTTGTACATTAAAAAGCATAATGGTGTTGTAAGCATAAATATATACCGATTTAAGCATGATTTTGTATAGTTTTAAGCATTTTTCGCATTTTAGCACGCAAGGATTTATTTGCACACGAACCACTCCCAATAAACATATACTACTAATGTTATCCTACTATTATCTCTCCTCTCTTTCTTGGTTGTATCGTATTTTCAACTGACAAGCTAATATTTACTCAGTTTGTTCCATCTCATCTTTAGCTTGCAAACATCATTAATATTGAAAGCCTCCTCTACTAATGTAACGGTAGTACTCCCTCCGTCCCTTTATAGACGTTACCTTTTTTTTTTGGGTACGAGAATTAAGAAAGGGTGGATTTGTGTGTTAAAGTGAAAAGTGGATGTGCAAAAAATGTTTTTCCTTTAGTAATTTTTTACCAAATAAGGAAACGTAACGTCTTTCGCGGGACGTACCGAAAAGGAATACGTAACTTCTATAAAGGGACAGAGGGAGTATATAGCAACGAGATCTCATGCACGTGGAGTTTACTATAAGCTTTTGGTGCTAAGATAACTCCCCTACTAATTTGTAGTTAGACATGCAATATATAAGTTAAACTATATATTAAAGTTAACGCCGGTGTGATTCCTCAATCTTATACTAGTATTTAATTAAGATGAAGACATGCATATATATACTCTCTCCGTCTCATTTATAGAGGGTTAAGTTCTATTTTGTCTGTTCCACTCATAAAAGGATATTACCTTAAATAGTAAAATTATACTCCAACCCGTTAAAATTCATTCAAACTACTTTATCCACTATTATCATTCCCGTCTTAATTTCAGTGTCCGGAAAAAATTATCCTTTTATGAGTGAGACTGAGGGGAAGTATAATACTTGATCATGACTCCACGTACGGCACCAATAACCATGATTTCCAATCTCAAAATCAATCAAAGTCAATACTATTAAATAGTATTATCATACTCCTAGTCCTTGATTTTGTTGAATTTAGTTTAATTAGATCGATCCCATGCAAATTCATCTAACCAAAAATCTTGATTTTCTCATTTATCAATTATACAATATCCCAAATTCGCCGCGCCTGCTACGCTAGCTAGCTTAATAACATGTTTTTTATTTAAATAAATGGGAAAATAATACAGTAACTTGTTATTTACTCGACTTGTTTTTTGAAAGTAATCGGAGTCTAAATTAAAATTAAAATTGCACCCGACTCAATTCACACTCTCCATCTTCCTCTAGAGAGAGAGAGAGAGATATGTGGTTGAGTTTGAAGAAATTATGGTTTGTGGCAGCAGCTTTTGTAGCAGCGGTTGT
Source organism: Thymus mandschuricus (assembly GCA_029379335.1). NCBI lineage: Eukaryota > Viridiplantae > Streptophyta > Magnoliopsida > Lamiales > Lamiaceae > Thymus > Thymus mandschuricus. The sequence continues at coordinate 2,328,010 of CM057078.1, forward strand.
GGTGGTTTTCATGCAACCAAATGACTCAACTTTTGGTTCTTTCAACCCTAATTTCTTACACAACTACTTTCATTCCCCCTCCAAAGATTCCACCTTGTCCGAAAATCTGTTTCTCAATAATGGAACAAATCACGAATTGGTAAGTTTTCTTCATTATTCATTAATTTACAGATTTTAATTTTTTATTTTTTTTGAAAAAAAAAATGTGGTGTTTTTTGGATTACTTCGTAAAATTGACGGGTAAATTGCACCAAACTACCCTGTGTTTTAGGTAAAAAACATCAAACTCCGCAGTGTTTTTTATTTTGCATAAAACACCCACGTGTTTTAAAAAACCCTGCACGATTAACCCAAACTGTGAGCACCTATATCCGTTTGCTCACTTTAGCATTATTTTGTTCGATTTTTTCAATTGTTTTATACTCTAGTATTTTAGAAATTAACATTGAAATCTTAAAATCTACGAAATACATAATAATCGACATTCAATTTATCATATTATTCATTTTTTAAGTTTGATGGAAAAATAACAAATCGAATGTCGATTATTATATATTTCGTAGGTTTTATGATTTCAATGTTAATTTCTAAAATACTAGAGTATAAAACAATCGAACAAAATCGAACAAAATAATGCTAAAATGAGCAAACGGCGATAGGTGCTCACAGTTTGGGTTAATCGTGCAGGGTTTTTTAAAACACGTGGGTGTTTTATGCAAAATAAAAAACACAGGGGAGTTTGGTGTTTTTTACCTAAAACACAGGGTAGTATTATGGAATTTACCCTAGAATTGACTGCTGAGGAAAAAGTCTGAAATTATCTTCTTTCTAATGATATTGAATTGTATTACACTATAATTAGGGCTTATAATAATCTTTTAGCAAGCAGTTTATTTCATTTTAATAAGTTAACATATGGTTGATAAAACGAAACTTTTAGGCATGTATTTGTTAAATTTTCAATTTTTATTTTTTAGTTATAATTGGTATTATAATTTATAATAATATGAAATATTTTGATTCTTACAAAATATTACTATAAAGCTAATGCAAATTATAATTCAGTACAACGAATGTTAATACTACATGTTTCAAATGCAGGGCAACAAAGGAATTACAGGAATGGAAAAATCAGAGAAAAAATACAGCAAATTGGAGGAGGTAGAAGCGGATCTAGCCCAAGCCCGGGCCGGGATTCGGGCCGAATTAGCGGCAAACAAAACGGATCTTGTTGACCCGGATTACGTACCACACGGCCCAATGTATTGGGATCCCAAAGCCTTCCATAGGTACATATATAATATACTCCCTCCGGTCTTTTACAGTTGAGTCGAAACTTTTCGACACGGGAATTAAGAAGATTTGTTTAGTACTTTAAGTATGTTTGGTAATTGAGAAGAGAATGAGATTATGTTTATAATTGAGAAGAGTTGTTTTAATTAATATAAAAATGTTTTTTATTAATTAATATTTTTTTTGTTTTTCAGTTTATTTTAAATTAATTTAAAATTTTCTGGAATTTTTTTTTTTATAAAATTATTGTTGATGTTTAAAATTAAAATAAAAAACTTTTCTGGATTTTTTTTTTATAAAATTAAAACTTTTCTAGATTTATTTTAAATTAATTTAAAATTTTCTGGAATTTTTTTTATAAAATTATTGTTGATGTTTAAAATTAAAATAAAAACTTTTCTGGATTTTTTTTTTTATAAAATTAAAACTTTTCTGGATTTATTTTAAATTAATTTAAAATTTTCTGGATTTTTTTTTTATAAAATTATTGTTGATGTTTAAAATTAAATAAAAAACTTTTCTGGATTTTTTTTTTATAAAATTAACTTTTCTGGATTTATTTTAAATTAATTTAATTTTCTAGATTTTTTTTTATAAAATTATTGTTGATGTTTAAAATTAAAATAAAAAACTTTTCAGGATTTTTTTTTATAAAATTAAAACTTTTCTGGATTTATTTTAAATTAATTTAAAATTTTCTGGAATTTTTTTTTTTATAAAATTATTGTTGATGTTTAAAATTAAAATAAAAAACTTTTCTGGATTTTTTTTTTTATAAAATTAAAACTTTTCTGGATTTATTTTAAATTAATTTAAAATTATTTCGAGAGAGACGGCAATGACGATAATGGAGAAATTGAGAAATTGGGGCGTAATTAGTATGTTAATTAAGTAAAATAAGGGGTACAATTAGTTGTGTGTTTAATACTTAAGTTTTACCCAAAAAGGAAACGACTCAACTAGGAGAGACCGGCCCAATCGGGAAAGTGACTCGTCTAATAATAATTATATTGCGTTCTCTTTAATGTGAAAGACAAGAAATATTTACCTTTTAATTCTTTCTCTTTTTTCACATTTTCTTCCATTTCGTCTTTTTACTCTACTTTGCACTATAATTGATATAAAGTATTATCTCAACAATATGGTGTTATAAATATTTTCTTCGATTTAAAGAGTAAAATTCTTCCTTGTTGATATAAGGTGACGAAAAGAGTGAATTTAAAGAGTAACTTTTTATTTTCTCTCATTTACTTTTGCATAAAAGAAAACGCAACCTTATAGTCTTATTTAATTTGTACCTTATTTTCTTTTTCTACTTTAATTGAACCAATTAAATTACTAGTATTATTTCAAAAAATCACAATGAAAACTACCTACACTTTAAAAAGATTCAACGTTCTATATATGTGCAATAAAACGTAATTTCGAAACATCGAACTTGTTTGCGTGCGTTGGCCCGTCGATGGTGTGTTGATACATGAACATAAATATTCGATTGAAATCTTGCACAACGTTGTTTTTAAGTTTCACGATATATAATTTTGAAAAACAAATAAAAAAATTATCGAACTCGATCATGAAATTTAATTAGTTTTTCACACTTTAAATCTTCAACCGATGGGCACTCCGGTCTGACCCATGAACGTGACAAGTTAAAGTTTTACATTTCAACTAGACCGAAAATTAGATCCCTCGTGCGATTTGAACACAATTTATGCCAGTCGTGTTATCAAATATTCGTAATAATCTTGTGTTCAAATTTACAGAAGCTACGAGGAGATGGAGAAGAGGCTGAAGGTATACATATACGAAGAAGGGGACCCACCGGTCTTCCACATGGGGCCGTGCAAGCACACGTACGCCATCGAAGGCATCTTCATGGCGAACATGGAGGGGAGCCGGTTCCGGACATACGATCCGAACGAAGCTCACTTGTTCTTCCTCCCGATCAGCATCACCATGATCACTCAAGTCATCTTCATAAAAGAATCCCACGATTGGAGAGAGATGAGGAGCACGACTTCGGATTACATCAACGTCATCGCCAACAAGTACCCGTATTGGAACCGTAGCCTCGGAGCCGATCATTTCATGCTCGGCTGCCACGATTGGGTAAAACCGTCTTTTCACATCCCTCCCTTTTTTGGCGCCAAATTCAAAATTCAAAATTCAAAATTCAAAATTCAATTTTTTTTTTTTTTAATTTTTAAAAAAATTCAATAAATCGACGGCTACGATCAAATCGCAGGTGCCGGAGATTTCATTCTCGATCCCGCTCCTCTACCAGAACGCGATCCGAGCACTCTGCAACGCCAACACCTCGGAGAGGTTCAGCGCGTCGCGCGACGTCTCGATCCCGGAGATCCACCTCCCCTACGGCACGACGAGCGGGCTCCTCGGCGGTCCGCCGCCGTCGCGGCGGCCGGTCCTCGTGTTCTACGCCGGCGGCGTCCACGGCCCGATCCGGCCGGTCCTGCTGCAGCACTGGGAGAACACGACGGATCCGGAGGTGCAGATCTACCAGTACCTCCCCGAAACGATGTCGTACTACGACATGATGCGGAAGAGCAAGTACTGCATCTGCCCCAGTGGCTACGAGGTGGCGAGCCCTAGGATGGTGGAGGGGCTCTACTTGGGGTGCGTGCCGGTGCTGATCAAGGACGGCTACGTGATTCCGTTCAGCGACGTGCTCGACTGGAGGACGTTCGCCGTGATCGTGCCGGTGGCGGAAATCCCCAATTTGAAGAAGATACTGGAGGGGATATCGTTGAGGGATTACCTGAAATTGCAGCGGCGGGGGATTCAGATGCGCCGCCACTTCGAGGTGAACACGCCGCCGCGGAGGTATGATGTGTTTAGTATGATTCTGCACTCGATTTGGCTGAGGAGGCTCAATGTTAGGGTTCATGGAGATGTGGCTTTGGAATGAGGATTTTTTTTTTAATATATTTTTTTTGGTTGTATTTTTATTTTTTATTTTTTTTTCTGGGTTTTGATGAATTCAGGAAATAGTTATTTGAGGTAGTTATGTTAATGTATCGAAAAATTGATGGTTATTGAACTGATTTAAGCATATTCTATTAGACAATTGTTATGTTAATGTATCGAAAAATTGATGGTTATTGAACTGATTTAAGCTAAATTTATGAAGAGGAGAATAAACACTACAAGAAATATGCGAGACAATGACGGCATTAACATCGAAAGAAATTCTATGATGAGATCTCGAAACGGGGTATATAATTATGTAGTAAAACTACGACGGAATCCGTAATAGAATAAAGACGGAATTTTTCGTCTACATTCTATCGCTCTATATCAAAAATTCTGCTCTATATCAAAAATTCGCTTCGAGTTGTTCCGAGTCGTTGTTGTTGTACGTCCTATGGCCAGGTATACTCGAGGCCCTAAACTCTATCCAAGAAATATTACTCCTCATATCACTTGTGTTTACTTATTCTAATAGATAAAAAGCGGCTTGATATTCAAGAAACGTACAACAAATTAACTACCAAGAAATACTATCGTGACGTGCTTTTCGATCAATTACATTGATCAAAATAATTGGACATTTGAGAAAAGGACCTTCGTTCCTCCACTTCCAAACAATTCAAATTACATATATTAATCCACATCCCCTGCAAGTCTTTTCTTCCATCTTTTACCACGTATCAACTCGGAGAAAACCAGTATACGTCTCTCGATTGTTCGTGGTGCACCCTTTGTCGCCGTCCCCCAGCTCCTTTTTTTTTTTTTTTTTTTTTTTCTTTGCCTGTATACTTGGGATCAAACTTCAGCATTTGTGCAAAATTTTAATTTCTTCATTTACCATTTGATTGCTTGTAGTAAGAGATTCTTGTTTGTTTCGGAAAAAAAAAAAAAAATCTTAAGTTTCTAATTTCAGTATTAATTGTAACAATAATACTACTATATATGAATGTAAATTCAAAATTTCCATGTGCGCCTAACTTGCAATTTAATTAGGTAGAAGATCAAAATTCGTTAGCCAATTCTCAGTTCTTCATAAATTTACACCAGACAGCTCATTTGATCAATAAACAAAATCAAGTTGGATGCTTCAACTTCAACCCACACTATATCAGACAGTACCCAAGGTGACTCGAATCCCGAACCTCTTTGTTTAAAAAGGGGAGTGTCTTACTTACCACTAAACTGCGCCCCGTAATCCAATAACCCGTGATTTTTTCTATTAAAAATTGTTCCAGAACTTTCACCAAAAAAGAAAAGTTAAAAAAGTAAACTGAAACCTCTTCAAAGTGAAGTTTTTTCTTTTATCATCATCCTCAAAAAATGTTTTTTTTTTTCCCTTTCAAAAAAGAATAAAGTAACAAAAATTAAAGTGAGATTAATAAATGAAAATCCTAATTAATTATTAATAAATTGGGTATAGGCATAATTAAGGTCAAAAATTGGATGGGATGGGCCCCACGTAGAAATAAGGGGGAAAGAATCAAGCAAAGAAGGAAAAACGTTAGACGTCATAGCTAAGTTACCATATTCTGCATGCAAAAACACTTCATATGAAAATTTATTTTTATTTTTCAACATTTTATTCAATGCATTAATTCTTTTCTCCTCCAACACTCCATATTAACCCCCCACACTCTCCATCTTCCTCTAGAGAGAGAGAGAGAGAGATGACTATGATGAGTTTGAAGAACTTATGGTTTGTGGCTGCAGTCTTTGTGGCAGCGGTGGTGGTGGTTTTCATGCAGCCAAAGGACTCAACTTTCCGTTCTTTCAACTCCAATTTCTTGCAAAACTACTTGCGTTCCGCCTCCGGAAACTCCACCGTCACCGAACACTTCCCTCCGAGCGATAATCGAACACACGATTCCGTAAGTTTTCTTCATTTTTTTCATTAATTTAATTTTTAACTGTTTGAAACTAAAAAATATGTTTGCTGTTGTTCTTTTTTTTTTTTGGTGTTTTGATTGAGAGCTTAGAAAGAAAATAATTCAAAAAAAAATGTATATTCTTCATAATTTCGTGAATTTTTATCTAAATTTAGTGAATGTGTAAAATCTAGTCCGAAAATATTGAAAATTTTGACACAATCGTTGTTATTTTCATACACAATCCTAATTCTTTATTACCATATATTTTTCTTTATTGCTATTTTTTTAATAAAAATGTACTTATTATTTGAAAATAGTAGAAATATGTTACAGCAATTAAAATTATGATTTTGATTTCTCCACAGCCTGTAAATGTTGAAGAAATTAATTGATGAAAGTATAGGTAGGGTTGGCAATATCAAACTATCATTAATTCTATTAAGACTCATCACAAATATTGGGAAAATAAATTGGAAAATAAATTAATTATTTAGACAACTGGGAATGATAAATTGATAGATTTGGAATGCTTATATTTCAGCAACATGGGTAGAGGCAGAATGTTGGGAATATGTATTTAATATTTAACCAAAAATGGTAATCAATATTTACTTTTTAGCCTCTTCCACTTTCCCATAGACCAACTAAATTCTATTAAATTTTTTCAAAATTCTAGGAATTTAATTAAATTCTAGTTGTTTTTTTTTTTTTTTTTTAATTTTATTTAATAGTGACTACAAAGATTATAATGCACAAATTATATAATAAAGTGAAGTAAATATATGCATGTGTGGATAATTTTGGTACGGCACGTTATGTAATTTAACCACGATTTACTGCCTAAATTAAGCTTCCTAATCTAGACGGAAACGTTCGATTATAGTAAAATTTCACTGCATCGATCATTTCAACAAAGTTAATCTTGAATAAAGAGAAATCAAATTGCAGGAAGCGAAAGATATTCCGAGGATCGAGAAATCGAAGAGGAAATACAGCGGTTTGGCGAAGGTGGAAGCCGATCTAGCGCAAGCCCGGGCCGCGATTCGGGCCGAGATAGCGTCGAACCGAACGGATATAGTTGACCCGGATTACGTGCCAGACGGTCCAATGTATTGGGATCCCAAGGCCTTCCATAGGTAAGTATAGATTAGTACATTTATTGATTTTTCATTTACTTTTTGTTGATCTATGTTGATTAGATTAGTCAAAATTCCAACAATTTATGTATACACTAGTGAACTCAAGTCAAACTACGTGTCGTTCTAAGTCAAATTATTTCGGGCCCAGCTCGTACGGGCTATTTCCGGCCCGAACCATGATCAAGATCGGAATAGGGTCAATCTCTCATAACGATCTTATTTTATCATCTTTATTACTACTTTAAATTTGCAGAAGTCAAACTACGTGTAGTACTATTTAAGATTTGTTATACTAGTCTGGGGTTTAAATTTGCAGAAGTTACGAGGAGATGGAAAAAAGGCTGAAGATATACATATATGAAGATGGAGACCCGCCGGTCTTCCACTTTGGGCCATGCAAGCACACGTATGCCATCGAAGGGATCTTCATGGCAAGCATGGAGGTGAGCCGGTTCCGGACATACGACCCGACCGAAGCTCATTTGTTCTTCCTCCCCATCAGCGTCACCATGATCACTCAAGTCATCTACATCCCCGGTTCTCACGACTGGACACAGATGAAGAACACGGCCTCCGACTACATCAACGTCATCGCCAACAAGTACCCGTACTGGAACCGGAGCCTCGGTGCCGATCACTTCATCCTCGCCTGCCACGATTGGGTAAATCCGTCTTTTCCCTCCACCCGCCGTTTTGGCGCCAAAATTCAAATTCAAAATAATTACTTAACATTATTATAATTTTTAATTTCTTTAAATCGACGGCTATGATCGAATCGATCTAACCGCAGGGGCCGGAGATTTCGTTCGCGATTCCACACCTGTACCAGAACGCGATCCGAGCACTCTGCAACGCCAACACATCGGAGCGATTCAGCGCGTCGCGCGACGTCTCGATACCGGAGATCCACTTACCTTTAGGCACCACGAGAGGCTTACTCGGCGGGCCGCCGCCGTCGCGGCGGCCGATCCTCGTGTTCTACGCCGGCGGCGTCCACGGCCCGATCCGGCCGATCCTGCTGCAGCACTGGGAGAACGCGACGGATCCGGAGGTGCAGATCTACCAGTACCTCCCCAAAACGATGTCGTACTACGGGATGATGCGGAAGAGCAAGTACTGCATCTGCCCCAGCGGCTACGAGGTGGCGAGCCCTAGAATGGTGGAGGGGCTCTACATGGGGTGCGTGCCGGTGCTGATCAAGGACAGCTACGTGATTCCGTTCAGCGACGTGCTCGATTGGAAAACGTTCGCCGTGATCGTGCCGGTAGCGGAAATCCCCAATTTGAAGAAGATTCTGGAGGGGATCTCGCTGAGGGATTACGTGAAATTGCAGCGGCGGGGGATTCAGATGCGCCGCCACTTCGAGGTGAACTCGCCGCCGCGGAGGTATGATGTGTTTAGTATGATTCTGCACTCGATTTGGTTGAGGAGGCTCAACGTTAGGCTCAATGTAGATGGGGTTTTGGAGTAAGGATTTTTTTTTTTTTATTAATTTATTTATATGGTGTAGGGGAAATTAATTATCGGATTTAAATTAATTTCTAGAATACTAGTGGTGACTGTAAAGACATGTGTATTGTTCCTAGGGTGCTAGCATGTTCTATAAATTTTCTTATGCATTCTCTTTTTTCCTTTCGCTACTATTCAACGAATTAGATTAAGAAACCAAGTGGATAGTAGTATTAATTAATTAGTGAGAAAACCAAGTTATTTAGCGCTATATTCCATTTGTCTCATCTAACTTTAGATACTTTCAAATACTCGGATGCGTGAACTAATAAATTACTCCAATTTGATTAAAGGAAAAGAAAAGGGAAAACAGTGTAAATGTTCGTTTTCTTTCTCTATTACTAATACACGTATTTATCTTTTTCTAAGCGGATGAAATCCTAGTTTTAACTTAAGATACACAATTAGAATACGAATTTGAATACAGAGTATCCGTTTGTTTTCTAAGTCTTAGCAATACAAATTCAAATGTCCCGCTATTAAGGACTCGAACTGCGACATAATATGACCTTCATATTTATCACATACGACTAGGTTAATACACTTATATCCATATATTTATCCTCTTAAAATAGGAGCATGGAGGTAAATAGATAAGTGACGATAGGGGGAGCTTCGATCCTAAAGACCCCTCAAGTTGTCTTCCATGCCTACCCCTCTTCATCTCCATACACGTGTCACACGTATATTTCTTATTTCATATCAGTTACTTTCCCCGCCCAGCCCCACCATTCCCAAGGATCCCCATGGCCCACATTTTGATTTTTTCACTTCTTCTTCCTTTTTTTTCTTTTTTTTTTTCCCCTGATTATAAACTTTATTCTAGCATTATTATTTGAATTGTTTTTTTATTTTATACTAGTAACGTTCCATTTATACTTTTTTTTTTTAAAATTCCGTTAACAATGAGTTTTTTTTAAATAGTTAAAATTACCCTGTAAGTTCTCAATATGTATTTCAATACAATTTGGAATTTAAAATTTTAAAATAATCATATTTTTTTCATTTATTTTCTGATTTTAACCATTTTATATTAAATTAAAGATCATATAAAATATTTTATTTAAAATTATTGGTTATATATTTTTAAGAATTATTAATGCTCTAATTTTTTTAAATATGTTACATGAGGAACGGAGACGATAAGAATACTTGTTTAGAATATGGTTATCATTTTAAAACAATGTGTTTATAATTTTTTATACTTCTTTTTCATAAAATTGGATATGCATCATGTTATTGTTAATTAGATATGGACATTGGGTTTTGGTTCGATTTTTCATAAAATATATAAAAAAATATTGTAAAAAAAGAAATCCGGATCCTGGCTCAATTAATATCTAATCTAAATCGAAAAATCTAATTTATTTTAGGTTTATGAATTTCTCTTCAAATTATTTTGAAAATTATTCAACACACACTTATATTTGTTTTATTAAAAATATAATATATAGTCCATTGTCCAAAACAATATGAACAATAAAAAATATAAAACTCATTCAATCCACTTATGTAATCAAAACAGTATTGAAAATAGAGAATAATTTCATTTCAGCTACAAGTGAAATTTTGATTATTATTTATTCATTAACGAATATAAATTAATTACATAAACTAATAACAATTATAATAATCTAATATATTCCTTAAATATATTTATACATAAATTAACAAATTATTGTCTATTTTACATGACATAAAAAATGGAATATTTAAAATGTGGGCCATGGATTGGGAGGTGCTAGCGGGTGCTCCTCGGATGGAGGGTTGGAGAGTGGAAGACAAAATATCTTGTCTTTAGGATCGAATCTGCCGACGATAGGTATACCACCGACGTAACACGAAGCTCGAAGCTTCCTCTATCTTCTTCAACACGAACAACTCGCCACGTGGCCAACAGTTGCAGCAATCTGCAAAGCTACGTGTCACCCCCATGCATACCCACCGGTACACGTGTCCTCCCTTAAACCAACAGAATCAACCCATATATTAACCTCCTCCCCTTCTTCCCCATAATACTCACTTCAATTCATCAAAAAAAAAATCCAGTAACATCTCAAAAAAAGAAATATCTCAAAGTTTGATTCTATCATCTCGAGAGAAAGTCAGTCAACAATGGAGTCGAAGCAAGCAGCGAGGGAGGAGAGGGCCGAGGTCGCGGCGAGGACCGCCGCCGACGAGCTCAGCAAGGTTAACAGGGATAGGAAAGAGCGGGAAGTTGAAGGCGTCGCGGTGGTGGAGAGACAGCCGGAGTTGTACCGGACGGCGGAGGAGGAGAGATCTCCCGGCGTCATCGGCAGCATGATCAGGACAGTGCAGGGGACCGTCGGCCACGCTAAGGATGCTGTAATGGGGAAGTCCTACGAGGCGGCCGACACCGCGCGGGAGACGGGGGATGCCTCCGCCAACAAGGCGGCGGAGTACAAGGACTACACGGCGGACAAGACTAAAGGAGCCGCCGACACTGCTGCCCGGAAGGCGGCGGAGACGAAGGACGCAGCTGCGGCGAAGACGGGTGAGTACAGAGACTACACGGCGGAGAAGACGAAGGAGGCGGCCGACACTGCGGCGGAGAAGGCCAAGCAGGAGAAGGACGCCACCGCCGGGAAAGTAGGTGAGTATACGGGCTATGCGGCGGAGAAGGCCAAGAACGCTAAGGATGCGACGGCGGAGACGGCCAAGAACGCCAAGGATACCGCCGCGGAGAAGGCAGTCCAGGCTAAGAATGCGACGGCGGAGACGGCAAAGAACGCAAAGGATGCTACAGTTGAAACTGCGGATGCGACGGTGGAGACGGCGAAGAATACCAAGGACGCGACGGTAGAAACAGCGAAGAATGCCAAGGACACGACGGTGGAGAAAACTGGGGAGTACACGAACTACACCGCCGAGAAAGCGAAAGAAGGGAAGGACACCACGGTGGGGAAGATGACCGAACTGAAGGACTCGGCTGCCGACGCCGCGTGGAGGGCCGTTGGTTTCTTAACGGGGAAGAAAGACGAGACGGTGCAGAAGGCGTCAGAAACCGGCGAGATGGCTAAGCAGAAGTCCTCGGAGGCCGGCGAGGCGGCGAAGCAGAAGGCGGTAGAGGCGAAAGATGCTGCCGTGGAGACTAAAGAAGCAGCTAAGGTTAGCCGTTTGTGAATTTCAGATACATGGTTGCTGATTCTGTAATGTTAAATTTTAAATTATACTCCCGTGAAAGAAATAATATTTCAAAATTATATCGTAAAATCCGTACTACGCCTCGGTGGAAACGCGTGTCGGGAAAGTTAAAAAGTCAAATGGGACATCAATAAGGGACGGAGGGAGTAATAATTAATAACATTGAATTTTAGTTTTATATAATGTGTATTGATAATGATTTTATTTACTTGTAGGAGAAGTACGATGAGAACAAAGAGGAAGCGAGGAGGAAAATGGAGGAGCTGAAGATCGAAGGCGAGCGCGACACGTCGAGGGCCACGTCAGCCGAAAGGTATCAAAAGGATTATATTTTCATATGCGCAAACAATTGACCTATATAGAAAAACGTTGTTTAATTTCTTGCCTTTCGATTCAATTATGTTTTTTTCCCGCTCTAATCAAATTAACTCGAAAAATTAACATTGATAATGAAGGAAGAATATGAAGAAAATGGGCTAAAAAAAGATATGATTGCAAATGGTTAATGATATTTTAATTAAATAGGAGCGGCGGCGGTGGAGGAGGTGTTTTCGGAGCACTAGGAAGCATGACGGATGCTATCAAGGAGAAGCTGACACCTCACCCGATGCCGGAGACGAGGGCCGAGAAGGACCCCCTCTCGTATACAGGCGAGGGGGTGGCGACAGGCGGCCGGAGGCTGGGTGTTGATGAGGAAGGAGTGCCGGTGGTGGTCCGAGTCGACGTGGGTACCACTCCGGGAGGTGCCGCGGCATCCCGACTGAGGGAGGCCGATCAGATCTCCGGCCAGACGTTCAACGACGTTGGACCTTTAGACGGTGAGGAGACGACGGCAAATGTGCGCGTGGATCGCACTCGAAGGACATGAGACAAGTGAAGGAACGTCTACTTTTACTTGATTTTGAAATAAAAGCAAGGGTGGAGTTTGTTGTTTTTTTGGTGGGGTATGGAATGAAAGGGTTGGTGTTTTGTGTGGAAATTGTACTCTTTAATTATCTTATGTTTTTTCCCTCTTAATTTCTTTTGCAAAGTATAAATTTTAAGTATTCAATCTTTCTTCCTTTTGTACTTTGTCTATAAGGTCGTAATTAATTCATGCTTTATTAATTCCTCTCTAATTGAAGATGAACAATGATTCCGCTATTTTTCGAAAACATTTTAGCTTAATTGTTGGACAAACGTAGTTACAGGCTTACAGCGGATGAGATCCCCTATCCTTTAAATTGATGTACCAAATCCCCTATCCTTAAATTGGTGTACCAATGGTGTACGAGATACAAATTATGAAGTTTTAACATATACTAATAATCAAATTTAAAATTTCCGCTCCCCTATCCTTAAATTGGTCCTTAAATTGGTGTATCAATAGTGTACGAGATACAAAATTAAAATTAGGAAGTTTTGACATACACTAATAATCAAATTCAAAATGACCACTAATAGAGAGAATTTAAAACTTTCTAATTTTATATTGAGTATATCATTGATACATCAATTTGGGGACAGGAGATCTCATCCGCTCTTGCGGGATTAAAGAATCGATCGGTCCAAATGAAAGCGGAATTAAGACGAGACAAAGGTGCAAGACTGGCCATGAAAGCTGGGTCGGGTTCTAAATATTCTTTTCAATTCTTCTCACTTCAGCTGGGTCGGGTTCTAAATATTCTTTTCAATTCTTCTCACTTCGTTCTAAGGCTGTAAATAGGGATGTCAAAAAAGCCCGAGCCCGACGGGCCGATCCGATTAGCCCGAAAAAAATAGTGGGTTATGGCCGAAAAATAATAGCCCGAAAGTAAAAAAGCCCGATAGGGCTGGACCGAAAAAAGCCCGAGCCCAATAGGGCTGGCCCGAAAGCCCGGTGGGTTGGCCCGGTGGGTTACCATAAATTATGAATTCATGACATATTTCATTACTCTACTTATAAATTTGATAAATTAGGTTGTGTTTTAAATTATTATTGAGTATTTTAAATTTGTTTTAATAAAAATATAACTTTCATTTTAAATTCTATACGTTTTTTACTTCGGCGCTTGGTGAAAAGTAAAATAAAGATTGACATTCAAAAATATTTTTGTTAAATTCACAATATTTAATAATTTATTTAATTTTTTTATACAAGTATGTGCTAAATTAATAATTATTTTTATATTTATACAATATCAATTTTATTTTTTATACACTTAATGGCCCGGTGGGCTAGCCCGAAACCCGGTGGGTTAGGGTTAGGGTCAAAAAATAATAGCCCGAAAGAAAAAAAACCCGATTAACCCGATCCGAAAAGCCCGCAACCAGATAGGGCTAGCCCGAAACCCGGTGGGTTAGCCCGTTTGACATCCCTAGCTGTAAATGAGTCGGGTTTTTCATTGTTTGTTGTTTGAATCAATCCTACATTCAGTATTCGTGTTTGAAATTTTATGATTCGATCGACTTTGGAAAATAAGACTTCTTTTTGTCGTTTGATATTACGTTCAAGTATGATATTATTCAACTAACAGTACAGAACTATAATATTCGATTAGAAATCAAAATATATAAATATGTAGTTTATATAAAATAATGTACCTAATAAATCTTGTACTCATTGGGGAGTTCAAGTCCTTAATGTATGGTAGCCCATAGCTCCAAGCCCAACCCATTTATTCATGCTAAACAATAGAATCAAATGGTAATGTCAGTTTCAAATAAAATATCGAATCAAATCTTGGAACCAAAGCAAAAGCTAATACGAATTTCGAATTCAATTCGAATCGAACTTCATATTCCCATGATATACAAATTCGAATCCGCGAGTTGTTTCACGAATCCAAATAAAATAGAATGATATTTGATTCGATTCGCTTACAATCACCCTACTTTCGCTCTGTCCTAATATTATTATTGTTATTATTGTTGTTGTTGTGGGCAAATTTCGTAAGCTCGAATTAACTTGTCCAACGGTCTTAACAGGCCAAGGTCGTAAAACGGTCCAATAAGAAAAGCATTTAAGCCCAATTTTATTATTTAGACCTAAAATCTTTCGGTTACATTAGCCACAACGGTCAACATAGTCAAAATGTATGACTTGTCATTAAAATTAAAAACCGAGTCAAAGTATGTTAACTAAGCCACGGAATTAAGTCTGAACGGACCGAGAAAGGCATACGTGAACAAGTAAAGCCAATGAGTGAAACCCTAAGGGGGAGGTTGTCATATACCACTCCGGTCCTAGCTTCTTGACTCATTTGCTTTTTGCAAGGGAATTAAGACGAAAATGTTTAGTGTATAAAGTGTATTTTGTAGGGAATGTAATGTGGTTTATGTATTTAAACATATTTTAGAAACAGAGCATCATATATGCATAAAAACATGTTCTTGTCTGATCTTAAATGAAAGATCGTATAAAGACCTTTAATTTGATATAAAAATCATAAAAATCCGATAACAAACGAGCAAGTTATAATAATTTAAACTTTCAAAATTTAAATTATATTGAACTACGTGCAGAAAAATGAGTGGATGAGATTTAAGTATGGAATGTTAAGTGTAATAAGGGGTTTACTAATTGTACTAATTATACTCTAATTCTTTCCAAAAAAGGAAATGAGTCAACAAACATGGGACGTTCCAAAAAGGAATATGAGTCAAGAAGCTAGGACCAGAGTGGTATATACCAACAGACTAGGTCGAGTTAGTCACGATCTATTCTGCATTCACACTCTCCACTACGCTCTCAACAGACTAGGTCGGATTCTGATGCAGTTCACGGTTTATGTCGGCACGATATCACATCGAATTTTAGAATTAAATCTCAAAATCCATTCTCTTTTAATATTTTAAAATCATGTTTCCTTTTTTGGGATTTATGCTAAGCATAATTATATGTAGAGTGTAGTTAAATCTTTTTATCCAAGAAAATAGCAAGACTCCGATAGTTTTGCAACGAATCCATCTAAAGCGATCACATTTCTTGAAAAAGAGTTTTGAACTTTTAATGTCAGAGCCCTCCTAACGGCTATATTTGCAAATATTGGGAGGTATATATACCCCCTACCCTACGTCTCATTTTAATTGTATTGTTTTTTTTCGATACGAGATTTTAGACGGGTCCACTTAAAAATGTAATGATTAATTTTTTTCATTTTAGAATACAAGATAATTCATGTGGAACAACTCGATTTGGAAAACAGGATAACTGAAATGTTACGTCGAAGAAGGGAGTATGTAGTAGAGAAAATCTAAAGAATTCAAACGTCATCCCATATTATTTGTTGTAAGAAAATCAAAATAATTCTCCACTACATAAAAACTGCTAATAGATACAAATTCAAAAAACAAATAGCAAAAATCAACATTAATTATTAGGACCAATTTGCAACGGAATGAAAAAAAAAATAAAAAATGGATTTTTTGCTACTACTATATTATAATTCATCTTCTTGTGTCATTAAAATTTCCTAATTACGTACATTAATTTAATGTCCCTTTTGAAATACTCCCTCCGTCCACCTATTTCTGACACGCTTTCCTTTTTGGGCCGTCCACCTATTTCTGACACGTTTCCTTTTTTGGAAAGAATTAGCCACTAAGTAGTACAATTAGTAAATCCCTTATTACACTTAACATTCCATACTTAAATCTCATCCACTCATTTTTTCTGCACGTAGTTCGATATAATTTAAATTTCGAAAGTTTAAATTATTATAACTTGCTCGTTTGTTATCGGATTTTTATGATTTTTATATCAAATTAAAGGTCTTTATACGATCTTTCATTTAAGATCAGACAAGAATATGTTTTTATGCATATATGATGCTCTGTTTCTAAAATATGTTTATTCCCTACAAAATACACTTTATACACTACACCCCAAAACACTATACACTTAACACACTAACCACTCCCGTCTTAAAACCCGTGCAAAAAGCAAACGTGTCAGAAATAGGTGGACGGAGGGAGTAATAAATGGTACTCGATCCATCATGCTTTTAGCACTTGGGATTCTCTAGCTAGCTAACCCCACAATTGATTTCTTACTTTCAAAAAAAACTAATGCTATATATCAGCATCTCCGTTCGCCACGCACCAACTCAAATATATGTCTTATTTCTTCATCGATTCGTCTAAAGTCTCATTCTTTCCTATCGAAAACCACGCGTGTTGGTCCCGGTTTGTTAATAGGGAAATACGTAGAGGGGGGGGGGGGGGGGGGGGGGGGGTGAATACGTATTTCAAGTTTTTCAACTTTTTCCCTTTAACTTAGAGTGACAAGTAAAGAGCTCGCTTCAAACTTAAGACCTAGCTGAAGCTAGATCTACAGTACGTAGCTTGCCTGCTTGACCGAAGTAAGGACTTGATCAAGAGGGATCGAGTCTTTACTCGTATATGCGGAAATTCGGTGGGCTAAAATCTTTTCCTAAGTAATTAAAAATCCAAGTTATGTTTGTTTATATGCACGTGCAATGGATAATCAAATACTGTAAAGAGATTAGGGTTAGAGAGATACGACACAGAGATTTATAGTGGTTCGGAGATAAAGCTCCTACGTCCACTTGTTGCACGACGGCAACTGTTCTCTTCACTCAAGAACTTGAAGATTTCGGGTCCTTCAAAAACCTTGGTCGAGATCGGGCTTCACTCGCCTGGATCAAACGACAGACGTAGTGATTACGGGTTCACTACACAAACCTAGACAAGACTGGAAGCTTCACTTGCTTCAGTCGAACACAGACAGGGAGATTGCGGGCTCTCCTTACAGCCTAGCTTCGATCGAGCTTCACACAAACGATGTAGGTGCAAGCTTGGATCTAAACTCTATGATCGAGGCTTCTTCAATCGATGAAAGAAGAGCCTTGGATCGGGACAACCTAACGACGACTCAAAAACCTAACAGACAGAGTTTAGGGTTTTTGGTAGACGAACACACTATGAAGAGCTCTTTACAGTAGATGCAAAGTGTTGGGAACCCCTTGCAGTTTGATTTTGATGATGTTTATCGAAACCACACTTAGGCATATTTTACTTGTTTAGGGTCAAGGCCGATAGATCGACCTGCTACCTGTTAGTGCAGGTCGATACCCTCTAAAGTTTAGAATCAAGTTCGATCCACCCTGTAAGAGAAAGGTCGATGTATCGACCTGCCTCAATTGGATCGAGCTGGATCATCAGCCTGTCTATCGACCTCCCCTATCAAGCTTCCAGCCTGCACTGCCTTAGAAGATTTCAAGAGCTGGATTATCAATCAAGGTCGATGCTCCGCCTTCATGGAGCGTCACGACCTGATCCTTGCCACGTCGTGTGCCAGCAAGGACGAATATTCCCAACGGCTAGAAGTGAGTCAGCTTCCAACGGCTAGTGCCACGTCAGCCTGACTCCAACGGCTAGTTTTTCAAAACTGCCTATAAATACTTCAGCCATTTTCGGATTCAAGCACGGGAAACACAAGCTATCAACGCCATATCTCTGCCCAAATCTCTCTCAAAGTTCATATCCATTCAAGTGTTCGAATCCGATTAGTTTCCCAAACACTTGACAAAGAGAGGTTTCCGATTCCGAAAAACACCACAACGACGAAGCGTTCACTGCTGCTTGTCGTTGGTCCAACAACTTCTTCTCCGACAAGTTCGAAGTTAGAAAGTTTGTTTGTGTTCTTCGCCATTGTAGAGTTTAGTCAAGCTCTGTAATTAGCGAAAGGTTGTTTGTACGTTTCAGTACGAAGGTTGTAAGGGTCACGACCCATAACTCGTGTCTAGATATTTTCAGGTTAGATTGTATCTAGAACTGATACTCAGTCAGTATAAATAAGAGAGAGGTTGAATCCAAAGGTAAAGGGATTCTCAGGTCGAGTCCACCTGACGTGGATGTAGGAGGGTTTCTCCGAACCACGATATATCGCGGTGTCTCTCTCTCTCTCTCTTTATTTATCGCCCTTATATTTTCTTATCAAACTGACGAGCATCAACCTGCATATCACGCATCAACCTGCTATCTACTTTCAGCCTTAAGATTTTTCAAAGAGTAAATCAACCTCCACCAACTTCCGCATTAACAACAGTTTGATAAATCAAGCTTGATACCATACGAGCTTGATAGATCAAACTGCCTCTGATAAAGATCGACCTTGACAATCGACCTTTAGATCGACCTGATTTTCAAAAGTCAAAAACGGTTGGTTATTGGTGTATTCCCCCCCCCCCCCCCCCATACACCAATTACTCTTTCCCGGGACCAACACAAAGTAGGCTAGAGCTCTCCTTCTAAGCTTGAATATTTGAAGTGGGCTTAGACTCTAAGTGTGAAGGTTGTGAAGACGAGTTCCGATGAACTGGAAACTCGGAGAACACTTGAAAACAAAGACTCGAAGATGGCTTAGAAAGCTTGGGAGTGTTTGTTCGCTGTGGGCGCTCGAATGCTCAAGTAGTGTTCTACTTCTTCACGTCTTGGTCCTTCACTATTTATAGGCGGAGAGATTGGCGAGATCTGTTGCTTGGTTGGTGGCCTTGTCCCTCCTCCTCTCGACAGTACTTGCGCAGGCGGATGCTTTTACAGACGTGCCAGTTTGTCTGTTTGCCAAAAATGGCTAACTTACAAACCTAACAGTAACTGGAGCGAGCCAGTACTGTTGCGGCGCCTTTGTCGGCCTGGCAGTCAACTCCTCTGCCCCACTCCTCTTCCCCCATACACCAATTCATCTTTCCCGGGACCAACAAGTGGTATCAGAGCAGTGGTTCTTTTGACCGCTGCTTTGCATACTAAAAGTTCTTTATCAAACTTTTGGTCATTTTGAACCGATCCTTAGAAAAATCTTTTCATTCATTTCATATCATACTATCTGCTATGGAGGCTTCTCTTCTCAGGGTTTGTGAAGACTTCTCCATACAAGGCTATGAAGACTGGAGCTTCAGAATCAAGATGTGTCTCAAGGCACATCATGTCCTCATGTGGGATATTATCGAGAATGGCCCCTCCCCCATTTATGCAGCGAAGATTATTGTGGATGGAACATCCCCCGGGGAGGCTACATACGAGAAAGTCCTCAAAAACCCTCGCGACTACTCAACCGAGGAAAGGAAGGAGGCCGGCCTCGATGATTACGCAAAGGGACTCATCTCCAGCACCGTGAAGGGCGTCTACCTGGCCAAGATCCGAAATCTTGAAACGGCCAAAGAAATGTGGGACACCCTCCGGTCCATCAGCCTTGGCTCAGAGGAAATGAAGGAGAACAAGTTGTCCATGGCGTGCAGCAAGTTCGATGACTTCAAGATGGCTTCGGGTGAAACCATCGAAGCAATGAAAATTCGCTTCACCGAGATTATTCTCGAAGTCGCTGCAATCAACCCGTACAAATATACGCAGCGCGAGAAGAATCTCAAAGTTATACGTGCTCTTCCCGCAAATTGGCACGTATACGCCGCCATGCATCCAGCCCGTTCGGATTTCAATTCTCTCACCACCGAAGATCTTTTCGACATTCTTGTCGGAAATGAATACGAGATGATCCGCATCCATGGATCAACACAGCCTTCCACCAGCAAGAAGGCTGATTAAAAGAACAATAAGGAGGTAGCTTTCAAGGCCGACTCAGCCTCAGCTGCTACCCCAAGTCCGATTGACGAATCCATCGTCAAGAAGTTCGAGAAGATGACTCTTGACTATGTTCTAGCTGCTAGGAGAAATGAAAAGCTCCTAGGGAAGGTTGTCAAATACAAAAAGTTCTATCGTGACAATAAGCGAAACTTCTCAAACCGCAACCACGACCGCCCTGACAAAAAGGGAGAAGGTAAACCCTCATCCTTCAATTCTTCTAACACACCCGAGAGTGGTTGTTTCAATTGTGGCAGGCCAGGTCACTACAAGACCGACTGTCCAGATCTTACCAAGGCAGAGAGAGACGAGCTCCTTGCAAAGCGCGATAAGAAGCTTAAAGATCAACGAGCTGCCATGATCGCCGAAGAAACAAAGGAAGCTCACCTCTCTGACAGTTCGTCAAGTGATGACGAAGGTTACATCGCTTTCGACGAAAGTGATGATGAAGAATGTTTCGTTGGAAAGCACCAACAAAACGAGGGATCTTCAAAGGTAGATCCTCAACCCATTTCACTTTCTTTTTCTGACGATGATTGTGCAGAAGAAGGTGATGAAGACCTATCCGAGGCTGTGTCTTGGGAAGAAATCAAGAAACAGCTCGATGACTATGCCGACCTCGTGGATACACTCAAAGAGGTCGTTGAAGATAATGCTGAGCTTATGGACAAAAATGAAAAATACAAGCTAGCATTAGAAGAAAGATTTTCTCCCTACGATGAAGAAAAGGAAAGGGAGATCGAAACTCTAAAGTCAAAGGTTGAAGAATTGACTTTACGGGTCAAGGAGTTCGATACCAGGGAGCTCGAGAAGGACGAGTCCCTCAAGACCAAAGATGCCGAAATACACAGCCTTACCTCAAAATTGGCTGACTTGGTAATTCGACACGAACTCCTCGTGAAAAAGGAAGAAAAACTTCAACTCACTTTGAGTCAGTTGAAGAAAAGTGGAAAGAAGCTGGAAGAAGTTCAATCCATACAACGCAATCCGCGCGATCACTCTGGCATTGGATTTAATGGAAAATCCAAGGAAAGCAAGGATAAAGATTGCAAGATCACGTTCGTGAAGGCGCAGTCGAAGTCAAAGAGTGTTCGGAAAGCTCATCAAGCTCTTCCAGACAAGCTGGTCCAGCTGAAGAATCCAGTTCGACAGCCCCAAGCCATTCTTGTAAAGCAACACAAGAAGGAACAACCTGTTCCTCAAAAGAAAGAAAGTCGACCTGCCCCCTCTCATCAAAAGCAGGCTGTCCATCCAGGGCGATACCAAGGCCAGTACTATCAAAAGCCGTATCACCCTCAGTTTTTCTATCCTGCTCATCAAGGTTGTCACTGCCACTATCCTCAACGGTCTAACTATCAAGACTGGTAGTATCAATCTGGCTTTCATGATGAGCAGTTCTATCAGCCTCGATGTTCTCGCTCAAAGAAATCCAAGGCTCCCAAGCCCAAGACCGCCACTGCCTCATCCTCAGCCTCGGATAGAAGCAGACCGGCAAAACACATTTGGGTCCCAAAGGCCGTTCCCGCAACCGATGTAGCACCCAATCTCAAGTGGGTTGCTAAGTTTAACTAATTGCAGGTCGGGAAGGCTCAAAGAAGGAGCCAAGCAGCTCGTGGAGCTGTATGGATCATTGATAGTGGATGCTCAAAGCACATGACGTGTGACAAAACGCTACTATCAAACTATCAAGAACGAGACGGGGCCACTTGTAACCTTTGGAGGAAGTTCTAAGGGACTCACGAGAGGCCAGGGCGATCTAAAAGTTGGTAAAACAACTATTTCTAACGTCTCTTATGTTGAAGGTCTTAATCATAACCTATTCTCTGTGTCGCAATTCTGCTCGAGTGGTAAACGAGTAGAATTCACCGCTAACAAATGTCTCGTGAAAAATGAGGAAGGAGAAACCCTTCTTACCGGAATTTTGCAGGATAGACTCTATATTGTTCAATGGACAGATTGGATAGAGACCTGCCTGGTCACAAAGGTTGATTCCGAGACAAGCTGGCTATGGCACAAGAGGTTGAGTCACTTGAACTTCAAGGCCATCAACAAGCTCGCACGCAACAAGCTGGTGAACGACCTGCCAGATCAAGTCTTCGATCGTGATCACATCTGCAGAGCCTGTCAAGCTGGAAAGCAAACAAGATCATCCTTTCCAAGCGTGACGGCACAAACATCAAATCGAATTCTTGAGCTTCTCCATCTCGACCTCTTCGGTCCAGTCACTCCCTTGAGTATAAACGGTAGAAAATACGCTCTCGTTGTTATAGATGATTATTCTAGATTTACGTGGGTTATTTTCATGTACAAAAAGAAGGAGACTTTGGAGAAGCTACCTGCGCTGCTGAGCAAACTGTGCAATCAAAAGGAGAAATCCATTATCTCCATTCGATCTGATCGAGGCACCGAATTCATCAATGCCATGATCGAGGAATATTGCACAAAGAGTGGGATTCATCATCAAACCTCAGCAGCTCGTACACCTCAACAAAATGGCGTAGTGGAACGCCGTAACAGGTCGCTGAAGGAAGCAGCTCGTACCATGTTGGATGAAACCAATCTTCCAAAGAAGTTTTGGGCAGAGGCCGTTAACACAGCCTGCTATACCCAAAACAGGTCGATCATCACGACCCGACATGGAAAGACTCCATACGAGCTGTGGAACAATAAGCTCCCCAGGTTAAAGTATTTTAAAGCTTTTGGGTGCTTGTGTTACATTCATAACAATGGGAAATCCCAATTAAAAACTTTTGATAGCAAGGCCGATCCAGGAGTATTTTTAGGATACTCAGAGGTTAGCAAAGCTTATAGAGTCTTTAATAAGAAAACCCTAGTTGTGGAGGTAACACCTCATGTTGTGTTTGATGAATCTACTTGTCTGTACAGAGAATCAAGTACAGGTACAGAACAGCCCGCTGCTAACAGGCCGTCTAACTCCCCCATTGACGACCTGCTAGTATGGACTCCAAATGATTTGGAGGAAGAGGATCAATCTGATCCTTGGGTCACACAGCAAGGGGGAAGTGATGCAAATGATACTTTGAGCTGTAATACATCAGCTGGACTTAACCAAGCTGATCCCCCTCCCTCAGTCCCCCAGACTGATGTTGTTCACGACCTTACATCCCAAATCGAGCAGCTCGATAACACTATGGAGCAGCTCAACATCCAAGCCGAACAGCAGCCTGATCAACAGCCCGAGCAACAGCATGTGCCCACTGATCAACCTTCAACTCACCCGGAGTTTGACGAACCCATTAATGAGCCCGAGCCAATCATTTCAAATGAAGAAAGAGCTCGACGCAGACGTTGGATCGATGCTCATCCAAAAGAACTCATTGTTGGGAACCCAAACCAAGGAGTACGAACGAGAAGGACGATTGGTGAAAGCGCACTACTAAGCTTCTATCTCTCTCGAATTGAACCCAAGGATGCTATTGAAGCTCTTCAAGATGCTGACTGGATTCAAGCCATGCAAGAAGAACTCAATGAATTCAAAAGAAATGAAGTATGGTCTCTAGTGGATCGTCCTTATCATCAGGGCGTCATTGGAGTCAAATGGGTTTACAAGAACAAGAGAGATGAATCTGGAGAAGTTGTCAGAAATAAAGCCCGATTGGTAGCAAAGGGTTACTGTCAACAAGAAGGAATCGATTATGATGAGACGTTTGCCCCCGTTGCAAGATTAGAAGCTATAAGGCTGTTTCTAGCTTATGCCGCTCATCAACGATTCAAAGTCTACCAGATGGATGTTAAAAGTGCGTTCCTCAATGGTGTTCTTGAAGAAGAAGTCTATGTGGAACAGCCTCCTGGATTCGAGGAGGGTGATTCAAGCAAAGTCTACAAACTGCACAAGGCCGTCTACGGTCTTAAGCAAGCTCCTCGAGCTTGGTATGAGACGCTGTCATCCTTCCTCATCGAATCAGGATTCAAGCGTGGTTCAGTCGACAAGACGCTATTCACTATCAAAGTGAATGAACATATCCTTTTAGTACAAATTTATGTTGATGATATCATTTTTTGATCTAAATCTCCCATTTTGTGCGAAAAATTTGGTAACCTCATGACTGAAAAATATAAAATGTCTATGATGGGGGAAATGAATTTCTTTCTAGGGTTGCAGGTCAAGCAGTCCGATGAAGGAATCTTCATTAGCCAAACAAAGTACGCACACGAGCTGGTTGACAAGTTTGGTGTCAAAGACAGCAAGCCTGTCAAAATACCAATGCTCTCTGGTGGGAAGATCGACCCGGATCCCAAAGGAAAACCTGCCAACATAACACAGTACAGGGGTATAATTGGTTCATTACTTTATCTAACTGCTAGTCGACCTGACATCACTTTTGCAGTTGGAGTGTGTGCTCGATTTCAAGCTAATCCGAAGGAATCTCACTTGGAAGCAGCAAAGAAAATTCTTCGTTACATCAAAGGGACCACAAATCTAGGTCTTTGGTATCCCTGTGATGATAATTTGCAACTTACAGGTTATTCAGATTCTGATCATGCAGGGTGAAAGCTCGATAGGAAATCTACCTCGGGTACTTGCCATTTTCTCGGAAACAAGCTGATATCATGGTTTTCAAAGAAGCAAACTTCAGTAGCCACCTCCACCACAGAGGCCGAGTACATGGCCGCAGGGAGTTGTTGTGCACAAATTCTGTGGATCAAACAACAACTTAAGGATTATGAAGTTGAAGTCAGTGAAGTTCCTATATTCTGCGACAGCTCGAGTGCCATCGCCATTACTCAGAATCCAGTTCTTCATTCAAGATGCAAACACGTGGATATTCGACATCACTTTATTCGTGATCACGTGGAAAAGAAGAATGTGATTATTGAGAAGATACACACTGACATTCAACGAGCAGATATTCTAACCAAACCCCTAGCCGAAGAAAGATTCAAGATGCTATGTGGAAAGCTAGGGTTATTGAATGTTGAGTCATCAGACCGTGCATAATTTAACAGTCCGTTACCAGACGAACAGGCTGCTTCAGTCAACAGGCCGTTTTCTCTCTTTCCCGGGACCAAACGGAACCAACAAGACAAGCAGGCCGTTCGTGATCTACGCAGGCCGATTTCCTCCCAACAGACCGGTTCTAAGTAATCAGGCCGATGTTAAGGGGAAACAGGCCGTCAAATACTCAACAGGCCGACACCATTCAACAGGCCGTTACCATTTGAACAGGTCGTTTGTCAGGCCGTTATCTTCAAACAGGCCGAATGCGACGACATTGAAGTACAGGCCGATTCAAATGACAGACCGTTCTTCATTACCAGGTCGTCGTCTGGATCAACAGATCGACCTGTATTCCTCAATTGAGGGGGAACACTTGTCCAAAGTGATCCATCATTTGAGGGGGAACAAAGTCCGATATCATAAGTCCAGGCAGTTTCACTTCGCCAGGCCGATATCTTAAGTCCAGGCAGTTTCAACTCTCCAGGCCGATATCACAAGGCCAGGCCGTTCTCCGTCACAAGGCCGATATCATCAGACCGATATCAACCTGAATGCAACTGCATTTATGAAGGGAAAATCAAAAGGGCAGTATCACCCTTTTGTCCTATGACTTCCTTAATACGCATTGATTTCTTCATTTATTAATGTTATTTATTTCTCAATGTGTTTCATTATTTAAGGGTCTGATAATTTGCAGAAAATGAGGAAAAAGGGAGTAATGATTACCATTTTTGTAAAACATCCAGTCAAGTGTCAAATATTGACACATTGACCGAGGCTGCATTTAATTCCCTGCCGTCTCTCTGAAAAAGTGCAAGTTATCTCGCACGTTTTCAATATCTCACGCGCGAATGTGTAACGTTTCACATTTCACGCGCACCCATCGTGTGGATGAGAATTAAAGAGAGATTTTCACCTTTTAAAATTCGAACAATCACAACCGTTCGAAAATTCTATATATATGGCATGCAGTTTTCTCTCAAACTTTACTTACTCACATCATCTTCTTCGAAAAACCTAATTTTTCTCTCTGCAAAAATTCAACCGCCGCCGTCGTGTTTATTTTTCAACTGCTGGTTCTCACTCGTTGCACAAAGATTTCACCGTGGTTTGTGCTTTTCTCTGCTTTTAATCTCATTTTTAAGTATCTGTTACTTATCTATCTATCTCGTTGCAGAAAACCAGCATCCATGGCACAAACATCAACCTCCGGTCGAAAGGAAATGCAGTGGGTTGAAATCGAAGACTTCTTGAAGGCTCGCATCAAATTCGAGCCCTACATGGTGCGCGATAACTTCGGTTTTCGTGATCTTGACTCCATGTTTGCCTTGGTGGAGAAATGCTTTCCATTCCACCAAATCATCTCCACCCGGCCGGCGAAAAGTCTCCCCAAGATTGTATCTGCCTTCTTCTACAACTGGAACGAGGGTGATTCTGTGTCTTCCCACACAGTCTCCCTCGGAACCCAGAACGTCATGCACACCATCAATGTTCTTGACGCCGTTAAGTCCGCCTTCGGTATTAGGGATGGAGGGACGATGTAGCTCTCCGAAATCTCTCGGGATCAACTGCAGCAGGTTGCAGACCGAGTATTGATTGAGCAAAGGCAGTACGTGGCGACATCCTTCAAGAGGAACGAGCTGCGTCCCAAATTCCGCCTCCTAATGGACTTCGTGCAGAAGTGCTTTCTAGGGCACATCGGGAATTACGACCAGGTCACCCCTTTCAAGTTTCAGATCTTGACGGCCGTAATCCTCGACCTGCCCATTAGTTGGCCAAGTTAATGGTCTCCCTGCTCTGGGATGAGGCCAGGCTGATTGTGTGCGAATCAGAGGGAGAGGCCGTGGTGAAGGTATCTCTCCACAATAATAAACCGCTTCGCCTTGGGACGAAGGGCACCTGCATCATCATTTCCTTCTTCAAAAATAGGAAATGGTCCAATGAGCCGGCCTTCCCCCCTCTGTTTATTCCGAAAGATCTCCACCAGCTGGAAATGGCGATTGGGGTGGCGCCGCAGATTTATTATAACTCCCCAGACAATGTCAGGGTGCACCTCGCCAAGTGCGGCGAATCCAAGGTCGGTTGGAGAATTCCACCTCGGGGAAGTGTTGGAAGATTTGGCCAAGGTCGATGAGCGAGTATCCAATCTGACTTCTTCAGTCTCCAACTCGGCATCGGCCTCCAACAAGCAAATCAACGCCATTCACGGCACCATCTTCTCCCTTCTCAATGGTCAACAGGAGTTGAAGGATGCCGTGACCAAGCTGCAGGAGGAGGATGCGACTCTTCTTTCCCTCATCAAAGCCCTTTCTGATAATGTCGAAAAGGGAGAAGAAGAAAGAGCCGCCGCCGCCGCGAAGAAGAAGAAGCCTCACAAATCCAAAATTCCTTCAACTTCCGTGGCTCCTCCTCCGCCTCCTCAAAAGAAGCCTTCCTCCCAGGTTGTCTCCTCCCAGGTCGTTGCCTCCAAGGCCGTTGCCTCCCAGGCCAATCCAATTTCTCTTCTTGGTGCTGCCGAGGCCGCCGCAGCCAAAGCCCGTCTGGCCAAGCATTCTGAACTTATTTCTGCCATGATTCTGGCCGGGGCGACGCAGGAGCAGTCCGTTGATCATGAGGAGCAAAAGCGCTTCATTGCCAAGCGCCGGGCTGATGAAGCAAGGAAGAAAAGGGAGATGGACTGGATCAGCCAGTCCGCCCTGGTTTTGAATGCTGGAGTCCAGCAGCAGGTCGTTGAATGGCTCGACGAATCGCAGAACAACCTGCTGCGGGAGCTCAACAGTTGCTTCATCCTGCTTCACTATTGGATCAAGGACCCCTCACTTCCTGCCGATGCCGATGATGCCTATGCAGCCTACATGCTCAAATTCCCTTACCAAGACTTCATTGGTGAGCTAAGGAAAAAGGCTGCAGAGGCCGGTGTGATGATAAGGGCCCCTGCTCAGCAATATTTCGCGCCCTTACTCCTAGGTGATTCGGGATACTTGGATTATTCCCGAATCGACCAATACATCGCACAGACTGCCATCGGCCTGGGCGTAAATGTTTCAAATTCCGATCCCGACTTCCGCCGAATCAGGGATGGAATTTATGCAAGTATGCAGTCGAAGTCGAGGGAGCAGGTCCAGGAGGAAAGAATTGCAGCCCGTGCCAAGATCTAGCAGATGTAGTTAGATGATTTTGTAATTTTTTGTTATTCATTTATGCTCTCAGCCTGTTGTAAATTCTCTATGTACTTTGCTATCGAGCTGAATGAAGCAAAAATCATCTTTCGTCCTGACGACAATATCTCTTTGTCCAGGCAAACTGCCTTTACTGCTTTATTTATTTATGTCATTATCTGCCTTCTTATAATTCCTTATCAACCTTCATGATTAAAAATTATCAAGCTCTGATACCATCTTTCAGTGTTTAATCTCTTAGGAATTATTTGTAAGGTGTTTGGTTTCGACATCATCAAAAAGGGGGAAATTGTTGGGAACCCCTTGCAGTTTGATTTTGATGATGTTTATCGAAACCACACTTAGGCATATTTTACTTGTTTAGGGTCAAGGCCGATAGATCGACCTGCTACCTGTTAGTGCAGGTCGATACCCTCTAAAGTTTAGAATCAAGTTCGATCCACCCTGTAAGAGAAAGGTCGATGTATCGACCTGCCTCAATTGGATCGAGCTGGATCATCAGCCTGTCTATCGACCTCCCCTATCAAGCTTCCAGCCTGCACTGCCTTAGAAGATTTCAAGAGCTGGATTATCAATCAAGGTCGATGCTCCGCCTTCATGGAGCGTCACGACCTGATCCTTGCCACGTCGTGTGCCAGCAAGGACGAATATTCCCAACGGCTAGAAGTGAGTCAGCTTCCAACGGCTAGTGCCACGTCAGCCCGACTCCAACGGCTAGTTTTTCAAAACTGCCTATAAATACTTCAGCCATTTTCGGATTCAAGCACGGGAAACACAAGCTATCAACGCCATATCTCTGCCCAAATCTCTCTCAAAGTTCATATCCATTCAAGTGTTCGAAATCCGATTAGTTTTCCAAACACTTGACAAAGAGAGGTTTCCGATTCCGAAAAACACCACAACGACGAAGCGTTCACTGCTGCTTGTCGTTGGTCCAACAACTTCTTCTCCGACAAGTTCGAAGTTAGAAAGTTTGTTTGTGTTCTTCGCCATTGTAGAGTTTAGTCAAGCTCTGTAATTAGCGAAAGGTTGTTTGTACGTTTCAGTACGAAGGTTGTAAGGGTCACGACCCATAACTCGTGTCTAGATATTTTCAGGTTAGATTGTATCTAGAACTGATACTCAGTCAGTATAAATAAGAGAGACGTTGAATCCAAAGGTAAAGGGATTCTCAGGTCGAGTCGACCTGACGTGGATGTAGAAGGGTTTCTCCGAACCACGATATATCGCGGTGTCTCTCTCTCTCTCTCTCTTTATTTATCGCCCTTATATTTTCTTATCAAACTGACGAGCATCAACCTGCATATCACGCATCAACCTGCTATCTACTTTCAGCCTTAAGATTTTTCAAAGAGTAAATCAACCTCCACCAACTTCCGCATTAACAACAGTTTGATAAATCAAGCTTGATACCATACGAGCTTGATAGATCAAACTGCCTCTGATAAAGATCGACCTTTAGATCGACCTGATTTTCAAAAGTCAAAAACGGTTGGTTATTGGTGTATTCTCCCCCCCCCCCCCATACACCAATTACTCTTTCCCGGGACCAACACAAAGTAGGCTAGAGCTCTCCTTCTAAGCTTGAATATTTGAAGTGGGCTTAGACTCTAAGTGTGAAGGTTGTGAAGACGAGTTTCGATGAACTGGAAACTCGGAGAACACTTGAAAACAAAGACTCGAAGATGGCTTAGAAAGCTTGGGAGTGTTTGTTCGCTGTGGGCGCTCGAATGCTCAAGTAGTGTTCTACTTCTTCACGTCTTGGTCCTTCACTATTTATAGGCGGAGAGATTGGCGAGATCCGTTGCTTGGTTGGTGGCCTTGTCCCTCCTCCTCTCGACAGTACTTGCGCAGGCGGATGCTTTTACAGACGTGCCAGTTTGTCTGTTTGCCAAAAATGGCTAACTTACAAACCTAACAGTAACTGGAGCGAGCCAGTACTGTTGCGGCGCCTTTGTCGGCCTGGCAGTCAACTCCTCTGCCCCACTCCTCTTTCGACACGTGGAGATCTTGTAATTAATGCTACGATCTCCTGTTGACTGGAGTTCAAAATATGGGCGGGAGTCGCGCTGTCGCTTTCAGGTAGGTAGTGGCTCGCTTCGCTTTGAAGTTGTAGCGTCCGCTTTAGTTGAGTCACTTCGTAGTCATTCTGTAGTGAGCCGCTTCGGGAGATAAAGTTCCCTAGTGACTGCTTCGAAAATAGCTGACTAGAGTTGACTAGCTTTGACTTTACACTGCAGCGCTTGCTTCGCTTCGCTTTGGCTTTGAACTGTAGCGTTCGCTTCGCTTCGCTTTAGCAGACTCACTTCGAATCTACTGTAGCGATCGCTTCGCTACACTGTTCTTCGGCACGCTTCACTTCAGTTTGCTAGACTTGCTTCGCTTTAAAAAAAACACACTCAAGCGAGTGGCCTTCACTTGAACTTTTGAAGCCTATAATCTAAGCAAAATAAAGAGTCATCCTAACAGAGTAGGCTTAGAAAAATTCTAACCTATTAACTACATCAAAATGGGTCGCTTGGGAATAGAACACTTGGGGTTTTGGGATCAAATCAAAACAATAGAATATCCCTTATAGGTTTCCCCTTAATATGTTGTTCTTAACAATTCCCAACAACGCGCATTTCGCCATTTGCACAACACCAAGATGACACAAGTCCTAATCTCTTCTCAAAAATTTCCTTCCCCAACATATACTAATTATATATTGTTCCCTATGTGCATTATGTTCCACTCGACACGTGACAAGCATGTTACTACACTCAGTTCGTCTCATCGATCTTCATATATTTGACCAAATTACGAGAGGTCTTGATACATTTGACTCATAGACTTTCAGTCAAATGGATCATGACCAGCGAAACGATGGAAATACTTAGTAACTATATAAGTTTTAATGTGTATATATGTTGAAGTAAATTGAAACCGCATTTGGAGATCCAACAACTAACACAATTCCATCAAAACTTCTCAACTACTAACTAATAAGCTCAACAAATTAAAACTAAAATTAACTCTTAGACCCTAAAATTAATAGGTCGACCTAGCTAGCTACAAATCTTAGCATTAGCATAATACCTCAAGTTTGAAAGGGAAAAGATATACAAACTACAACTAATTAATTAAGCAACACCTCCATTATTGCATAGATTATTACTTATTCAAGGACACGTATTGAAAGTAGCCACAAATAGGGAAGCCATGCATCATCACTATACTGCATTATTGTAGTTGCTTCCTGCAACCCTACTCGCCGCCTTCATCACCGTGGAACGGTGCTTATCTAATCACTATCACATCAGTCGTGAGCACATCAAGATTTCAGTCGTTGAATATGTGAAGCACCACAAAAGTGGTTGGTATATAGTTAAAGAAATGGTTTGAAATATTCAAAATATAGTCATATACCTAGTTAAATTTTCTCTATTTGATTAATTAAAGTTAATCGATTATCATGATTTGACCAATTACTATGTTACATGCACCTAAGGTAAATCGTGTGATATCATCTAATTTAGAGGAAGTATATAATAATCCCTCCTAAAAAAAAGAAACATATTAAAATGTAGTGTTACACATTTTTGCCAGTTTGGATCCTCTATTGTCTATCGATGTAATATCCTCTATTTCATTCGTAGATAATTGACAAGTGACATAACAAATACTTTACAATTTAAGATTAAGTATGGAAATATATACCCTAATTAACCATTTTAAATTCTTAAACCCTAAAATTTGTCACACGTCAATTATCTACGAATGTAACAGAGTATATCACACTGGTAGACAATAGACGATCTCATTCGCTGCCGCCGAGAGAATTGAATTAATTAAACCATATAATATGAGATTAATTGCTAAATTTCACAATTTATTATAAAAACTTTAGAATTTTCCTATATAATAATATAAGAGAACAAGCTCCAACTCTTTTCAAATTAATTAATTTAAGAATAATTAATTCATGTTCATTGTTCACACACCCACACACAATGTATCGGTCGTTTGATAAATACAGAAGGTGAAATAAAAGGGCAATAATAGAGGAGGAATTTAAGCACTTATACAGTACAAGAAACAAAAACAGTTGTATATTAATTAATGCCCTATCTAAATCCATGCATCAACAAATAATTCAACAAAAATTCATAAAAACTTACTAAACCTTAAAATATCATGTAACATTACAACTTATATTTCATTTCACATGATACACATTACAAAATATATCATCGAAAACGACAACAATACGTGATCGGTGAAATTAAATACGAGACGTAATGCGACGAAAATGACCGACGACAACTAAAACTCTACCTAAGTAGTTAATTAATTAAACAAAGTGTAATTAATTAACCATGCATGACAGTGGAGCTAATTGAAAACCCTCAAACCCTAAAAACCACCTAATGAAGTTAGGTCGACCTATCTCTCACCATTCTATTAGAGCATAACACATCTTCATAAGTTTGGAAGAAGGAAAAAAAAAGGGGGAAAATATACAAATTAAAAACAAAACAACAACTAAATTAACTAAGCCTCATGATCACCTCCTTCTCTCTTTTCTCCATACTTGAATGAATTAAGGGCAAGAGGGCATTGAAGTAGCCCAGTAGGGAGGCATCATTATTGTAGTCGTCCATGTTCATCGGGTAGTTGCATTCCGCCATGTGCTGAAGGTTGCTAGCCGCGGCCGCCATTGCTGCAGCCGGAGCTGCAGCCGGGGACGGGTGGTGCTTGTCGGAGCTAGGGATCGACGTGCTCTCCACGGTTTCTTCTCCGGAGATGTCTGTGTAGCCGGTTGATACTTGATTCTTGGCCACTTGATCCTTCAGGATTGCCCTCAGTGCCATGACCTAAAATTCCATTTTCAACTCAATTTTTAATTCCTTTTTTTTATATATATTAATTTATGCCTGCAAAAATACTAGGTTTTTCTTGGTATGTAAACATGCATTCAATTTCTCATTTAATAACAATTTATGTACATTATACCAAAACACACACACTATAAATATAGAGGGTGAAAAAAGCAATAATAGAGGGAAACGCAGTAACGCACAAGAAGCAAAAGACAGTTGAATTAATTAATGCCGTATCTAAATTCTAATCCAAATAATAATATGTATGAAGAAAGAATTATAATTTCAAATTTTTGAATTTTTTTTTTATTGAAAAAAATGCAGTATGTAACGTACCTCCTGTTGAAGCTTCTGCTTATCCCTAGAAACGGCGTCGTACTCCTGCTTAAGCGCGTCGTACAAGCGCTCGAGCTGCTTGCCCTTCCAGCGAGCCCTACGGTTCTGGAACCAGACGGCTATCTGACGTGGCTGAAGCCCTAGCTCCTTAGCCAGCTTCATTTTCCGGTCCGGGTCGAGCTTTATCTCCTCTTGGAAGCTGTTCTCGAGCAGCTCGAGCTGCTCGTTGCTCAGCCGCTTCTTCTTCGGGTCTAACCCTAGATTGTTCAGGCTCTTGTCCATCATCGATGGCAGCATCGACTGCTGCTTCATGTCTAGTAATCATACCAAAAACAATACTCAAGAATTAGAAAGAAAGAAATATCAAAGAATTATGTGAAGAAACCCTTTTCTTCAATTCACTAGAAAAAAAAATTAGGTCTTCAATTCTTCAATGAGATGAAATTAAGGGAAAGAAACAAATATTGAAAAATTTGGAAGTAAACATAAGTTGAGATGAAGATTATGATTTTCTTGGTTAGTTTCTTGAGCTATTGTACATGTGAAGAAAAACCCTATCTTTTACTGCAAGAAATCAATCAAAACCTAAAAGCAAATTAATTACTACTAGTTATTTAGGGTTTAGGGCATAACTTAAAATTAATCTCATTATTTTTTACCTTTTTTCTCTTTTGCAATGCATTTTATGTTGGATTGGCCTACAAATGGTTGCTCGATTCATTTTACGCAATGCGAAAAATCATACTAATGTGTATGAATGAAAGAGACAGAGAAAGAAAGATGAATAAGATGATATATGGACATGAATATGCATACCTGGGAACTGGTCGAAAGTGCAGTTGTAGAGAAAGTTGAAATTAGAGGTGTCTGAAGTCCGAGGAACGAAAGGCATTCGAAGGTTACCGTTCCAATCCATCTTTTGATCTTCTTCTTCGTCTTCTTCTTTCTCTCTAGCTAACTCACAGAGAACTGAAGGAACTAGGTATTGTTTTTCAAGGTGATCTCTTTTTTTAGCTTTTTGGGAGAAGTGTTGTGGCTTTATTTCTTGTCTCTGTGGCTTCTACATTATTAGGTCACAAGTGAGGAATATATATATGCACTAGCTAAGCTACCACTGTGTTTACTGTGTGAGAGGGAGAGAGAGAGAGAGAGAGATCTAATGGTCCCGGGTAGTACCATGCTTCATCATACTCACGTCTCTCTCTCTCTCTCTCTTTCTCTCTCTCTATATATATAATACCAACAATTAGGAATATAGAATTTTTTGTTTACAATTCAAAAGGGGAAATCAGGATAATTTATGCATGGAAAGGGTTTAATTAGTTTAGTGATAATTAGATTGGCGTTTGGCTATGATCAAACATGTCAATTTGTGTAGTCTACAATATCGAGACTGTGTCTATCAGCAACCGACTTCGATTTCTTATATTTTTCCACTACATTCTAGTGTGGGTGTAATCTAGTCGAGTTAAACCTAAGCTCTGGCTTAACTCAAGCCAAGCTCGAGCTAGCTCTTACGCTTACGTTTCGCAAGTTTTGGAAAGAAATTTTGGTACATTTAGCATTGACATATTTAACACACATGAAAAACACTTTTCGTTGTTTCAATTTCAAATTGGTTTCTCTTAACGAGCCTTTTCATAAGGTGATAAAAAGTTGTCTACCAAAACTATCATACATCTAACTAAACAAATTACGGAAGATAGAGGAAACTATGAGAAATGTAATTAAGTTGTGACATCTCACAACGAATAAGTAATGTCAACACAGTATAAGTATATATGAGCTTAATGGACTTGTTCTCATGCAACTTGGTTAACAATTATAACAAAGCGAAAGCGGATGACAAGTAGTTGTAAGTAGACCCGTTAAACCACCGTAGCGTAGTGGGCTTCATATCAGAATTTGTGATTTTGGTATGATCTACAACTTAATGTACATGATGAGCGTACAATTTGAAATTTAAATAGAAGCATGACTGCACTATATGTGTTGTAATGGGTACAAATTACCCTCTCTATTCCAAACGTATTTTAAATGTGTGAAGCATAAAATAATAATAAAACAATTTAACTCGTTGGTATAAAGAGAGTATTAGTTAACCACTAAAAATCCAGTAATCAAATCATTTCCCTTCTAAAAGAAATGCCAAACGGATCAAGAACGGAACGAATGATTTTATTTTCACCAAATCGTAAAAGGTGGGAAGTTTAACTCTTGAAAACGAACATGTACATGCTCTCTAGCTTTCCCTATTCTTTTTATTTCTGTTTTTGTTCATGTTTATGATTTTTTTTTTTAATTTTAGGTAGCACATAATCCTTCTATATATATGTATTTAATCTTTGTTGATTGAAAAGAAATTCTGAAAACACATACGCTTCAACGAGTAATGTATTGTACTTGGAGCACCCTGTGAAATAAATGCATTATTAATGAGCGGACAAATAAATATTCAATATTCAATTTTAAGAATGTATTTGAGCTTTGAGTATTCATTCCATAAAAAGCTACAGATTAAAAAAAAATACAAATAAATAACAAAATGACCCTCTTTACTTATCAATACTATGTTTGTTCCATCTTAGTTGGCGCGTTTCTTGAATATAGGTGAGTGTAAATAATAAAAAAACGCGTCAATTAGGATGAGACAGAGGGACACTTTACTAGAAATACTTCATAGTCCTACAAATTTAGTGTTGGAGGGGCAACACTTTAAAAGCTGCGTTATGGAGGACTTGATCGGTTTTTAACCCATACCATTAGGTTAACACGCACGAGGAACGCTCTCCTACCTATCGTGGGCATTCTTAATGTGTCAACAGATAACGTGGCATTTCATCTATGAATCAAATGATAAAAATATATACCCTAACCCACTTACAAAGGGAAACCCTAGCACTGTCATCAGTGCGACTGATGCATAAATATAGTAGATGTACATGTATATAATATGAATAATATGAGTAAGAAAAATACATAGACAAGGTGATGGAAGTATCGCAATCCGATTAAAGTAGGGGAAAATATAGATATGCCCTTTCCTATTCCTACTCCTACTCATTCACATTTCATCATCAAATTAAATTTGGAGGCTTTATTACTTCCAGTATGTTTATATATACATAGCAGGGGCCTTTTCGTCTCATCGTACAACAACCAATTATGCCATGGATGTACACCTATCTATATACTACCTAACTACTCTCTAAATTTAAACTATATATATTGAAAATCAATTCTTCATATACTATATAGGTGATATATGTGAAATTTTATTATGAAAATTAGAGAGAGAAAGAAAGATTGGGATAAATTACTTATTTAAAGTGTTTGTCATTTCGTGCATCATGGTATATACATGGCACCAGTGGCGGATGCAGAAATTTTGTTGAGTGGGGCTATATTTTATAATTTTTGAGTAAAATGAAATTTACTTGATATTTTAATTCGACAATGGGGGCTTTTACACTATAATTTGCACAAATTTATCATAATTTGATAAATTTTAAAGGGTAAAATTTTGATTTTTTTGATTGGTTAGGGGCTTAAGCCCTCGCACCCTTCCTCTTGGATCCGCCACTGCATGGCACAGTAACGGTTACGTTTAAGATGATACTACGATTTGTTATTCTTTTTGTACTCAATATTAAAAAAAATGTGTCATCTTAAATTTGACAGGCGAGATATTAATTATTGTAATCTACTGTAATATTTCTATTTTTTATAGAATAAAAGTGTCATCATAAAATGGCCAAAGCTAGTAATTTTTAGTGCATATTTTATGGTGGTTTTTTTTTTTTTATTTAAATGTGATCACGTTTGGGATGCATATAATTAAATTTGGCCAAAAATTCTTGTTATGATTTCCCTAGCTGGGAATATCTAGATTCATTCTATAATATTAAAGCTTTTAGGAATCTAATGACTTTCGGTAATTGTATTTTGTGTTAATTAATTAAATGAGATTTGACCTAATTAAAAGTAATTAATCATTTCAAGAATTAATGATTGGGGAAAAGAAATTGTTAAGTTTATATTCTCGCAAACAACAAATTAAAAGGAGAAAGAAATAGTTGGTAGCAAATACAGATAAATCTATAAATAAGAAGACCAATAATTCGACATGAACCAATAAATACTAGTAAATGTTCTTCATTGTCAACGTACAACTTCGATTTATGGCACAACTCTCTAATCGATCGATCGCACTGAATTTTTAAAATTTTCCAATAGCCGCTCATATATTTAATGCATATGTTTTGCCATATTTGTTAACCATAGGAGTCATCTATTTGTCTAATCATAAATGAATCATAAAAATAAAATTGTAGTAACACAATTTTAACGGACATAGACGGCATTTAGACGGTTGTTAGGAGAGAGGGTGATTTTCACACCACTTGTATAGACATTGAGGGGGTGGCAGCTCCTAACGTTTCCTTAGGGATGTTTTTGCTCCAACGGTGCGTTTGGTGGGAATAGAACGGATGGAGTACAACTGTAATTATTCACTTTTTTTCTAATAAAAAAGCTAAGTATATGATAAAGCTAAATTCGGTCGTACTTATAGATATTACTCCCTCTGTCCTTAGTTATTAGTTTCATTATAATGGGGATAGAAACTAAGGAAGGAGTAAGATATGTGGTTCTACTTTCGTATGTCTTGCTTGATATAGGGATATTAACTAGCTTAGATGGTAAAATTTTAACCTATTAAAATTCATTCACACTACTTTATCCACCACTATCACTTTTGTCTTAATTTTCATGTTGGAAAAACGTTATCCCCGTATACATAGGACGGAGGGAGTATACCATTGGAGTTGCATATAACTACGAGGGTTTTTACAGCTAAAGATATGATTGAATGAAATCATCCCATATTATTCGCGAGAGAAATTATTAGAATATAAAAGGGGAAAGAAATCTAAACACAGAAGAGAGTGAAAGAGCTAATTTGCCAAAACTAAAACCCTCATTCATTCAATGACTACACACACATTTAATAATATATAATTAATTACAATTGGCTCGAAATCTTAAATTTTGTAATTATCAGTATCAATACAAAAATAATAATAAGGAAAAGAAAATAAATAAAAGTAGTACTGCATTTAGGGAAAGAAATTAAGAAAAGGGGAGGCGCCAACCTAACATGCCTCTAGGGTTTACTACTTAATTCGATGGATAAGCATCAAATTTTGGCTTCTATTTTAATTGGATTTATCAAGTCGGTTAATGAAATTTCATGTTACATTAAATTATATTAAGCCTCGACCTTCGTTGACATATTTAGGTGTGAGTGTTGGTCCAGCGATAGGAGGTTAAATTTTGATATTAAAGGTCTCGAATTTGAATCTGGCCTTTAATTTCTTGTTAATTATTTTTATAGAATAGATAAATTTGGTTGAATAATAAAACTTAATCACATGTTAATTAGTTTGAGGCATGTGAAGTACTTCAAGAGAGAGAGAATAAATTTTACAAGGACTCCAATAGGTAAATTTATCTTTTGGTAAGCTATCAAAGGAAGGAATAACCACACGCGGAGTCGTGGACCACTAATTCACACATATATTCACAAGTATATATACATGCGTCAAAGAGAATACAATCTAATAAAATAAATCAAAACTCGATCCAACATTACATTTAAGTATAGTTAAAATCAACAATATATACTCCTATGTATTAAATGAACATCATTAAGGGAAGGGGCAGACAAAAAAATCACTCTATTGTATATATATATATATATTCACTCTCTCGTAAACACCATCATCACCATACAAAAGAGATGATATAACCATTGTTCAAAATAATTTCTTAGGTTAATAAACTAATAATTACAGTATATTGTGTTAGCTTTGAGTAATCATTTCCAATTTTAGGAAGTTTTTTAATGATTGGGAAAATGAATTATACTACTATTTTTTTATTTTTTTTGAGAATAAAAATGACTCCATGCATATATAAATAAAGAAAAAATGTTGCGTCGGTGAATAAATAGGAAGACTAATAATTTCACACGTAGCAATAAATACAAGTAGTAAATGGGACTTCATTGTTCATTTACAAAACTACAACTCATATTTATGAATCCCAATAGAATTATAAATTTCTCAATTGAAGCTGCTGCTGTTTATACATTTACAACATAGGCGTAATTTATATGTCTAGCCATAAATGGATGAGATGTAACATGATAATTAAATAAATAAAAAAGAATTTCTTTAATAAATGTGTGGCTTTGAAAACGCGTAAATTCTGAACAAAACTATTTTAAATTTAATAAAAAAGTAGTATGTATTTGTTTACACACGATTTTTTTTATTTTTTTTTTAGTATATGTATAAGATTGTTAAAATAGTTCCACTGTCATATATATTTCAATTCAACCATTACAATAGTCGTGATATTATTTACATATAATAAATGAAATGAATTAGTTTCCACAAAGAAAATCACTACATGAGAGTCTCATACTCTAAATTTGTATCAACTTTGTGATTATCACTATTTACTACTATTATTTCTAAGGACTAGGCAGCATAAAACGACTCCATTCCATTTTTCTTGACACGTTTCTATTATTTTATAGTCACATATATTCAAGAAACGTGTCATGTAAATGGGGCATAGGGATATATGACTGGAAAATGGCTCATTTTCATGGCTGTTGAATGCAAGAATTCATGACACTGGTATATATGTGAATCTGTTTGAATCTGATTATGTGAATATACGTTATAGACAGAGAGAGGGAGAGGGAGAGAGAGAGAGAGAGAGAGAGAGAGAGAGAGAGAGATGCAACAAAATGTTATGCAAATGGTTATGGAAGTCTACTTATATGGTGATCTTCATTCACAGTCTCTCTCTAACTAAACTTCTGAAAAGAATGCTTATGGAGTTGGTTTAAGGATACTCTTCTCAGGAAAAGTAAAGGATAACGTGATCATGACCGTGATCGACCACTTCTGCAGAAGTTCAGTGTAGATAACAAGGAACTATGCTATGTGTTGAGACAAGGTTCAGCAAATTCTAAGTAAAGAGAAGCATGATAACATACCATCACAGTAAGGCCATAAGGGTTTTTATTCACATATATCAGAAAATTTTTGAACTCTGCAAGTAAAGATGAGCAAGTTAGAGCCTTACCTTCTGCATTCTTCTGATCCAGCAAAGTTAAGAGACGGAGTAGATTGGAGAAGTGGTTATTATGTTGGCGTTGGTCCGGTGAAGGATACAGTCGAACTCGAATGGAGGAGCCAAACCATCATCAGGGAGAATATGCACATGATACAGATCAAGAAAACCAGGCTGGACCTTCTGGAAAGGAGTCTATCAAGCCAATCATCCTCCTCTTCACGGGGATCACCACGAATCTCTTGGATAATGGTGTTTATGAGAGCCGCCACGAGGTTCTTCGAAGGTCCCATGTCATTTGATTTCGACACTTGAATTCTAGCTTCTCTTAGATGTTTTATCACCACCTCTGCCTCAACTGATCCTGCATTCTTGAGAGATTCTACTTCAGACTTTTTGGTGTTTGCCATGTCAAATGCGACGTGCACATAAGGAGTAGCAGGCACGGAAGAGGAGGACAGCACTGAAGTCACAATTGATTCTGATGACTGGGTTTCTGCTGGATTAACTGAAGCCAAGAAGTTCTGGAAACAGAGATACTCTCAGAAATGATGAAATGCAGTTACTTATGCGCTTCAAATAGGCTGAACATGATCATGAAAGATAAGTTTACATCACAAGTGAACCATCAAAACACTTCTAACATTGAGTTCATCAAAACATACGTAATCCACCTACTCGAGGATTCACTAGAGGAACTTGTTATATGCAGCAAGAACATCCGCGAAGTTTAGTATAAAAACCTCATAATCTGATTGGCAAACTATAAAATTCACCAAGCAAACAGCAAACAGCAAGACATGAACAGTGATTCGCCATGTTGTTTATGAAATTTTCCAACTAAAAGTAGCAGAATTATTCCATTATGAAACAGAACCTCAATTATTTACAAGTTTAATCATCAAACGCCAATAATGTCGAATCCATGAAAACAATCTGAGCTTCATAATCGCTTATTCACTAAATAAACGTGTTATACGCAGCAACTACATCAATGCAGGCACAAAATTATAACCAAAGCAACAAATAATCGTGAAATACCGCTTCCTCGAAAGCAAACAGTGATCACATATTTCCTGCGCATTTATGAAAATTTCTGCAACAAGCAACTGAAATGAATCTAACACACTTGTTTCTCAAATAAGAAAGCACAGAAACCTGCAGAAACGTACATAATTTAAGAGATCGGAAGAACAAACGAAATCAACCATAAAATCATCAAACGAAATGAGATTTCAAAGGGAAAAATCGAATCGAACTACCTCAGCAGATTCAACGAACAGATTATC
Organism: Thymus mandschuricus; assembly: GCA_029379335.1. Lineage (NCBI taxonomy): Eukaryota > Viridiplantae > Streptophyta > Magnoliopsida > Lamiales > Lamiaceae > Thymus > Thymus mandschuricus. The sequence goes on from CM057078.1 coordinate 2,370,309, forward strand.
ATCTGAAGCCTCGGAAAACTCCTTCAGAGACTCCAGAAAACCAGAATCGTCTTCGGAATCAGCTTTGAATACGGGATTCAAGCTCTTTTTTGCGGTCTGAGAAGAACGAAGAAGCTCAGAAACCTAGATTTCAAATACGAAGAAATTTCTCCAATCTAAACCTAACCTTGCGCAGATTCCGGTTGAGATCCGAGGCTGTTTTCAGCTTCCGATTTGCTTGATTCTGCTCTCTCTGTGGTGTTTGAAGCTGAAAATCTCTCATCTTCTTTTTCAATTATGAGAGGGAAACATTTCCAAAACTCCCGGGTTTATAAATCGCTTTTGAGGCTGGCATACTGTGCCAATCGCTACGGTTCCCTACAGTTATAACCATAGTCGCTAAAAAAATCTAACGTTATCTTACTTTATTTGACTGTTTTTTCCCTGCTTTGTGTTCATTACGCCTTTCGTCGACTATATTATTGTGAATATTTCCCGTTTAAGACGTCCACAAATTAGTATGATCGACAAACATAGCATGTCCCTAGTATGGATTCCCTAAATTTAAGGATTGGCACATAGTTGAGGTCATTCCCTTTTCATTGGGATTTACTCTGTTATACACAGAGATGAATTATTTCTTTTTACGGATAGTGACATAGTTGTCACGTGTCAAATGAAAACCTTGAAATTAAAATTTCGAACAAAAGGAACGAAAAGAATGAACGATGGCTGCAAAAGATGATATCTTGATGAAATATACAAAATTCTCTCTCTCTCTCTCTCTCTGTCTAAAAATGGATACAATGGGCAGATTTTATAAAATCTTCTGCTTGAACAGAGAGACAAAACTGCATGAATTACAAACCCACAAAAAAATATTACATGGACAGAGGACGATTAGATCAGCATACCTACAACCCCCAAGTTACAAATGTAAAAGTGTACATTAAACGCAAAGCTGCAACAACATACACGCCCTTCCTTCACTTCAAGGCCTCTCTTCTTCTACACTCCGTCATCTCGCTCGGCATTATCAACACCGAATCCACGCAGATCCCGCCCTTCGAGTGTGTGCAGTCGATTTGTTTCATCGAGAACCTTACCTCGGTGGGAGGGTCCGACTCTCTGACTAGGAACTGCCCCACTTTGTACTCTATCCAGCAGCCCCTTTTGAAACTTGCGTTAGCATCATTCTGTGGCGTGTCGTCTAAGTAGCACTCGCTGGATGCTTGTTGGCCGTCCGATGTTGAGAGTTCGAATCTCACGGGCTTGATATCCCAGCCATGAGTGTGGTCGAAATGGGAAACACGTCGACCTAGTCTCCGGGAGAATCTTCCGAGGTGAATCCTGAATGAGACGGTGTATTTATCTGGTGGGAATGGGAATGTTACAGCGCCATCAACTTCAAACCACCATATTTGCTGTAAATATGCTACAACGTTGAATCTGCAAAACAATAGAAAGCATTTTAAACACGCGCTGGATATATTCCATATCAGCTGATGATTGCTAAAAAAAAGATTTTAAAATATCATAGCAAGCTGGTAGAAGAACTGGCAGGTCGACTAATTAGTATTGACATTCAGCAGTCTGTTTTATATCGCAAATATAAAGCTTCCATCATAAGGGAATTGCAAATTCTAAAGTACAGTAGACGAGCAAGTTTTTAGTATAGAACCAGCAATTCTTGCCTAATTCATATGATGTTTGCTTCTAAAAGGGACATATTAATTGGAAGATTGTAGAATTTGATTGTTGTGCAGATCAGACAATACCTACTACATGGAGTTAACCATGGAGCAAGCTGAAATCATGGAAATTTTCAATATTATGAACCCGTAAAGTCGACCATAATGATAATTGTGAGAAAATATTTGCTTCTTCGTAGTTGTTCACAAACTAAAAAGATGTGAAAAGCAAGAAAGGAATTTACATATTAAAGGAATAACATGAGTAGAGGACAGACAACAATAAAGATGCATATAAACCGAGCTTTAGTGAAATACGGAAAATATGACCAGCAACATTTGTACAAGCATGAGGTGTCACTTTCACCTCTAATTGGTAAAGAGATTTTCTCCAAATTTTATGTCATACCTAGACCCACCAAAAAGGAAATTCTATGTGTTATTAATATATAAAAACCGCAACCTTCCCAGATGACTCTATGCCAATTGTCAATTTTTACTGGCTGATGGTCCAACTTATTGAAATTTCTCTCTTTCCAGATTGCATGCACAGATCTCGAATAGCAACATCTGTTCTCCAATTCAACAGCTTACTTTTTTTATCCTTAGGCTTAGATGGTAACTTCGTTTATCAAATTCAAGAAACCACCGTATCATTCAATGTTTCACATCTTAGTTTATAACTCAACATACAATTCCAGTCCATTCTTTTTTCTTCTACAGCTTTAAATAACTCAGAATGACATGCTATTCTCTCATCCTCATCTAAGATATGATGGCAAGTGGAATCGTAAAGCATGTGAAACCTCAAGCACCAACAGCTAGATACTAGCAACTAGAAACTAGCGATCTATCAGAAAGCTAAAATACTCGAGTAAGCTCAAGTACTAAGGTGCAAGCACATGAATGAAAGAGAGCGAAGAATTTGAATTCACAAGCTCAACAACTCAAAGTTTAATAGCTCATCGAGGGTTCTTCTTGGGGGTTCTAGCCTATCTGAGGGGGTCCATGTTCCACGAAGCATTAAACTTTAACTAAGATGCCCATGGAATACAAACATATCTGAAACTGGTATACAACTCTTAATTCCATCAGTCAAGATATGAGGAGTAGCAAGCGAACCTGGATTCTTTTGTAGGAACCCAATTCCAATATCTTCTGTCCTCGATACCAGTGATTGACATTCCCTTGGCTGATACGGACATGCAAACTCTCCCCGCATACCTGTCCACCCATAACAACTGCATATTCCCAATGTGATGTGAGGAGAATGTTCAAAGGACTAAAAATGCACAAAATTCACTTCTAACAAAGCCACTGAACATGCTAAGGAGATTCAAATAGCCAGACCTCTGAATCAATCATGTTAAAAGAGTAACCATAGCTTAAGAGCTTTGAGATTTAAAAACGAATAAACAACGGCTCGACAGTTTTGTACGATCACATTTCAGGAAACCAAGAATTCATATGCTGGAAACTGTAAACTCCAGCAGAAAAACATTCATTAGCACAAAATAAATCCTCCGAACCCAAATTCTCAGAGCAGTCAAGAGCATATGTTAACAAATAGCTAGCACAAAAGCAAAAGAAAAAATCAAAATAACTGCAACGGGAACGACTCAAGTCACTGATTAGAGATTGAAAAAATCAAACTGATATAGCAAAATTAAGCTAACATAAACAGCGAAATCAAAGTTGAAGAAGCGGAAATACATCGGAAACGAACCTTGTTGCCGTCGTCGAATGGATTAGGGCGTGAGAGGAGGGCAAATATGTCCTTCTTGGGTAGGTTTTCCCAAGCAACCGGCTGCGACAGAAGCTGGAGGAGATGGTGGTAATTCGAAGGGAGCTTCGCCTCCCAAACGGCGTCGGACGAAGCGGCGCCGCGGAAGGCGCGGTTGAGGCGAGCTAAGTTGCAAATCTCCGGCGGCGAGAGATAGAGGAAGACGCACGCCACGCAGCTCTCCGGTATATCCCCCAGACCCGGCCCACCGCTGCCCGACCCGTTCTCGCCCAAATTCGACAATGATGCCCCCATATAGGCGCGGCGATTGCCGTGTGCCGGCGATTCTGGAGGAATATTCCGGCGGCGGTGCTGGTTGAGCGACGCCGCGAAGGCGGTGGTGGGGAGGGGGAGGAAAAGGGGAATTTCGTTTCGGCGACTGCAACACTAGTCCGCCATTACTTTTTGGTTCTCATGGAGTTTTTTATTTTCATTTTTTTTAAAATAAATTAATTGGAAAAAAAATATTAAATCAATAAATATCGTGGGAACTAAAAATGGATAATTTATTTCTTTTTCATTTTATTTTGATTTTTTGTTGCATGAAAAACATTTGAAATTATTACCTTCAAATTTAGTCAATTTAGACAGAATTATTAAAAGTTGGAAAACAGTAATTACTACATAATACTTCCTCCATCTCATATAAGTAGTCTCATTTAGAATGGACACAATAGCCAATAAAGGAGGAAATGTGTGGTTGAAATTGATTCTGAAGAGAGAGAGTTAATTTTAGCCAAGTATTCTTTACCATTTTAGGAAATGAGACTAATAGATGAGACGGACTAAAATGGCAAATGAGACTACTTATAGGAGATGGAGGTAGTAATATTTGGTCGGAGAGTCTAATCTTTCTTGTCAAGCACACTACTTATTTTATTTGGGTTAATTAAAAAATAATTCTAAATAATAGTACTCCCTCCGGTCTTTTACAGTTGAGTCGAAACTTTTCGACACGGGAATTAAGAAGAGTTGTTTAGTACTTTAAGTATGTTTGGTAATTGAGAAGAATGAGATTATGTTTATAATTGAGAAGAGTTGTTTTAATTAATATAAAAAATGTTTTTTATTAATTAATATTTTTTTGGTTTTTCAGTTTATTTTAAATTAATTTAAAATTTTCTGGATTTTTTTTTTTTATAAAATTATTGTTGATGTTTAAAATTAAAATAAAAAACTTTTCTGGATTTTTTTTTTTATAAAATTAAAACTTTTCTGGATTTATTTTAAATTAATTTAAAATTTTCTGGAATTTTTTTTTAATAAAATTATTGTTGATGTTTAAATTAAAATAAAAAACTTTTCTGGATTTTTTTTTTATAAAATTAAAACTTTTCTGGATTTATTTTAAATTAATTTAAAATTTTTTGGAATTTTTTTTTATAAAATTGAGAAATTGAGAAATTGAGGCGTAATTAGTATGTTAATTAAGTAAAATAAGGGGTACAATTAGTTGTGTGTTTAATACTTAATTTTTTTTACCCAAAAAGGAAACGACTCAACTAGGAGAGACCGGCCCAATCGGGAAAGTGACTCAACTGTAAAAGACCGGAGGGAGTATATACTTTATCTATCAAAAATACTTCAAAAATACTCGATTGATCGCAAACTATTAATTTGTTATCATTTTTATATTCAACCTGTTTTAATTTTTGGCGACATAATATTCACGCGGTACTTAGAAATTTTACAAATTTCTTTTTACAAAGTGTAATTATTTTAAATTAAAAATTAATTAAAAAGTTCCGCATGAATTCCAAACATCCCACGTGAATATGATGTCGCCAAAATTGGACTGGGTAGAATTGGTGTCACAGATTGATGATTCAGAATTTTATTGAGTATTTCAATAGTTTGGAGTATTTTTTTTATTAAAGATTAATAGTTTATGATTTTTTAAAAGTAATTAACCTTCATTAATCCTCCGTCTCATTTCAATAGTCTTGTTGCTATTTTCGGTCGTCCCATTTCAGTAGTCATGTTTTCTAAAATGGAAAGAATTAACCTTTCATTTTCAACGTACACCTCTTACTTTTTTAACATTTATGCATTGAATTTCGTGCCGAAAAGAAACATAACTAATGAAATATGATCCAGTGAGTAATTTATTATTATTAATTATTTTTGTTAGATTGTTTATTTATATTTTGAATTTTCGTATATACTACTCCCTCCGTCCTCTATTTATTGACGGAGGGAATATGGGCATGGGTTTTTTCGCATTTTATGGTATAATAATAAATTAATGTGTTAAAGTGTTAAAGTGGAATAATTGTGGGTCCATTTGAATTGTTTAATAGTATTAAAATGATAAAATAATAAAAGTAGATGTATAAAGTGTTAAAGTGTTAAAGTGATTGTGGGGTCTACGTCCTAAAACGGAAATTGTCAGTAAATTGAGGACGTCCCTATATAGCATTAACGTCACTAAATGGAGGACGGAGGGAGTATATATATTTCGCAAATAGTGTTATATCGTGACCGACCTCTTTGAATGGACCATATCTTCCTTAAACAAAAAACAAAAAAAATGAGGAAAATAATGCATATAATATTGTTTTAGTCCCACTATTTATAACATGCTTATCTAATTAACTTTCATTTAATAATTATATTAATTTCAATAATGTATTTCTTTTAATAGAAGCGTTTTGGTTAATCAAGTGGTACACCGCACGCAAAGAATAACGAATCACATTCTTCACTTTTATTGGAAATATGTTTGTTTTAACAAAATTATAATGCTTATTTGGTAAATTATACTCCCTTCTTTCATCAAAAATGAAACGTTTCATAAATATATGTGACGGAATTTTATAAAGAAAAAAATTGTAGGAACTTATTTATAGTGTGCAAAACTTAGACTGTTGTCAGAAATTTAGAAAAAGTATTTTACAAACTTAATAATTAAATGAAATGAAATAAGATAAAAGTTTGAGTGTAACAGTTTTTGTGATGATTAAAAGCATATTATATGAATAGTAATTGGTCTCATTTTGGACAAACAATTATTGGTCCACAAATAGCGAACACCAAAATTTTTTGACTTTTGATGAACAAAAAAATTTAGAAGGACAATGTTTTCCCTCCAATTGAAATGTCATCAAAGATTCGAGGATCTTAGTTTTGCGTGTATGGTTATATATGGGTTATGTTTATTTGATAAAAAAAAATTATTATAAATTAGCAATTTACCAAATTTGAAAATTTTTATTTTCTAGAAGATTCCGTTCTCTTGCAATACATAGTTGAATAAACAGAAAATCTTGCAAGATTCGGACATATATATTATAGTTAGTCAAACACAAATTTCTTATCAAGTTAAAATAATTGTTTTTATTATCCAATCCCTTGAATAAACAGAAAATCTTGTAAGATTCGGACATATATATTATAGTTAGTCAAACACAAATTTCTTATCAAGTTGAAATAATTGTTTTTATTATTCAATCCCTTGAAAGGGTGGTGAATTGTTATACATATTTTATTTATAGTTTATAGATATTATTTATTAGTTAATATTATTTTTTTATTCATAATTTTTTGTAATAAAACGTAGTTGAAGGAGAATATGTACCCTTATATTAGTCTCTTTTTTTGGTTATGTATGTCTCATTTTTATCTAACAAACTATGTATGTATTTTAGGATTTCAATACTTCCTCCGTTTTTTTATAAAAAGTTTTAGGTTTTTAATATTTTTTTTTTATAAAATGTTTTCATATTTCTGGATAAAATTTTCAATATGTAACTCATTATTTTTCATTTTTTTTTTCCTCTAGTTTTCATTATCTTCATTTATCACAATTAATGTTTATCTCTTATTCCAAAATAATTTCATCTATTTTTACTTGAAAAATGCAAAAATGAATATAAAAGATTAGTTATTAGAATTTATTAATAAATATATGAACTAACCCCTTAACAAAAATAAATGGAAGGAGTACAATCTAAATTCATAAATTTTAAATGATCATAATTGTCTTGATGATAATTATATATATATTTTTAACAATTAACAGGAAACTTTAAATATATGCTACAAATAAGTTAAATTTTGAGACATTTAACTTTTAGACTTAGTTCTTATCGTTCGACCAATACACGTACCGATACGACGGAATACTCAATTCTTACTTGAGAAACGTCGAGAATGACGGCATTGTAATTGTGTGAGCATAATGTGATTGTGATGACACGTCGAGAATGACGGCAAAAGGGGAGCTTCGATCCTAACAACAGAGTAAGATGTCTTCTGTGCCTCCCTTTAATCTGTGCAGCCACGTGTAAAGTAGTATGTGTTATCATTGTAGGCTGTAAACTTGTTCTACCACCCTAATCTCCCTCCACGTGGTTTTCCACTATCTCTTCTTCCTTTCTCCTTTTCTTGTTTACTACTGTACAATAGTATTTGGTTTTAGTATTTCATTTAGTTTATGTTTTTGTTTTGGCATACATTATGTGGCTCACCTAGCAATATTCTAGTATTTTTTTTCTCACTAATTTTTGTGTAGTGTTATTTCTTTTTGTCTTTGATAATTTGCTTGACGTAGCATTTTAATTTTAAAAAGATTTAATTCCCTCAATATATTTAGATTATACAATTTCCTTCTTTGTGAGAATATTCCCAATTTTCCACGTATATGTATATTTAAATAGAATATTCTTTTGTTTTAATTTAATTATCTTTTTGGATTGTTATAATATATTTATTTAAACAAAGTATGGATAATTAAATAGTGACAGTGAATAGTACATTTAAATTATATTTAAAGAAAATTGAATTAACTTCTTACTATATAATATTATGATCTACTTGTATTGATCAAGTATTTTTATGTGAAAATTATGAATTTAATGAAGTGAGATTTTTTATATAATTTTATAGGACCATTGATTATATGTATAGTGCAATTTTTATTGTTGTTCAACATATAAAATTTATTATTTTTATTGATTTAATAAGTTATCATCAAATAAGAAATTTTATCTAATAAACAATGAAAATAAATAAATTATATTACTATAAACTGAAATAACATGAAAATGAAAAGATGAAAGAATGGAGACGGTAATTAAATAGGTGGAGGGTAAAAAAAAAACCATATGTTCAAAAAAAAAAAAAAAAAAAAGCTGGATAGTGGAATAATTTACTATAAATTCCAATCAAAATAATCTAGCTACTAATAATTTTCACTTAAATTTATATCAAAATTTCTACATCCCTTATTAGATAGACACTAATTTAAGCCACTTAGTCACTTAGGAGATAAGTATTACGGAGTACATATTTTTAATTTAACGCAACAATTTTCATATAGAGTCAAATTAAATTAAATTTACTAAAATTTAATTTTGTTAACCATACTCAATTAAATTTACGTACAAAGTTGTTTGCAACTACTCCCTCCGTCCACCTATTTCTGACACGCTTTCCTTTTTGGGCCGTCCCCCTATTTCTGACACGTTTCCTTATTCGGAAAGAATTAGCCACTAAGTAGGTTGATTAGTAAATCCCTTATTACACTTAACATTCCATACTTAAATCTCATCCACTCATTTTTCTGCACGTAGTTCAATATAATTTAAATTTCGAAAGTTTAAATTATTATAACTTGCTCGTTTGTTATCGGAATTTTATGATTTTTATATCAAATTAAAGGTCTTTATACGATCTTTCATTTAAGATCAGACAAGAACATGTTTTTATGCATATATGATGCTCTGTTTCTAAAATATGTTTAAATACATAAACCACATTACATTCCCTACAAAATATACTTTATACACTAATCACTTCCGTCTTAAATCCCGTGCAAAAAGCAAACGTGTCAGAAATAGGTGGACGGAGGGAGTACTAGTTTCGGTTTTCTTCGAATTAATTATTTTATTCTCTAATTTTAATTTGATTTTGATAATCTTAATCATTTTTTTCTTCTTTTATTAGCTCTATTTTTTCTGTGCTAAATGATTAATTATTACTACTACAAAAATAACATGTCTAGAAATTGAACTTTTTGACACATGAATTAAGAAACATTTGTTAAAATGTTTAATTATTACTTCTATAAGAATAAACGCGTCATGAAATTCGAGACGAGTCAAAAGGAAATACGTATTGAGAGAAACGAAACGAAATGAATATAAGAATAAGAGTACATATCAAATTTAAATTCAACAAATCATAAAACTTAATTTTATTATTCATAAGTGTCAATTATAAATTAATGATATATACTAACAACAATAATAATCTAATTTATACCTAAAATAAAATATATGTATATTAACAAATATTAAGAATATTCATGTACTCATGAATAACGTGTCGTACGATTAAAAATTAAAGGTCTAAATATATACCTCAACTTATTTAAAAATAAAGGTAAACTACTACCCCTACCACATTGATAGTAAACACAATGGTGGATAAAGAAGCGTTTCTCAATACATATAACAATATGTATTCCCTCCGTCCCATTTATAATGTCTCATTTGCTTTTTAACTTTTTCGGTACGCATTTCTACCGAAACCTAGTACGGGTTTTACGATATAATTTTAAAATATTATTTCTTTTACGGGATATCCTGACAGAGCCACATAATTTATGCCAAAACAAAAACATAAACTAAATGAAATACCAAAACCAAGTACTATTGTACAGTAGTAAACAAGAAAAGGAGAAAGGAAGAAGAGATAGTGGAAAACCACGTGGAGGGAGATTAGGGTGGTAGAACAAGTTTACAGCCTACAATGATAACACATACTACTTTACACGTGGCTGCACAGATTAAAGGGAGGCATAGAAGACATCTTACTCTGTTGTTAGGATCGAATTTGCCCGGCAAAAGCATAGTTTCACATGCATTATTAATCTCTTTATTGAGTGAAAAGAAGCAAAATAATAATTAAATCACAAATGTCTGTCTCAAATGAGAAATTTTGGATTCTCTCAAAACAAAACAAAGAAAAAAAAAATGGTGGGATATGACCAATTCCTTTTTCCCTTGCTTCTAGGATTTTGTGATTGGTTAAATTAATAATATTTAAATATTTAATGAAAAGAAAATAGTACTATAATATTTATGCAAAACAAACATTCTTTGTCAAGATATGATGTGCAGATGGAAGAGTTATAGTTTATATATCAATACTAAAGCCATAAATAAATAGATAACTCATAGCTACAAAAATATAACAATAATTTATGATAGGCTCGTGAAAATCCTAAATCATCAAAATCACGCCAAACTTAATTTAAACCCTACTTTATATGACTGGAATATCAATAATATTTTGTTTATGAAATAATGAGAGATTACAACTATATATACTAACCAAGACTCATGCGGATAATAGACACGATCTACGGGATTAGCAATTAAGCCAACCCAATAATAATAATATAAATAACAAGACTTAATTAAATAACTAAAATAAACTCCCTCCGTCCCCTAATAAGTGTCCCCAATTGTAAAAATATTTGTCCTTAATTAAGTGTCCTATCACAGAATTCCATGCAAAAAACACTCAAACTTTCCAGTTTTGCCCTTAAAAACCCTTTAAAAGGTTTGTTTTTTCAATTCTCCATGCAATTACGACAGTAAAATCACTTAGGGGCCGTTTGGTATCCATATACGTATATCAGATATGGGTATCAAAAGATCTCATACCCATACCATGTGTTTGACATATCAGTATATGGATATCAAATTGATATCTTTGATATCCTGATATCCTCTCTTTTAACTCTTTTCATATACTGATTTTTATAGAGGTATCACTCATATCTCCATTGCACTACTAATAATAATAATAATAATAATAATAATAATAATAATAATAATAATAATAATAATAATAATAATAATAATAATACTAATAGATTATTATTATTATTATTATTATTATTATTATTATTAACTAACGACTTATTTTGTAATTAAAATTAGAATTAAATAATAATAAAAAAAATAAAATTTTTTATTAATTATTATTATTGTTATTATTATTATTATTATTATTATTATTATTATTATTATTATTTTTTATTTCTTATTTTTTATTTTTTTTTTTAAATTTAGTTTTGATATCCCACGTCCGAACAATCTACACCAAACGCATATATCGGATATCAATTTCATACCTATACCTGATATCTGATACCTATACCCTTATCTGATATCTGATATACTAGTATATGGATACCAAACGAGCCCTTAATTCCTTGGTTTTCACAATTTGAATGGTTGGGACACTTATTTAAGGACAGGGGGGTATGCCAAACTAGATAATAAAATACTACTAACGGGTGTATCATACTTCCTTCATTCCAAATGCCTTACATCACTTTTATTCAAGTGGATTCATTATAATAATAAAACGAGACAAGTTAATTGAGACGGAAAGAGTAATTATTTACCCCATTTTAAATGCCCTCTCAAGTCTCAACTACCACCAAACAAATTCAACGTGATTCACGAAGTTTCAACGTGATTCACGTTTGCCCTTTTTTTTGTTACAAAACTAAATTTTAAACTATTTTTGACGTGTTGGTTATTAAATTGTAAACTAAAATTAAAATTAAAAAATATGTAAAGTTATAGGTCACGCCCAGTGGGACTCGAACCCACAATCGCCTGATTAGAAGTCAGACGCCTTATCCATTAGGCCATGGGCGCTTCTTTACTATTGGTTTATCCATTATTAATAAATAATTTAATTTAATGAAATTAATTACGACAGCACTAATTAGAAGATTTAAATCATTAACCATTACTGATTTTAAAATTGTTTTTACAGAGGCTATATAATATTTTTCCAATAAGCTTATAGTATATCTGATATTTGATATGCTAGTATATGAATACCAAACGAGCCCATACTATAAATTACACGAGGAATTTAAGCCAAACGAAGATTTATTTCCTTAAGAGTGACGAAAACAAACACCAACTCTAAGAGGTTGGTTGGTTGCTTAATATTAGGCATCCCATTTAAGAATTACATAATAAGGGTAAAATAGTATTTATATCCAAAGCCCCACCATTTCATCTGAGAAAAAAAAACCCAACATCAAAATTCATGGTGATGCCTATGTTCCTTTCCCACCAAAAACAAAGAGAGCAAAATATTTGTTTCATGTTCAGTTTGGAATAATATGCTTGGCCTCCATCGGATGCTTAGTCCTCGAGCTCGATAATCTTTACCACCGAAGCATCGCCAACTTTCTGACAGACGACTACTCGGTCATGGGACTTGATCACTCCAGAAGATTTTCCATGGTCGAGTGCGACTTTCAGGACTGATTCGTTCGTCGCATTCGTGGATTCAGCCTGTAAGAAAGTACCGAGTGACAATGATGATGGGGGCCTTAAATAAGGCAAAAGTAACTGATACGAAAGTTGGCATTGTATAGGACACTACAAGACTGAAGAAAAACTTACTGGATGCCGGGGATCGGCGAGCAAGGGGAAAAGACCACGTACTATGAGGGATTGCCTGGCCTGAACATACACAAAAACGGAAAATGTTAAGCTTTTAAGTGGGAAAAAAAGTTCCAAGAACAAAACTTGAACAAGGATGATCAGCAGAAACTCAGATAAGCAATTAGTATGTGCCATCTATATTCGTAAGATAATATGATTGTAGCCTCCCTACTGCCTCAATCGGACATAGCAGGGGAGAAAGTTTTAAAAGCATATACATAACACTGGTAACTTGATAAGTATATTGCAAAAACTAGGACAGATTGTTAAGTAGCAATGTTATTTTTCATTGACTGGTCAGAACAACACGGAGAAGAGGGACTGCGCCTTGACAACTGCTGTTAGAGTGTGATGTTGCAGCCATACTGAAAATATAGTCTTGTTTTTTATGCTAAAAATATAATCTTGATGTAGAGTTAAAGATGTACCTCAAATGCACCACTGAAACTCCACTTCAGTTGATTGGTCTTCAAACGAGGAATGACGACTGACAAAACAGGCATTGTTGGCCTGTACTTCGCTATCAATCTGTATGCAAAGGAAGATGTTATGATCATGCTAAAATCACTGAATTAGGTACATCGATGTATATCAATTGAGATGCATTCCAATAAGTAGAGTGATAATACCTTGCCGCTCTTCCAGACGATGTGAAGCAAATGATGACAGATGCCTTCACTTTAAGGGCCGCACGGACCTAAAATGAAGTGCAGACAGAGTTAGTTTACATCACAAGCAAAGACTTGCAGCACAAAAATGGGCAGAGAAAAGTATCAAAGTTCTCCTTGCTAATGTCTTCTTCCAATTCTCTTATTCTTCAGTTTTTATCAAAAGACGTACCGCAGAGGAAGCAATAGATTCCAAGTGGCTCATGGGTTCACCAACAAACTTCACAGTCCTCTTGAAGTATTGATCCTGATTGAAGACCTTCTCTGCCTGTAAAGAAAAGGATAGGTTTGCTTCATAAGGATACTGAGGCTAGGGATAGCAAAGACTTCTTAATATAGGAGTTGAATGCCAGGAAGATTTATGTCGGCCCAAAAGTTTACTGCTTTTATGGAAAATCAAGTTACGCGATAAAAATTTCTTATATTAGTGGCAACGGTCGCATCAAAACATTAATGCATTGCAGAGTCGCAATAAAACCCTAGCAGCTTAACAGGTATTGATTGCACAAATCATATACATGAACAAGTTACAAGTCTAAGAGAGCCAAATAACTTCACACTGTTTTATGATAAATATGTACCAACACCTGGTATATTTACCAAAACAGAGCCACGGATTATTTGGGATAAATGGAAAATCATTGCAAAATACATACTGAATGGAAACAAACTGAAGCCATTCAACCAACAACCCTTGATAGGGAAGTATGGGAAGCAAATCACTAAAAATATATCGATAGCTAATACAGAACTATGCTAAATGCATAGAGGTGCAAGGAAAGTTACCTCAGCACAGATTTTTCCAACGGTAGAAATAGTTTCCACAGGGTACAGTCCTCGTAAAGTCTCAGCACCAAGAAGGATTGCATCACATCCTGAAAAATATACATTATCGTCATCATTCAGCCAACTAATATTTGACCAACAACACCCAAGGAACAGACCACATAATAAATTAGGACATAATAATAAACAAGTGCAAAGAAAGTCCTCGAATTATTAACATGGAAGAAATGAAAATTGACAGCTATTGCAAGGGAAATAAAAAAAGCAAAGCATTTGATGATTCACCAACAAAGATTTCAAGGTAGTTACTCACCATCCAAAACAGCATTAGCAACATCAGTTGCTTCAGCACGAGTGGGCCTCAGATTGTCGGTCATACTATCGACAACTCGAGTAACTACGGCAGGCTTTCCAGCCATGTTGCATTTGTACACAGCAGACTTCTGAAACAAAAAGACCTGCACATATGGAGAAAATAGTTGTAATCAGAAAGTGTATTCATATGGAAGCTCTGTCATGCAGTAATATGTCTGACAATTTTGATGAGCTCAACTAAAAACCTTTGTCGTTGGACAAAGTGGCAAATTATTTCAACTACTGATGGTGAATCAAAGAATTACATGTTTACGAGTTAATTAATGAGGTGGTCCAATATATGGATGGTGGCTGCTTGGGGGAGGATCTATTGCGTTGCTAGGAAATTACCCTCATTAGTTGATGTATATCAATATTTCACACTTTGTTTCCAATACAGTACATGCAAGTCATCAACACGCGAATTTTAAGCATTGCATACAAAAAGGAGGCATAAAGTTCATATAACTTCTCCCAGGGTTAAAAAGTAAAGTCCGATCCAACCATCTCATGCAACCTACAGGTGCACTTGAAATTCCAAATGAAAAATATTACAGCTACAGAGCAGAGCCTTAAAATATGAGAGAATACTAATTAATGAGAGTCACAGCCGCCCACTAGTTAACCACGATGTTCAACACGTACAAGTGGGTAACTGAACTCAAAGTCAATGCACCTCAGCCCCCATCATAGAATCATAAACAAACAGATGGCATGCAAATCAAGTTTTTCCATCAATAAATATAAGAAGTTGCAAACCTTCTCAGGCGGGAGATCTATGCCAAGATTTCCACGAGAGAGGATGATGCCATCTGCCTCCTGTAGGATCTCGTCAAAATGGGTTAAACCCTGCAAGCACCAACAAACCAAAGTAGGCAGTTTAAGTTTGGGAGCCACTTGTGTACACCACACTGCATCTCTTGTATAAATGCAAACTGAGCCCCTCATTATTAGAGCTAATGCAGCCTCAGTTTACCTCCACATTTTCAATTTTAGCAAAAATTTGAGTCTGACTCAGATCACCAAGCTTTGACAGAAATTCACGAGCCTGTATTGAGAAAGAGCATCAGTTTCAACACATTCAGACACTAAAAAATAATAATATATGGTAATCATAAAAGGACACAATAGCAGTTTTTTTCTGCCACTATACCTCACGGACATCCTCTGCATGGCGCGTGTACGACAATGAAAGGAAATCAATTTTATTCTTAACACCCCAAGTACTAATAACCTGAAACAAAAGCAATATTTTTTGAAAATTACATCCTTAATAGAACAAATAGAATAAGACAGAAATTAAAACTAGACAGAAACCATGAAGGAATTGCAAATATAACTTTCAACTCTTCATCAGAAACCCAAAACAACAGACATGCTCTGAGGCACTATGTTTGTCGGGTTGAAATTCACCATGAGAACTACAGGAAGGTTACAGGAAGCTGCATGCGGTTTAGGTTTCTAGGAGGGAAGGATCTTGCAACAGGATACTAATGCACAGTCTCATCTCTACATTCAAGTAGTGACTGTTCCAGTTTTCTTTTCAACATTAACAAGCACTATTGTTATGATCAAATTTCAAAACCTTCAGAAACCCAGATGCAAAAGTGCTAATCATCTGCCACCAAGTTCATCTAAGTCACTCAAAGTACAAGTTGTACAGTTATGCTCACCTCCTTGTCTTTTTCAGATAGAGTAGGGAGATCAATTCGAATTTGAGAAGCATGCAATGTAAATAGTGATCCAGCCAAGGTTGCAGAATTCTTGATCACACAAACAACATCATCACCCTTTATTTCATCAACCTGCCAGCAAAATCACCAATGTCAAGCAATCAATCTCAAAGAAATAACTGATTGTATATCAAACATAAGGCATGAAAAAACTCCAAAGGTTCTGTATAGATGCTCGTGTTTCCTTCAAACACGATGACATACTAAAAATGGCATCAGGGGGAAAAGATCATGAGGAAGATGAACTAACTCAGGGTCAGGAACCAACCAATCATACATAGGTCAAATTGAAAACGAAGAAAAGGAAAAGGAAATTATTAACAGCTTTCTATTCAGTGGAGAATCTGATAAGCATTTACATAGAAAGGAATCTGTTTTCGCATGCTTGATAAGCCCACGCACATTGCTAAGAAAACCAATCAGGTGAGACTGACAATTAGTCTATTATGAAACTGAAGGGGGAAACAGAACTAAGAGAACTTAATAATATATAAACCATTTACTCTACAACTACTCCTACCTCCAGCCAAACAGAAGTTGTCTCGCTTCCCGTGAATAGGTACTGACCAACAAAAATGGTGTCTCCCTTCTTCATAGCCTGCCAGATATTAAACTTGATTAGAAAGTAAAACAGGAAATATGCCAAAGAAAATTAACCATGTCAAATGAATGTATATGCAACACTCGTAGTAGAAATACAAAAACAGGTAACGATTATGGAAGGATAATAGCAACTTGGACAACAATAGCAGTTCCAAATGATGCTATACACAAATTCCAACTGAAGGAGAGGGCTGCAACTGTAATGCAAATTCAATTCCTTCCTCTGAATCACGAATCGAAAAGCATGTATAATAAAAATAGCTACCTTGGCCAGTCCAGCAAAGTTGATCGGCAAAACTTCGGATGTCGCTTCTTGACCTTGATCAGGGGTCAAAATAACCTTGTCCTCAGCTTTAAGTGTAATAGATGTCTCCTTCTTGTTAACAACTTGCATTTCTGCACCCACCGTATCCAACATGACCTGAAAAAGATGTTAAAATCAACATCAGCAACACTGATACAATACCAACCAACTGTTTCCTTTTCAAACTAATTTCAGAAACAATCAATCAATATCACTCACCCCAAACATTAAAACGAAAAACAAATCCAAAATGAAATAAAAAACAAAACCCGACAGTTCGATTCACTTACAGCACATAGTTTCTTAGTGCTCTTGATAGCAGTCTTTAAATTCTCCAAAGTTTCCTGGTGTGAATCAGCATCGCCCCACGAAAAATCAAATCTCGCAACTGCCACGTTCGACAAGGGAAAAACCAAAAACCAAAACTTTAAGAACAGAAACAAATAAACGAAGTACAGTACTTCAACCAAAAAAAAACTAAAAGAAATAAGCTCTTGATTCAATTACCGGACATCCCAGTCTTGAGGCAAGACGAAATAACATCGACGGATCGAGAGCGGGGGCCGAGCGTCCCGACGATCTTCGTCATAGCAGGGAAGAACGTCTGCGCACGCGCACACACACATCAGAATAAGCTACAGAAATCGAAACAAACCAAATCGCTAATGCAAACGGTGAAATCGACTGAGATTAGATCCGTAGCAAAACCTAGAACGCCAATCCAAAAACCAAAACAGTGAAGGAAAAAAAAAAATCAATACCGCTTTGGATGGCTCGAGGATGGTGGCCATCCGGATTGGCTCCTCGAGCAGCAAATGATTCGAATGCATCTTTCCTTCCTGCGTTCGATTGGGCAGCGAATTTGCAGGAATTTGAGCAGAGGAAGAAGAAAAAGATCGCGAATATTATTTGGAGTTATGCTGTGGAATCGAGGGCAAGAGAGAGTCTAAAATGCAGCAGCGAAGTGAACGTGGTGGGTTTGGTTTTCTTTTTCTTTTGCTTATTAGTATTTTATTATTATTGATTTCTTTTTGCAAAAGAAAACTCCTTTGTTTTACTTCTCTCCGGTTCGGCGTGCGTCCGGTTTTCTACATTCCGCCCCTTGGTACAACCTAGATACCACTTGGTACACCGTTTTAGATTTCGCATAAGCATCTAAATAAATATATTCCTTTTTTTTAACCGTAGAAATTTAATCGTGGCACGAAGGGTTTAAAATCGAGACGTTTTAACTCTGAAACTTTATATATATTTCTTTTTATTACTCTCTCTGTGTATGTAAGGATCGTGACTTATTTATGCATATGATTTATTAGTCGTAATTTTTGTAGACAGACCGATGAGAAAAGTAGTCACAATTGTTATAAACGGAAAATGAAAATGTGAATTCTTCTTATAGAGTATAATGCAAATTCAATATATTTATCTATTTAGGTTTGAATCTCATCATGACATTTGTTATAGTCTAATATAGGCCTCTTGACTTGTAATATAGTCTTGACATGTACTACTATATTTTTGTACCGATCGATAGAAGATTCCATGAATCCATATATAAATAGTCTCGCGACAAAAGTGAAAACGTAACTCCATCGCATTTTCGATCGTTACAAAAACCAAAATTAGTGATTTGATACCTAAAATCAAACTGTGCTTTCATTATCTATGTTAAAATAAGGAAAGAATGGAATCGAAGTAGAAGGCAATGGGGAAATTGGGGTAACGTCAATACGCAAACACCATTGAATGAAAGACGAAACAAACGTTCGATTCTGACCCTACATATGCCGAGCAGCCGCCACACGTAGCTGTACTAACAAAGGCCGCGTGGAGTAGACGCAGGGAAACGAGCATGTGTGTGTTTGAACTTTTGATACCCATTTGCTCCTTGTGGGTCCCCGCACTTGGAATTTGACTCACGGTCAAACAACAAACATCTTGCGATTGTGCATGCCGCTCCCCCATTCCATTGACCTAAATACCCAATTTCTATTATTTTATTTTCTCTCATTTCTTTCAAAATGACTCATTTCTTTTTTCGGAAAAAAAAAAAAAATAGATTATATTGGATTTGGGGTTGCGGCTCTGGGGATATAATAGAATTGTACATCTAAATATTATTATAATTAATTTTTAAACCGGGGGCTGTGAAGAGAAAATTGGGGCTTTGTATGAAATTACGGAAAAAAATTGAGGCCCTTTTCGGCCTGGGCCCTAGGTGGGCATATCTCATGTCTAGGCCCAGGATCGGGTCTGATAATAGAAAATCTATTATACTAGTTAATAGACTTTATTAATGTAAATTATCAACTTTTCTTATTTATATCTATCCATATGTGATATGTCTCAATATAATTTGGATTGTAATATAGTATCAATCTTAACGTGTTTGTTTGTTTTCCAACTTTCACAGTTATTATACATGGTGTATGTTGAAAATAAAGAGGGAATATAAAGAAAATTGGGGTTAGAGTCAAACTCTGTCCTCGTAAGATAAAATTGTTCCGCTCTTTGCATGTAAGTTGTAACAATTTGTCACATGATACAACTGCTCACGAGCTGAAGTTGTAGATTTGCATGATATCCTAGCAAATTACTTCAACACTCGTGACCAAGTAATTGACGCTGTGACTCAAATCACTTGAGTCACTTAAATTTCCTCGAAAATTAGTGTCTTAAATCTTCAAGTGGATGGTCAATATATATGGTATAATGGTGGCTCATGGTGAAGAGATGCTTCGACTCGGTCTATACGATCAAATACGGTCAATCTTCTAGATTCATCCTCATCTTTCGGAGTGATTGAGCCACCGTGTTCAGTCTCCTTGGTTCTTACTCGGACGAGCCAGGTGTGAGCCACACGCCTTGTTTGGATAAAGACACTCTTTCCTCTGAACCATCATGAACACTGTTATTGAATTCAATAAGACTCAAATATGAGTGTGTCGAAATTACAACACTCAAAGGACGTGGCCGTTGTTCTTAGCAATCAAACCTAAGTTTACAAAGATATTTGCACCCCAACTTCTCTATCTAATTAAAGGCCTAATAATTGATGCTTTATGTTCCATTATCAAGAGTTGAAAATGAGAGGAAAGTGACATATAACTGTAAATATACATCGTTTTCAATTTCAAGACCGGGAAGCTTATGGCCGTATGAGGTGCAAAGGGACATCTAAGCTAGCAACATACTTGTAGACCTTAATTATTCCTTTTTAATGTGGAAAAATACTACATCTAATTTGATTGGTTTAAATTCAATCATTTCCAATTGTAGCTTTTGTGCCCATACTATTTGCTACACTTTATTACAATCTTGTATGAAGTTGAGATTATAAGAAAGATAAAGATTATAGTTTATTATAAAAATATAAGAATGATAGCTGGTCATGCTTGGATGAACGTGATCGTGATATATTTAAAGAAAATCATCACATATATATATATATATATATATACTTTGAAACAAAACCTCGATTTAAAAAAATTAAAACCCTACTAAAAAAGGTATTTCGCACTATCACGTCATTGTTGGATATATTGATTATGCATAGTAGGCGGTGCAACGTTTACGTGAGATAATTTTTCATTAAAGAAATTATGCTTCTACTAACTTTGATCTTGCATATTTCATGTTAAAATTCATAATGTCTTTATTTTCTTAATTTGCATATGAATTAAATTTTCCTATATATATAAGAAAAAATATGTAAATCATTTTAAAAGATGGTGCATTTAAGTACGTCTTATTAATAATAAATTATTTATATTCGAATAAATCTATTATAACGCTTATTTTTAACGAAATTGAGATAATATATTATACTTTTAAAAATGTCAAAAGTAAAAATTAAGAAAACGTACCATATTTTCCGGTTCGGCTTTGTTACGACCCGGTTCGACCGGGCACTCATTCTGTAACGCAAAAGTGGGGCCCTGCCTCACGTGCCCACCTAACGGACTCGTCACGAATGTAACGCCTCCGCCCCTTCCTCTAACACCTGCAAAAATTCCCAATCTCCATTAACCCTTTAACGGCGCCAACCCTAACCGTCTCCATTTCACGTCCGTCTCCGTTTCCGTCAACACCTTGACGCCGTCCATGGCCTCTTGTGACGACGACTTTACCCTCCTCGACGACCCTCAGAACCCTAATTCCGCCCCTCCCTCCACCGCCACCGCCTCCCACACGCCGCCGTACCAGATCAACCCCTACGACCACGATTCCGACCCCTTCGACTCCGAGCCGAACTCGCTCTCGGCGAAGCGCATCGCCGATCGGGATGACATCCACAGCGGCACCTCGAAGAGGACGAGGCTGCCGTCCTCCGCTAGCGCCGGCGACTACCGGAAGGACAGGGAGGAGTGGAGCGACACGGCGATCGCTTGCCTGCTGGAGGCGTACAGTGAGAAGTTCATCCAGCTGAATCGGGGGAACCTGAGGGGCCGGGATTGGGAGGAGGTGGCGGCGATGGTGAGCGAGAGGTGTGAGAACCAGTCGAAGAGCGTGGAGCAGTGTAAGAACAAGGTCGACAACTTGAAGAAGCGGTACAAGCTGGAGAGGCACCGGCTGACCACCGGCGGCGTGTCGACGAGCCACTGGCCGTGGTACAAGCAGATGGAGCAGATCGTTGGAAATTCCGTCGCCGCGAAGGCCGCGACAGAGGACGAGAAGTCGGCCAGCGCAGGTGGTGGACCGTCGTACCCGGCTCGGCAGACCAAGAGGTATACATTTGGGATCACATTTAGAGATATTTGGATTGCATAGATGGAAATCTGAGCCCCAGCAAGTATAATTCATGCCGTAAAAATAGAAAGTCGATTGCTTTTTACCCCTTTGTGTTGCATGATATGTGCATTCTGCTCTTTAGTTCTGGAATTTGGGCTGAGAATTGTTGTTGAATTATAGTTTTTGCTCAAAGCATGGGATCCTTTATAGGCTGCTTCTTCCCTTGATGATTGGTGTTTTTCCATGGATAACTTTTTGGCAGACTAGGATCAATAACCAGTAGTCCTGGTACTCAGATTAACAGCATGAAGTTGAAACCATCAAATAACCTCAGATGGCGAAGAGTTGTTTTGAAAATTAGTGGAGCTGCTCTAGCTGGAACTGCTCCTAATAATATTGAGCCTAAGGTTTATTTCTAACTCAATTTTGTTTAACTTAATTTGCTTAAACGATTCCAGAGAGTTGCTGCATCTTTGGTTCAATCGTTGGTCCATCGAAGACTAGCTTCATCATATGCCGTGGCATTGATATTTAAGAATGTAACTAACCCCTATTGAGATAATGAGGATTATCTTTCCAGCTTGCCCTTGATCTGCAAACAAGAAGTATAAGTTTACTCCTTCAACTGTAAATTACTCCCCCAAGTTTTTTCATTATGCATTGATGCCATTAAAGGAATTGCCTAATCACTCAACTCCTATTGTATTCGTTTTCTATACTTCTCTTCTGGCTAATGAAGTATTTGGTTGAGACCATGATTATTTACTCTCTTTCAAAGAAGTGGCTATATAGATTTGGATTCGATGACTGGATTGTGAGTTTGTGATAATAATTCGAACAGATAAATGTTTTTGATTGGAAGTCTTTGATTTACCTTCTGCCTCTGTTCATAAACTTGGAAATTCAGTGGCTTGACTCTCTTTGACTTATTATAGGTGGCTATGCTGATTGCAAGAGAAGTTTCAATAGCATGCCATGTTGGTGTTGAGGTACTAGTTTAAAAGGCTTCTATGTGCAACTAGTGGTCACATTATAAACTTTTTTGCCATGCTTTCTTCTGTTTCTTTCCTTCAAATTCATATTTATTTTTGCCTTGTCCCTCTAAAATATTAATCACAGGTAGCTATAGTTGTTGGTGGTCGGAACTTCTTTTGTGGAGACGCATGGGTTGAGCAGACTGGTTTGGATAGGTGTACTGCATATCAGATTGGGTAAGCTTGACTTTCACTTTTGAATGGGTTAGTGTTGTTACCTTGCTCTGTTTTCTTTTGATATTGGGTGCAACAAATGTTGTATGGATTCAGTTAGTGGCTTGTTTTGTATTCACTTTCGCATGCTTTACTTTTACTCTACTTTTCTTCGTCCAACTTGGCTTTTGATATGTTATATGCCTACGCTGCTCTGATAATCTTAACTTCATTCCTATCTGTAATCAGAATGATGGCGACTGTGATGAATTCCGTCCTACTGCAGTCCGCTTTGGAGAAACTGGGTGTGCAGACACGCGTGCAGAGTGCATTTTCTATGCCAGAGGTTGCTGAGCCTTACAGCAGGCAACGAGCAATTCGACATCTAGAAAAGGGTAGAGTTGTAATTTTTGGGGGTATAGGCGCTGGCACAGGGAATCCTCTCTTTTCCACCGATACAGCTGCGGCCCTTCGAGCATCAGAGAGTATATATAAAACCGCCATTCTTTATCTCATCCCCTATTTCATAATCTCCTCCATGTTTTGATATATGAAACATCTTATTCCGCGCAGTTCATGCTGATGCAGTCTTGAAAGGTACGAATATGGAAGGTGTATATGTTTGTGATTCTAGAAATAACAGCATAGCAGCAGAGCATATCTCCTTCCGAGAATTGGCTTCAAGGGGTGCATCTCCAATGGATATGATGGCCGTGACATTCTGTGAGGAAAACGGGATTCCAGGTTCGATTCAAACTTTTCTAAATTCTATCCTGAAACTATGCAAATCCAATTTGCGTGAGTCTGAGAAATCTTAAAACGGTCGATAGCTTGGGATGTATACTAATAACTTGCTTTCAGTTTTCTTGCTTTGCTTTTCCCCTGATGGGCTATACATCATTTATTCTCTGCAGTCGGTATTTTCAATCTTCACGAGCCCGGAAATATATCGAGGGCGTTATGTGGAGAAAGGGTCGGAACGCTGATAGATCAAACCGGTCCAGTTAGTTAAACATCATGTGATATGCTGAATGTGGCTTCTTTAATTTAAAGATATGCCCATCAATATCTAAAAAACTTACTCTAATGTATGCTATTTGTTGAGGGATATCATTCCTGTATAAAAGGTTGGGACTCGAGCATACACCTCAAGCCTAAAATCATGTAGTAGTTGTTTGTGCAATAGTGTAGAATTTGGATAGTTACTGTTGACAAATTCTTGAGTAAAATTTGCTCATCTTACCTTTTTTTTTTACAAAAGCGAGGAAATGTTATTTAATCGTGTGTCGGCCTAGTTGTAGAGGGCTGAAGATCCCGGAGTTCGAGTCTACCGTGGCGTGACTTTAAAATTTATGTCGTAAAGCTTCGAAGAACATTGATTATTTATTGAAATAATCACATTTTCACAATAATGAAATTCAACCTGACAAAAACCCAATCACAACAACAGAGTTACGAAGTTTGAAACTAAATTAAAAACATAGAAAGTAAAACTTCCGGAAAGGATGAAATAGAGAGAAGGTGCAGAAGCTCAGGTCAATCCATCTTCTGTGGTGGCGAGCGACGGCGACATCGAGGTCCTCGACTCGTCGTAATCCTCTCCCAACGGCGACTGCTCCACCCTTATCTCCTCTATCATCCTCACCACTTCCGGCATTGTTGGCCGCTTCTCTGGCTCGGCCACCACGCACGCCATCGCCACGTGCAGCATCGACACCAGCTCCTCCTCGATGTTCTTGTACCTCAGCAGCTCCTTGTCGAAAATCTCGGCCGTCCACTCGTCCCTCACAGCCGACCTCACCCACCCGGGTAAATTCGTCTCCGACGACGGAGACTTCCCGGTAAGCACCTCGAGCAGCAAAACCCCGAAGCTGTACACATCCGCCTCCTGCGAGAGGCGCTTCGTCTCGCCCTGCTCCGGCGCCCCGTACCCTCCCAGCCTCGCTACAGCATGAGCCGGGTTCAGAAGCAACGAGAGACCGAAGTCGGAGACGCATGAGTTCCCGTTCTTGTCGAGCAGGACGTTCGACGATCGGACGTTCCCGTGAGGAATCCTCGACCCCGCGTATTCCTCGTGAATCCTCGACAGCCCTCGAGCCGCACCGAGGATCAAACTGATCCTCGTCGTCCAATCCAACGGAATCCTCCCCGGCCCTCTGCTTCCTTTATTTCCGATCAAAGTAAAAAGAAGTTAGTTAGTTAGTATGAGAAAACGACGACGTTTAACTGAGGAAAGTATGGTACCATGGAGAAGAGAATGGAGGTTGCCGTTGGGGAGAAAATCGTAGACGAGGAGCTTCTCTTCTCTAGCGTAGTAATAAGCTCTGAATTTGACGATGTTTGGATGGCGAAGTTTTCCGATGAGGTCCATGTACTGATCGAACTCTTTTCTGCTGCAAGGGTTTGAGTCCTTCAGCCTCTTCACGGCGACGGCGCTGCCGTCGTCGAGCACGGCGCGGTACACGGTGCCTAAGCCTCCCTTTCCGAGCAGCTCCGCCGATGCTCGGAGGAGGTCCTCGAGCTCGAACTGCTTCTTCCGGTCGAAGAACACCAGCTTGCTCTTGTCGGTGGTGGTGGTCCCTTCGCTATCTCCGCCGCCACCGTGGGATTTTTTATCGCTCGAATAGCTGCTGCTCCGCCTCTTCTTCCCCTCGCTCCCCGCCGCGGTCGATCCGGCGTCGCCGGAGGTGTTGCAGCAGCAGCAGCACGCGGTGGACGCGAGGATTAGTACGAGAACGGCGCTCGCCGCTACTAGAGCTGCGATCACGCCTCTGCTCGGATTTTTGTGGTGGTTTTCGTGCGATTCTCCGGTTGATGACGAAGGGAGGGAGGTAGGGTTTGATGGCACGGTTGTCTCCGGCGGCCGATCGCGGCCTGTGGGGGAGCAGCTGGGGAGAGGGCTGCTCCCGCACAGGCCTGCATTGCCGGAGAAACTGCTGGCGCCGTACTTCGTCAGCAGTTTCTCCGGCAGTGCTCCGTACAGCTCGTTGTTCGATAGATTTAATTGCGCAAGGTTCGGAAGGGAATCGAGGAATTCTGGGATTTCGCCGGAAATCTCGTTGTTTCCGAGATTGAGAGTGAGTAAGCGAGAGAGATTGGAGAGGTGAGAGGGGATGGGGCCACCGAGGTTGTTGCTGGAGAGGTCGAGGCGGAGGAGGCGGTGGAGGGAGGAAATCTCCGGCGGTATATCGCCGGAGAAGTCGTTGCCGGAGAGGTAGACGAGCTTGAGGTTGGGGCACTGCGCGAGGGGGGAGAGGGTGGCGTTGAGGCGGTTGCCGCGGAGGTCGAGGAGGCGGAGCTGGTCGAGGGAGGAGAGGGCGGCG
Source organism: Thymus mandschuricus (assembly GCA_029379335.1). Lineage (NCBI taxonomy): Eukaryota > Viridiplantae > Streptophyta > Magnoliopsida > Lamiales > Lamiaceae > Thymus > Thymus mandschuricus. The sequence goes on from CM057078.1 coordinate 2,396,939, forward strand.
ATGGGGCCGCGGAGGTTGAGGAAGGGGAGGGACAAGGCGGTGACGCGGTGGTTGGTGCATCCGACGCCCACCCAATTGGCGGCGCACGGGGTGGTGGAGGTGGTCCAGTTGGAGAGGAGTGCGCCGTGAACGTCGGTCTGGGAGCGGAAGGAGGTCAGCGCCGCCGTGTCGTCGGCAGCGGAGGGGCTGAGGACGGAGAGGAGGAGGAGGAGGAAGGAGAGAAGTCGGTCCATTTGTGAGAGTAGAGAGCGGGAATCTGCATGAAAAATTGATTGGTTTTATTTGAAAAGAAAGTGTTGAGACAAAATAAAATTAATTTGGGTAGAAAAAGGTTGTGAAAAGAAACAAAGAAAGGTGGAAATATTGATTGAGGGATAAAAGTCAATGAGAGCTTTGCTTGTTTCTATTTATACTACTCAGTCCGTCCTGCTTCATTACTCTCGACTTCTCTATTCGGCCGTCTCTTTATTACTCATCTAACGTAAATAGAAAATAAATTAACACATAACAATATTTTTTTTTTGAAAAGCATAACAATGTATTTTAAAACCACCTTTTTGTTGTTTCTCTTGATTATTATGTCATACCATCGTGGAACTAGTGAAGTGCCTAGACGGAAGGAGTATTATTTATTTTCTAATATCTAACTTTTACTCCCTTCGTCTACTATATAAGTATCTTTGGATGTATTAATTTATTGAAGTAGTACATAATATTTCATCTGTCCCGTTGAAAGAAATATGTTTTTTGAATATACATATATATATATATAACGTGTAAAATAAAGAAACACCTCACTTTCGGTAAGACGGAAGGAGTAATCAAAGGAGGCCGGAATTTTTATGGAAACATAGAATGTTTCTCTACCTTGAATGTGAACTAAAATATAATGCATATATTTTAGACTAGGGGAAGGGAGTATTTCTCAAATCATTGTATGAAATATTCAAATGTGTGTTAATGTCCTCTATAAAGGACATGTTTATTGAATGTGCATAAAATATAAATAATTAAATGTATCATCTTAACTAATATTTGCATAACATTTCATAAAATTTGATACTACTCCCTCCGTTTATCTTCATTTGACACTTTTCTTTTCGGAGGGAGTAGTATATTGAAGAAAGATCGGAGAGAGAGAAAGAGAAATGATTAAAGAGAAAAGAGAAAAGAGGAGGAAGAAAGGTTAGTTGAGTGAATTATTGGTGTTTTCATATCAAAATAGAATGAGAGTAAAAAGAAAGGTAAATAAAAGGGGGAAGAATGGAATCAGAAGGCACGTTTCTCTAATGGGTGAAACTCCCTTAAAAAGGGGCACAATTTTTTGGAACGACGTGGTGAAAAAAAACATAAATCACCACCCTATTCCTTCTTCATCTTACACTACCCTCCGTTTCCTACGAAATGACCACTTTTATTTGGGAAAGATTATTAAGAAAAATGAAATTTGTTGTAAATGGTGATAGTTTACATACTTTAAATGGGGTTTAATGTATAAAGGGTAGTTTTTCTTCTTTTTTTTGATCAAAGAAAGGAATTTGATTAAAACCAGAAGAAGAAAAGAGACATAAGAAAGGGTAGTTACTAGTGTATTAAGGGTTTTTAGGGGGATCTGGTCGAAAGACCGGCCGGCACCCACCCGACTAGGGGGATGTGGAGTTGTTGGGCTAAAACAGGAAAGTAGTCATTTCAAAATAACACACTCAAAAATAAAAACCGAAAATGTATAAGAGGTTGGGGCTCTCATGTTGTAACGCAAAAGTGGAGCAATTTTCTTGATTCATTATAATACGAGATTTTAGATGCAATGTTAAAAGTGAAAAATAATGGGTCCGTAGACAATTCATGTGAGACGACCTGATTCGAAAAACATGACAATTAAAATACGACGGGGGAATATTTCACAAAAACTATAAAAATGAAGTAGTCTATAGAAGGGAATAATTTTGTTGTCTATACTCAAATATACACGTATCCATATACATCAATCGTCTAGATTTATTTATATTTCTCGAACATGAAGATTTAGTTATCATCATAGACGAAAGTAACTGAATTCAATCAATTGTAGAAATAACCATTCTTTTCTCCTTAGAAATGGTGAAAAAATAACCTAGAAAATCTTTTTATTATTATTATTATTATTATTTTTATAACTGAGCCCAATAATGGTAGTACTTTTTTTTATGGAAAGAAAAAGGTGAAGAAATGGATTACAGCCTTTTATTAGTAATTATTATAATGATTAATGAAAGTGGAAATGATGGCCAAAAAAAGGATAATTGGAGGCGGGATTGACGTTCAAAAGCCTCTATAAATTCAATTCTCACCATCCAATAATTAACAAATTTTCGAGTAATGTTTTTACAAGATTCCTAATTTGCCCGACAAAATCTTTCTTTTTAATTATTCCTTTCGTCTCATTTTAATAATCATGTATACGTAACAGTTTTATTTTCTAAAACGAAATAATTAGCTCTTACATTAAAACGAAATAATTAGCTCTTACATTTCAATGTGTATCTTTAACTTTTCATTTTTAGCAGTGCGTTTAAAATTTTATGTTGCAAAAAAATAAGGTTATTAAATTGGGACGAGAGGAGTATTATAAGTAACATATTTTCATGTATAATCCTTGAGATATCTCAAAACTTTAATGCATCTCCATGTAATTATAAATACGTGCGCATATTTTTATTAACATTTTGTGCTAAAGTATGAAAATATATGAGGGCAAAATTATGAAAATATAGGTTGAGAAATGAACTAACGCGAATGGTACAAGTTCAATATATAGTGGTTGTGGAAATTGAGTAAAACTCCAGTATTTTAAAAATCGGACAGAATTAGCGGTTAAACCGGTTGAACCATGAATAGATCATGCTTTCGATTCGCAGTTTTTCTTAGTCTTGTCTAATTTCAACCGGGTTCAATAACGGTCCAACCGACAAATTGGGAACCGGAGACCTTGTCGGTTCGACCTCCGAGTCCAGTTATTAAAACATTGATCATTAATCCATTTGTCAATTAATTAGGCCCAAATTGTTACGAAGCTAATTTATTAATCTTAAACACTCAATTTAAAGAATCGATCTGTAATTAGAAGCCTTGGGCCAAGTAACTGAAGATGGCCACTTAGCTTTGGCCCAATTAGTATTTTATATTTCTGATGGTTATCATTGTATTAAAATTAAATTCTTCTAATGGTTTGTGCTTGTTAGTATAATAACCCCTCTTCTTACTATGATTAACGTTTCTTGAGTATATGTGAAGTATAAAATACGAAAACGTCTATCTTGTAATGGAACGAAGGAAGTATAATATTCAAAAAACACAATTACCCTCTCAATCAAGACTAATACTCATAGTATCCGTCTATACTCGTATCGTTTTCTTTCATAGCATTCCCAAGTGATCAAGAAAATAAAATTATACTACTACTATAGGAAAATCCAAAATGTTCCAAATTCAACCCGATTGACACTTTTATTTATACGTGTATAGCAATATACAAAACCGGGTCAACAATCTGGGATTTATGATCCAAAAACATGACCTAAAAATTTGACCGAGTAAGGAATGAATATGAATATAGTAGTACAATTATAAAACGACATAAATTTAATTAATTAGAAATGGTTGTCTAAGTCATTAATAATAATATATATTAACATTACAAACTTTCAAATATGCAAATCTCATTTTCCCATGCTGGACCATTACATTTTACATCAGATAAAGATGATAGATCATATAGAACACTACTGGTCCACTTTCACTATTTTATATATATATATATATATATGATATATCATATAGAAATAAGTTCTGGTGTGAGAAATAGGAATAAATCTTGGCCATTAATCTTAACAAAATCTATGACTGGTATTGATTTAAGCATGACCGCTGTATATTATAAGCATGAAAACACTTTAAGCATAAAATTATACTCCCTCTGTCCCACTGATATAGGGACATTTTCCTTTTCGGGATGTCCCACTGATATAGGGATCTTTCCCAAAATGGAAAATTCTAACCCAATAAAATTCTAACACATCACTTTAATCCACAATCTTTCACTTTATCCCACTATCATCATTCTCGTCTTAATTCCAGCGCCGAAAAAAAAGGTCCCTATCCCAGTGGGACGGAGGGAGTATATAATAAGCATGATTACATATTTAAGCATGATTTTGTATAGATTTAAGCATGACTTTGTATAGCTTTAAGCATTTTTCGCATTTTAGCACACCAGAATTTATTTGCACACGAATCATTCCCTATATATATATATATATATATATATATATATATATACACATGAAATGATATACTAGTCACCTTATAGTGAGCACCTCCGTAGGTACCTTCGTCACTTTCTCATTTCGATATTATTTTATTCGATGTTATTAATTGTAATATATTCTAGTAATGCCTTCTTATAAATTAATATTGAAATCACTATATATATATATATATATATATATATATATATATATATATAAATAAATGTCAATGCTCGATTTGTTTGTTATTTCTTCTAAGTTCAAAAAGTGTATAATAATAAAATAGATTGATTAGCATATCACTCCTAATTTATTAAATAGAGCTGCAATCTAGTGCAACCCAAAAAATTTTCCTTATATTTAGGTATTAAATTAATTCCAAGTGTCTAAGATCAAGATTAGTCCGGTTCAAATTAATAATAATAATAATAATAATAATAATAATAATAATAATAATAATAATAATAATAATAATAATAATAATAATAATAATACTCCTATTATATTTTGCAATTTGCAGTCAAATTTCATTCAAATAAATAGACCCCTATATTAGGACCATGCATATTACGATTGATGTAAGTTGCTTCCGATAATCCAAAAATTAAATAACGAATATTAAAATTAAAAGGACAATAGTGAAAAGATATATATATACATTTTTCTTTTTATATATTGCAAGAGATAGTGTCGTCTACCAATTGAAATCTTGGAAATTCAAAATAAAATCAGCTGACAACATTGAAAAAGAAATATTACCCTTTATTTATTCGAATTATTTATAATATCATGAAAATCGTATCTGGCTAATATCCTTGTCCTAAGGAGCGTTTGGTAATGTTCATTAATCGAAAAAAGTTGCCAACGTGATACTGCATGTCGAACAATACAACAAAATTCTCGTTATAAAATACTCATAAATTTTCTTTTATATTAATAAGACACTCCTTTGAATAAAACACCCATTAGTGCATCTCATTCTCATGTGTTATTTTACGACGTTTATTTTAGGATGATCAAGAGTATCTGATTTCAAAATAGAGCTTAGTAATGTGAAAATTTGCGTAGATCACAAGTCAATCTTCCTCCACTTTTTTTAGGTAAGATAAAAGAGTGTAGCGGATCGTTCAGATAATAATGGATACCCTTCATTACAGTGATATTACGGTGAGCAACTTATTTTTATAATGACATCAGGACTTATTTTTATATGAACCGAACTATATACTTTACGTAAACTAATTTTTCATAATATTTAAAATTAATTCAAAAAATTAATATAGTTATAATAGCCGAATATTCTTTTTATACTGATCTTCATTATCCTTCACATATATTAAGGTGATATCACTACAAACCTCTAATTTCTTGACAAGTCACAATAATCCAAAGCATACAAAGTATGAAAGAAATATAATGTGATTAGATATCAAAGGGAAATAAAAATACCAAATTGAATTTTTAATGTGGAAATATAATAATACTCATTCAGTATCATCCTATTAGGTAGACACATTTCTATTATTTTATATTTATATATAATCAAGAAATGAGGCATGTGGAATATCGATCATTTTGGGGACCCGACGACGAATGTCTGCCTCCGTCATTGGTTGTGATCCGATTTACCTGTTAAAGTGTTCTTTGCAGCCTCGCTTATATTTAATAAAGGATAGAACTGTAGTTTTTATGGTGGAGTTTAGTTTACCTCCTAAAAAAGAAAGAGTCTGTAAATAGTGGACTACCGAAAAGAAAAGAGTGTATACATATCGTTGAAGGATGAGATATCATTATTAATTTAGAAATTAATAGAAATTAGGATTTGAGACACGATTGAGACAGATAATTTGGATAGATGATACCATCCGAAACGGACCCTATATATAAAGGAGAATACCACTACATGAGTATGATGCATTTTTTGTAGGAGCCCAAATGCAAAATCGTGTGAGTTTGGTCCAAAGTGAACAATATCATACTAATGTGGTTCGTTGACTAATCGACCGTCCATAACGGAAAGAAAACAAAAACATCAATACTTCGCATAAAATCAACCAACCACCATTGATACATACTACATTAAATATGTTTTAGCACTTGAGAAAAACAAAATATGGAAGACAACAATTAATTGAGTTTGTATTTTATTTTGCATATGATGAACATGGGAGTTTTTTTGTCAAGTGCAAATTCATATATAATTCACGTATCAATAATTGGTTATACTTCTAGTTCTATATATAAGCTACATCTATATTAATCCTCACACACACACACACTAAACTTTTTGCTAATTAGAAATTAAATGAAGAATTACTATATATAGACTATAGTATTCACATCAAGCTTTGGGAAATTAAGAAGAAAGGGGTAATTTACACTACTTGAAAACCCTTGCCTTTTAATTTAAAGTTTTTACAATTTTATTCTTAAGCGCATCGGTTTTATTTATTAGGTCATCTGCCTTCTAACACACGCTTATATCTCTATAATTATTCCGTCTGTTTCATTTTACTTAGCATGCTTTGAGATGTTACATTTTAGTCGGCATGTTTTCATGTTTCTTGTTTGTTTTATATCTTATGGTAAATTAATAATTGAATTTCGAAAAAATTGAGCCAGATAAAATGAGAACAGAGGAAGTATATGCGTGAGTTTGTAACAAATTAATGCAATGATTTGATGAAAAATAACTAATTTTCAATTATCAACAGAGTGAAAAATGGACTATGAGATAGCGGGAATTGTTATAGCCTTGCTGATGTGGGCAGCTTGGGCGGTGGCGACGGAGCGTCGCCACCGCCGGCTGGAAGCGCTGGGGACGCTGCCTCCGGGGCCGCGGCCGTGGCCGGTGGTGGGGAACATGTTCCAGCTCGCCGGTAGCGCGTCGGCCCCGCACCAGTCCTTCGCCAAGCTGGCCGAGGAGCACGGCGCCGTCATGACGATCCGGCTGGGGTCCGTGACGACGGTGGTCGTCTCCTCCGACGCGGCGGCGCGTGTGATGTTCAAGAGCCACGACGCCGCCCTGGCCGGGAGGAAGATCTACGAGTCGATGAAGGGCGACATCGGCAACGAGGGCTCGCTCATCACCGCCCAGTACGGCCCCCACTGGCGGACGCTCCGGCGGCTGTGCACGTCGGAGTTCTTCGCCGCCGGCCCGCTCGACGCCATGCGCGGCGTCAGGGCCGGCTGCGTCGACCAGATGCTGCACCACATCCGGCAGTCCGCCGCCGCGGACGGCGGCGCCGGCGGCATCGACGTGGGGAGGTTCTTCTTCCTGATGGCGTTCAACCTGATCGGAAACCTAATGTTCTCGAAGGATTTGCTCGATCCGAGCTCGGAGAGAGGGGCGAAGTTCTTCTACCACGCCGGAAGAACGATGGAGTTCGCCGGAAAGCCGAACATGGCGGATTTCTTTCCGGTGCTGAGGTGGTTGGACCCGCAGAGGATAAGGAGGCGGACGCAGTTTCACGTGAAAAGGGCGTTCGACGTGGCCGGAGAGTTCTTGAGAGAGAGGATGAGAGAGAGAGAGGAAGGATCGGATTCTACAAAGAAGAAGAAAGATTATTTAGATGTGCTTTTGGAGTATAGAGGTGATGGTGTGGAAGGGCCTGCTGTTTTCTCTTCTACCATCATCAACGTTATCGTCTTTGTAAGTACTCCCTCTCGTCTCTCCCGTTTCATTTGGTTCATTCCATTATTTTATGACTGGCTAATATTCATTAAAATTTATTTAACAAACATGCCAAATATAATGGGACTTAAGCAGTAGTATATAGAGGATAGATCATATATAAATAAGTTTTAGCGTGAGAAATAAGAATGTACTATGATGTATCTGAACCGTTAATCTTAATTTAATTTATGACTGTGATTGATTTAAGCATAATTATAAGGTATCATAAGCATGGATTTGTACATAAAAAGGCATAATGATGTTGTAAGCATAAATATACACTAATTTTTATAAGCGTGATTTTGTACAGCTTTAAGCATCTTTCTCAATATTAGCACGTCAAAATTTATTTACGCACGAACCATTTTCGTAGTAGTATACATATATTATCCTAGTTTAAGCACGTCTTTTTAGCGTATGAATTTTAATATATGTTAGGTGAGTGTAGCATGTATAGAAAAAGCAGTGAACTTACACTACAAGAATTTCGCTAATAGACAACAGTCAAAACCTGTTGTCTATAGCAAATTATGGTGTTGTCTATGGCCCTGTTGTCTATTAGGGGCGGTTATAGACAACAGTTATTCCCCGTGGTCTATTACGAGATAGACAAGTGAAAGATCCATATAGACAACATAAGTTCCCCGTTGTCTATTCTCATTTATTTTTTTATGCATTATTTTCTGTATTAATTATTTATGCTTAATCATCTTTTTTTTAAATAAAAAAATAGGAACAAACTTCAAAGATACGGCACAATTAATACTTTATTTCATATAACAATCTCACAAGTTCAATACAAAATACAACCTTTTGATAATATATAAAATGATAGAAAATTAATATATATTTATCCAAACAAAAATTAATATATACTTATCCAAGCAGCTAATGCTACGAAGAAATCATGAATATGCTTTCCTTCATCTATGTGTTTCATTTTTAAATCCAACAAAATGGTGTCGTTTGACAGAAGAGGCGAACCCGATCGAATGCAGTCAAGCTGTCCCTACAAAAACAAAATGTCGATATTCAATAAGCAAATTCAATAAACAACCGTCCTCTGAAGATCCATTCAATGATTTTAATCAAAATTATCCATGAAAGGAAGGTGATAATCATCCAAGTTCAAATGATTTCCTGCTATCTAAATGATACAGTAGTACATAAATTTCTCGCTCAAAATACATCAGAACCGATCATCAATTTTGCTAATTGTACCAAAATAGATCAGAGGCATATATGCCATATAAAATGATTACCAGTTCTTGCTGAAGCCTGGTATTTTGCTGAACAACAGATTTTTTCTCTTCAGTCAACTTCGACAAGAGGGACTTAACCTACAAAACACAAAGAACAACAAACAGCAAGTTGAGATTTTTTTCAGACCAAAATCAAAATGAAATTCACTAAGCTCCTAAACTCCTAAAAACAGAATGATAACAATTATAAGAAGTTGGTACATACAGGTCTTTCCTACTAGAACCACCACATACAAATTACATAACTAATGACAGGATATATAGAAAAACTCCATTAATATAAGAATCCGTCTCCTTCACAACTCCATTAACAAGATTAATTCACTTTAATTTAACTAAAATCTCATCACATCAAACAACAGCCAAGATTATAAAATAGAGAAAAACTCACATCATATATTGTGATAAGATCATTATTTCAAGCATCTCCCTAATGAAGTTAGAAATTTTACTTAATTTTAGGAAACTCATAACTAATTAGCATAAGCAAAACAACAATCTTGGTTCAAAATCAAAGTACTACTTCTGTTAATTCATGATATGTACAGAGATTCATTCATCACCTGCATTATTCAACACCACAAACAGCAAAACTGAACACAAAACACAACTCTTCATCATCACTTGATTCATGGCTGCCTTTTAAACGAATTTAATTAATTAGGACTCAAAACCTGCCAAGGAATAAGAGTGAGAATGGGAGCTAGCTGCTTTTATAAGCTGGGGAGAGAGCTTGTGTATAGGTGTGCTTACAGTGCACACCACCACAACTGCAAAAAAAAGATGACAGGATATATAGAAAAACAGAAATTAAGAGTTCAATCAGCATTGACTTACTTCAACACAGTTCATCCAGGTACGGACATTAGCAAACTACTTGATCACAATAAACGAATTGAACTTTTACCATAAACATAGCACCTAATATCCATTTCATTTCATAACTTAACTCAGCACATTCAAACAGATCTAAAGCCTTAACAGATCATTCATACATTCCCCACTACACAGTTATGGCGGAAAATCCATTAACTCAAACAGTAAGGAGTAAGGAAAGAAATCAGAGAGGAAAGAAATCAGAGGAAAGAAATGGGGGAAACCTTATCGAAGAATATCTGACTGAGAGGGCGATATATATGAGAATATATGCGTACGTTTTGAACTCCTCCTTCACCCATCTCGAAGACCGATCCGCCATTGTTGCCTAGAGAGAGAAAGCTACTGATTCGATTACATGAAAATCGGCGAGGAGAGAGAGATTGGGGATTTGTACCTTTACTTCTAGATCGAGAAGGGGAACATATACGGCGCGCGGATCTACGCCGAGAACTCCATAAGCGCAACGAGCAGATGAATTACCTTCGCCTTTCCTCCCGCCTCGACGCCGTCGTCGCCCGCCTCGACACCCAGGCCAAGATGAACACCATCAGCAAGTCGATGTCCAGCATCATCAAATCGGTCGACTCGACCCTCGCCACCGGGAACCTGCAGAAGATGTCGGAGACGATGGACCAGTTCGAGGGATTGAGAAGGAAGAGAGAGGTTAATTGTGGAAGATTTTTGGTGGAGAGGAAAATGATAGGCGGCGGGGAAGGGATGTGCAGAAGATACATTAGGGATTTGCTCAAATGACAATCTAAATAAAAAAAAATGCGGCTAAAGACCACGTGTACTAATCACCGTTGTCTATATAAAATTAAAGCGCTAATACACAACGGCTTATTTTACCCGTTGTCTATAATGATATAGACCACACGTTTTCTGCTGTTGTCAATGAAAGCAACAGAAAATTAAAATTAAAGACAACAGTTTTAATCTAAGCTGTTGTCTATATTGCTATAGACAATACAACTACTAAATCCGTTGTCTATGTTCTGTTGTCTATAACCTATTTTCTTGTAGTGTTAATTTAATGAAAGAATTGAGATCAAATAATAATAAAATAGATGAAGTATCATTTACGATCTAAACATGATTGCAAATTATCCCCTAACCTAAAGTTTTAGTTTTTTTCTAATTAATTAATAAAACGTTGTTTGGATATGAATTATTAAAAAAATTGTACAGGAAATGTTTACGGCGGGGACCGACACCACCACCAGCACCCTCGAGTGGGCGATGGCGGAGCTCCTCCACAACCCCCACTGCCTCCGTAAAGTCCAGGCGGAGCTCCGATCCGTAGTCGCCACCGGAGAAAAGCTCGGAGAAGAAAACCTAGACGAGCTCCCTTACCTGAAAGCAGTGATCAAAGAGACCCTAAGACTCCATCCACCACTCCCATTCTTAGTCCCCCACAAAGCCATGCATTCATGCAAGATGCTAGGGTTCCACATTCCCAAAGAAACCCAGATCCTCGTCAACGTCTGGGCCATCGGAAGGGACCCGAGAACGTGGAAGAATCCGGAGGAATTCCGGCCCGAGAGGTTCTTGGCCTCCGGGCCGGACTTCAAGGGCCACCACTTTGAGTACATACCGTTTGGCTCCGGGCGGCGGATGTGCCCGGCGGTGCCGCTGGTGGCGCGGGTGCTGCCGCTGGCGCTGGGGTCGGTGCTGCACTCGTTCGACTGGGTTCTGGGCGGCGGAGCGAAGGCGGCGGAGATGGATATGAGGGAGAGGATGGGGATTACTTTGAGGAAAGCAGTGGCCTTGAAGGCTATACCCATTCCTTTATAGCATGCATGCATGGTTGGTAAACCTTATTAATTGATTAATTAATTAATGTAATTTGAATATGTGTAAACCTATATATGTGTGTGTGAAGAGTTGTCTCATAATTAATTAGGTGATGTGTTTCTCAATTAATTATTTGTTTTAGCAAGGCCTCTTGCCTCAAATCGTAACATATATTCCCTCTATCTCACCATAAATAACTTATTTTAGGATGTACCTCCTAATCAATTAGGCTTAATTAATGTTTCATTACAAATTTTATAATTATACTATTAGTCCTAGAATATGCATGAATATATAAGATATAAAATATTCATTCCGTCCTATTTATTTACAGATAAGTTATATTTTTTATCTGTCCCACTGATATAGAGATATTACCTTAAATGACAAAATTTACACTATTTATATATCCACCATTATCACTCTCGTCTTAATTTCCGTGTCGAAAAAGTTATCTCCACGTAAATGGGACAGAGAGAGTATTACTTTTAAAAGTAAGGGACAAAGGGGAAGGGAGTATATATAGAAAATAAACTCTTATGTACTCCCTTTGTTCCACTTCATTTGGCCTGTATTATTTTACACCTCGCATTTATTTACTCTATAAGCTAAATTGAGGAACGGAGGGAGAAACGTGAACTAAAATAACTTCTTAAAAAAAAAAAGTCCCATATATATAAAATTGTCGTTTTCGTCCGACAATGCATTAAATTTTATCAGTAATCGATTCTTTCAGCTAACACGTGAATAACACATTTGCAGGGAACAAACCTTATCAATATCAACTAAAATTATCTCATACTAGTACTTATTTTATAAGAAGCACTCTCTCAAGTTTTTGATAGCTCAAACAAACACAACAATGGCGTTTCTTGGTTCACTAACCTGGTTCCTCTCTCTCTTGGCAGCTCTTTCCTTCTGGTTCAAACTCAGGAACCGCTCCTCGAAGCTACGACGGCCGCCAGGACCGCCTGGATGGCCCATCATCGGCAACATTTTCGACCTCCAAACACAGCCGCACCTCGATTTCCACAGGCTTGGTTCCACGTATGGACCTGTTCTTTGGCTCAAACTCGGTAACCTCAATACTCTAGTTGTACAGTCGGCTGCTGCTGCTGCCGAGCTTTTCAAGAAGCACGACCTAGCCTTCGCGGATAGGACGGTTCCGGATTCGATGACAGCGTGTGATTACAACCATGGATCCGTTGCTCAAGCTCCATATAATGAGTACTGGCGAATCTTGCGCCGCCTTTCTTCATCGGAGCTCATGGTTCATAAGAGAATCGATTCTTCTGTACACCTCAGGCAGAGATGCATTGACAAACTTATCCTGTGGATAAAGGAGACTGCATCAGAACCGGAGTCGGGAGGTGAGATTCAACTCGACAAGTACCTGCTGATTATGAGCTTTAATCTAGTTAGCAGTTTCATGCTCTCGAGAGACGTAATGGACTTCAAGTCAGAAACGGGGAATGCGTTCTTTGAGGAAATACACAACTTCATAACCTGGCAGGGGAAGCCTAATGTGGTGGATGCATTTGAGTTCTTCAAATGGCTCGACCCTCAAGGAATCAGGAGGCATACGAAGAAGCACCTGCAACAATTGTTGAACTTAGTATCAGTTTTCGTGAAGGAAAGGATCCAGGAGAGGAAAATGGGGAAAGGAAATGAGACGAGAGATTTCCTCGACGCGTTATTGGACTATGAAGGTGATGGCAAAGGATCGATTGTGAAGCTCTCGGAGAAAAATATAAACATCGTAATCCTGGTATTTGACAACACGTTCTGATAGCAAATTATTTTCACTATTGTCAGAAGTATTAGACTATAAAGATTGACATGTACCTTGTTATAATGCAGGAAATGTTCTTCGGTGGAACAGAGACTACAAGCAATACCACAGCCTGGGCAATGGCAGAGCTATTACGTAATCCTGATTCCATGAACAAGCTCAGAGAAGAGATTGATAGAATCGTTGGTCCTTCAAGAGCTGTCGAAGAAGATGATTTAAATGAACTGAAATACTTACAAGCAGTTGTTAAAGAAACTATGCGGTTGCGTCCTGCTCTTCCTCTACTTCTACCAAGAAAAGCGAGAGAAGACACTGAGTTCATGGGCTACAATATACCCAAGGGCACAACTGTAATAGTGAATGCATGGGCTATCCATAGAGACCCTGATTCATGGGAGGATCCATTTTCTTTCAAGCCAGAGAGATTCCTGAACTCGAGCATCGATCTCAAGGGACAAAACTATGAGCTGATTCCATTCGGTTCTGGTAGAAGATCCTGTGTGGGCATGTTGATGGGAGATAAGATGGTTAGCCTCACTTTAGCAAGGCTAATACAGTCTTTTGATTGGGAGCTCCCTGCAAATATCTCCCCAGAAAATCTCGATATGAGGGAGATGATAGGGACTTCTCTTCGGATGCTCACACCTCTGAAAGTTGTTCCAAAAGAAAGAGAGGCCTAACGCTATTATGATATTAGATCGAAAATAAAACTTCCCACCTGTGCTGATGATGATTTACATCCCCTTTATGTTTCCTATATGCATCTTAGCATGCTGATAAGGTTTATGTTGTAAATCAACCAAATAACATTTGAATTGTTTACTATGATTGCATCTTTGTATCACTTTACACATAGGATGAATTTATATGCATGTAGGATTCTAGGATGATGGTATGCATGGGAGTAATGCAATAAGATAGCCTTTATGATGCAGGAGCGATCCACCCCAAGCATCAATCGAATACTTTCGTGCATTCTAAGCTTAAATCACAGGGCAAACCAAGAAGACATTCTAATGGCTTTATTTTCAAGCAGTTTGGTATTCTTTCAGAATTTAATCAATATCAACTTCTAAATTGAAGACTCGAAAATATAACCAAAACTGATTGGACTGGTGGAGTAAGCTCAATGGGATCTTACTAACCTGAATAGACATTTTAGTTTGCCTCTGCTTGTCAGAAACCAAATCAAGGTTAACAAATCTATATTTCTCAATTCATTGCCTTGGACAAATAACATGACTGCGTTGATTATCTAAATCAAAGGGTAGCGAATACAGATTATCTTGAATAGAAAAGCAAATTACAACATGAAGACCGTGCCTATTTGAGAGAGAACAAATACAGCAACATTCAGATTCTGCTCTTTCACAAACAAGCAGCTTCAGATACCATATAGATCGGCACGATAATACCTGTTGATTCCTGGAAGAAATGTTGAAGAAAAGCTTGGTCTATGGCCATCATGCGAGAACACTATGTCAGAACGAGCAATTTGGATAGTTTGCCTATTTTGCCATCACTATAGGGACATGACAGATCTGTCATGATGAATTGTCAATAATCTTGTAGTACATGTTATCACTAGGAAATATATAACCTTCATATGCCTGACTGCACGAAGACTCTTGGAACGGTTTCTGATTATTCCGTCCGAATCTAGAAAGGTAATTTAAGCCCATGAGAAGTTCTACGATTGCTGCCTCAGTCTCCACTCTGTTTGCAAAGTAAAGGGTCTGTACAAGATAAACATTTGACCCACAGACCAATCTCTGCCTCTCAAAGTTCCTCTCAGCTTGCCATCTTACCATGTTGTGAGCAAGTGGAGACAGCCAGTCCAATATCGTGGTAAGTGCTAAGCTCCATTGAGCTGCAAAAGCAGCATCGTAGAAACATGAAGCTGGAGTCCTTGAAAACGTCTTCAGTTTTGCTCTCAGATAGCTTTTGATTGTTGAGGGCAACATGTAGTAAAGGTCATCTCTTGCATCAAGGCTGATTAAGTGAGGCGAGGAAGCTAACTTTTCAATCAATATGATGACATTGGCATAGTGCAGGGCCAATGCAGCATAGCCAAGAGTAGACGGAGAAGCATCCAACAGACGACGTTTGGAATTAAAAATGGAAATTTTAGAGGAGGTTATGCCACCACATATAACTGGAGCTTCTCTTGTATCTTCCACTTCAATGGCATGTTTGAGAGAAAAATTAGTTGACCTGACTGAGCTGCCATATGACGGTGTGCAGCTATCTATAACAGGAGATTCATTTCCTCGGGTCATGCATCCTGTCAATCCAGCAGGAGCAAATATTCGCCCTTTCCCTAGATGTTGTTTCCCAGAAAAGAGAGATGATTCCGACCGGCGATGGGCTTTTATGTTTTTTGACTTACTCTTGTCACCTCCAAGGCCCAAATTTGAAAATGACCTCCCAATAGGAACTGAAAATCTTGAGGAGTTGGATTCCGAAGAATAAAATGGCATTTGCCTCACAACAGAGATGGAATTACTTCTTCGAACAAGGCACTCACTGTTCATATCCTCATAATCATTGCCACCTTCTACATTTCCGCTCTGTTTAGTCCCATAAACAGTTTTGATCCTCTCAGCAATGGTGAGGATAGATTTCAAGAGAAGCCGGACAATGTAATCATATGTTCTAGCCCATGGAGACATCTCCCTAAGATTCTTCACTTCCTGGCGTTGCCACACTACCTTCTGCTGGAACTCAAGCAATTTAACTCCACCTGAATCTGCACCAGCTCTCATTCGTCTCAGACTCTGCTCAAGCTCCACTAGCACTTCAAGCTCTTGAAATAGCTGTTCAGTAGCCCCAACAAACCTCTCCATTTTCTTCACTTTCTTCTCCATCTTCTTAAGCTTATATTGCCAACCATGCCATTTCGGATCAATCTCAACATCATCAAAAAGTTTTTCGAGATTGTGGTACGTCGAGTCTGTG
Organism: Thymus mandschuricus; assembly: GCA_029379335.1. Lineage (NCBI taxonomy): Eukaryota > Viridiplantae > Streptophyta > Magnoliopsida > Lamiales > Lamiaceae > Thymus > Thymus mandschuricus. The sequence continues at coordinate 2,413,586 of CM057078.1, forward strand.
CACTTCTTTCCAAGCATAATCACCGACTTCCCAACACTTCTCAAATTCTCAACTATTTCTGCAAGAACAAGATCCATAAGATAATCTACATCATCAGAAACAAGCTTATGTAAGCCAACTGAGTTTGCAATTTCTTCTCGTAACCTAACAACTCGCCCATCACTGAGACTCTGCCATATACTAACCACCTTCGACATCAACCTTGATATTTCAAATGCCAAAATTCCAACCACTGGTCTCTCAGGCTCCCATGAGATGCTTTTCCGCGAATTCTTCCATATGTTCCCAAACCACGTATCCGCAGCCATTTCTCTAACCATCATCAAAATGTATGTACACCAAAAAATCTAGGCAACCACCTCAATCAACTGCAAAATCCTTGAATCAATAACCAGAACATGTAGTCAAAATCAGAGAATATACTAACCAATAGCCCCCATAAATGCTCAAAAACAATATACTAGAACAACAACACACGCATTACATAAATATAACTCCATAGTTGCTCATTCATCGAATGGTGCATTTCATTTAACTACACATGTATCCACACATAATCTGCAAATACATATTATTTACAGCAAAAATCCATCACGCGCAGCAGCTACAAAACCGCATCAAATCAGGAACACACCGCTCACAACCAAATATGCAGAATTTCCCAATCATTTTGCACCAAAAAATTCACCAGCAAACAAAAATAGACGAAAACAATCTCAAAATCTGAGCAATTACAGTCTACAAACACAAATGCAGCAAAAATAGCATAATTACGGAGCAACTTCGAAAAAAATAAAATCAAAACACACCGTTCATTTGAAGTACATCCGACATTATTAGAACTCAGAAGCAACAGTCGACGTCGACGATCCAACTAATCGCGCAGAGAGAGAGAGAGAGGAAGAATGTCAGAATCTGGTAATCAATTCTTCCATCAACATCTCGAAGGTAAAGTCGAAAGAGAAAAATCTGCAAAATAAGCTGAAGAAGAAATTATTTTTGGGAAAGGTCGGGGGGGTGCGCACGTTTGTTAACTGGCGCACTGCCAGCGTAGGATAGAGAGCCCTTTTATACTGTAGCAGTAGCACTACCACAAAACTAAAGTGCGCACATAAATATACCTTCGTTCGGAGCGAGAATAATATCGGACACGACGTCGTTTTTGCTGCTTAGCTGCCGTTCGAATTTTTCAATTGCTAATTTGATTTTTTTTTTTTTAATTGAGTCTCATATTTTATATACTTATATTTTAACGAAACCAGTCTTCAGCCATGGACAGTTTTACGTCGCGGTATCGAGAGTTACTAGGAAAAGAGGTCTCAAGATTTTGATATGTGACGGAGATGGCAATAGCTTCGACATCACGACTAATATTGTGTACACGAAAATATTTCAAAGGTTGTGAGGTAATTATAAATTCAAATATTTATTTATACTTTATGCATAAAATTATTATATTTGGATCTTATTTCTACAATTTAATTTTCTTTATTTACAGGAGAGTAGGTTGCAGGAGGAAGAACGAAGGGCAACTACGCTTAGAAGAGCATTCGAGCTGATTATTTTTGTCCAGATTTCTTATTTGATTTTCATATTGTTTCATTTACTACTGTTATTATTATTTTTATAGTATTACTTATTTTTTTAAGATTTCACAAAAAACTTGAATTTGTCGATTTCGGCACCATATCTAAATAATAAGAATAATTGGCACCCGTCGATTTTCGACGGGCAGTAAACTAGTTATTTCTAATTCGAAAGTACCTTCAATTTATCAAAAGTAATAAATAAGCGTGTAATTTAATGTAAAAGTAAAGAAAATTGTGTATCTATTTTAATTAAAAGCTAACATCATTTGGTAATTTGCTCATCAATTATAGTAATCTAGTTTTTGTAGTCGTGCATTTATCATAAGTCGTATACAATTAATTTCACGTGCATAAAATATGGCACCACTTTTAATGTCGGAAAGTACCGATAAATAATACTCCTGTTGGGAACCCCTTGCAGTTTGGTTTTGATGATGTTTATCGAAACCACACTTAGGCATATTTTACTTGTTTAGGGTCAAGGCCGATAGATCGACCTGCTACCTGCTAGTGCAGGTCGATGCTCTCTAATGTTTAAATGCAAGTTCGATCCACCCTGTAAGAGAAAGGTCGATATGATCGACCTGCCTCATTCGGATCGAGCTGGCATATCTGCCTGTCTATCGACCTTCCTTATCAAGCTTCCAGCCTGCACTGCCTTAGAAGATTTCAAGTGCTGGATTCAATATCAAGGTCGATGCTCTGCCTTCATGGAGCTTCACGACCTGATCCTTGCCACGTCGAGTGCCAGCAAGGACGAACTTTCCCAACGGCTAGAAGTGAGTCAGCTTCCAACGGCTAGTGCCACGTCAGCCTGACTCCAACGGCTAGTTTTTCAAACTGCCTATAAATACTTCAGCCATTATCGGATTCAAGTACGGGAAACTCAAGCTATCAACGCCAAATCTCTGCCCAAAACCTCTCTCAAGTTCTCATCCATTCAAGTGTTCGAAATCAGATTAGTTTCCCAAACACTTGACGAAGAGAGGTTTCCGATTCCGATAAACACCACAACGACGAAGCGTTCACTGCTGCTTGTCGTTGGTTCAACAACTTCTTCTCCGACTAGTTCGAAGTTAGAAAGTTTGTTTGTATTCTTCGCCATTGTAGAGTTTAGTCAAGCTCTGTAATTAGCGAAAGGTTGATTGTACATTTTGTACGAAAGGTTGTAAGGGTCACGACCCAAAACTCGTGTCTAGATATTTTCAGGTTAGATTGTATCTAGAACTGATACTCAGTCAGTATAAATAAGAGAGAGGTGGATCCAAAAGAAAAGGGATTCTCAGGTCGAGTCGGCCTGACGTGGACGTAGGAGGGTTTCTCCGAACCACGCTATATCGCGGTGTCTCTCTCTCTCTCTCTCTCTCTCTCTCTCTCTCTCTCTCTTTATTTACCGCCCTTACATTTCATTATCAAACTGACGAGCATCAACCTGCATATCACGCATCAACCTGCTATCTACTTTCAGCCTTAAGATTTTTTAAAGAGTTAACCAACCTCCACCAACTTCCGCATTAACAACAGTTTGATAAATCAAGCTTGATACCATACGAGCTTGATAGATCAAACTGCCTATGATAGGTTCGACCTTGACAATCGACCTTTAGATCGACCTGATTTTCTAAAGTCAAAAACGGTTGGTTATTGGTGTATTCCCCCCCCCCCCCCCCCCCCCCAATACACCAATTACTCTTTCCCGGGTCCAACAAGTGGTATCAGAGCAGTGGTTCTTTTGACCGCTGCTTTGCATACTAAAAGTTCTTTATCAAACTTTTGGTCATTTTGAACCGATCCTTTAGAAAAATCTTTTCATTCATACATATCATATTATTTGCTATGGAGGCTTCTCTTCTCAGGGTTTGTGAAGACTTTTCCATTCAAGGCTATGAAGACTGGAGTTTCCGAATCAAGATGTGTCTCAAGGCACATCACGTCCTTATGTGGGATATCATCGAGAATGGACCCTCCCCCATTTACGTAGCGAAGATTATTGTGGATGGAAATTGTGGATGGAACAGCCCCCGGGGAGGCTACATACGAGAAAGTCCTCAAAAATCCTCGCGACTATACAACCGAGAAAAGGAAGGAGGCCAGCCTCGATGATTATGCAAAGGGACTCATCTCCAGCACCGTGAAGGGCGTCTACCTGGCCAAGATCCGAAATCTTGAAACAGCCAAAGAAATGTGGGACACCCTCCGGTCCATCAGCCTTGGTTCAGAGGAAATGAAAGAGAACAAGTTGTTCATGGCGTGCAGCAAGTTCGATGACTTCAAGATGGTTTCGGGTGAAACCATAGAAGAGATGAAAATTCGCTTCACCGAGATTATTCTCGAAGTCGCTGCAATCAACCCGTACAAATATACGCAGCGCGAGAAGAATCTTAAAGTGATACGTGCCCTTCCTGCAAATTGGCACGTATACGCCGCCATGCATCCAGCCCGTTCGGATTTCAACTCTCTCACCATCGAAGATCTTTTCGACATTCTTGTCGGAAATGAATATGAGATGATCCGCATCCATGGATCAACACAGCCTTCCACCAGCAAGAAGGCTGATGAAAAGAACGACAAGGAGGTAGCCTTCAAGGCCGACTCAGCCTCTGCTGCTACCCCAAGCCCGATCGACGAATCCATCGTCAAGAAATTCGAGAATATGACTCTCGACTATGCTCTCGCTGCTAGGAGAAATGAGAAGCTCCTAGGGAAGGTTGTCAAATACAAAAAGTTCTATCGTGACAACAAACGAAACTTCTCAAACCGCAACCACGACCGCCCTGACAAAAAGGGAGAAGGTAAACCCTCAACCTTCAATTCTTCTAACACACCCGAGGGTGGATGTTTTGGTTGTGGCAGGCCAGGTCACTACAAGACCGATTGTCCAGATCTGACAAAGGCCGAGAGAGACGAGCTCCGTGCAAAGCGCGATAAAAAGCTCAAGGAACAACGAGCTGCCATGCTTGCTGAAGAATCAAAGGAGGCTCATCTCTCAGACAGCTCGTCGAGTGATGACGAGGGTTACATTGCTTTCGACGAAAGTGATGATGAAGAGTGCTTTGTTGGAGAGCTCCAACAAACCGCGGGATCTTCAAAGGTAGTTCCTCAACCTATTTCACTTTCTTTCTCTGACGATGAATGTGCAGATGAAGGTGAAGGACTATCCGAGGCTGTGTCTTGGGAAGAAATCAAGAAGCAGCTCGATGATTATGCCGATCTCGTGGAGACACTCAAAGAGGTCGTTAAAGATAATGCTGAGCTATTGGACAAAAATGAAAAATACAAGCTAGCATTAGAAGAAAGGTTCACTCCCTATGCTGAAGAAAAAGAAAGGGAGATCGAAACCCTAAAGTCAAAGGTTGAAGAACTGACTTTACGGGTCAAGGAGTTCGATACCAGGGAGCTCGAGAAGGACGAGTCCCTCAAAGCCAAAGATGCAGAAATACACAGCCTTACATCAAAATTGGCTGACTTGGTAATTCGACACGAACTCCTTGTGAAAAAGGAAGAAAAACTTCAACTCACTTTGAGTCAGTTGAAGAAAAGCGGAAAGAAGTTAGAAGAAGTCCAATCAATGCAACGCAATCCGCGCGATCACTCTGGTATTGGATTTAATGGAAAATCCAAAGAAAGCAAGGACAAAGACTGCAAAATCACGTTCGTGAAAGCGCAGCCTAAATCGAAGAGTGTTCGGAAAGCTCATCAAGCTCTCCCAGATAAGATGGTCAAGCTAAAGAATCCAGTTCGACAGCCCCAAGCCATCCTCCTAAAGCAACAAAAGAAGGAACAGCTTGTTCCTCAAAAGAAAGAGAGTCAACCTGTCCAGCAACGTCGACCTGCCCCCTATCATCAAAATCAGGCTGTTCACCAAGGGCGATATCAAGGCCAGTACTATCAAAGGCCGTATCACCCTCAGTTCTTCTTTCCTGCTCATCAAGGTTGTCACTGCCACTATCCTCAACAGTCGAACTTTCAAGACTGGCAGTATCAACCCGGTCTTCGTGAAGAGCAGTATTATCAACCTCGTCGCCCTCGCTCAAAGAAATCCAAGGCTTCCAAACCCAAGACCGCCACTGCCTCGTCCTCAGCCTCGGATAGAAGCAAACCGGCAAAACAAATTTGGGTCCCAAAGGCCGTTCCCGCAACCGATGTAGCACCCAATCTCAAGTGGGTCGCTAAGCTTAACTAATTGCAGGTTGGGAAGGCTCAAAGAAGGAGCCAAGCAGCTCGTGGAGCTGTATGGATCATTGATAGTGGATGCTCAAAGCACATGACGTGTGACAAAACGCTACTATCAAATTATCAAGAACGAGACGGGCCACTTGTAACCTTTGGAGGAAATTCTAAGGGACTTACGAGAGGCCAGGGCGATCTAAAAGTTGGTAAAACAACTATTTCTAACGTCTCATATGTTGAAGGTCTTAATCATAACTTATTCTCTGTGTCGCAATTCTGCTCGAGTGGTAAACGAGTAGAATTCACTGCTAACAAATATCTCGTGAAAAATGAGGAAGGAGAAATACTTCTTACCGGAATCTTGCAGGATAGACTCTACATTGTTCAATGGAATGATAGGATAGAGACCTGCCTGGTCACAAAGGCTGATTCCGAGACAAGTTGGTTGTGGCACAAGAGGTTGAGTCACTTGAACTTCAAGGCCATCAACAAGCTCGCTCGCAACAAGCTGGTTAACGACCTGCCAGATCAAGTCTTCGATCATGATCACATCTGCAAAGCCTGTCAAGCTGGAAAACAAACAAGATCATCCTTTCCAAGCGCGACGGCACAAGCCTCAAATCGAATACTTGAGCTTCTCCATCTCGACCTCTTTGGTCCAGTCACTCCCTTGAGTATAAATGGTAGAAAATACGCTCTCGTTATTATAGATTATTATTCTAGATTTACGTGGGTTATTTTCATGTACAAAAAGAAGGAGACTTTGGAGAAGCTACCTGCGTTGCTGAGCAAACTGTGCAATCAAAAGGAGAAATCCATAATCTCCATTCAATCTGATCGAGGCACCGAATTTATCAATGCAATGATCGAAGAATATTGCACAAAGAGTGGAATTCATCATCAAACTTCAGCTGCACGAACACCTCAACAAAACGGCGTAGTGGAACGCCGTAACAGGTCGCTGAAGGAAGCAGCTCGAACCATGTTGGATGAAACCAACCTTCCAAAGAAGTTTTGGGCAGAGGCCGTTAACACTGCCTGCTATACCCAAAACAGGTCGATCATCACTACCCGACATGGAAAGACTCCATACGAGCTGTGGAACAACAAGCTCCCCAGGTTAAAGTATTTTAAAGCTTTTGGGTGCTTGTGTTACATTCATAACAATGGGAAATCACAATTAAAAACTTTTGATAGCAAGGCCGATCCAGGAGTATTTTTAGGATACTCAGAGGTTAGCAAAGCTTATAGAGTTTTTAATAAGAAAACCCTAGTTGTGGAGGTAACACCTCATGTTGTGTTTGATGAATCTACTTGTCTGTACAGAGAAATAAGTACAGGTCCAGATCGGTCCGATGCTAACAGGCCGTCTAACTCCCCCATTGACAACCTGCTAGTATGGACCCCAAATGATTTGGAGGAAGAGGATCAATCTGATCCGAAGGTCACACAGCAAGGGGGAAGTGATGCAAGTAATGTTCATACTTCGAGCTGTAATACATCAGCCGGACCTAACCAGGATGATCCCCCTCCCTCAGTCCCCCAGACTGATGCTGTTCACGACCTTACATCCCAAATCGAGCAGCTCGATAGCACTATGGAGCAGCTCAACATCCAGGACGAACAGCAGCCTGATCAACAGCCTGATCAACAGCCCGAGCAACAGCACGTGCCCACTGATCAACCTTCAACTCACCCGGAGTTTGACGAACCCATTAATGAGCCCGATCCAATCATTTCAAACGAAGAAAGAGCTCGACGCAGACGTTGGATCGATGCTCATCCAAGAGAGCTCATTGTTGGGAACCCAAACCAAGGAGTGCGAACGAGAAGGACGATTGGTGAAAGCGCACTTCTAAGTTGCTATCTCTCTCGCATAGAACCCAAAGATGCCATTGAAGCTCTTCGAGATGCTGACTGGATTCAAGCCATGCAAGAAGAACTCAATGAATTCAAAAGAAATGAAGTCTGGTCTCTAGTTGATCGTCCTTATCATCAGGGCGTCATTGGAGTCAAATGGGTTTACAAGAACAAGAGAGATGAATCTGGAGAAGTTGTCAGAAATAAAGCCCGATTGGTAGCAAAGGGTTACTGTCAACAAGAAGGAATCGACTATGATGAGACGTTTGCCCCCGTTGCAAGATTGGAAGCTATAAGGCTGTTTCTAGCTTATGCCGCTCATCAACGATTCAAAGTCTACCAAATGGATGTTAAAAGTGCTTTCCTCAATGGCATTCTCGAAGATGAAGTCTATGTGGAACAGCCTCCTGGATTCGAGGAGGGTGATTCAAGCAAAGTCTACAAACTGCACAAGGCCGTCTACGGTCTTAAGCAAGCTCCTCGAGCTTGGTATGAGACGCTATCATCCTTCCTCATTGAATCAGGATTCAAACGTGGTTCAGTCGACAAGACGCTATTCACTATCAAAGTGAATGAACATATCCTTTTAGTACAAATATATGTTGATGATATTATTTTTGGATCTAAATCTCCCATTTTGTGCGAAAAATTTGGTAACCTCATGACTGAAAAATATAAAATGTCTATGATGGGGGAAATGAATTTCTTTCTAGGGTTGCAGGTCAAGCAGTCCGATGAAGGAATCTTCATTAGCCAAACAAAGTACGCACACGAGCTGGTTGACAAGTTTGGTGTCAAAGACAGCAAGCCTGTCAAAATACCGATGCTCTCTGGTGGGAAGATCGACCCGGATCCCGAAGGAAAACCTGCCAACATAACACAGTACAGGGGTATAATTGGTTCATTACTTTATCTAACTGCTAGTCGACCTGACATCACTTTTGCAATTGGAGTGTGTGCTCGATTTCAAGCTAATCCGAAGGAATCACACTTGGAAGCAGCAAAGAAAATTCTTCGATACATCAAAGGAACCACAAATTTAGGTCTTTGGTATCCTTGTGATGATAATTTGCAGCTTACAGGTTATTCAGGTTCTGATCATGCAGGGTGCAAGCTCGATAGGAAATCTACCTCGGGTACTTGCCATTTTCTCGGAAATAAGCTGATATCATGGTTTTCAAAGAAACAAACTTCAGTAGCCACCTCCACCACAGAGGCCGAGTACATGGCCGCAGGAAGTTGTTGTGCACAAATCTTGTGGATTAAACAACAACTCAAAGATTATGAAGTTGAAGTCAGTGAAGTGCCAATATTCTGCGACAGCTCGAGTGCCATCGCCATTACTCAAAATCCAGTTCTTCATTCAAGATGCAAGCACGTGGATATTCGACATCACTTTATTCGTGATCACGTGGAAAAGAAGAACGTGGTTATTGAGAAGATACACACTGACATTCAACGAGCTGATATTCTAACCAAACCCTTAGCCGAAGAAAGATTCAAAATGCTATGTGGAAAGCTAGGGTTATTGAATGTTGAGTCATCAGGCCGATTGTAAGCCTAAAGGCCGTCATTTCCTCAACAGCCTGCCACCTCCTTCAAAAGTTTGTTCGGGACCAACAATCGGGACGAACAGGCCGATATTAAGGGGGAACAGGCCAACTACTCAACAGGCCGTTACCATTTGAACAGGGAGTTACTATTTGAACAGGTCGTTTGTCAGGCCGTTACCTTCAAACAGGTCGAACGCGACGACGTTGCCATGTTCTGAAGCAGCTTTGTAGAATTGCCGTTCGTGATGTAGAGATGGCAAATAGTAACAGCCTTTTTCAAGATCGATGAGTCCGCCGTCGCCTCGTATCCCTTCCTACAGGCCGATTCAAATGACAGACCGTTCTCGATCAACAGGCCGTGTCTATCAACAGGCCGTCTCTATCAACAGGCCGTGTCTGTCAACATGCCGTGTCTATCAACAGGCCGTCTCTATCAATAGGCCGTGTCTGTCAACAGGCCATGTCAATCAACAGGCCGTCGACTATTCAACAGATCGACCTGTGCTCCTCAATTGAGGGGGAACAAAGGCCGATGAATACCAGGCCGATATCATCAGTCCAGGCTGTCTCACCTCGCCAGGCCGATATCACAAGTCCAGGCCGATCATTTCGACAGGCCGTTCACTGCCACAAGGCCGATATCATCAGGCCGATACCAACCTGAATGCAACTGCATTTATGAAGGGAGAATCAAAAGGGCAGTGTCACCCTTTTGTCTTATAAACTTCTTGAATACGCATTGAATTCTTCATTTATTATTGATATTTATTTCTCAATGCTTTACATAATTTAAGGGTCTGTTAGGTTGCAGAAAATAAGAAAAAGGGAGTAATGATTACCATTTTTGTAACACATCTAGTCAAGTGTCAAATATTGACACATTGACCAATGTTGCATTTAATTCCCTGCCACTTTTCTGAAAAAGCGCCATTTTTCGCACGTTTCCTTACCTCACGCGCGGATGTGAACCGTTTCACATTCCACGCGCTTTAATCGTGTGGACGTGGGTGAGAGGGAAAACTTTAACCCTTTCAAATTCGAACGATCTCAACCGTTCGAATTTTCTATATATGTCATACAATTTCTTCAAAAACATTACTTACCTTCTTCATTCTTCTCTGCAAAACCTAGTTTTCATACTCTGCAAAAACTAATCTGCCGCCGTCGTGTTCTTCGTTTTTCTACTTTCTCACTATCTGTATCAAATCACAAGCTGTGGTTTGTGCTCTTTTCACCGATTAAGTTTTAATTTTCTGTCAAGTTCTTTATTGTTTTTCTAATCTTTCTCGAAAACTTGCAGGAAAAACAACAATGGCAGAAAAAGTTTCAACCTCCGGTCGAAAGGAATTGCAGTGGTCCGAAATCGAGGACTACTTGAAGGCTCGCATCAAATTCGAGCCCTACATGGTGCGCGAAAACTTCGGTTTTCGCGATCTCGATTCCATGTTCGCCCTGGTGGAGACATGCTTTCCATTCCACCAAATCATCTCCACCCGGCCGGCGAAGAGTCTTCCCAAGCTTGTGGGTGCCTTCTTCTACAACTGGAACGAGGGCGAATCCGTGTCCTCCCACACCGTCTCCCTCGGAAACCCAGAAGGCCATGATCACCATCAACATTCTTGACACCGTGAAGGCAGCCTTCGGTATTGGGGAAGGAGGGTCGATGCAGCTCTCGGAAATTTCTCGAGATCAACTGCAGCAGGTTGCAGACCGCGTGCTGATTGAGCAAAGGCAGTACGTGCCTATTTCCTTCAAGAGGAACGAGCTCCGCCCCAAATACCGCCTTCTGATGGACTTCGTGCAGAAGTGCTTTTTAGGGCACATCGGGAATTACGACCAGGTCACCCCATTCAAATTTCAATTAATGGTGGCCGTAATCCTCGACCTGCCCATTAGTTGGGCCAAGTTAATGGTCTCCCTGCTCTGGGAAGAGGCCAGGCAGATCTTCTGCGAGTCAGAGGGAGAGGCCGTAGTGAAAGTGTCTCTCCACAACGAGAAAAGGCCGATTCGCCTTGGGTCGAAGGCCACCTGCATTATCATTTCCTACTTCAAAAATAGGAAATGGTCCAATGAGCCGGCCTTCCCCCCTCTGTTTATTCCAAAAGATCTCCACCAACTGGAGATGGCGATTGGGGTGGCGCCGCAGATTTATTACAACTCCCCAGACAATGTCAGGGCGCACCTCGCCAAGACCGGCGAATCCACGGTCGGTTGGAGGATTCCAGATCGACCCGCTCAAAAGAAGAGGAAGGCCGATGTCGACCTGGTTCCCTCTCGCCCTGCCAAGAAGGCACCGCCTGTGAAGAAGACTCCTCCACGGAGGACGCAGTCGGCCTCCGGAGATCCGCCCAGGCCGCTTCACAGGATCCTCCCCGTGCAGCTCGAGGAATCTGCACCTCACAGGGAGCCATCACCCTCTCCATCGCCCTCTCATTCAGCCGAACGGACTCCATCTCCAGTCCGTTCCGCCGCCGAGCCGTCCGCCTCGAAGCAACGCCCTGCATCTTCTCAGCAGGTCGTTCCCTCTCCAGTGAGGTCCCCCCCAGTCCAACGAGCTGGATCCGTAGAGATCCAGGATCTCACTGCTGAAGATTCTCAGTCTTCCCCCCTTCGGGATGTGCTCGTGGAGGAGGACGTCGTGCTGCCGATCCAACCATTCTCTGGGCAACCGATGTCTGCTGCTCACTCCCAGATGGCCGCCATGAAGGCCGAGGCCAGACTTAAGGTCATCGACCTGATGCCAGGGATAGCTCAACTCCCCAAGTCCCTCGACCTCGCTACTCGCCTCCAGTTCTATCTGGTTTGTAAGTCGAGTTATTATTACGTCTTTGAGGCCTTGCTACAGGTCGTTACCCTCAACGACCTGAAGGTCGAGGAGTTGGCGCTGGAAGCGGAGTTCGGCTTCTACAGTGTGGAGGATGTGGCTTCAAATTTCCAATCTCTAGTGCTGCGCCGCATGAAGGTCGAGGCCAAGATTCTGGGTATCGACCTTCGCCCTCTATACACTCTCTCTCGCGCCTCTCGCGCCCTCTATAACTCCGCCGCCGATGTTGGAGACGAGTTTGAGGTGATTCAAACTCCGGAGCAATCGCCACCCAGGAATGAGGGTGGTGATCAGCTTCTTGAAGCTGCTGCTCCTTCTTCCAAAATTTCAAAGGCTGATGTGGAGGTTGTACTCGATACCATTTCTGCCAAGCTCGAGTCCATCATCACCAGCCTTCCCGAGCAAATCAAGCAGGCCGTAGCTGAGGCCCGGATCGATATTTTGAAAGATGCCAAGATCCAGGCCGATGAAGCTGCCAGGGAGCGTGTCACGGACTTTGCCGTGAAGCTATTGAAGGAATATACTGATAAGCTCCTGCCTGGCCAGCTCGAGGAACTAAACATGGCGTCCCGCGACCAGATCGGGGAAGTGTTGGAGGACCTGGCCAAGGTCGATGAGCGAGTATCCAATCTGACTTCTTCAATCACTAACTCGGTATCGACCTCCAACACGCAAATCAACGCCATTCACGGCACCATCTCCTCCCTTCTCAATGGTCAACAGGAGTTGAGGGATGCCGTGACCAAGCTGCAGGAGGAGGATGCGACTCTTCTTTCCCTCATCAAAGCCCTTTCTGATGATGTCGAAAAGGGGGAAGAAGATAGAGCCGCCGCCGCCGCCAGGAAGAAGAAGACCCCCAAATCCAAAACTCCTTCAACTTCCGTGGCTCCTCCTCCTCCTCCTCAAAAGAAGCCTGCTTCCCAGGCCGCCCCTTCCAAGGACGTCGCCTTCCAGGCCGATCCCATTACTGCTGCCCGCCGCTGCCGAGGCCGCCGCTGCCAAAGCTCGATTGGCAAAGCAGGCCTAGCTAATAACTGCCATGCATCTAGCTGGTGCGACGCCAGAGCAGGCCGTGGATCCTGAAGAGCAGCGGCGCTTCATTGCCAAGCGCCGGGCTGAGGAAGAAAGGAGGAAGAGGGAGAAGGATTGGATCAGCCAGTCCTCTCTCGTTTTGAATGCTGGAGTCCAGCAGCAGGCCGTCGAGTGGCTCGACGAAAGTCAGAACAACCTGCTGCGGGAGCTCAACAGTTGCTTCATCCTCCTGCACTACTGGATCCAGGACCCCTCCCTTCCTGCCGACGCCGATGACGCCTATGCAGCTTACATGCTCAAATTCCCTTACCAAGACTTCATTGGTGAGCTTCGGAAAAAGGCTGCAGAGGCCGGTGCGATGTTAAGGGCCCCAGCAAAGGAATTCTTCGTGCCCTTACTTCTTGGTGATTCGGGGTACTTGGATTACTCCCGTGTCGACCAATACATCGCACAGACCGCCATCGGCCTGAACGTCAACGTGTCAAATTCCGATCCCGACTTTCGCCGAATCAGGGATGGAATTTACGCTAGTATGCAGTCGAAGTCGAGGGAGCAGGTCCAGGAAGAACGAGTGGCAGCTCGTTCCCAGCAGAAGCGGTAGATAGATAGATGATTATGTATATTTTCTGTATTCATTTAAGTTCGTAGCACATTTTGTAATTTCCAAATGTAAAGTACGCTATCGAGCTGAATGAAGCAAAAATCATCTTTCGACCTGACGACAATATCTCTTTGTCCAGGCATCTGCCTTTACTGCTTTATTTACTTTGTTTTATTATCTGCCTCTTATATTTCCTTATCAACCTTCATGGTTATCGATCTTTCATTGATCTAAATCTTAGGAATTATTTGTAAAGTGTTTGGTTTCGACATCATCAAAAAGGGGGAAATTGTTGGGAACCCCTTGCAGTTTGATTTTGATGATGTTTATCGAAATCACACTTAGGCATATTTTACTTGTTTAGGGTCAAGGCCGATAGATCGACCTGCTACCTGCTAGTGCAGGTCGATGCTCTCTAATGTTTAAATGCAAGTTCGATCCACCCTGTAAGAGAAAGGTCGATATGATCGACCTGCCTCATTCGGATCGAGCTGGCATATCTGCCTGTCTATCGACCTTCCTTATCAAGCTTCCAGCCTGCACTGCCTTAGAAGATTTCAAGTGCTGGATTCAATATCAAGGTCGATGCTCTGCCTTCATGGAGCTTCACGACCTGATCCTTGCCACGTCGAGTGCCAGCAAGGACGAACTTTCCCAACGGCTAGAAGTGAGTCAGCTTCCAACGGCTAGTGCCACGTCAGCCTGACTCCAACGGCTAGTTTTTCAAAACTGCCTATAAATACTTCAGCCATTATCGGATTCAAGTACGGGAAACTCAAGCTATCAACGCCAAATCTCTGCCCAAAACCTCTCTCAATTTCTCATCCATTCAAGTGTTCGAAATCAGATTAGTTTCCCAAACACTTGACGAAGAGAGGTTTCCGATTCCGATAAACACCACAACGACGAAGCGTTCACTGCTGCTTGTCGTTGGTTCAACAACTTCTTCTCCGACTAGTTCGAAGTTAGAAAGTTTGTTTGTATTCTTCGCCATTGTAGAGTTTAGTCAAGCTCTGTAATTAACGAAAGGTTGATTGTACATTTTGTACGAAAGGTTGTAAGGGTCACGACCCAAAACTCGTGTCTAGATATTTTCAGGTTAGATTGTATCTAGAACTGATACTCAGTCAGTATAAATAAGAGAGAGGTGGATCCAAAAGAAAAGGGATTCTCAGGTCGAGTCGGCCTGACGTGGACGTAGGAGGGTTTCTCCGAACCACGCTATATCGCGGTGTCTCTCTCTCTCTCTCTCTCTCTCTTTATTTATCGCCCTTACATTTCATTATCAAACTGACGAGCATCAACCTGCATATCACGCATCAACCTGCTATCTACTTTCAGCCTTAAGATTTTTTAAAGAGTTAACCAACCTCCACCAACTTCCGCATTAACAACAGTTTGATAAATCAAGCTTGATACCATACGAGCTTGATAGATCAAACTGTCTCTGATAGGTTCGACCTTGACAATCGACCTTTAGATCGACCTGATTTTCAAAAGTCAAAAACGGTTGGTTATTGGTGTATTCCCCCCCCCCCCCCCCCCCCCCCCCCCACCCCCATACACCAATTACTCTTTCCCGGGACCAACAACTCCTATGCATCATAAGTGCGTGTTTTAAATTTTCGGGACTACTAATTAAGTCGAAAGTGATAGTAATGAATAAAAACGTGTGGATGATCATTTTAAGTAATATCCTTATATTTGAAAATAGAGCCTAATCGAATCTAAATAAATTCTTTACATCCTTTATTCTTTTAATTTGAAATTTAGGTAACATAACATCTATTAATTACTAAAATAAATTCACGAGCGAAACATGGTTATCCACGAGCAAAAAGAATGGGATTTCAGAATACTAGAAGATGAAATCAAATGCAGATTTTGGAGTTGGTGCTTTGTTAAAGGCGTCGTAGAACGTAATTTAAACTTTACGGATTGGAGTAGACGAAGCCTAGTAAATACTTGGGCGTAGAGATTTATTGTAATGGGTTGGTACCCCTTGTACCGGTCGTACTCCGTTAATAAAATTTTCTCCTTTTTCCGATAAAAAAGAATAAAAATCAATTGACTAGACATTTCATAACGTTTTCATATGATTTAAAAATGTATGGAGGGGCAACCTAAGTGGTTGTGGTTGTTGTGATTCAAAATTTACCTCCTAATATAATTCAAATTAAACTCTTAAAAAAAGAAAAAAAGAAAATCAAACCAATCATGATTTTCGACGGTCAACGAAACAGATTACAAATATTTGTCGCAATCATGCTTTCTAAACTAGTTATACGTTGCACTCAACCTCAATTTTTGGTTCATTAATACCTAATTAAACAAGTTATATGTCGCATTCAACCTTATTTAATTTCTATTATTACATTAATAATTCATTTCCGGTTTAACCCTCTTGACATATGTCTCTAAATAATTATTCGGCTCAAGAATTCTATAAACTCCGGATTTTTTTGTTTCATGACAAACACAATACATTCGCACATCATGCACCCGAGATGACTCGATTCGTAAAATGTGAAATATGAATAATTTTTAATGTAAAGAAGAAGAAAAGATTGTGACCAAAGAAAATATAGATTATATGTCCATATTTAAAGGGATGAGGATAAGAAAGAGTATGGAGTTAGGTTGGTGTTATTTTCTTGGCTTTATGTATTTTTTTCCTACAATAGTCGTTATGTGTGGGCCCCATCCAACACAAAACAATGGTCGTAGATTTTTCATTTTATATGCAAACGATGAATTGACGGATTAAATAAAATATAGTATGTTACTTTTATCCTATGAATAAATGTTGCTCATTTCTAAACGAAAATCGTCATTTTTTTACAAATACTTTCCATTTTTAGGGGTTACTCAGGTGCGATAGTAATTTTGTAATTGCATGTATTAATAGATAACATGTTAGTATACCTCAATTGACGGATATTGTGTTCTAAAGGGTGGCCTATTGATCAAGAATTTAACATAGTCGTGGCCTAGAGGTAGGCCACGACTATGTTAAATTCTTGATTTCAAATAGATCGCGGGTGATTTGCATTTGATTTCAAATGATGACATGTTCAACATCCACTCACGATATGCCATACTTGTCTTTTCAAATATGCTTTAATTCCTCGATGAACCGAGAAGTGCTCACCAAAAGTTACAGACGAAGGTCCCGACAATATTGAAACAAAAGGAAGAATGAATTCTAGATCGTTGTCCTTTAATAAGAGGTGACCCAGAGGTGGAGGGCCGTTGCCCGTTTGCAACAAAAAATCACCTGTTCATGGGCTGTGGCCCGTTTGCATTTGGGTCCCAGGCCCATTATTTAGCTCGAGCATTTCACTAGTATTGAACAAAATTGAATAAAATAAATGTAATGTCAACAACAATAACAAGCAATATGTAAAAATCAAATTCAATTAAAGTTTCAAAATTGTTAACTGTACATTTCTTTCAGAAAGTTTGCTGAGAATGAAAATAAACTGTCCCCAACCCAAGCCAAACTGCAGGAATGAAAATCCAAACATCTCAAGGGTCCTAGTCCAGGGGCCAATCAAACGAGCACCAGTGCACGAAACGGAACATGAGATATAACAGGAGATCAAACAATACTAAAATGTGTGCATATGGAATTTTTCTAGTTGAAAATGCTGCTTCAGTGCAAGTAATCTCATACATACTATGGGTGAATCTCATCAGTGAGAGACGCGTGATACATGAGAGATTGGGATGTTTTTCGATAAATTTCATTTTCAAATCAACTGCACGAAGTAGAGATAACTAGCAGTTCAATAGGGAAACATATAGGGGTATCACAATGTCTCAAAGTAGCCATATACATATATCCGAACAATAATAACAGGAATTTACAATCTCCTATCAACTAAGAAGAAGCAAGTAATTAGTTCATCTTTTATAAACACCCGAAAAGGGGTATCACATAAACAGAAGCCACCCATAACCAAGCACTACACAGCATGAAAAGAGAGAAAAAGAGACATCACCTCTCCTATACGTAGATTCTCCAGCCCTTGTTGCATACTGTTGCTCATCTGTGTTTGGCTCGCTTGTTTACACTGAGCACTAGGTCATCATAGGACTGCAAGCTAACACCCACATCTTCGTCGTATTCCAGTCCGAGTTCCTCCTTTTGAAGTAACAAGAAAAGAGGTGAATAGTTTCTACATTGCTGGAATTGAAACATATATGAGTCGAACTAATCGCATACCTTAAATTCTTTAGGGTTCTTGGGGGAGTTTTCTGTGATTGCAGCCCATACATCCTTGAACATTCTCTTGCGTCTTCTCCACTGATTAATCATGTCCATATACACCTTCTCCACAGCCTGCCTCTGTTCTGGACTCACCAGAGCAACTCCTTGCCTCAGCTTGATTAACTTATCCTCCATCTGCTTAACCTGCATATTTCTACTACATTATAAACAATAACCTGTTGCTATATCTCAGATTGCTGATAATGGGGCTTGAATTACCTCATTTCCCAATTGGATTAGCCTGGCTTGGATCTGGTCCATCGTCAAATTTGACTGCAGCGCCTTGATCTCTGCCATAGTTAGTAGAAGGAGATCAGATTCAAGCATTTTCTTTGGTTCCAATAATTCACATGTCAAGCAATAACAAATCATATGCAACCTGAAAACATACAAGTAACCCTGTTTTACTACAAGACTCTAAGGTGCATGCATTACTATCGACCATATGTTTAGAGATGTAAGCTATCTATATGGAAAAATAGCATGGGATGAATACTGCAGCGCTAACTCACTCAAAATGGCTTTATTTACAACTAAACATAACTATCTAAAGAGAAATCATATATACCTGCTTCAACCTCAGCAGAAGCTCTCTTTTTTTCAGCTAGCTGTTCTTGGAGTTTTGAGTTATGTTCTTTCATCTGATTGAGCTCTTCACTGTTGGGGATATTGAACTGATCTTGCCTAGCCAGGTATATTTTCTGCTTACCATACTCTTTGAACGATATCTTCCCACTGTCGGCGAGGCTGTCCAGTGCTTTTTGTACAGCAGCCTTTTTGAGATTAAACTTTTGCAACGAATCAGCCACATTTTGAGAATTCAGAGGCTTATTTTGCTGCACAGATGAGTATTACCTTGATAAGAACTCTCACACTTAACCAAATATTCAAAACTGGCAACAATTTCTCTACGCTACAGCAATCATAAGAAAACAAACCAAAATGGAAACAAATAACAAGAGATACTCATGAGTAGCAGTCAGGGAAGAAACATTTTGATTTTCAAACTCATAAACTAAGAAATTTCAATGCACAAATTCACATCCATAAGCAGAATTTCTCCAGTCACCCAATCAACCAGAGAATCAATCGAGCGAAATCAACAACTGAGCTAGCTCCAGACCAAAACAAGGATTAAATTAAAACCCTAAAATGCGAAACGCATACCTACTCAAGTAAGAAAAGGACGAAATCACGCAGAAAATGCAGAGGACGTTGAGGAAACTCACCTCATTCACGAAGTTGAGGACGATTCCTGAAATTGAAGAAAAATGAAACGATTCACCGACTAATTACTCCATAAATCGATACAACTTGATTGAACTTGCTACAGATGAAACTACGCATACGATTACCTTCCGCACTGTCTGCTTTGGGCGCCATCAAACTGAGAGCTCGAGAAGCAGAAAAAATCTTGCTGTGCGCACGCGAGAGAGAGAGGGAGAGGGAAGTGTTTGAATACTGATGAAAATGAATCAAGAAGAGAAAAGGGGAATAGGGCCATGGGCCTCAACACTATTGGGCTAGAATACAAATTGGGTACGATTAAATCCTTTAAAAATCTATTTTAAAACAAATCATCAAGAAGCGTGGAAAAACGTGCCAGAAAATTGACAAAATGAAACGTATCGTCTTGCATAGAACAAAGAGAGTACATAATTATAGCCATGTCTAATGTGCAAGGTATACCATGGATAGTTGTCCTTTTTATAAGGGGTGGCCCAGAAGTAGAGGGGCTCGTCTCCGGCTTTAATGGTCACGTGTTCACATTTCACTCGATGCCTCGATGGGTCTAAATATGTTACAAGAACCTATTCAACTGGCGGGTTACGCGGTATATACACCCGAAAATAGCGAAAGCAGATTCTCACATTCAAAAAACGGAAAACCCAAAATTCATCAGTTAATGGGCCTCAGCCCGTTTTAATTTGGGCCTACAATTAAATATTTTGAACAAAGTGAAATAAAATAAATGTATTAGCAAAAATAATATTGCAATATGTAAAAGAAAATAATTAAATAAATAAATAAATAAAGGTAAAAGTCTTCCGCGTGTTAATTAAAGAATCAAATCACATGGGGTGGGATACAGTTAATGGGGGAAAGCATTTCCTCATTTCTTAATTAATTAATTCACTTTAATTATCACAATGCAGCTTTAATTTAGACCTCATTCTTCACCTATTTCTAATTTTTAAAAGTTAAAAAAGAAATAAAAATTCACCCATTTCTTAATTATGAAGAATATTTAATACTCCTATATGTATACCGTTGATGTGACGATGATACCTATTTATGAGAAATTCTCGTAAATGAAAACATTATTGACGTGACACTATTACGACAACATAATTCGGTTAAAATCGGAACTATATTATGTGCAATAAATACCTAGTGATTTTACAATTTGAAAACGGTCGTGTGGGTCAAGTTCGAATTTCTTCACTAATGAATTTCAATACTAGTACCATTTATTAATTAGGACCTAAAAAAAGCACCTAGCAATAATAATTAATTGATTAAATCCTCGTCAAAAATACTTTATTTTTTTTTAGGAAAACGTCGGTTAATAAATGTAGGGTATAGGGTTTTCTTTTCTTTGAAGGGTAGTTTATTTAAATTTATAATTTATAATATTGTTGGAACTGTTGAATGATTAGATTAATAATATATTTCAACTTTATCAATGCATTGTGTTGGAAGTCTCAATTAGCTGTAATTACATAAGCTGAAAATTTGGCGTTGAAACTGTCAAACTATTTTTACTCCGTATTTAATAATTCGGAAATATTTCTAGAGATTAATAACACCCACATGCTAATCACATCGATTCTATCCCCCAAAAAATAATTATTCCTTTTTCTTTTTTTTTTTTTTTGCGAAATTAAATTATTATATAAAATGAAAAGTGGGATAAGTATGTTTTAATTCTACGCAATGTATAATGAAAAGACAAATTAGTCCTCGTGAATTTTAATTTATGGTTTTTGGATAAGGGATACAAATTAGCAAGTTTTATTTTTTATTGGACAAACGCAGCTCACACTCTCACGCGCGAATTTAATGTTTCTTGAACCTTTGATCTTTTGATTGGAGGAAGAATGTCTTATCAAATTACCACTGTAATGTGAGCCGTCGACTAGCAAGTGTATATGAATTTGTTGGTATTGACAGAATTCCGTCTCATCTACAGGCTTGAAATTTTAGATAGGGGTGTAATATATTGATTTATATTATTATTCTCAATATTCACAACTCGTGGGTTCGATTTTCAACTTTACCCTCTGAATATGAAACCCGTCACATGTATGTTTTTAATATGTGTAGAGTTGGTATAAGTGAGATTTGAACACGGGACCTTAACATTGGCCAAAGGCTCTGATAATATGATCGAATTCCACCTCATTTAATACGTCTCATTTAAATGTTCGAACTTTTAGAGATGGTAGAATGAACGTTTATACATAGTTACTATTCCCAATAGGTATAACAACAAAAGATTAATACTCTCTCTATCTAATTTCACTTGATTTCATTTTTTAATCGGGACGTCCCACTTTAATTGACATTTTTTATAAAATGTAAAGAAATACTAACCATTACTCTTCAATATTGATCCCTTATCTTTTTTACTTTTAATACCACATAAAATCTCGTGTCAAAATAAAATAAGTCGAGTGGAGTTGGACGAAGGAAGTACACGTGGGCCCAATTAGTTTTTTTTTTTAATCTTGGATCCATGAAATGTACAACTTCAACATAAATAATTAATAATTGTAGAGTAGTAAATGCCTTTTTAAAAAAAATACTAGTACTATAGAGTGGAAATTTCAAATGTCGAAATAATTACTAAGGTTTAAACAAATAGGCCGTTAGTGGATAATGTTAGGTAGCTAATCAATTTTTCCAAAGTTAATTTCCTTTTGAAATTATTGTTTCATTTCATTTTATTTTATTTTCCCGTAGTTCTTAAGTAAGTCGTAAATAGCTTCAATTTAATTATATAAATACATAAATTGGTTACAAATAATGATCGCATTCTATTAAATATGTTATGTAATTATTACTATTTAATAATATTAAACAATTAAAGACCCACATCTCAATTAAATATTTATATATTGGTGTTTGCTTTCTCTTAAAAATTGAAACTTCACGATAGCCAATAAATGGGTGGGAAAAAAATTCAAATTATTGTTTGCGTTTAATTGTATTTTACGTTAATATAAATTTTAATGAGGTTAAAATGCATGTGTTGATTTCTATATTTTATTAATCTTTTCTATTTCACATCGAACATTTGAGGGGATCGCTATCGTACGAATCTTTCGAAAAGGAGTTTAAAACAGACGAAAATCATATTAACGTGATTCAATAGCAGTGTTCGGAAAACTTAACAGTTTGCCTTATAAAAGAATAATATATACTACTTGAAATTGGTACAATAAAATACCATAAATTGGTACTAGTAAATATTACAATCACAAATACAGCTGATTTTGTCCTATGTCTTATAATTATTTGGTTGCCACCAATTATTATTATGCAATTATTCCATTAATTGAGTTAGAATCCAAAATATTTAAATCAAATTGTATTTTAATATAATGAAATTATTTTGTTAAGCAGATTATAATTATTAATAACAAAGAAATTATTTTAATCATATATAATTAATTAATCTTGCCTTCTAATACAAATTTAATTGTAAAATAATTAAAAATAATTACCAGAAAACGGTAAAACTGAAAACAAAATCCTGTGTTGGTGATGTGTCAGAACAGAGATGCACCATCCGCTTCAAGGATTGTACGCTGTCGTAGAATGTCTAATAAAATTGAGAAAGAAAACAATAAAAAATAATAAAAATCCTTTTTCCGGTTTTGAATGCAAAATTAAAATAAAATAATTAAAAAAAAAAAAAAAAAAAAAAAGACATTTGACTGACAACTTTTATGCCTTTTCTTTTTACTCACAATTATTTTTTTCTTATATTTCTTTAGGTATTTTTTTAGAGTTATAATGATTATAGAATTCTTTACATATTCATGTAAGAAACCCTTCACTTCTATCCATTGGGTGCAAAAATATACTTGCATAAGAATATCACCCCTACATTATTATGATGCATTTCGGGAAGGAGTCCGATAATAAATTGTACTCGTTTTACCAGTTACGAATTATATCATACTAATATGATTCAGTCGTAAATGTAATACGAAGTACTATAATGTGCAATTGTTTTGGTATAACAAAATTAATATTGTTGTTAAAGCAATAAGTTTGACTTGATTCCTTTGGGTAAATTAGTTTATTGTGTAGCATGTAATATAATGATATCACGTGCACCCAAAGTGTCTTCACTCTATAAAGTGGGAAACAATTACTTTATTTTTAATGCCTATTAAATGAGCCCTAACTATATTGTTCTTTATTTATTAGGAGAAAGAACATGAAATTTCAAAACAAGTTGCATTTCATTTTCAGATTCTATTTCATTTTTTTTGCATGAAAAGGGCAGTAACTATAATGTCCGATGATTCTTTTCATTTTGTAAGTGTAAGAGTTTATTTTGAGTTTTTGTTTGAATGAATGAATCAGTCGATTCAATTCCTATTGTTGACATTCGTAAGGAATAAATTAATTATTATTTAATTCAATTAAATGACTATAAAGCAAAATATGGATCAACTCAAGCTCATTAAGTTTATAAGACTAGGTCGAACTAGGTTTATTGATGTAGTGGACTGGCCTTGAAATAAGCATGCATCGAGTCTATGTTAAGGCCTGAATAAATTCAAATATAGCACATTTTATGAGAAAATTTTCCAACCCGTTCATATGTATCAATTAACTCTAACATTTGTAGGCCCATATCGGGCTCGGACCATACACAGTTGAGCTGGTATAACCCACTTAACTATTATAAACTTACACAATTGTTAGTATATAAGATTGTCAAAATAATTCAGGCCAAATCGATCAAAAGTACATCAAGCTCATGATATATTTACATATAATATTTCACCGTCTTTATTAACTAAGATACATTTAAAAAAAAAAAAAAAAAATCACTAAAATGGATTACTTAATTTGGCCAAAAATGGGCTCAAAAAAATTAAAATAAAATATTTCTTCACCCAATAAAATGCTAATATCATTAATTAGAGGAATGCTTCCCTACCCACTATTGACATTCTTAATGTGTTCACGAATAACGTGACATTCCATTTACGAATAAAATAACTAAAATATATACTCTAACCTAATTAAAAAAGGAAACTCGAACACTCACATCAACGGTTAACATATAAAGAGTGCCAATAGGTAGAGGAGCGTTTCTCTCATTAATTATACCACCATTATTTGGCGGAATGTAAAAAAACTAATAAAATAGAGATAATCAACGAGGACAATTTTGGTATAAAAATACAAAACGACATTTAAAAGCGTAAAAAAATTTCAATTCTTTGTGGCATGTAATTGTAATTTCAACTTGGTTTGTACAATTTTATTCCTGATTTAGTACAAGTATGCCTAGATATTACAACATTATGCATGTGTTACCAAAAATTGGATATGTATTTTTTTTAAGGAAAATTTGATTTTTTTTTAATATGTAATTTGTATTTTGTATGCATATTTGTATTTCAGGTTTAGAATAAGTGTATAAATATTAAAACATTCCGCGTTCATAAAAGAAGAATCTTTTTGTTGCACGTAATTTGTAACTTGTGTAAATATATTTCTGATTCAGTATAAGTATGCCTTGATATATTAATTAAAATATGTTGTGTTAATAAAAATTGAATCATTTTGTGACATGTAATTTATACTCAATGTATAGATGTAATTTTTAATTGTATAAAAAATATAATATTTTATTAAGTATAAATGTGTGCAGAAATATTAATTAAATCACGATGTGTTAGTAAAAGTTGAATTATTTTGTGACATGACATTAATTTATACTCTGTGTATTGTGTATGTATGTAATTTGTATTTGTGTATATGCACGCACCTAAATAAGTATAAGTGTGTGGATATTAAATCATTCCGCGTTAATCAAAGTTGATTTTTAATTTTGTTGCGTGTAATTTGTATTTTGTGCTTAAATATTATTATGAGTGTCTGTGAATATTAAATACATACCGCGTTAGTAAAAAGTTGAATCATTTTGTGGCATGTAATTTATACTTTGTGTATATTTGTAATTTGTATTCTTTGTGTATATTTGCATACATAAATAAGTATAAACGTGAGGATATTAAATAATTTCGCGTTAATAAAAGTTGATTCCTAATTATGTTTCCTACAATTTGTATTTTGTGCGTGAATATATTCCAATTTTGTATAAGTGTCTGTGAATATTAAAGACATTCCGCGTTGGTAAAAATTGAATCCTTTTTTGGCATGTAATTTATACTCTGTGCATATCTGTAATTTGTGTTCTTTGTGTATATATGCAAACATAAATGAGTATAAGCGTGAGGATATTAAAGCATTACGCGTTAATAAAAGTTGATTCCCAATTATATTTCCTACAATTGGTATTTTGTGCGTAAATATATATTTCTGATTTAGTATGACTGTCTGTGAATATTAAAGACATTCCGCGTTGGTAAAAGATGAATACTTTTTTGCCATATAATTTATAATCTGTGAATATCTGTAATTTGTATTCTTTATGTATATATGCAAACATAAATGAGTATTAAGCGTGAGTATATTAAAGCATTCCGCGTTAATAAAAGTTGATTTTCAATTTTGTTGCGGTTGTTTGTATTTGTGCGAAAATATATATATTTCCGATTTAGTATGAGTGTCTGTGAATATTGAAGACATTTCGCATTGGTAAAAGTTGAATCCTTTTTGTGGCATGTAATTTATACTTTGTGTATATATGTAATTTGTATTTTTTGTGTGTATATGCATACATAAATAGGTAAAAGTGTGAGAATATTAAAGCATTCCGCGTTAATAAAAGTTGATTCCTAATTTTGTTGCCTACAATTTGTATTTTGTGAGTAAATATATATTTTCAATTAGTATGAGTGTCTATGAATATTAAAGACATTCCGCGTTGGTTAAAGTTGAATCCTTTTGTGGCATGTAATTTATACTCTGTGTATCTTTGTAATTTGTATTCGTTATGTATATATGCAAACATAAATGACTATAAGCAAGCATTCCGTGTTAATAAAAGTCGATTCCCAATTTTATTGCGGTAGTCTGTATTTTGTGCGTAAATACAAATTTCCGATTTAGTATGAGTGTCTTTGAATATTAATAATATTCCGCATTAGTAAAAGTCGAATCCTTTTGTGCCATGTAATTTATACTCTGTGTATATCTATAATTTATATTTTTGTGTATATTTGCATACATAAATAAGTATAAACGTGAGGATATTAAAAAATTTCGCGTTAATAAAAGTTGTTTCCTAATTATGTTTCCTACAATTTGTATTTTGTGCGTGAATATATATTTTCGATTTTGTATAAGTGTCTGTGAATATTAAAGACATTCCGCGTTGGTAAAAGTCGAATCCTTTTTTGGCATGTAATTTATACTCTGTGTATATCTGTAATTTGTATTTTGTATGTAAATATATATAGGTGTGTGAGTATTAAAACATTCCGCGTTAATAAAAGTTGAATAATTTTGTCGCATGCAATTTGTGCTCTGTATGTATAAATATTTGTATTCCTAATTTACAATATGTGTGTGTAAGTATAAAAACATTCCCCAATAATAAAAGTTGAATCATTTTGTTGCATGCAATTTGTGCTATGTATTTATGTATACATTCCTATTTCACGATAACCGTGTGTAAATATTAAAACATTTGGTGTCAACGACTTTACATACTCTACGTGTATATTTGTATTCCTGATTTAGCATAAGTGTGTGTAGATATTAAAAGTTTTGCATCAATATAGTTAAAACACGAAAATTTAGTTCAACAAAATTATCTTGTGACGAATTCAGCTCAACTTTAAATGTACGACATCTTTAGCCATTTGATAAATTTGCACAAGGATCTTGCTGGTAACAAAGACCTTCACACATAAAAAGATTCTTATAAGGTTTATATTACCGTCTAAAATAAAATATGCTTTTATTAAGAATGATATTAGGCGCCACCTAATTTTTTCAATGTCAATATTCATTAAATAACAAAAGTTCTCATACATTTAATTTATAGGGTTGAAATTATCAAACATTTGAAATTGATGATTTAATCATATCTTCATATATATATATATACAATGTTCTAAAAAGCGCTAGGCGCTAGTCGGGTGGTGGAGGGGTGACTAGCGCCTAGGCGCTAGGCGGGAGCCTAGGCGCCGCCTAGGCGGATTCGAACTATAATGTTTTTTTTTACTATTCTTACAATATTGTTGCCAAATTTATAATAAATACACATACTATGACAATTGATATGTTAGTTTCATAATTATAAATCCAAAATCATACATAGAGTAGCATAGTTTGCCTAAACATAGATTAATTAACACATAAAGACTATTGATTAAGCTATAAGAGCGGCTCGTTGGGTATCACATAGAGCTTAGGCGGATTACTTATTAGTCGGGCGGCGAGGTACTGACTAGCGCCTAGGCGCCGCCTAGGCGGACCTAGGCGGCGTCTTTTAGAACACTGTATATATATATATATATATATATATATATATATATATATATATATATATATATATATATATAGGGATGAGATCCCATGAAAAACTCATTTTGTGTAAGAAATAAGAAGTATCTCTAACCATTGATTAATGATGATCTAACCGTTTAGATTTCAAGGAATTTAATATAATTTAATAATTTACCAAAAGATTCGATGGTTTTTTAAATAGAAAAGGGCTAAAAGGTAAAATACAATACATAACTACTATTATGGTAATGCCTTTTATTATGGGATTTAGTTGAAAATCCACCAAAAAAAAAACATAAAATACGACAAATTTACTTTGAATCATAATAGAACTACAATTTAATTAAATTCATTTTAAATAATGATTTAAAATAATTAATATACCATGTTCTCTTTATTTTAAGTAATATTGCAACATATTTTTTTGCTAGTTTGTAATGCATTTGATTTTTTCCAATGCATTTATAATGCATTTTTTGCATAATTATATTGCACAGTTCATACAATTATAATGCATCGTATATCATAATGCATATCGATATTGTTATAATGCATCGACTCTTATAATGCATTCACAATACTATTATAATGCATAAATTAATATGTTCCGCAAATCATAAAGATCAACAATTCAAATCAATTTCATATTTCTTACAAAGAAGCTTTTTTTTTAATTTTTTTTTATACATATTTTCTTATAGTAAAGTTGGTTCCAGATTTATAAATAGATTGGTAGTAAATTCTTTGAAAATCATCAATTTAATAATCGATAGCTTCAAGTAAATTTTTTTTTTTTTTTCTTTTCTATTCATGGAAAAAAAATTGTGAGCTCTTTGACTCTGTCATTGAATTTTATTATGAAAAGTTAAAAAAAAAAATTAATAAGATAGAATGCAAAGAAGATTTGAAAGAGGAGGGAGAGGAATTCATTTCAATTTTAAAATTACTAATTGAATTTGGAAAAAATAAAAATTGCATGTACAACAAACTATTATAATGCATCAAGTGAAACAATAAAATGCATTATAATACTTTCTTAAGTGCATTACAATTCTTCACCTAATGCATACGTGAAAGTGATGCATTATAACACGTGCTTTCGTGCATTACACTAATTTTGTGGCAAGAAGTTTACAGATTTTTCAATTAGACTTTTGCATATTTCATAATTTGCAAATTATCATTTTACTAATTTAAAAATACCAATTAATTAAAGTAAAATGGTAAATTTTTGGGTAGAATAAAATAAAATAAAATAATTCAAGTCAAACATTTCATCAATCAAATTAAGAAGAAAGGGAAAAAAAAAAAAAAAAAAAAAAACAAACTACCCATACACCCCTTAATTAGGAGAAAACTGTTCATAAATTGAGAAGAGAAATACAAAATTACCCCCACCTATACATTTCCATGAAATATAACGCATATATAATAAAAATAAAGAATAGCCGTAGATTGCAAAATATGGGTGGATGAGATTGTTTCCTATTTCTTACAGAATATGTCTTTTTTATATGATCTCTCCCCTATATATATATATATATATATATATATATATATATGTGTGTGTGTGTGTGTGTGTGTGTGTGTGTGTGTATGTGTGTGTGTATTTATACTCTGTGTATATCTGTAATTTATATTTTTTTGTGTATATATGCAAACATAAATGAGTATAAGCGTGAGGATATTAAAGCATTCCACGTTAATAAAAGTTGATTCTCAATTATGTTTCCAACAATTTGTGTTTTAATTTGTGCGTAAATATATATTTCACATTTAATATGACTGTCTGTGAATATTAAAGACATTCCGTGTTGGTAAAAGTTGAATACTTTTTTGGCTTGTAATTTGTACTCTGTGAATATTTATAATTTGTATTCTTTGTGTATATATGCAAACATAAATGAGTATAGGCATGAGTATATTAAAGCATTCCGCGTTAATAGAAGTTGATTTTCAATTTTGTTGAGGTTGATTGTATTTGTGCGTAAATATATATTTCCGATTTAGTATGAGTGTTTGTGAATATTAAAGACATTCCGCATTGGTAATAGTTGAATCCTTTTTTGGCATGTAATTTATACTCTATGTATATCTTTAATTTGTATTCTTTGTGTAAAGATGCAAACATAAATGAGTATAAGCGTGAGGATATTAAAGCATTCTGAGTTAATAAAAGTTGATTCCCAATTATGTTTCCAACAATTTGTATTTTGTGCGTAAATATATATTTCCGATTTAGTATGACTGTATGTGAATATTAAAGACATTCCGCGTTGGTAAAAGTTAAATACTTTTTTGGCATGTAATTTATACTATGTGTATATCTGTAATTTGATTTTTTATTTTTTATTTTATTATTTTTTTGTTTTTGTATACATGCAAACATAAATGAGTATAAGTTTGAGGATATTAAAGCATTCTGCTTTAATAAAAGTTCATTCCCAATTATGTTTCCTACAATTTGTATTTTGTGCGTAAATATATATTTCATATTTAGTATGACTGTCTGAATATTAAAGACATTACGCGTTGGTAAAAGTTGAATACTTTTTTGGCACGTAATTTATATTCTGTGTATATTTGTAACTTGGATTTTTATGTGTATATATATGCAAACATAAATAAGTATAAGCGTGAGAACATTGAAGCATTCCGCGTTAATAAAAGTTGATTCCCAAATTTGTTACGGTAGTTTGTATTTGTGCGTAAATATATTTTCGATTTAGTATGAGCGCGTTGGTAAAAGTTGAATCCTTTTTTGGCCTGTAATTTATATTATGTGTGTCTTTGTAATTTGTATTCTTTGTGTATATATGTAAACATAAATGACTATAAGCGTGAGGATATTAAAGCATTCCGCGTTAATAAAAGTTGATTCCCAAATTTGTTGCGGTAGTTTGTATTTTGTGCGTAAATATATATTTCTGATTTAGTATGAGTGTTTGCGAATATTAAAGACATTCTACGTTGGTAAAAGTTGAATCATTTTGTGGCATGTAATTTATACTCCGTGGATATCTGTAATTTATATTTTTTGTGTATATATGAAAACATAAATAAGTATAAACACGAGGATATTAAAGAATTCCGCATTAATAAAGGCTGATTCCTAATTATGTTTCCTACAATTTGTATTTTGTGCGTAAATATATATTTTTTTGATTTAGTATAAGTGTCCGTGAACAAATATTAAAGACATTGCGCGTTGGTAAAAGTTGAATCCTTTTATGGCATGTAATTTATACTCTGTGTATATCTGTAATTTATATTCTTTGTGTATATATACAAACATAAATGAGTGTAAGCGTGAGGATATTAAAACATTTTGCGTTAATAAAAGTTGATTCCCAATTATGTTTCCTACAATTTGTATTTTGTGCGTAAATATATATTTCCGATTTAGTATGACTGTCTGTGAATATTAAAATACATTCCACGTTGGTAAAAGTTGAATACTTTTTTGGCATGTAATTTATACTCTGTGTATATCTGTAATTTATATATATTTTTTGTGTATATATGCAAACATAAATGAGTATAAGCGTGATGATATTAAAACATTCCGCGTTAATAAAAGTTGATTCACAATTACGTTTCCTACAATTTGTATTTTGTGCGTAAATATATATTTCCGATTTTGTATAAGTGTCTGTGAATATTAAAGACATTTCGCGTTGGTAAAAGTTGAATCCTTTTTTGACATGTAATTTATACTCTGTGTATATCTGTAATTTTTATATTTTTTTTGTGTATATATGCAAACATAAATGAGTATAAGCGTGAGGATATTAAAGCATTCCGCATTAATAAAAGTTGATTCCCAATTATGTTTCCTACAATTTGTATTTTGTGCGTAAATATATATTTTGATTTAGTTTGATTGTCTGTGAATATTAAAGACATTCCGCGTTAGTAAAAGTTGAATACTTTTTTGGCATGTACTCCCTTCGTCCCAGTTCACTAGTCCACTTTCTTTTCGGCACGAAATTTTATACGCAATGTTAAATTGAAAAAGTAAGGGGTCCACATCAAAAAAGAAGGGTTAATTTTTGTCTTTTAAGGAAAGTGGACTAGTGGTATGAGACGGACCAAAATAGTATAGTGGACTAATGAAGTGAGACGGAGGGAGTAATTCATATTCTGTTCATATCTGTATTTTTTTATTTTATTTTTATTTTTTTATTTTTTTTATTATTATTATTATTTTTTTTTTGTATATTTGCAAACATAAATGAGTAAAAGCACGATGATATTAAAGCATTCCTCGTTAATAAAAGTTGATTCCCTATTATGTTTCCTACAATTTGTATTTTGTGCGTAAATATATATTTTTAATTTTGTATAAGTGTCTGTGAATATTAAAGACATTCAGCGTTGGTAAAAGTTGAATCCTTTTTTTGCATGTCATTTATACTCTGTGTATATCTGTTATTTATATATATATATATATATAAATATTTTTGTGTATATATGCAAACATAAATGAGTATAAGCGTGAGGATATATATTAAAGCATTCCGCGTTAATAAAAGTTGATTTCCAATTATGTTTCCTACAATTTGTATTTTGTGCGTAAATATATATTTACGATTTAGTATGATTGTCTGTGAATATTAAAGACATTACGCGTTGGTAAAAGTTGAATACTTTTTTGGCATGTAATTTATATTCGGTGTATATCTGCAATTTGTATTCTTTGTGTATATATGCAAACATAAATGACAATAAGCGTGAGGATATTAAGGCATTCCGCGTTATTAAAAGTTGATTCCCAATTTTGTTGCGATAGTTTGTATTTTGTGCGTAAATATATATTTCCGATTTAGTATGAGTGTCTGTGAATATTAAAGACATTCCGCGTTAGTAAAAGTTGAATCCTTTTGTGGCATATAATTTATACTCTGTGTATATCTGTAATTTGTATTATTTTTGTATATATGCATACATAAATAAGTATAAGTGTGTGGATATTAAAGCATTCCGCGTCAATAAATGTTGATTTGTAATTTTGTTTCATGTATTTTGTATTCTGTGCATAAATATATATTTTCGATTTAGTATAAGCGTCTGTTAATATTAAAGACATTCCGCGTTAGTAAAAGTTGAATCATTTTGTGACATGTAATTTATCCTTCTATGTATCTGTAATTTGTATTTTGTATGTAAGTATATTTCTAATTTAGTATAGGTGTGTGGGTATTAAAACATTCCGCGTTAATAAAAGTTGAATAATTTTGTCACATGCAAGTATGTATATTTATATTCCTATTTTACAATATGTGTGTGTAAGTATAATTACATTTTGCGATAATAAAAGTTGAATCATTATGTTGCATGCAATTTGTGCTCTGTTTTTATATATACATGCATATTTCACAATAAACGTGTGTAAATATTAAAACATTTGGTGTCGTTGTATATTTGTATTCCTGATTTAGCATAAGTGTGTGTAGATATTAAACATTTTGCATTAATAAAGGTAAAACACGGAAATTTAGTCCGACAAAATTATCTTGTGATATATTCACCTCAACTTTTAAGAGGCAAAAATAAATCTACCCACTTTCAACTTAAAAAACTAAATTTTTCTTTGGATCTTAAAAACATAAAAATATACCCAATCTTTCAAATTTGGTACCATAATGCCCTTGCTTTTTTTTTTTTTTTAAACGAAAATGCCCTTGCTTTATGCTTTTTACTTTTTGCTTTTTGCTTTTTGCTTTTTGACTTTGACCATCAACTCTCTCTCTCTATTTCGGTAATTTTGATGTTACAAATCGTACTGTGTTCCATACAAATAAGTACGAAACGTATTTCTTACTGTGTACTTAAGTACGCAGTAAGCTTTTCTTCCTTTCGTACTGTGTACTTAAGTACGCAGTAAGCTTTTTTTTTCTTTCGTATGGTGTACTTTAGTATATCATGTAAATTGAACAAAAAATTACACAAGACTAGTAATCTTTTTTGTGTTTATTACTGTGTACTTAAGTACGCAGTAAGCTTTTCTTCCTTTCGTACTGTGTACTTAAGTATGAAGTAAGATTTTCTTCCTTTCGTATATCATATAAATTGAACAAAAACTTACACAAGACTAGTAATCTTTTTTTGTGTTTCGTACTGTGTACTTAAGTACGCAGTAAGCTTTTTTTCCTTTCGTAATGTGTACTTTAGTATATCATGTAAATTGAACAAAAACTTACACAAGACTAGTAATCTTTTTTTGTGTTTCGTACTGTGTACTTAAGTACGCAGCAAGCTTTTCTTCCTTTCGTACTGTGTACTTAAGTACGCAGTAATATTTTCTTCCTTTCGTACTGTGTACTTTAGTATATCATGTAAATTGAACAAAAACTTACACAAGACTAGTAATTTTTTTTTATGTTTCGTACTGTGTACTTAAGTACGCAGTAAGATTTTCTTCCTTTCGTACTGTGTACTTAAGTAATCGGGACAGAGGATAGCATTCGGAAATAGTGTGCTCACTTTGGTACGTATGAGATGGCACAGCGAGAAAGCAATGAACAGAAGCAAAAAATCAAGATTCACTCAAGTTCGAAAGAGTAAAAACAACCATACCACAACAACACAGAGATTAACTCAAGAAAACAACGTAAAACACTAAACCAAACATCAATTCGTTCAACTAGAATTAATAACAACAAAAGAAACTTTTAAATTCGGAAAAATATGAAAAATTGCTCTATGAACTAGAGAGAGAAAGTACGAACTAGAGAGAGAAAGTACTGCTACTACTATAAGAACTAGAGAGAGAAAATAGAGAGAGAAAGTACTGCTACTACTATGAAAAATTGCTCTATGAACGCAGCTCTCTCCTCCTCCGTGAGAGTCTCCCCGACATGCTTCAGCCTGGACATCTTCTCCGGCAGCTCCGCCAGCTTCAAACCACCTCCACTCTCCCTCCTCATCGCCACAAACTTAAAAAAAAAACAAAAAAAAAAAAAAAAAAAACCTCAATCATCACAACCAAAAACCACGAAAATCATCCAAAAAAACACAAAACGAGCCAACACTCACCGAAGATTTCAAGGTGCGGAGCTCCACTTGCGTGAACTTAAAGAGAGAGAAAGCTCAGAGCTTTAGAGAGAGAGAGAAGAAATGGAGAGAAGGGTCATTTCTCCTTGCAAAACGGCACCCACTCCTTCCCGAACCTCGCCGCCTCCATCAACGCAAACAGCGTCAGCTCCGACGCGCCGTCCATCGCAACCCTCCCCCTCTCCTTCTCCGACGGGCACTGCTGCCTACTCTCCGAAGTGCTGCATCTCCCTTCGTAGCAAGGTGCGCACCGCACTTGGTCGGCAGGAAGACTGTCCAGCTCCCTCAGCCCCGCCGCCGCCGACAGCGCCGCCGCCTCCAGATCGCCGAACCCGGAGCAGTAGGAGGCGTCGACGCTCTACAGATTGGAGCAGCTCCTCGCCAGCTCCTCCAGGCCGTGGAAACGCAGCTCCTCCAGATTGAGGCAGCTCCTCCAGCGGCGCCATGGGGTAGAGAGAGAGAGAAAAGAGAGAAGAGAGAAGAGAGAGAGAGAGAAGAGAGAGTGAAGAAACTATGAAGGGGATGGTGCGTATAAGGTTAGAAAAAAAGAGAAAAAGTAAATAGTACTCCGAACCTAAAAAGCAAGGGCATTTTGGTCTACCGAAGCAAAATATGGGTATATTTTTACGTTTTTAAGATACAAAGCTAAATTTAGGTTTACAACTTGAAATTGGGTATAGGAGTATATATTCTCAACTTTTAATGTATGACAACTTTAGCCATTTAATAAATTTGTACTAAGATCTTGCTGGTAACGAAGACCTTCTACACATAAAAAGATTCTTATAAGCTTTATATTACAGTCAAAAATAAAATATGCTTTTATTAAGAATGATATTAGGTGCCAAAATTTCAAATGTTTGTGATGCAATCGCGACAAAATTATTATATGAATTTGATGTTGCCTTAGGTCATTTATATAATGAATCAATAAATCAATCCATTTATTGCTAAAGTTCTCACCATCATACAATTTCTAAAGTTAATGATGCTCAAATAGTCAAATTATTTTTAGATGGTCAATCCAAAACATTAAAAAAATTATGTTTCGATCCACTGTAAACATATTTAATTTGCTAAAGAATAAATGTGATGATGATATACTTAAAAGGAGAAAAATCTATTTTTTTTATTAGACAAACACAATTCACATGCACTCGCACAGTCACGCACTCAAGGTGACTCGCTCTCATATTCACTGTTGGCAAACTTAATATATTCGCCGTTGATGTGACATTGTCATGTCTGTAAATAATCTATTAGGGTTTACCTTTTTTTTATTTTTTTTTTATTTTTTATATTTTAAATTAAAAAAATGCGAGGGTATATATATCATTTTATCCATTAATAACATTATTACATCATTTATTGGCATATTTAGCATGCTCACGATGGATGTTGGATCATTCCTCGACATATAAATCCCAAAACTTAATTCCATTGAAAAAGCTAATCACTGATTAAAAAAAAAAAAAAAAAACTAAACCCTAAATCCACAAATGTCAAACCATCAACCTAATTTTCATTAATATATTTTTATAGTTGAGTTCAATGAATTGATTTCCTCATTAGTATTAGTTTGTAAAGGAAATGTGACCATGTTAATTTGAGAATGATAGATGGCATTTTTTTTTTATAAAAATAGTTTTGATATTAATTTAAAGTAAATAAATCAAAGTCTCTCTATATATACTAAAAATGTCAAATGCGTGAAATGATTTTTGTGTATGATTATATGTTTTTTTACATGCAATTCTTACTATATATAATTTGGAGTAATTGAGTTTAGAGGAAGTGTTACTTTTAATTAACTCGACAAATATTACCTATTATAAAAAAGTACAATGATAAAAAAAGAAAATGTACAACGAACAACCAAACCCAAAATAATCTAATTCAATCAATTTAGACAAATATAGTTTTTCAAGGGTAATTTTTTACGAATACACTTGTTTTACCTACTTGATGAACAAATATGGGTGGAT
Organism: Thymus mandschuricus; assembly: GCA_029379335.1. NCBI lineage: Eukaryota > Viridiplantae > Streptophyta > Magnoliopsida > Lamiales > Lamiaceae > Thymus > Thymus mandschuricus. The sequence goes on from CM057078.1 coordinate 2,450,201, forward strand.
GAACCCTAAAAATTATTTCCTAATCCTAGTTACGTCACCTTCAAATTTCCATATAATTTATTGTGTCATGCAATTAATCTTTATTATTGTAATTCATCATATGCCACATGATTTTTTTTAATGTTTATTTTCAGATGACTTATTTTCTCGACTTAGGTAATTAAATTCAAAAGGCACCGAAAAATACATATAAACAATTTTACGAGACAAACAGAAGTATTTGGGACGTCGAGATACACAAAATGCATCTCTGACTCTGTTAATTTGTCGCCACTACTCGAATAATTTCTAAACACTATCTCATCGAACAACAATGTAAATATATAAACTTTTCAATCCGCCGCAACAATGATCGACATGATTGAGACCAAACTAATTGTAGCAATTCATCCAAAAATTTTGTACTTCTTCTATAAGGTATAGTAGTATTATTTATTAGAAGTTAGATAAACATCACACCATAACTAGATTAATTAATAATGAATCCAATACTAATACACTACGTCAATTTATTATTAGCCACATAATGCAAACATCTAGTTTTAGGCAAAGGGTAAATGTTTCGATATCTACGTAAATTTGAAGTGACAAAATTACCAATACAAAATTACCAAAATGCATCTCTCAGACTAAAGTAGTAAACATTGGGGGTACGGTGCATGCAAATTTGATAACCAAGACCGAATTCGAACTCTGACTCTGTTAATTTGTCGCCACTACTCGAATAATTTCTAAACACTATCTCATCGAACAACAATGTAAATATATAAACTTTTCAATCCGCCGCAACAATGATCGACATGATTGAGACCAAACTAATTGTAGCAATTCATCCAAAACTTTTGTACTTCTTCTATAAGGTATAGTAGTATTATTTATTAGAAGTTAGATAAACATCACACCATAACTAGATTAATTAATAATGAATCCAATACTAATACACTACGTCAATTTATTATTAGCCACATAATGCAAACATCTAGTTTTAGGCAAAGGGTAAATGTTTCGATATCTACGTAAATTTGAAGTGACAAAATTACCAATACAATAACGCAGAACAACGTGCAATTCAATTTAGGTACGTAGATAAGTCATTATAGTCTTTTTATTAAACGAAAATAATTTAAATAACAATATACGATACCATTATACAACTTATTTAGATTATGAATTATTGATCGTGAAAATTTTATTTTATTTTATAGTAAAAAAAAACTACTAATTTACTAGCATTCTAGAATTTTCGATCGATTGTGACTTTATACTATAGATTGATTGATTAATGAACCTTGATAAATTACAACCTCTAAAGTAGTCTATATTTCATAAATTGATCTATTCTATAAAATAAAAGATCAAAGTAAAATGATCTTAGCCGTTAACTCTACTAAAATATACACTATTAATATGTTACTCCCTCCGTTTTGCAGAATAGTAACGATGAAAGTCACAATTTAATTAATAATATGCTTAAATATACTATATTTATAATACTACAAAACTTGTGAAATGGAAGTCTTTAATGAGTGAACAAACAAACTTGTCTATTTTCTTTAAATTGAATAAAGAACAATGTTAAAAGAAAGGGTTAGACTAGATTTTTGCTTTCTATTTTAATCAATTAAAGTAGAAAGTGACTACAAATGTTTTAGGTGATTTCACAATTTTGTCAAATTATTTTAAATAACATACATCACTCATAGTAAAAAAAAAAAATATCAAATCTATAAAATAATCTGCATAGTACTATTAGTCTCTTTTATATGCACATAATTTTATTTTATTTTATGTGACATTTAAAATGGATATTTATTCAAGAAAATAAACAATGGACTCCATCTTCTTATTTTGGTAAGAAAAATTATCATTTCAGAGGTGGATGTTCAAAGTCCAAACCCTAAGGGCCCGTTTGATAGTCATGTTAGGATAAAGGAAGATAGGATAAAAATAGTATTGAGTGTTAAGGTTAAAATGAAACAAGGGTTTAATACTCTGTTTGGTAGACTATACACAAACCTAAGTTAATATTATGGAGAGTGTTTGGTACACAATACTATTCACAAGATAAAATAAGGAAATTACAAAAATATCCTTCCTAAGCTATGCCTGCGACGCGAACCAGAAGAACGGCTTGCCGGAATCGGAGGAATTGAAGCCGCAGAATCCATGGCTGGCCCTGCAGGATTTGCAGGCGGAGGAGCCGCAGTCGCGGCGGGGGTGTGGGGGAGAGGGGAGGGAGACGGTGAGGAAACCGACACCCGGAACGGCGAGCCGGAGAGGGAAATAGATCCATTGAGGGCGGATATGGCGGCGGCGGAGGAGCTGCAGTCACGGCGGAGGAGCCGCAGTCGCGGCGGGGGTGCAGGGGAGGTGCGGGGGAGAGGGGAGGGTGACGGTGAGGAAACCGACACCCGGAATGGCGAGCCGGAGAGGGAAATAGATCCGTTGAGGGCGGAGATGGCGGCGGCGGAGGAACTGCAGTCGCGGCGGGGGTGCCGCAGTCGCGGCGGAGGAGCCGCAGTCGCGGCGGGGGTGCGGGGGAGGTGCGGGGGAGAGGGGAGGACGGTGAGGGAGGTCGAGAAAGTGAGGAGTGAGGTTGTTGATGGAGATGGTGGCGGCGGCAGCGGCCGCCGAGCAGCAGAGATGGAGATGGAGAAAGTGAGGTTTAATTTGAGGGTAATTTTGGCAGCCACGATTTTAAGCATTTTACTGTTCATATTGGTTTATTTCAAACCCACCTATTTGGTGGGTTGAAATAACATGGTAGAATAGTGGATTAGTATCGGGCCGGAGTTTAAAAACGGGCCTCGGCATTTTACTAAAATGCTACCAAACACAGGAAAACGTAAGATAAATACTAACTAACCTGAGATAACCGGGGTACCAAACGGGCCCTAATAGAATAAAAATTCTTGATTTTAGGTAGGAAATAATTAAATAAATAAAAAGCTATAACATTTTGGTAGATTTATTACGTATTTATAATCTTATTTCGTAGTTTATAAATTTCACCAAACACCACCGAATATTTATTTAATAGTATAAATTTTATCATAGTGCAGACATGAATATTAGTGTTGACCAACATTGTTGTTTCGTATATAAAAATTAACAATTCTTCCGTTCCAACTGAATTGACTTATTTCACTTCGCACGACATATTTGGCTCAGTGTTAAAGGTGAAATGTAAAGAGCTCACATTTAAAAATAAGAGTTAATTTTTTCCATTTCACTATAAAACAAGCCAATTGAACTATTAAAGTAACAATTTCCAATTAGGAAAAAAAGTCAAGTAAAATAAAATGAGACGGATGTAGTATTAGAATACTAGTATAATGATTTGATTTATATTTAAAAAATATTTATATTACCTTTTCTTGTTATTACCGTAGTATAATTTCATACATTATGTAGAGTCAACCATCCACACGTGTTAATTGTAATAAAATAAAAGATTCGGAGTTTATAATTCCATATAAGCAAATTAATTGAATTTCTAAAAATAAATCGGCATGAATCCACAGACATTTATTTTCTTACAAAAATATAAATAAATAAAATCAAAGCATAAATTGAATGAGATAAAATATGAAAATCCAAAAAATTATTTACACACATAAAACCTTAATAAATTTCCACAAAAAATCCTTTTGAAAAAACCAATCAATCCATTACATTTAAACAAAAATTACTACAAAATAATATACTCGCATATCATAAGGGATTTCGATTTTAGAAATTAATTAGAAAAATAAACTCCAAATATTCTTGAAATATGTTCCCAAATAATTAATAAATCTCCAAAATTAATTAAATTCCATATCCTTTATTCTAAACCGAAATAATACCAACCATGAGTTAGGTAAAACAAAATTAAAAGCATATACTAATTAATTCCGAATTATTTCTAATTATATTTTACTTTATTGTAATCTCCACATTAGCAAACAAATCGCACCAATTATTTAAAAAAGGGGATAATAATTAATAATTAATAATTATGTAAATAAAAATTAAAGAATAATTGCTTTCACTTTTAACAGACCAAACTTGCAGAGAAAAAGACAAATATTGTTTTTTTTTTTAATTAAATTAATTTTTCTCTTACATCGAAGCTTTTTTTCACCCATTAATGGAGGGAATACAAAACGCGAATTAAAGCTGAAAAAACAAAAACTAAATTTTAGGTTGAAAAAAACTTTTTCTGGCGCCATTTGTTTCACCTACCAATCTTTCAAAAAACCCAGTTTTCGTTGAATTTCACCCTTTTGTTGAATTTCTGGAGCTAATTAAAGCTTGGAAATGGAGGTTGAGGACAGAGAGAGCACGGATTCTGGGTCGTTGAGCGGAAATCCGGACTCGGAGTCGCCGCCGTTGAGTGGTGGCGATTATGCCGGTCACGGCGGCGGCGGGGTTCTGCCGGAGGTGGTGAGCATGGATATGGGTTTGGAGAAGGGAGCGGCGGCGGCGGCGGCGGAGGTGGGCTGTGTTGGGGTTGGAGCGGTGGTCGACGGCGGCGCCGCCGTGGTTGGTGGTGGAGTGGTCGGGGGGAGGGGTGGTGGAAATGGTGACTTGTCGATGGGGAAGAAGAAGAGAGGGAGGCCGAGGAAGTACGACGCTGATGGGAACCTGAATCCGGCGTATATTAGATCGCCGACGGCGATGCAGGCCGCCGCCGGTTTTACCTTGTCGACGCCGCGGTCGTATGAGAACTCCACCGGTTCGAAGAGAGGCCGCGGCAAGCACTCCGCCGGCTCCGGCAACTGGCAAATTCTTGCCTCTTTGGGTCAGTTCTTCTTCTACATGCACTGTAGCTTCCTCTCTCTCTCTCTCTCTCTCTCTCTCTCTCTCTCTCTCTCTCTCTCTCTCTCTCTCTTTTTTTCCTTCCAAAAAAAATTTCACTCGTGACGATTTTCACCAAGATTTCAACTTTTTCAGCTCTTGACTCTGATTTCTCTCTCTCTCTCTCTCTCTCTCTCTCTCTCTCTCTCATTTTTGCTGTGACTAAGATTTCCTTTTTCCTCCCTCTCATTTCTGTGTTTTCGTTTGAAGCAGGGCAAAATTAATTAGTTTAGGGTTGCTAATCTATTCAATTAGTGCTGATTTTAGATTAAAATCGGCTAAAAATCCGAACTTTAATCTCTTAAAATTTGTTTTGGGCTGTTTTTTTCTACATCCAAAAATTGGGTCTTTACCTTCTTCCTTCCGAATTTTATGGAGTCAAACTCAATTTAAAAAATTTAGGGTGTTTTTGGGAAGAAAGAATTAGGGTTCTTACCATTTTGTAATTCCCATGATTATTTTCAGGTGACTTGTTTGCAAACACAGCAGGGGGGGATTTCACGCCGCATGTGGTGACTGTACATACAGGAGAGGTAATGACAAACGGTTGTCTCTTCTCCGACACAAATCCTTTGTTTACAGTTTTGGTGTTATATAGCATGAGTTGGTTGTCTCCGTTTTCGCAGGATGTTGCTGGGAAAATACTTACCTTTGCTCAGAAGGGTCATAGAGGGATCTGTGTCCTCTCTGCCAACGGATCCGTCTCCAACGTCACGCTTCGCCAGCCTGGCACCTCCGGCGGCCTTCTCACTTACGAGGTATACACCCCTTCTTTCCTCGAATGGTTGGTTGAATTTGATTTGAGGAAAATGGGAAGCTTTCTTTGTATTGTTCCTCACTGAGAGTTGAGATAGTTGATCTAGATGTTGGTCGATTTCGTTGCATTTGGTAAGGGTTGGGATCTTTATGTTAGAGCAATGGATTTTATGCCTGTGCGTTTTGTGAATCGCAATTGGATGTATGGGCTTGTTTGTAGTTGATGGCGGTTGCCTATCTTTTGTTGGAATTTATCTGGTCCATGAATATGATTGAAATTCTGGTGTGGAGTATGGGAGCTGTTATTCCTTGTGTGGTTGTATCGGTGACGAATGATCTTCATTCGACTAGGTCACGTTATCTTTGTAACTGTGCTCTTGTTATATTTGAGTTGATGATGTAAGAAAATGGTTTTGTATTCAAAACACATCATCATTTCTGGAGAAGATTAAATATCTGATTAAGGTTCCAGCTATCTGATTTTATTACTTGTTCTCGAAATAACAAACGTAGTGTGTGAACGGAGATGCATTGGTTTGATGCAGGGTCGGTTCGAGATATTAACTCTTACAGGATCGTACACAGTTTCTGACAACGGTGGGATAAAATCCCGATCTGGTGGATTGAGCGTTTCACTAGCTAGCCCCGATGGTCGCGTTATAGGTGGTGGCGTAGCAGGTTTGCTTATGGCAGCTAGTCCAATCCAGGTCACTACTTCTCCATTGATACCATGTTATTAAGATATTTTAGCTCATGATCCTTACGAAGATGATACTCGTTAAAGTTTCCAGTTTTCGTGATTTGTTCTTCGTGTTTTTGTTTTTTGAGAACTTTATTTTCTACTAAAACATGATCATACTGTATTCATAAGACATGGTTATACTGTGTTCATGCGTTGGTAGCATAGACATTCCGTTCGTTCTATTCAAAAAAATCGAACTGCAATGCTTTTCATCGAACCCCAAACAGTTCAATTACGTGTTTGTCCCATTTTTTCCTTATCAAGAAGTTTAATTAGTGTCGTCTCATCCAACTATGCAACAGATTGTTGTTGGAAGTTTCGTGCCAAATGGTTTCAAGATGCAGAGTAGTCGAAAGCAGAAGGAACCAAGGACGGCTCCTGCACTCCACATCCCTCCGGCTACTGTGACAGCAGCAACACCGATATCACAGGCACCACCGGAAACGAACATCTACTCCAACCCCATTCAACCATCTCAGTACCTCACGCAGAGCCAAGGAGAAGGTGACAACAGCTTGAGCAATAAAGACCAGCCGAATTCAGCGTCCACTGATAACACCGCCGACTGGAATGGCTCTGCACCGAGCTCCGATCACAGACCTTACCCCGACATTAACATTTCAGTATCTTTGGAGGAGCACTGAGTCCTTTTTTTTGTTGGTTCGGGGTTTTCTTCTTTAGATCGTTAACTCATGTTGAACTGCTCCCCGTTAGCTCTAGGTTGATGTCTGCTCGTCTAGAAAACCACAAGGCTCTCGACGTTTTTCGCTCTCCTTAACTTGCTTGATCTTTCTCTCCTTGTTGATGACTCTTGGGAAATTGTCATGTTTACCTAATTATTCTTGCTTTTGCTGAAATGATCATGTTTAGCTGAAACTTAAAGGGTAGTATTTCTTGGATTATCATGAATTTTGGAATGATTTAGCTTTGGATTTATCTATTCTAACAAGGTTAATTAGCACTAAACCTTTATATAATGTTAGATGAATAAAAATTTCTTGTAAATGTGAGTAGGGTTTATAGGTTTTTTTCCTATTGTAAAATGGGTTATTATGTGAAATCATTCAATCACTTAACAAACATAGATCTACCCTGCTTTAACCCTGAAAATAAGCAAAATCAAACCTAGGTAATTTTCCCATTTATGTTTACGAGAAACGTTTCTCTACCTACCGTTGACACTTTTAATGTGTTTACTGCTGATGCGGTAGTGATATTGTTTACTTTTTTAAAATAGATTATGGTATATATTTTAAAAAATTATCATTAAAACATTTCAGGTCCGATACATTAATCTTAACCCCTATTGCTAGGTCAACACACACACAGTGTACGACACATTTTATAAAAGATTCTACTAATTGTATTTTACCGATATGGAACCATGAAAATTAAATTAGACAGTCGCAAAAGTAAAAATGTCAAATAAAATGAGATGAAGATCAATGCACCATTCATAATTTCATATAAGAAATTTTCTTTTGATAAAGAAAGTAATATCGGTCATAATTCAAAAGTTTCTATGGAAATCATTATTCAATGTTAGTAAATATTGTCAAAAAGGACAAAGTAGTACGAGTCAAAATTTACAGTGAAATTCATGTTTGACAAAAAATCTTCACTTTTGGTAAATATATTTATTTCGATTCGATTATTCAGTCGGTTCGATTTTCGATTATTTATACTCAGCCCTTGCAAAATTCATAATTATATACATCGATACTTTTAAATTTTCTATTATTAAATACATAATTATAACAACGAGACTTTAAATTTCTATTGTTAAAGTTAAAAAAAAACAACAATCATGAACACTCCGTCGTATACTAATTAAGCTTTCGAAAGAAGCCCAAAAACAAAATCACATATATTTAATAGGCCCAGATGAGTGTTAAGGCCCAGAGCCCACACAAAAATAAAATTAAAAAAAACACACCATTTTTTTATTTTTATTTTTATTTTATTTTATTTTTTAACGATTATAGTACTTGATAATAACTATATTATATAGGCATCTGATAATAGAACATTTACTTTTATTTAGCAGCAGAAGTTCCAGCACCATCATCTCCAACAGTGTTACGGCGAACAACCTTGGCATAGAAGTCCCAGTCCGGATGTGACGCCGTTATCGCACGCTGTCCGAACGTCGCCGTTTCTTCCACGTACGAGGTAACGTCAGCCGCATCCGCCACGCCCTCCAGATACTTCCGTAAGTCGCCGTTAGGCCCTAAAAACGTATCGCCGCTGTCGTGCTTCTTGTAGGGTTGTGAGAATATTGCCGTGTTGGGCTGCACATATTTCATTGCATAATAATATCACTATCATGACATTACGAACGAGACATTTTGAATGAGACGAAGTAAGTAATTACCGGGTTGAGGAGAGCAACGTGGGGCTCATCATCAACCAACAGAGTATTAGAAGCAGAGTATTTTCCTTTGCAACATCTACTTTTCCACACTTTGTTCAATTCCTTCAGAAATAGTGGTTTCTGGCTTTTATTGAGACAGAAAGTTCCAGAATCAGTGCATTCTTCTTGCCCCTATCCAAAATTTAAATATTTATTCAAAATAAACAAATACATAAGTTAATTTTGAAAATAAAAAAAAAAAAAAAAAAAGAAGAAATTTTCTTGTGTAAATTAGATGTAAATTACCCATTCAAACAGCAGTTTGTTTCTGTTCTCACTCCCTCCAGTTATATTTGTCAAAACAGCCTCAATATTATGCCTGAAATTAACAAAAAAAAAAAAATATTTTAAAAATTAATAAAAACGTTTTAAAATTGCTAGGGTTTCCGACCAACACCATCGAAATCGAAATACATTAGCATGATATTGTCCGTTTTAAATAAACATTTATGCTCTCTTACTCTCTGGCAGAGGACCAAATCGCAACTTCGAAGCGTTCAAAGCAGAATTTCAGAAATTCCGTGCAAAATGGCCTCTTAAATACTGTCAAAAACAAATATAAAATCAAAGCAAATTTTATTAAAAACAAGAAATTGCACCCAAAAAAAATATATAAAATAAAATAAAATATTACCCAAGAATTTGCCGTAAACCACATCAGGGCGAAGGCCACGGACAGTGGACTTATCCCTAAGGTGCACCCTATGAACCAGTAGGCCGCCGAGGCAGAGGATCAGGAGCTTCTTTTTCGGGCCGAGGCTCAGTTTGTCCAAACTCAGCCCGAGTTCGGTTTCGGTTTCAGTTTCGGTTTCGGAATCAGTTCCGTCATCTTCATAGTCTTCGCTGCTATCACCATAATAGATGTTCCTTCGATTGCTTGATTTTTCCTCAGACATTTTTTTCTTTTTTCTTTTGCTTTTCTTATTATGAGTAGGGTAGTATTTGGACTTATATAGAGCGTCGGGAATTTTGAGGGACCCCTAAATTTAATTTTATTTATTTATTCATTTATATAATATGGTTTTAATGTAATTAATTAATTAATCAATTATGTTTGTTGGAATTCCATGGTGATATATTTACGTAGAAGGTTGAAGGGTAAGGTAGATTAGATACGAGGATTTAATTAATTAGTGTACGTTAATATCCTCTGTATCCACTTCTATGTACAAATCGTGTACCAATTAATTAATTTCATTAGTTTTATAATGTTTATTATAAAAATAAAAATTGGAATATTATTAAAAAATAAATTAAAAAATATGTCAAAAAATAACATTTTTAAAAATCATATACCCTGAGTTTCAATTTATATTACCTAATAAAATTGAAATTAAATCCTAAAAAATAATTATAAACCTTAAAATGGATCGGTGAACCCTAGAAATAATCGTAAAATTATGATGAATCATAATATGTTGATATTATTGAAAGAAAATGCATAAAAACATTAAAAATCGACATTTAGTATACGATTGGTACACAAGAATGAAGACAGAGATCTCATTCGCGTTAATTCATAATGGACATAATATTAAGGTAATTAGTGTATTTCTCCTAATTATAGAAGGATTCATATTCCTATTTCGCATCTGATTAGATTAGTTTAGATTAGAGTATTATATATACATACATACATACATACATACATGTCTAATTACGTACTTTCATATCGATTTCTAACCAATGGCGGAAGACAATCAAACGATTAGCAGCGGCGGCGCCGGTGAAGTTCCGGTCAGTGGAGAAAAAAAATCGTACGACGGGCGATTCGACTGCAAGCTATGCAAGGATCTAGCGCGAGACGCGGTTGTTTCGTTCTGCGGCCACCTCTTCTGTTGGAGCTGCATGGTGCAGCATCTAAAGAAGCGGTGTCGTTTCTGTCCCGTCTGTCACGAGCAGGTCTCCGCTACGAGAATCATCCCTATCTACGGCGGCGGAGGCAAGGAGGAGGGGGAGGAGGAGGCTGCCGACGGCGGCGTCTGTCCGAGGCCGGGGCCGCCCTTGGTGACAGTCAAACGTCAGGCCCCGACAGTCAAGCGTCATCTCCCAACAAAGCAGTCAGATTCGTTTTGGTTTCCGACTAGAGAAGGCGAGGACGATTTGACTTCGATTCAGGCAGTTTGGTCACTTTCGATTCGGGACGAAGAAGATACGGACGAGGACGAGTATGAATATTTGGTTTTCACTGAGAGGGAGTGGCGATCGAAAATCGTACGTAAGAATCAAACAAAGATCCAAAGAAGATTGAATGGGCTGCTTCAGCGTAATCGAACCCAACCTGTTTGAAAATATTAAGCTAGCTTTTTACAATTATAATGTACTTATGCAACATGTGGATCACCGAAGAATTTGCTTTAAGTTTTAGAATTTGGCGAAATCATAGTGTTTTTCAGGTAAATTTCATCGTTTAGAAGGTCAAAATTGCAATTTTATAGTTTTTCGGAATATTTTGTAATTTTTATTTTTGTTTAGGGTCCTTTTGTTGTTTCTTGCTTTTCAACGATTAGGGTTAGTATTTAATCGGCTATTAGACCTCTTTTTATGCAGCTTTGATTATTATTGAATCTGAGATTTTATCTCTCTCGTTAGTTTTAACAAGTTTCTTCCTGTCACACGTTACGCTGCATCAAAATTAAATCTCAATTCTAATTCCTCAAATATTTTCACATATAGATTTGAGATCCACTTTGTGCAATAATTCTAATGTGAGCACAACTGATTCGATGAAGTCACATGTCAAGTAGTAACTTATTTTAAATCTAAATATAATATTTTAATAAAATTAAAAGTTACTTACAAACATTCAATTATAATAATAATAATAATAAAAAAAAAAGTTTATGTGGCATTGTTATATATATAGACTATATCTACCACGATCGATAACGAATTCTTTTCACTCTACATTAATAATCTACTAGTATAATATAATACACCATTCTCTGGCCTAATTACTCCATTTTATGGTTGCAGAAACGCTCCTCTATCCACTGTTGATACTCTCATCGCTAATGCGATATAATAGTGTTTAGTTTTTTTAAAATAAATTATAATATAGTATGTCATATCATTCATGGTCATATTAAGAATGCCCATACTTGATAGAATTAATGTCATTGTCTTCTTTTTCAAAGTGCATTTCCCTTCTAAAGTGCTTTAATTTAACTATGTACTAAAATATATTAATCGATGCTCAAAAGGATTCATTTATTTATATCTTTAGCTTGATTAAAGGCCTAATGAATAACTCGATCTTTAATTTCTTTACTTGACCTCTTTCAACTACTCCCTCCGTCCCACTTCACTTGTCCTTAATCCTATTTTCGTCCGTCCCATACCACTTGTCATCTTTCCTTAAAAGGTAAAAAATAACTCTTACTTTTTGATGTGGGTCCCTTACTTTTTCAATTTAACACTACGCATAATATCTCGTGCCGAAAAGAAAGAGGACAAGTGAACTAGGACGGAGGGAGTATATTGTAAGATTGTGATAGGCATTTTGTTTAGAGCAAGAAGACTTTGTTGCTTTTTAAGTCAAGTTAAAATAAAAATAAAAATCCCCAAAATTTAAAAAATTTATAAACATATCTTGGCCGTTCAATCACATACAAGGATTTGTGAAATAATATATTCTTATTACTTTAAAAGTCGTTAATTATTATGTAAATAGTCATGTCATTTAGTGGCGTAGAATATTACAGTATGTGTTATCATAGCTAACTTCTGAATGACCGACATGAGTATATATTAATCTGGGAAAAAAAAATAAAAATTGATCGACGAATATATACTACTAAACATGATAATTGATGCTAAGAGGATTGTTGAATTGTCCTTTTATTTATATCTTTAGCTTGATTGAAGGCATGATGAACAACTCTTTAACTTCTTTTACTTGACCTCTTTCAACTATAGTTTAAGATTGTGATGGGCATTTTGTTTTAGAGTAAGACGACTTTACTTTTTAGGTCAAGTTTAAAAACAAAATTCCATAATTTTTAAATTTAATAAACGATATTTTGCGCTTTGTGAATAAAAATATATAAGGCATCTTTGTAACTGTAAATGTCTTTAATTATTATGTGTATAGTCATGCCATTTAGTGGCGTAAGATCAAGTCTATGTTTATATTAGCTAACTTCTTTATGTTTGGTTATGAATGAAAATCGAGGTGGCGCTTGTAACAATAGTATTTGATTGTGATGAAATTGACAACAACTAGCCATACAATACAAGTATTGAATATAGATTAAACTGAACACAACTCGGTTGAAAGGACGCCCCTATCTCTAAGTAATAATTAATTTGTGGCTTCAAGTTATCTTAGTGAACATAAGTAGTTCATGAGATATGATTCTGGACAACAATGGGTTTGAGTTTGACGAAGGTAATGTGCTATTGTTGGAGAATAGGAAGGGATGCAAAAAGGCGAGCGCAAAAATAGTTAAAATTACATGTTCACAAAATAGTTACAATTTTACACTGCCTTCATTGTCTCTTTACAAGCGATCCAAAGTAAGATACATAGGAAATTACGGAGTATATTGTGCAAGTATTTTGTATTTGGTGACATTCAATATTCTTTATTTTAGCTTATACTCCGTATTATTTATATTTCATTATATAAAATTTTAAGGTGAACCATGTACAAAATGTTGGTCTGAGGGATTGTTTTAACAATGTTGTGATTGATCTATTTACAAAAAGTTATTAACAGCATGGTTAAGTTGAAAACATACATGAGACTATGAGAGTTACTGCTATTTTAGTCAACTAGATTCATATGTTCGGAGTATTATTGTAGCAACTGAAATATACTTTAGACCTATAAATACTTTAGTTGACTAAATTCACATGCCCTTTGCTTTAGGAGGCAAAATATTTTCTGCAAAACAGAAATTTATGTTAGCTAACGAATAATAAAAATAATTTTATAGTATTGTTTATTTTGAAGGTGGTGTAGTACACACTCTAAATCCAGATCCATAGACATTCATATACGAACATAATATGCACACAATATTATTTATTTAATTTTAAGGAATATAGATCTATATTTACAAGATAACACTGTACGAACGAATTCTACTATTTTATCCTTTGAGTTTATGACTATTTTCATCTCCATACAAAATGATGCCAACTCTTATTTATACTCCAAATTATTTCAGACAAGTGGTTCAGATCTTTGGAGAACAAATCTAGTTCAATACTAACAATTAGTCTACTACAAAATTCTAGAAATTACTTTTGTAAGTAAAGCTGAAATATTTTTCTTGTGTGATCAAACTTGAATAAAACAAATGACTTAACCTATTTGTATTTGCTAAATATAATTTGTGAGATCTTTACCCGAATATTACTAACTAAGCATGCATGTTAGTTTTCAATCGTTTGATTACAATATTTAATTAGTAATCAATCTGTTGCTAATTAAAACATAAATTCAAATACTTGGTTGATTGAAAGTTAAATAAATTTTAATCAGAAGTGTACATGGGACGTGGCATTACGATGAGCCACATAAGCATAAACCGGAGTTAATATCAAGCCATTGTCGTAAAAAATATTTCATACGTTGTGATATTATTACAAATTTTGACGTTAAACATTACTACAAAAAAGTTGAAACGTTGTGACAACAAACGCGCTTAAATGAAATACGTAGTCTTTTCCGATTAATATCCTATTAATGCACTGCCACGGTGTCACTTAAAACAATAAAGTTCATCCTCCAACACAGATAACACATCCGCCACGTGGCGGAAGCTCACAGCTGGCGCAACCAGGAACCACCACGTTGCTTAACCCCACCGCTTCCAAACCCCTGTTTGAAATTACCAAAATAGTCCCACTCTCATGCACGATATATAAATCCTGCGCTTCGCAACCCAACGTTCACCCATCGCATCAGCGACTTGTACCGTACAACCCAATCAAGCATGCAGGCCAGAGACGAGAAGAAGGAAACGGTGACGTTTCGAGGCAAGAGCCGCGACGAGGCCGGGATGACGCGCGTGCAGAAGGTGGAGGTGGCGAGCACGCTGGACAAGGAGACGATGAAGCACGTGGAGAAGAAGCTGACCGAGAAGGGGGTCCACCGGAAGGACCGCCACCCGGTCGACGGCCTCTCGATCGACCGCCAGACGAAGGCCGGCCACGGCGGCAAGTACACGTGGGAGGGGCCGACGCCGGTAGAGATGGATGAGGCGGCGCCGGCGGCAATCGATGAGAAGGATCCCAACTACGTGGATGAGGAGGTGGAAGGGAGGATACTGAGGGGGGAGATGAGTGGGGTGGAGGGGATGGTGGTGGGGGAGGTGGAGGTGGCCAAGATGGCGGTGGAAGGGGTGGCTAGGGTTGATGTTGATCCTAGGTTGCAAACCTAATGTTTTTATATAGTTTAGGGTCTGATTTTCTCAAGTTTGTTTCTTTTTTATTTAGGGTTAATGTCATATAAATACACGAACTTTGGGGTGTTTTTGATTTTTCCCATGAACTTTAATGTTTGTCTAAAAAATATACCAACTTTCAATTTTTTCAATTTTCCCATGAACCTCAATTTCCCCCAAATTAAATCTGACGTGGCAAAATCGAATCCGACGTGGCAATATAGTTGTCGCTCTTATAACTAAACTACGTCGTTTCACTTATAAAAATTAAAAAAAACATCCTAAAATTTATATTAATTCCACCTCATTCCACACCCACCTTTCTCTCTCACATTCACCACTCTCTCGCCCCCCTCTCTCCATACGCTCTCTATTGTCCTCCCTCCCTTCCCAATCGGCAGCAGCCGTCACCCAACATAAAGTAGGTTCTCGGCCGAGAAATCTTTCGATCTGCTGAAAAAGTCATCATCTCTGCACTCCTCCATTCCAGCCAAATCATCCCAGCTGATTTCCATTTGCTCTGACAAGGAGGGTGTCTTCTTGGTGGGTTTGTTAGAAATATATTGGAGGAAGAATTGGAGTAAAGTCGATGAAGATGAAATCAGGCTCAGGCAAAGCAAGCGTAGCTGGACGGAGCCGCTGCGGGGCAGGCCCTTGGCAGCGGGGGGCCGAGGCGAAGGGCATTAGGGCAACCCATTCCGGGATGGACAGGTCGCCGCGGCACTGGTAGAGGCTGTAGACGACGTCTCGATCCCAAGTAATTGGACTGTGTTTCGTCGGAGTCCGGGAAAGAATCTTGGCTGCGGGGCCGCTGGCTGCGAAGGCCGGCAATGAGAGAGAAGGAGATTTGAATCTTGAGGTGAGGGCGAGAGACCGGGGAATTCGACCGTCCTCGTTCCGAAGCGAGTACTTCGCCGGGGAAAAGGGAGAGAGGGAGAGGGGAGAGAGAGGGAGAGGTTAGAGAGAGAGCTGATGTGGAGTGAAGTGAAATTAATATTAAAATTTTGATTTAAAAAAAAAAAAAAATTATAAGTGAAACGACGTAGTTTAGTTATAAGAGCGACAACTGTATTGCCACGTCGGATTCGATTTTGCCACGTCAGATTTAATTTGGGGGAAATTGAGGTTCATGGGAAAATTGAAAAAAATTGAAAGTTGGTGTATTTTTTAGACAAAAATTAAAGTTTATGGAAAAAATCAAAAACACCCCAAAATTCGTGTATTTATATGACATTAACCCTTTTATTTATGGTTTGTTTGCTTGGGTTAATGTTTTTTTTTTCTTTTTTTAACTCTTATGAAAATGAACAAATTAATGTTGGTTTATGTTTGTTGTCACTAGAAATTTGCAATAGATAGCATCGAAACAAAAAGAAAATAAAATATATAGTTTTGTAGCATATAAAAAAGTAATACTACTTCTCTATCTAATATGAGCATACTTATAATATTACAGTTGAAGTGACGACATACGCGAAGACATAGTTAATGTTTTTAAGGTTAATAGGGAAAATTAAACTCTAAACGGAAAAGAATACGAGCATACTCAACATTGTTGTATACAGTTGAAGTGAAGGCATACTTAATTACTCAATATTTTTGTATATACAGTTGACGCGGAGGCATGCTTAATGTTTTTGTGTCTAGTATGAAAAACTAAACTCTAAACGGAAAAAAATCACTTGTCGTGGACACATTAGTATTCCTACGTTGATATATGCGTATATTAATATTGACTCATGCCGCTTATCTTAGTTCTGATGTGTGGATAGTGGAGCGTTTCTACTTAATTAATCAAATGTGTCAATTAATACAACTAAAGATTATTACTGCACTAGCTGGTGAGAGTTATGATGAACGGCTATGAGAGTAGGCGGCTAATTATGTTTACATAATCGTACTTTACTCACAACATTATCTATCAAAAATACATTTCATCATAATTTATGATTTTGAATTGTTTATTTGTAGGTGAAGTACTTCCTATACGCAGATAACGAATTTATATATGTAACGGATTTCGGCCCAAGTTATTGGTCTATGTGGCCCATCCGTGTGCCTTGTTTCAGTCCCCTAAGGCCCTAACCACCATATGTGGATTTTGTCGACGTTCTCGGCCGAGTGCACTTCTCTCATACATTCGTATGCATGTATATATTACAGATATTTTGCAAGTGTACTCCTCTAGTACATTTGTATGCATGTATTTGAGATATTAAAATAGCGTAAAATCTCACTTTTAACATATATTGTGATAAAACCTTTTAAGAGTCCAGTGTAGTATCGAACTTAATTCCTATATGGGGATGCTATGATTATTGAATCATTTTATGTGTACACTGAGAAACATGATTTTCTTTTTTAAAAAAATTACGTTAGCTATTGTATTAAGGAAACTATGTTTGAGAGCTTCGAATATAAAAATATTTCGCTAGAGAAAAGTGTCGAATGTGCATACTAAACTAGCCAAGACCGAGGGAGTATTAAAAACCATACGAGAATAAGTAATACGGAGTATTATAAGAATAACATATAAAAAAAGTCTTTCGACTATGTAGTACTTCCTCGGTTCCTCCATCCAACTTCATTTTGTGTCCGTGTTAATAGTCCTGTTTTTTAAAATGGAAGGAAATAACCTTTATTTTTAATGTAAATCCCTTAATTTTAACTTCTAATTAACGCTATCATATAAAATCGGGTGCCAAAAAATAAAATTAGTGGAATGGGACGAGAGAGTAGATTATAAAAAAAAATGTTGACTCTTTTGTATAATTATCACACCGTTTCAAAACCGACGTCAATAATTATATGCATAAATTTAAGTACTATTAATATTCGCCACATAATAATACCAACAAAATATTTTGAAATACTCCTATGCAATAAAATAAATGGAGTACAATACGATATTACCCCTCTCTCTCTCTCTCTCTCACATGTATGTAGGTGTGACTGTGTGTGCAAGCGCTCGTTTATAATTTATATCCGCCCAAAACCCCTCAATAACGCCAAAACCCACCCTATTTTCTCTCATTTCTTACTCTACTCTACCTCTCTCTCACATATACTATCTTCAATTTCACAACCTACCAACAATGGCGGCAGCCACCGCAGCAACAGCCTCATTCGCCGCCGCTATCTCATTCCATTGCCCATCTCAGAAGCTCAAGCAGCCTTCCTCTCTCCTCTTCCCGCCTTCCAACCTCACCTCCCGCCGCCGCGCGCTTCCCCTCCGGTACACCGCCGTCCCCAGAATCTCCGCCATCATCTCCGTCGGCGACAAGCTCCCCGACTCCACCCTCTCCTACCTCGACGCCGCCGACGAGCTCCAGACCGTCTCCGTCGCCGACCTCACCTCGAAGAAGAAGGCGATCCTCGTGGCGGTGCCTGGGGCCTTCACCCCGACCTGCTCGCAGAAGCACCTCCCCGGATTCGTCGAGAAGGCCGCCGAGTTCAAGGCGAAGGGCATCGACACCATCGCCTGCGTCTCCGTCAACGACGCCTTCGTGATGAAGGCCTGGAAGAAGGATTTGGGGATCGGCGACGAGGTCCTGCTCCTGAGCGACGGCAACGGCGATTTCACTAGGGCAATCGAGTGCGAGCTCGATCTGAGCGACAAGCCGATCGGCCTCGGGGTGCGGTCGAGGCGTTACGCCATGTTTGTCGACGACGGCGTGGTTAAGATCCTCAATTTGGAGGAGGGCGGCGCCTTCAATGTTAGCAGCGCCGAGGATTTGCTCAAGGCGGTTTGAGAGAGAACGTAGTAGTTGTTACTCGTGAGTTCATTTCTTCTTCATCTTCTTCAAGTTTTCTTCTTCTTCAAGTTATGAGAGATTGAGATGAATTCTGTTCTGTTTTTCGCTGTTTCATTTTGAGAGATACTGTAGCTGTAATGGAGTTGAAAATTCAATAATTTGGATCGAGATTTGTGATTCTGAACTGTGTCAATTGCATTGATTTTGATGTGAATCCATTATCGATTCAAATTGAAATTCTAGGGTTCAAAATTGTGAAATTGAATTCAGAGTACAGCGTAGTAAGAAATTCTTCAACAACAAAGGCACATTCGTTGCCTGACGATCGCGACTTATCGTTCAATGTGCTATCGAAAATCGTTAGGGTCTTGTTTGCTACGGATGATGGGGACGCCGTCTTCTCTCCAGACGATTCGCTCCTCGCACAATGCTGCGCACACCTCCACATACAATTCATGCTCCTAATACAAATCGATTTACACGTCAATATGAATATAACAAGATATACATTCGCTGCTCGGATGAATCGAGTTATGGAGAGTGAGTCTGGGAAACCTGATGAAGGACTCTTGCAGCAAGGTCCTCGGGCGTGTCATTTGCAAGCACGGGTACTACCCTTTGAGCGAGGATACGGCCCGTGTCATACTCCTCATCCACATAGTGGATTGTCGGACCAGAATATCTATAACCATACAAACATTATATAGAGTGAACAAAAATGCACACGAATGTGACAAAGAAGATTAGCGCAAGTGAGAAAAAGAAAATCAAACCGATAAATATTGTTACACGAGAAAGGGTACGTGTAACGTACCTCCTATGAGCTTGCTGAATCTCGAAGATTTGGATAAATAGTTTACATGGATATAAGGTTGGATATTGCTTAGGTTACTAGATATATTTATGTATATTGTGAAGCATTAAGAAGGGAATGCTCGACACATCACATCTCGCCTCTTCTTCTCAGATGTATACGAGCGATCCTTCATATGATCCCTCGAAACCAGATTTTTTGGTTATACACTATTTTAAGTAATCATTTGATAGAGTTTGATATCTTTGGTTTATCCACCCTTATCTACCTAAGAAAGGGCAGCTAAAAGTGTAGCAGAATCAGAATAGGAGGAGAAGAGCAGAACCGGGGACACCCGAAAATTATCCATATCCTACCAGATCGTAATGAAAAAAGATTGAAAAATAGTAGGGGAGCTTTTCGTACCTTGCTCCGGAAGCAATTACTGCTTTATGCACCTTCATCCCATAATACCCTTTTCCACCGAATGCTGGAAGAAGCGAGGGATGTATATTAAGTATAGCCTTTTGATACGCTTTGATCAATTCAGTAGGAATAAGCTTGAGATAGCCAGCTAAAAGTATCAAGTCGACCTTGTAGGATCTGCACACAATCGAGCAAATTCAATGAAATTTGTGGAAAATACAGCCCATAGCATGCCACAAAATATTGTAGCAGACAGAATTGAAGCCAAGTATTCTAATCAATGTTGTGAATTGGAAGAAAATAATCCAAAAGCTGATGACGAAGAAGAAGGCCTATGATGGCAACGAGCAACTTAGCCTAAAGATGAGTAGTCGAGTACAGAACCACAAAAAAGAACTAGAGCAAAGCAAGTGCATGATTTAATCACCCTTCTTTCTCAATCTTGAAAACATAAGTTAAGCATCAAACGTGACTCACACGCACGACTACAACACGGTGAAATACACCATCAAAGTACTGAAACTTCGGAAACACAGCGGAACGATTTTCAGAGGTGGTCAAAGCTAAGCATGTACAAAATATGTGAGGAAATAGGCCAAACCTTAATACAAGCACAAGATCCTTCGCAGTAAACGACTCTTGTGCCGATTTCCTTTCAGGGAAAACGATAACAGGAATCCCCATTTCACTAGCATATACTACACCTCCACAATCTGCACGCAGAAATCCAAGAACAATTCCATGAACCAATTCAGAAAACGAAAAAAGAACGAGAGACGAAAAATCCTAATAAAGTTGATCAATGCACACAATTGATACAGCTAAACAACATCAAAATATCTACTCCCTCCCTGTACAGATGATATTTTTATGATATTATACCTCGTATATATTCAAATAGGGATCATCTCTAAAAGACGGAGTTTAATACCACACATGTGTTCGAGAAACGCATCATCTCTAACGGGACGAAGGGAGTAATAAATAACGCAAAAATGCAATGTCTCTAAGAATGCAGAAAAAGAACATAAACATCCAATCAATAGCAGAGTACCATATTTACTGGCGATCAGAACAACAATGTCGCCGTGTACGGAACCGTCGCGAGTTGCCTCGTGAATCGACCGGAAATTGGAGCCTCCGCCGGAGACGAACACCGCCAAATTCTTCCTTCGAACTAGGGGTTTAGGCTTTTCTTCCTCGGCATCAATCGTGCCTCTATGTTCGACTCTCTCGACGCTGCTTCTACATCGGAGATTCCTCTCGGTGACCGAAGAAATCGATTGAAACGAGCAACCGATTTTCGTAGAAACACCTGCTGCGGAACAGCGTTTGGGCGAATAAGCGGTGCGAAACTCTGTGAATACATGGGTTTTGTGGGAGGGGACGGCGCCATGGATATGACCTCGAAGAATTACGTTTTGGGCTTCCATTGATATCGGAAGAAGAGTACCTAAAGAAGATGAAATAAACTCTGAGTTTAGAAGTTCAAAAAACATAAAAATTGGATTTTGAAAGAAGTTGAAGAGATTAATGGAGCAGGTGGAATATACTCTAGAAGTCGGTGTTCATCGAAGAAAGCGGCGGCGGCGGCCGGAGTTACAGGCGGGAGAAGGCGGCGGAGCAGCCGCCGCAGGAGAGTGGTTTTGAGAGGGTATTAGAGAAAAGTGACTCAGTGAGTTGTCATTTCTACAACTAAATTAATTAAGCCTTTTTATTTTTCCTGTGTTTTTTTTATAAAAAATTTATTTTTCTGTGTTATACTTTAATACTGCTTCTGTTCTGCTTTCTGTCGAATTATTCAAAGAAATTTTAAATTTTAGGCAGGAAAAATTAGCAAAATTTAATAGTAAAACGTTTTAGCATCACTGTCATTAATTTAGTGATATTTTTAAGGTTAATTTAGTGAATATTGATATATGTCTGATTCATTTTATTATTATATACCTCACATATAAATATAAAAGGGGTCACTTAGGAAGAGACGGATGAAATATATTCTACTTATAATGTGGGCTAGTGGGCTGGGCTTAAGTTATTAAGGTTAATACAGTGAATATTGATAATAT
Source organism: Thymus mandschuricus (assembly GCA_029379335.1). Taxonomy (NCBI): domain Eukaryota; kingdom Viridiplantae; phylum Streptophyta; class Magnoliopsida; order Lamiales; family Lamiaceae; genus Thymus; species Thymus mandschuricus. The sequence continues at coordinate 2,472,392 of CM057078.1, forward strand.
ATGTTTGTATATTCTTTGGCTGCGGGGTAATTCTATCCACAACCCCCATATTTCTCCACACAGCCCCTATTTTAATTAATTAAATGTAAATATGAGTGAAATTACAAATTTGTCCTCATAGCCCCACGAGAATACAATTCTCTTAGGGGGGTGTATTCAATTTAGATTCTGCAGGATTTTTATAGACTTTGAAAAGTAGGTTGATTTTTATAGACTTTTAAAATCCATAGACTATGCGCAGAGTTTGACTAGACTCTATAAATAGTTTGACTGATTCTATTTATTGATTTTGATGGATTTTCACAGACTTGCAGTATTGTGGAATATGTTTTTTTAATTAATTTCCATGGATTTCCATAGACTCCGACGCTGAACTATTTTAACTATTTATCTATATAAATAAATGCATATGAGTCACACTTGTAAATAAATAAATAAAATTATCTATATTATATGAAGAAAAAAAAAACCAATAACTTTATTCAAATTGTTTGAAGGGTAGAAAATTATAATACCCCTTTTCAAATCAACAATGTACAAAATACCCCTTTCTTACAAATGATGTACAAAATACCCCTTTTATTATTTAATTGAGGTGGGTCCCACTTATTCAAATAAATTTAAATCAATAATGGAAATTAATTATGGGAGTTTGTGATGTATTTTTTGACTCCATGGGGAATGGGGATTTGATTCCCAAATAAACAAGAAGAAGACAAAAAAAACTTTAATAATTCACCCAAATACCCCACCCCCCCTATTAATAAGGGTGTTGCCGGCAGCAACACCACCAACACGCCCAACTCTCTCTCTCTCTCAGCTCTCTCTCTCTCTCTCAACTCTCTCTCTCGGCCCTCTCTCTCTCCACCTCCCACCGGCCGGAATTTTTTTTCCGGCATCTCTCCCGTCTCTCTCCCATCTCTCTCAAGTCTCTCCTATCTCTCTCTCTTTTCCGGCAACCATCCACCGCGCCGGCAACCCGTCCCGACACCGGAGAAGTCTTCGAATCCCGTCGACGGTCGAAAACAACTAGGTAATACTCAATAAGTACATTAGTCTACGTAAAAAAAAAAATATGATTTTTTGGCCAAGTTCACGCCGGAGACATGTTGCCGGAAAATCCATCACGCCGGCGTTGTATCACGCCGGCGTGATGGATTTTCCGGCAACATGTCTCCGGCGTGAACTTGGCCAAAAAATCCTATTTTTTTTTTTACGTATGTTAGTGTATTTGCATTTTAAATTTACAAGTTTATATTATATGTTAAATTCAAATTTAATTCGAAAATTTTCTAATCTAATTCGAATTCAAATTTAAATTCGAATTATTCAATAATTATGTGGTTTATTTGCTAATTAATTCGTAATATGTTATTTGAAGGGTTTGTAGACCGGAGCTTGGCCGGAAACAATAGTATTCACACCGGAGACGAAGCCGGAGACGAACACCCCTCGAACACCGAATTCCTTAACTAACAAAAATGGTATGTTTCCCCCATTATTATGAATTGTAATTGTAATTTTTATTGTTATATATGTCCTAATTCCAATCTTTGTGCATCTTATAATGTAGTATATATGATCTTAATAATTGTTTAGGAAAAAAATATAATCGAATGTTTAAAAAAATAAATGAATACATAAATGAGTAGGAAAAAAAATATAAAATTACTTGAAAAAAAAAACGCCGGAGAATGTCTCCGTAATAGTGCATAACGCCGGCGTTATTGTTCGCCGGCGTTATGTATTTTCCGGCGACGTTCTCCGGCGTGATAGGCCCTAACATGTTTAAATGATATTTATTTTCTTAATTGTGTTATAATATGATTTTTAGTATGCAAATTTGTTTATATGTATGTTGATACAATTATATATGTATATGTTTGAAAATAGGTTTTTTTAAAAATTGAGCATTAGTTTTAGAAAATATTAGGACTCAAAATATAGGAAGAATTATTATTCTTAAAATACGTGTAAAACAAACGCCGGAGAAAGTCGCCGGAATTAAGCATAACGCCGGCGTTATTGTTCGCCGGCGTTATGTGTTTTCCGGCGACTTTCTCCGGCGTGATAGGACCTATTATGTTTAAGTGATTTTTATTTTCTTAATTATGTTATAATATGATTTTTAGTGTGCAAATTTGTGTATATTTATGTTGATACAATTATATATGTATATGTTTGAAAATAGTTTTTTAAAAAAATTGTAGTATTAGTTTTTAAAAATTATCGGACTCAAAATATAGAAGGAAATAATATTTAAAAAATTCGGGTGAAAATTACGCCGGAGTAACCCTGCCGGAAAATTGATAACGCCGGCGTTATCCGTTTTCCGGCAGGGTTTCTCCGGCGTGATTTTCACCCGAATATTTTAATTCTAATATTCAACATATTTGTGCCTTTATATTTTGTATTTGTTTTCGTATGTGCATTTGGAGTCGATTCTCATTACTAAACGTTTTATGTTTTCGTTAAACAGGCTCTTGTCCCGAGTGGCGCGAATGCCGCCCGTCTACGTCGTCCGAACTATTTCGACCAACGCTGCACCGTGAACCTGTACCACAGAACTAATATACTCGAGCATGTGGAGACAGCTTTACTAGCGGCAGGGGATGAACCACTGGTCGCACGATTCAAGGAAGAAGGCCCTTTCGGGCATTTTTTGGAGTGGCGCCCGGGGAATACGTATGCCCTTACGGTTCACAGCATCGTCTGTCGAGCTGTTACTATTGATGGAGGCATGTTTTTCGCCATAAAAGGGGGTTTAGTCGAGCTTACTCCCCCCGACTTTGCCCTAGTGACAGGGCTGCGTTTTGGCGAAAGCTCGTGGGATCCGAATGACCATACGATTCCGAAGAAGTCCAAACTCCACAACAGGATTTGTCGCAAAGGAAGGCGCTTGGGGGGGGAATTGTTGTCTCTGATCAAAACACAACCCGAATACTTTCAGGACGATCATGATACCCTACTCGGACTGGCAAATGTGTTGATTGCCAATACCTTCGTCCTGGGGCACGATATCAAATCCGCCCCGTTCCCTTGGCTGTGGCATCTGGCAGATAATCCGGCGGAGTTCAAACGGTTTCCTTGGGGTGCATACAGTTACATCACCCTTAGGTATTACGTCCAGCACGCCTTAGACAATCCTACCTACCACTTTTACGGGCCGGCTTGGGCCTTGATAGTGTGGGGATACGAAGTGATCGGAGGCATGGCTGACTGCGTGGGGACACTTGAGGACGAGGACCTCTACCCGAGGTGTTTGAGGTGGAAATTCCGCGTGAGCCCGCGGGCTAAGATGAGCGCCGAACAGTTCTTCGCAGTCGTCGACGATGCTCGTTATACGATCGGTAACATCCAGCCGACCCCGTGGGAGGAGCAGCTCGAGTACTTTGTGTCGTCCCTGGTCCCGAATCCGGCGGACGTACCTTTCTACGTGCCGGTCCACGTGACCGGAGACACCGCTCATTTTCCACCGGAGGCACGCCCACGGAGACCGTTGCACGACCCCGACGACATACTTGATACGTCGGAAGGACGTCCGAGGAGGAGCACCCAGAGCCGGGCATACATGGGTGAGGACCAGGCCGAGCACACATCGGGCCGGGGATCTAAGAGCAGGCGCGATCCCGGAAAACGTCCGAGGGAGGCATCCTCTAGCGGCAGCAGGGGTCACGACGTCCCCCAATACGCGACGCCCGATGAGGTAAGGGCGATCATGAGGGAGGAGATAGCCGAGCAGAATCAGGAGATCAACCGGAAGCTTAACGGCTTCATGGACAAGGTGAAGTCGTACTTCGAGGAGGTGAAGGCCTTGTTGAGCTGCAAGTCTTCAAGCATTCCACGTTCGGTCTCCCAACCAAGTCGAGGCGGTCGTGGATCCACTCGTGGTGGTCGTCCTCCGATTGTCTCATCGGCTCGGCCTTCTTCAGCACGCCCTTCAGGTGCTGCTACTACCGGAGCTGGAGGTTCTAGGAGCTCCGGGATAGAGTACGTGACGGCCGAAGTCGGTGACCGTCGGGACACGACCCTCCCGCTGTACACAGACAGTGGACCCTCAGAGCCCTACACCACGCTAGGGTCGTTACCGGAGGCTTCGTCTTCGCTCGAGGCCGCATGGGATGCTTTTACGGGACATGTAAAATCGGTTGGGGAATAATTTTGTGATATAAACTGTTTTTTGTGTTTAATTTCTGTACCATTAGATTAAAAACTGGATTGGGTATGCATGGTTTTTTTTCCCGCCGGAAAAATATGGCCGGAATTTATATCACGCCGGCGTTATTCACTGCCGGCGTGATGTACTCTCCGGCCATATTTCTCCGGCGTGATTTCGGCAGTTTGTTCTATATTATTGTTTTTTATCTTATTCTATATTCTATTACTTTTATTTCGATGTTCGTGTGCCTCATTTTGAACAACACGTGTATTTAATATTACGAGTTTATTTCGACATTTGACGTTAAATGTGTATTCAACATTATTTTGCAGTCGTCGACGTACATCCCCCCCTTCACGCAGTACATGCAATACTCCACGTACCAAGACTTTCAGCCGGGGCGATTTTCACTTCCAGAAAACATCTCTAGCGCCGACTATACTACTTCTACGGCGCCAAATGTTACTGTTCGCGATCCAGCTCGTTCATCGACTTCGCGGATTGGACGTGGTCAGGTATTGTATCCGCCAATGCTTTTATTTATTGTTATGTGGCGTAGAAATCTGATAACTTTTTATGAATTAGTCATCAGGTTTTGGGGACGTCGTCCTGAAGGCTGTGTCTGATTATATACCGACTTCTGAACCAGCATGGCCCAAGTCACAAACGGTCTCTAAATTCAACTATTGGTACGAGAAAGTACCCTACGGCTTCGAGTTCAAGCATGAACCTGATCAGATAGCACCAATTACTATCGGAGTCCTCAAGCAGATGGTGAATGACGGGGTACCTTGGGACGCTCTGGTACGTGTTTTTTGAAATATGCTTGATCTATTGTACTGTGTGGTTAATCAATTTTTATTCATGCACTAGCAAATGGATTTGGCCCTGATGACTCTTCGTAAACAACTCCACGAAGGGACGCGAGTTTTTCCGCAATACGTGAATGGCCATCTCATGATACTCAACACGCACGTAATGGTATGTTCGTACAAACCCATCTTAGAGTGTTTATCATATGAATTATGGCCTGAAATTTAATAAGTTATTCAAAGTAGTTTATAAATCGTCGGGACAAATTTCACGCCGGAGAATCACGCCGGAAAAATTGATCACGCCGGGAACTTATTATGCCGGCGTTATGGGGATTCCTCCGTGATGTCTCCGGCGTGAAATCGATATTCAATTGTATCTCGATGAATATTACGTTAAACATGTATCTAGGATCTGATTAAAGATATTAAAGTGTTACTTATGCATCCCAATTAAATTGATTGAACGTGTTTCTCGTTTTTTTAGGTGGATCTGAAGGCTTCATATGAACGCGTTATGCACGGGGATGTTTTGAGGCGGAGTAAGAACACACCGCTGATAAAGCACGATTGGATAGTGGAAAATTGGAATCCATCGGAATACTTATGCAATCTGCCTCGTAACATAAACCCGACATTCGAAACAACGAACTGGTGGAACGCAGAAACGGTACTCCGCGCAACAATTATTTTCATTACTATGGTTTTTTGCATACCTTCTTTGTTCCTATGTTAATTTATGTCTCGTTCGTCCCTGTTTAGGTTATTTTGCCGTGGGTTGTTCAAGGAGATCGGTTTATTTCGATTCATGTGTGGTTGAAGGACAGGCAACTTCATGTGATGGATCCAGTGTACTGGTCCTTGGACAAGGCTGGAAAGCTCATTGTGAAGAAGGATTTAGGTCCGTTGATTGTTCTTATGTCCTATTGGTTAGTTGCCGGCGGTTATTATGAGAACAACGTCCACGGGATCACTGAACCCAAACCTGAAGACATGGGCTTTACAGCGGTCTTTCGGAAAAATGAGAACATGATTACGAGTCAGCATCCAAGATGCAGTGGAGTGGTTGCTTGCTTGAACGTGGAGCATATAATCAGCGGGAGTCCCTCCATAGAGGCCGCAACTAATAACTGTTGCAATTATAAGAGGTTGTATGCAACAAGAATATTTGGTTATGCGGATACTTAAATATTTGTATGCAAAAAGAATATTTGACGTTGATTTTAATGTTTGCTAATTTTTACAATTCGAATGCGCGTTTCGAATTTCGTTCAATCGTGGTGAAAATTTTAAATCGGAAATGAATAATCGTTTAAGTCATGTACATTATATTTCTAATTATAAACGAAAAATGAAAAAATATATATAAAATGAATTAAATGAAAAATTTCACGCCGGAGACTTAACGCCGGAGCTACAATACCGCCGGGAAAACATGACGCCGGCGTGATGGATTTTCCGGCGTTATTACTCCGGCGTGAACTTCCGGAATGGATCAATCATGGTGTTTTTTTTTTTTATTATGATAAATAATTCTGTTAATATCACTTAATGACTAAAACGACGCACAGTAACATTGAATAAACATTTGATAATCGAGTTTTGAATTAAACAATCCACTTCTCGATGCTAATCAATCGTGCTGGTTAGCACAGGGTTGTCTTGCACGGTGTTGTTCGCCGCAGTGACGACATCTCCGAGGGGCACGCCTGATTGTCCTTTCGTGTGCCGCCCTCCGTCTACGTTCCGGTGGTCTCCCTGGTTGCCGTTCGTACGGATTCGGTAGAATTTGTACACCAACCCATGCACTCGGCACCGTCCACTCTTCCTTTTTGGGAACTGGAAATATTTGCCGGTTGTAAATCTTGACATAGTTGTCCCTCCTGTAGTAGTGTGAAATGTACTGATCTACAGCCTGGCCATTTTCCCTGTTGAAATAAATAAATGTCAATCCTTACACGAAATATTTAATACTTGAGTTCAAAAATTATAACTTACGTCATTGTTGCGATCGAGTGTGCACACGGTATGCAATCGAATTGCCATCTGTTGCAGTCGCACAACATGGTCTTCAAGTCCACGTGGTATACGTTATCTAGTGTCTGCACTCTGAAATGCGGCACGTCGAGGCTGACCCGTTTGACCTTGTACCTTTGCGAATGTTCTATCTGGACTCCGATCTTTCGCCGCGCCTCTTCACAGACGGGATGTGTGTCGTTGCGACACTTGAGTCTTCTCTCGTCGAACCACTTCTCGATAACGAGCTTCGCAGCATCGAGGCAAGCAACTATAGGCAGTCGACGTGCCCAAAGGAGGGAATTGTTGAAAGACTCTGCGGCGTTCGACGTGAGGGTACTGAATCGGCGAACGGGGCACATGCTGCGAGCCCACCTAGCGGGTCCGTTCCCCATAGCCTTATTGTACGCGTCGGGGTTGGTGTTAAGCATCGATGCCATGATGCTGTGGAATTCTCTCTGATCGTACGTGTACGCAGCTTGTTGGAACATGGCACCGATAACCATGCCGTATGTCATGTGCTGACTCAGGTGGTAGTAACACAACCCATGGTGCGCCTCCGGAAACACTTGAGCTACGGCATACTCAATCGAACCGTGCTGATCAGAGACAATCAGCATGTCAGTCAAGTTCCCATAAGCCCTCCTCAGACCCCTCATGAACCAAGTCCAACAGTAGTGATTCTCTTTGACCCCCACGCCGTATGCCAAGGGAAATAGTTGCTCGTTCGCATCCTTCGCCACAGCTACGAACATGACGCCGCTGTTCTTGCCCTTCAAGTGCGTGGCGTCGACGGATATAACCGGCCTTATATACCCGTATTTGAACGCCGCTATAGAGGCAGCGAGGGCAACGAACACCCCTCGAAATTGGGACTCCTCGTCTATGTCGAGATCGGTGACTGTGCCGGCGTTGGATGTCTCGAGAGCATGGAGGTAGGCGGACAGATCTTGGAACGACTCTTTGTATTTCCCGTAGATAATCTCCACGGCCTGATTCCTCGCCCTCAAGCAGACGTCGTAACTCGCCTTAATGCCGAACGACGTGAGCAGCTCGTGCTCAATGATCCTAGGCTTCATTATCGCGGAGTCGCGTAGGATCCTCTTCGCAAAGTACGCCGCGATGACTTTAGATCGGACCTTCTTTCTTTCGACCGTCCCAGTATTGGGCCCGCATGTGTGTTCGGGTTCAAACACTGAAATGACCCAATTATCGCCCTTGCTTGTGGCACGAATGTTGAAGAGGCAACGTTCGTCCGACGTGCATCTGAACACCAGCCTAATCGTATCCGACCACCTGGGGTAGAAATTTTTATTGCTCTCCATCTGCCACAAACCGACGGCGGTATACAGATCCTTCTTGCTTTTGAAATATGCACCACGCCGCAGATCGACGATATGCCGGTCCTCCTCGTTGAACGCCGCAGATTCCAGAGGCTGAAGTGGGGCCACCGGCACTAACCAATTCCTCATGTGCTCCGTATCAGTATCCACAGGCGGTTGGCTCCTACCGTGCAGGTCTGGAAACATCATAGCCAACAGTCTGTTGAACCCGCCTTCTTCAGCTATCCAGGCGGTCCACTCGGCCATTAGGGCCCTAGGAATTTGCCTTCCTTCTCTCAATACGTTCGACTGATCGCTGTCCTCGGTGGAGACGTCAAGCGACGGCTCATATTCATCCTCATCATCATCGTCATCGCGCAAGACATCATCTTCGTTCGGATCCTCCTGCTCACCCCTTCCTGATGTATAATTCTGGTCGGGTATTTGATCGCCACGAGCGTTTGCGGCATGATGAGACGAACTGCCTCCGAGGTTGTGGACTTGATACACCTGTTCATCATCCCAACGTGCGGAATTGATGTTCTGTACGATATCATCGAGCTGTGAATTTAAATCATCCGTGTTGCCATATGTGCTGCCGAATTCGAACGAAGACGGTTGCTGGTACGACGGGTCGAATTGTGGGATATACGAAGAAGAACCACCGCCGTGTGAAGACGAACCACCGACATGTGAAGACGACCCTCCGTTTTTGATAATCACGTACACTTCTGGGCTGAGGTGTTTAGTGCATAGCTCAACCACTTGCGCCTTCGACTGCAACTTCGATTTCCTCGTACGTCCTGTGCTCTCGGATATCGTAAAATAGTACATATCGAAATCACTACCGACTAGGTAGCAATTCTGAGCTACCATAACTCTCAACCCATAAAGTGTGAGATCACTTTCGGTCCACACAAAATCGACCTCGTTGCCATTCTTGTACCTTCTTCCATCCCATTCACCTCCGTAATACGCTTTGATTTTTACATCCATCTACAATATAAAATGAACTCGAATTAATCATACGGAGAAATTAAATCAATGTATGAGAACAAGTAATGTCAAAATCAATAGAGAATACTAAAATAAGGGTACTGGAAAAAATCACGCCGGAAAAGTTGGCCGGAAAAATCCATCACGCCGGCGTGTTCACCCACCGGCGGTATGGTTATTCCGGCCACATATCTCCGGCGTGAAATCAACATATTTTCTTATTTCATTTCATTTATTCCTAATATGCTATATTTTGGTTTAATTTACTCACATACCACATACAAATATAAAAAGAACTCTTAATATACATTAAAAAAAACAATAATTCTCGGTAAATAATTAGTACATTGCAAATAAATCATTAAATGAAACAATTTAGTATACGAAATGAAACAAAATAATTCATTCTACATGAAAAAAAAAATCACGCCGGAGACATCTCGCCGGAATGAACATAACGCCGGCGTGAACATAACGCCGGCGGTATGTGGATTCCGGCGTGATGTCTCCGGCGTGAAATCAGTTATTAATCTTAATTTTTTTTTCTTCACATTATGCTATATTTTAATTTGATTTACGCACATACATTGCAAAAAAAAATTAAAAAACACTCTTCATATACATAAAAAACTAAAAAAAAATATACGTATAACATATCATTCATTCATAGCTCTCGGAAACTTGATGATATGAAAACATATAGTATGACACATGTAACAAAAAAAAAAAAAAAATTGGTTTAGATACCGCCGGAGAAAGTTGGCCGGAAAATGCATCACGCCGGCGTTATGTGCTGCCGGCGTGATGAATTTTCCGGCAAACTTTCTCCGGCGTTATCACGCCCGGAAAATTTTTAACACTGTTTCCTTTCTAATGCATCGTGACATACCTTTTAATATCGGATTTTGATTGTCTTTTCCTTGTATTTGCTCGTCCACGAAAATAGAGCTTTTTTTTTCCGGTGAAGTCGAAACAAAGAAATTTTTTCGATTGTGAATTCAGCTTCGATTTGCAACTATATATTGAAAAATTTTACATAGGATACCATTTTTTTACTGTTCATCACTGAACAAAATTGATGGCAAATACTGTACAATAATTCAGATGCAGTACAATAATTTGTATCCGCATTGAGTGAGAAAAACATATATGCCACATTAGTCACTTCAATCACATTGAAGTTAGTGGAAATAAAAAAAAAATTGAAAAATCGATATTGTAATAAAAATTAATTGTAAAATAAATAAAGGGGTATTTTGTGCATGCTTTTTTGTTAAGGGGTATTTTGTGCATGGGTGTTTTGAAAAGGGGTATTGAAAAATATTATGACTTGTTTGAATATGTTTGTAGGGAGTATCCAAATTCATCAAATTATGTCATCTTTCAAAACAAAAGTCGTATTTTTGAAGAAAGTCCAATTAATGTATTTTTAATAAAAAAAAAATTACTCTTATTTTTTTCATTCAAATGTTGTATTTCAGTTTAGTCATTATTCAATTCTTTGAACCTTAAAAAACGTAGCAATAATTTAACCATAAAACATCAAAATGAAAGTTGAGATTTAAAAATTACATGTTCGAATTTTATAAGAATGAGGGATTTTTTGAAAATATTGATTTTCAAGCAAACTCTAGTAAACAAATTTTTTTGTACTAGATAGTCATAATTTTGATGTCTTTTAAAATAAAATACAATAATGCTATTTGGCCATAATGTGGCCGGCCACACAACGATATTTTCATAATATACGTAATTTTAAAAATTGTAAATGATAACTATAATTTATTAGTTTAATATTTTAATTTAAAAATATTTTTTTCCCCAAAAATTACATATTTTTCTCTTTTTTTTCTAGATAAAAAGGTAATAAATCCTTTAAAATAGTAAAAATTATCAAATAATTAAAGGATTAATTTTAAAAAATACGTAAAAAATATGGAGTATCGCTTTTTGAGTTTTTTATAATCTATAAAAGTTTGGCATAAATATATAAATTATTTGATACTAAAAAAAATAAAAAAAAAAGTTATATTATGGCTGGCCACATTATGGCCAAATAGCATCACTCAATAAAATATAATTGTTTGGAGAAAAGATAAAAAGTACGGAGGAGGGTGGCGGAAATGGTGACTTTGAGTTTTTTTTTCAGAGAATCCATATAAATCTCTGCGTTTTATAAAAGATTTTGAAAAGTGAAATCTCTTTATATTTAAAAAAAAAGAATCTAGCAAAATCCATAGACTATTAAAATCTATGGACTGTTGGATATCTATAGATTTTTTAAGACTTTAAAAAGTCTGCATTGAATATCTCAGGATTTTTAAAGACCTTATAAAATCTGAATTGAATACCTACAGATTTCTAAAATCCATAAAAATCCTGCAGAATCTAAATTGAATACACCCCCCTTAGACTTCACAGCCACCGCCTTTTTCTCCCTCCTCTTTGCTGGCGACCGGCGGCAACTATCACCGTGATTTGTGAAGCTATCTAAAATAGATGAAACTACTTTAAACTCCAGATTATGAGATCATGAATTTCCAATCAATTTCTTTTAAATTCCCGACTACTGCCGCTTTACCAAAGTCGTTCGTTGCACAATCTCCGTCGTATTCTTCTCTATTCTTTGATAGCCAACTTACGCGACAAGAGTTTTAATGTCCCTCACCGTCGCCGACGAGTCCTTCGCATTTTTAATTAATGTAGTTCTTCGTGAAATAAATCATTACCAAAAATCGTCTCAAAGATTCAAATATTTCGGCCTCCCAAAGATTCAATATATCATAAGGGGGAAGAAGAAGAAGAAGAAAGTGAGAATATTGTGCAGAAAATCTGAAAAAGATGCAGGGATATAGGAGGGAGCACTGTACGCTGAAAATGGTGAAGAGAAGCGGTCAAATTATTTGGGGCTGTAAGGGTATTATAGTATTAAAATTATAGGGGGGCTGTGGGGAGTAAAACGGGGACTGTGGATAGAATTACCCTTGGCTGCGGATGGAAAATTAAATCTACAAAATCTACACATAATTACATTCGTTTCAAAATTATCAAATCCTCCCTTTCAAAGAGACAATACTTCAATTGACAATTGCCTCTATTACTAACATTTTCTAAAATTTGATAGTTAAAATTTTCATCAACAAAAATACTACTACATGTACACAATTATTTTAAAAGGTTTAAAATGCCTTTAATGTGTGACGTTCATCTATTTGTACAATAAAAGATACATTATCAAAATATAATTTGAACATCGCCTAAAGACGCAAAGGAGCATCCAATAATTAATAAAATAATTCGCATAAAATATTACTCCTCTGTCCCATTTCACTTGATTCGTTTCATTTTGATATGAGAATTTATGTGCAGTGTTAAAAGTGAAAAATAAGAGTTAATATATTTCGTTTTAGAAAATATGTCAATTGAAGTGGGACGTCCCAATTAAGAAAGAAGTCAAGTGAAGTGAGACGGTGAGAGTAGTTTCATTCAACCATTCTCATTTGAAAATTCTAATTCCAAATCTGTAGGAATAATCCTTAACCTAACCTAACCTAACCTAACCCATTATGCAATATTAATTGGCTCTAAAATCAATCGAACCACATAAAAAAGTGACTTTTCAAGAAGTTATAATCCATAAACTTATGCCACCACTCTTAACTTTATAATTCTTAATCATTAATTCAAAGAACAAAATAGTTGAAACTCAAATATAAAAACCATATGATTAACGTTAAAATGCAGGCTTTAGCTGTCATCAAACGTGACAAGGACTGAGATTTTTTGAGTTATAATACTGATAAAAAAGATTTTTTGAGTTATAATACTGATAAAAAATGTTACTATCTCCTTTCTCATTCAACCACTTTCCTTTTAATTTCACCCAATCTAAAAAATGACTTATACAATAATCGTAACGACAATTCACAATAAGTTTGTGAAAAGCTCTAATTTGTAATCTCTAATCTCCACTATTACGTGAAACTTGGTTTAAACTCCACGGTTCATTAATGAAATAATGAAAGTTTACAACTATATATTTATTCTAATCAAGACACCCACAAATGATAAACATAATCTATAGGCTTATCAATGATTATCATGACTTAATCGGTACATCAAATTAATTAGCTTAAAAGAAACATTACATTAAAAAAAAAAAATTCTCTCTGTTTTACCTTGTTCAACTCGTTTGAAAAATAATAAAACGAGCCAAATGAGATAATTCAAAACTGAGTAATACCTTAGGTACTTTCAAGAAGTAAACCTAAAGTGTACTCCCTCCGTCCCCTAATAAGTGTCCCCTCTGTGTCCCTTCTGTTAGAGAGGAGGGGACACTTATTAGGGGACGAAAGGTGTATATATTTATCAAATTAATCACCAAATACTTACTCTGAAAAAAAAAAAAACATAAAATAAAATAAAAATTAGAAAACAAAACTGGGGCTGCTAACAAGGAGGAAAACAAGGAGGAAAAAATAATCTAAAAACACAGAAAAAAATCTTCCAACTGCTCTCGTCTTCTTCCCCTCCCCATTTCCATGAAATTGAAGCTAGCAGCTGAAACAATCGCAGGTGAAAGCTCGCCGCCATGGCCAACGATTCGGCAGAACCGAACGCCAAGGATTCACACGCGATCAAAATATGGCAAGTCAACACCGAACGTCTCAACTCGATGCACCAGAGGATCGCCGACACGCCGCGAATCCTGAGCCGCTCCGCCGGGAAGAGCTCCTGTTCCATATTCAAGGTGCCGCAGAGCTTCATCAACATCAATGGCCGCTCCTACCACCCGCAGATCGTCTCCGTCGGCCCCTTCCACCACGGCGACCCCCGCCTCCTCATGATCGAGGAGCACAAGTGGCGGTTCCTCGGCGCTCTGCTCCGCCGGAGGAGGATTAAGCTAGAGGATCTGCTCGCCGCCGTCCAGCCGCTCGAAGCTAGAGCGAGAGAGTGCTACTCCGCGAAGATCGAGCTCTCCGTCGACGAATTCGTCGAGATCCTCGTCGTCGACGGCTGCTTCGTCATCGAATTGTTCAGGAAATTCGGCGGCATCGTCGCCTTCGAAGCCGATGATCCTCTCCTTTCGCTGCCGTGGATTCACGCGTTCCTCCTTAGGGATTTGATTCGCCTCGAGAATCAGATCCCCCTTTTCATACTCCAACGCCTCTTCGATCTGACCGAGCTGCCCGGGGACGAACCCGGGCAGCCCCTCCCCATCCTCGCCCTCCGCTTCTTCAACAACTCCTTACAGAGATCCGACGAATCGGTGGAGAAATTCCGCGATCTCGCCGGAAAACACCTCCTCGACCTCCTCCGATCCAGCTTCATCCCCGCCGGCTGCGAGGAGCCTCAGGAGGAGCAGAGGTTCACCAACACCAACGTCATCCACAGCATCTCGAAGCTCCGCCGCGCCGGAATCAAGCTGAAGGCGGCGCCGGAGGAGGAGAGCTTCCTCGTCGTCCGGTTCCGGCGCGGCGCGATCGAGATGCCGACGATCACCGTCGACGACTTCATGTGCTCGTTCCTGCTGAACAGCGTGGCGTACGAGCAGTGCTACCGTTCGTGCTCGAAGCACATGACGACGTACGCCACGCTGCTCGACTGCCTCGTCAACACGGCCAAGGACGTGGAGTACCTCTCCGACAACAACATCGTGGAGAACTACTTCGGCGACGACGGCGAGCTGGCAAAGTTCATCAACAAACTGGGGAAGGACGTGTCGTTAGACATCAACCTCTGCTACCTGTCGGAGCTGTTCAACGAGGTGAACCACTACTACCGGAATCACTGGCACGTGCAGTGGGCGAGCTTCAAGTACACCTATTTCAGCACGCCGTGGTCCTTCATCTCCGCCCTCGCCGCCTTGGTTCTGCTGGTTCTCACCGTCGCTCAGACCTTCTTCACCATTCTCGCTTACACTCGACCGCCGAATTAATCACGGCGGCGGCGGCGGCGATGACGAGGAGTTGTGTTTAAATTACTATAGCACTACTACTATTCTTTTTTTGGATTTGTGATTAATTTAATATACTCCGTGAATACAGTATACTCATTTTGTTATTGGGCCTGATAATTGGATTTGATCATTTAAAACGAAAATCCAAATTCACCAACAATCATACTTCAAAATCATGTATTTATACGTTTACCAGAATTTTATTTCATACACATGAATACACGAGTATATGAATACATGACTTATTTGTGTTCATTTATTTTGAAATATACATTAATACAAACCTTAATACACAAATACAAGACACGTGTATTTGTATATGCTGGAAAATAATTTTCTATGCTTTTATGGTGTGGCTAGTATTCGGATTTACAATAGCAAAATGACTACTTTTAGCTATTCTCTCATTTATTTTTATTATGTTTATAATATTTTCATAAAAAAAAAATACACATAACATTATAATCATATTAATCGTCTATAATAAATTTCTTTTTTTTTTTAAGTTTTATGTATTCTAATTTTTGATTCATCAACCATATTTTACTTAATAAAAATAAAACTATATATACAAAACAACTATAAGCCATAAATGCAAGGGCGGATCTAAGTGGAGGCGAATGCAAGCCAAAACTCCCACGGTGGTCACCGAAGTCTCAACGTTTTCAGTATATAGTTTATCGAAAAAAATTATCGTATTACCTCCTTTCCTTGTTATTAGTCTCATTTTTTCAATTTCGTTTGTCCCACCTTATTAGTCAATTTTCCTAAAATGACAAATAATACTTGTTACAATTAACTCTCTCTTCATAGAATTAATTATAGCCACATATTTGGCTCCCCCAATTCTTGTTCCCAAACAAAATGAAAATAATTTTTTTTTTTTTTGGATTAGTCCAAACAACGTAATTAAGTCCTGGGTATAATTAGACCATTAGAAATTAAAATTGTTGGAAAATGCATAAAACAATCCAAATTATGTCATATACTTTTCAATTTTATAAACACGATAATTTATTTTATTTGTTAGGTATAAAAGAAAGTACGTAGCATTTAGAAATGTATAACAATTAGATAGAGCAATGACTATTAATCAATTTGACCTGCTATATTATACATATAAATTTATTGAAGATATGATCTCAGTTTCCGTGTCTGCTGTATTCATTCTTTAAATTTTATTAATCAATTTTAACTTGCTAGGCTGCTATACAAACGTAACAAATCACTATTTGACTTGTCTAATAAATTTTCTCTGATTAAAGCGTATTGTCATGGCCAACTATACAAAAATAACGATAGAGACTTCATACACTAATCAACGAATATTTGGCAATCGAAACAATTTATCTAAATATGATGGGGACGCCGTCTTCTCTCCAGACGATTCGCTCCTCGCACAGTGCTGCGCACACCTCCACATACAATTCATGCTCCTGATACGAATCGATTTACACGTCAATATGAATATAACAAGATATACATTCGTTGATCGGATGAATCGAGATATGGAGAGTGAGTCTGGGAAACCTGATGAAGGACTCTTGCAGCAAGGTCCTCGGGCGTGTCCTTTGCAAGCACGGGTACTACCCTTTGAGCGAGGATACGGCCCGTGTCATACTCCTCATCCACATAGTGGATTGTCGGACCAGAATATCTATAACCATACTGATAGGGGATGGGGCGATTTCCTCTATCAAGAAACGAACGAAAAGAAATAAACGATACAAAGGTAGACGCGAGATCGGAGCTCGTCGTACACACCAAACGAAGCAAAGAAAAACGCAACAAATAATATAAATTAGGGTTTATTTGATTGATTGATTGAATATTCACGGCAATACACCCCACTCCTTATATAGACCTAAACCCTAGGGTTGGTTCGACTTACGGGCCGGGAAAGAACCAACAAGAAAACCCGGATCGGACCCAAATAACTAAACACGGACTAAGCCCAACGTTAATTACAATTAATCAAAATAACCTAAAATTACGTATCAACTCCCCCACCCTTGAGAATCACCTTGTCCTCAAGGTGGAGATACAAAAAATCCTTATATACTTCCTCAAGCGCGTAGATGCCACAAATAACCGAGCGTCGGAGTACTTCTTGTGATTTCAGTCCTTTTCCATCTCGGCCTCCTTCACTCTTTGTATTTGGTATAAGGCTAAAAAGAACAGCCCCCTCTTGGGCTTGGTGTAAAAAAAACCCATCCACAACAAGAGTAAGCATAAGCCCACTCACCAACAACGTCGCCGCCTTTCTTCGCGGCTTTAGAGCCAAAGACCATCACATCGGCTGTGAATGCCAAAATCTTCTCGCGCTCGTCATCTTTAATGAAGGCGGCGGTGCCTTGAACAGCGTTGTTGGCGTCGCCGCCACCGCTGCCAGAGCCAATCGTCGCTTCGGCGGGTTTAGGGTTTTGGGTTCCGGCGGAGTCGAGCTCTTTGGAGTCCCCCGCTCCTTCTACCAATTTTGAATCAATGGAGAATGACACTCGCCCTCTCTCTTTCTTCTCTATCTCCGGTTCGGACGGGCACGTCACAACTTCTGTGCGTGACGGCGGTGTGGGGATGGGGCTCGGCTGCCGAAAACCTAGCGGAGGTGGCACCACGTCGGAGGGCGCGAACATAGGCTGGTATAACCCCGGCGGTTGAGTCTCCCACGTCGATAATCGCCACGTGGTAGGCATGCCGTCGGGTAGAACCTGGTCTGGGCGTGGCGGCTCCCGTGGACGCGGAGGTGGAGTGTACGGCGGCGGAGCCAACACGTAGCCGCCGTCTGGCTGCGGAGGTTGAGGGCGCGACAGTGGATTCGGCTGAGGAGCCGGCACATAGCAGCTGTCCTGCGGTGGAAGAGGAGACGGCGCATAGGAGTTACGCTCGTTTGCATAACCTCCACCGGAATATCCTCCATCGTAGTGTGAATACGGCGCATAGCTTTCACCTCCGTGGGTTCTGCTCGCTCCGTACAGGCACTGTGATGATCTTCCGCCTCCATAGCTCTCAATACGGGGCCTTGGAAGATCCCACGAAGTGAGTGGTCGGCTGTCGGGTGGATCGTAGGCATACGAATCCGAATAATTCCAATCTGAAGGGTTGCTACACAGATTCGGATCGTAGGCATACAGATCCGGAGATGATGATGATGGAAAACGTGGAGCGTATTGGTCATACTGCGGGCGAGACTGAGGTAAGTCCCAAGACGAAACGGGTCGGGCCGGAGGAAGGTCCCATGACGACAACGGCCCCGAAGTCCAGTCGGCTCCTGTTGCCGAGGGCTGGGCCCATGACGACGGAGCGCCCTGCAGATGCCATCCCGTCGAACTCGGCGGCTGCTGAACTCCAAACGCCGGCTGCATCCAATCCGCTGCATCCAATTTGGCCTCCAACGTTGCAGCACCGTAAGTAGGGTATCCATGGGAATTGAAGTGAAAATCAACGCCTGTGGATAATATATCGCCCCCTTCAAAGAGACTCCACTTCGGAAGCTCTCAATTAAAGCACCAATTGATAAAGGATGGGGCGATTTCCTCTATCAAGAAACGAACGAAAAGAAATAAACGATACAAAGGTAGACGCGAGATCGGAGCTCGTCGTACACACCAAACGAAGCAAAGAAAAACGCAGCAAATAATATAAATTAGGGTTTAATTGATTGATTGATTGAATATTCACGGCAATACACCCCACTCCTTATATAGACCTAAACCCTAGGGTTGGTTCGACTTACGGGCCGAGAAAGAACCAACAAGAAAACCCGGAACGGACCCAAATAACTAAACACGGACTAAGCCCAACGTTAATTACAATTAATCAAAATAACCTAAAATTACGTATCACATACACACATTATATAGAGTGAACAAAAATGTACACGAATGTGACTAAGAAGATTAGCGCAAGTGAGAAAAATGCACACGAATGTGACGAGCGATCCTTCATATGATCCCTCGAAACCAGATTTTTTGGTTATACACTATTGTAAGTAATCATTTGATAGGGTTTGATATCTTCGGTTTATCCACCCTTATCTACCTAAGAAACGGCAGCTAAAAGTGTAGCAGAATCAGATTAGGAGGAGAAGAGCAGAACCGGGAACACCCGAAAATTATCCATATCATACCATATCGTGATGACAAAAGATTGAAAAATTGTAGGGGAGCTTTTCGTTTCGTACCTTGCTCCGGAAGCAATTACTGCTTTATGCACCTTCATCCCATAATACCCTTTTCCACCGAATGCTGGAAGAAGCGAGGGATGTATATTAAGTATAGCCTTTTGATACGCTTTGATCAATTCGGTAGGAATAAGCTTGAGATAGCCAGCTAAAAGTATCAAGTCGACCTTGTAGGATCTGCACAAAATCGAGTAAATTCAATGAAATTTGTGGAAAATAATCCAAAAGCGGATGACAAAGAAGAAGGCCTAAGATGGCAACGAGCAACTTAGCCTACACATGAGTAGTCGAGTACAGAACCACGAAAAAGAACTAGAGCAAGTGCACGATTTAATCACCCTTCTTTCTCAATCTTGAAAACATAAGTTAAGCATCAAACGTGGCTCACACGCACGATTACAGACACACAGCGGAATGGTTTTCAGAGGTGGTCAAAGCTAAGCATGTACAATATGTGAGGAAATGCTCAGTATAAACTACCAACAAAAATTAGGCCGAACCTTAATACAAGCACAAGATCCTTTGCAGTAAACGACTCTTGTGCCGATTTCCTTTTAGGGAAAATGATAACAGGAATCCCCATTTCACTGGCATATACTGCACCTCCACAATCTGCAAACAAACCCCAACAACAATTCCATAATCCAATTCAGAAAAACGAAAACGAAGGAGAACGAAAAAGAACATAAACATCCAATCAATAGCAGAGTACCATATTTACTGGCGATCAGAACAACAATGTCGCCGTGTACGGAACCGTCGCGAGTTGCCTCGTGAATCGACCGGAAATTGGAGCCTCCGCCGGAGACGAACACCGCCAAATTCTTCCTTCGAACTAGGGGTTTAGGCTTTTCTTCCTCGGCATCAATCGCGCCTCTATGTTCGACTCTCTCGACGCTGCTTCTACATCGGAGATTCCTCTCGGTGGCCGAAGAAGTCGATTGAAACGAGCAACTAGGGGTGTCAGTGGGTGGGTAAAACCCGGACCCGGTCCGGACCCGCTCAAAACCCGCTTGTTAATTAACTTACGGGTCCGGGTCCGGGTCCAACCCGGTCAGACCCGTAACAGCAGCAGACCCGACCCGACCCGCTATTTCCGGGTCCGGGTCAGACCCGGCCAATTTTTTTTATTTTTTTTTCCTTATAAATTAATTCAACTATTTGGTTTTTTCAACTTATCAATTTAGTATATTTTTACATATTAAAATAGATTAAAGTTTCGATTTCACGTCACTAGGTATGGCAATGGATCCAGGACCCGGTCCAGATCTGGTGGATCCGGTCCGAAAATTAGATGTGGACCTTGCAAATTTTTTATTGTAATTTTTACAAAATTTTAATTTAGAAATAAATGCTACGGATCTGGGTCCAGATCCGTAGACCCATAGATCCGTCGGATCTGGACATGGATCTCAATATTTTGGACCCTACGAATCAATACCCAATCTTCCACTATTTTTTAAGAATATAATTATAACATTATAATATGATTATTTATTAACATTATGGAAAAAAATTATGATTATAATTTGATGAATTTGGGCAATTGGGTGATTGAATAAAAAATAAAAAATAAAAAATAAATTAAAAATTAAAGTTATAGCCAATTTTAAGTTCCGGGTCCGGGCCTGGTCCGGGTCCTCTGTAACGGGTCGGGTCCGGGTCCGGGTTCGGGTCCGGGTCCCGGTCCTTTGTTGTTTTAGCGGGTCCGAGTTTTACCCATCCGCTGACATCTCTACGAGCAATGGTTTTTTGTAGATTTACCTAGAACGGAACCGGTTTTGGGCGAATAAGCGGTGCAAAAATCTGTGAATACATGGGTTTTGCGGGAGGAGACGGCGCCATGGATATGACCTCGAAGAATTACGTTTTGGGCTTCCATTGATATCGGAAGAATAGTACCTAACGAAGATGAAATAAACTCTGAGTTTAGAAGTTCAAAAAACATAAAAATTGGAATTTGAAAGAAGTTGAAGAGGTTTGTGGAAGTAGAGACGGTGGTGTTGTTTCAGTTGCAGTGCAAGATAAAGAAAGGAAGGAAGAAGAAGGCTGAGTTGGAGTTAGTTAATTACTGAGCTGTAATCTTTTGTCCACGTGTGCATCGTTGATTGGTTGTCGTTTATCTTCTTTAGTTGAATAAGTTGCTAGTTTAGATTGTGACACGTGTAATAGACCAACGGTGTAGGTTTGTTCACTGTTTTCTTTCTGCTCAAGTTTCTCTACTATATGTAGTAGAATCGAGCTAGGAAGAAGTTGATGATTTTGAATGTTGAATGAATGAAACAGTGATTTACCAAAATCATGAACTACTAAAATCTCTACATGGTACCAGAGCGAAGGTTGCGATCCTGAGCTGAATCGAGTACGAATCCATGGCGAAGGATAAACGGAACTATAGAGAAGCTGTTGTACAAGGAATGAAGAATGGAGAGACGTCGATTCCACCTGGAAATGATCCTCCGTCGGAGGGGAAGCCATCTATACATGCTGAGATCGAGAGATCGGAGAAGGATTTCAACATTTCAGAGTCGGAGCATGAGATTCCACGGCAGGAATTGATGCAGCATCAAATCGATAAGATTTTGAAGCTTCAAAGTTCTGACCACCCCGGAATGCAGCTGGTTGGAGCTCATTTGACAGGTAACAATTTTCTCCAATGGAGTAGATTTGTGAGAAGAGGTTTAGGAGCTCGAAGTAAACTAGCTTTAATTGATGGAAGGTTTCCAGAACCTCATGAAAATGCTCTTTACTATGAGGATTGGCTTAGAGCAGATCACATGATTTCACAATGGATTTTGAATTCAATTTCTAGTGATATTGTGAATGCATTTTCTCATCTAGAAACATCTAAGAATCTATGGGATGCATTGAATCATAGATTCGGTAGAAGTAATGGTCTGAGGGCTTATAAACTGCAGAGAGAGATAATAAACTATAAACAAGGAAATCAAAATGTTATGGTTTATTTTAATAATTTGGTGGCTCTATGGAATGAGTTGGATTTGTTGTTACCACCGTTGAGTTGTATGTGTGGTGCTGATAGAATTTATGCAAAGAGAGAAGAGCAACATAGCTTGGTTCAGTTTCTAGCTGGCTTGAATGAATGTTTTGAGCAAGGAAGGCAGCAGATTATGTTTTTGGATCCTTAATTTACCTACAGTTGAGAAAGCATATGGGATGATAGTTCAGATTGAGGAGAGGATCAGATGAAACTCAATGAGGAATCAAATGTATATGATCAGCGCATGATTATGCAAGTTGGAAAGCAAGGACAGTACTACGTACCAGAGAGGGAATTCATAGGGTAATGAACAACAAGGGTTTCAGAGGAGAGTTTCTAAAGAAGATAGGAAAAAGATAAAATGTACATATTGTAAGGAAGGTGGACATGAAATACATGAGTGTTTTAAGATACATGGATACCCAGAGTGGTATAAGAAATTGAAGGAATCAAAAGGAAATCATAAAGTGAATTACATAGAGGATGATGAAGACATTAGTTCAAAATCAGATTCAGGCAGAGCCTATCACAATGAGAGTCAAATGGATATTGGCAAGACAATTCAAGCAAAGATTGCTAAATGCATGAGTCAGTTTTTACAGAAGGTACAAGGAGGAAATTCTAGTGCTGATGTTAACATGGTCCAGGATAAATCAAATCCTTTTGTTGGACATTATGCTTTCAGCATTGTGCCTAGTATGGTGAGGTCATTATGGATTATAGATTCAGGAGCAAGCACTCATGTGTGCTGTGATATAGAGATGTTAACTTCTACCTACAGATTTGATAAGCCTATGAGTGTTAATTTACCAGATGGATCTTCAAAAGAGGTGTTGTGTGGAGGCATAGTGAGGGTTAACAAGGACATTTATCTGAAGGATGTATTGTATGTGCCAGGGTTTACTCATAATCTGATGTCAGTAGGGCAATATATCAAAGTTTCAGAGGCAAAATGTACATTTCTACCTAGACATTGCATTTTCCAGAAAAGAGAATCTGAGGAAGTGCTGGGAATTGGAAAGGCAATAGGGAATTTGTATGTAATGGAGACTGCTGTGGAGAATCATTGCTGTAACATGTTCAATCTTAAGGATATGACAGTCATGAAATGGCATATCTTCTTAGGTCATCCCTCCATTACAACAATGAAGCACATGAAGATATTTTCAGATAAGTTTACACATGAAATCATAGAGGAAGTGAAAAATTGTGAGATATGTTTAAGAGCTAAACAACCTAGGGAATCATTCCCTATTTTAAAGGAAAGATCAGATGAGTTGTTTGAGCTCATTCATGCAGACATTTGGGGACCTTATGGAGAAGAAAGTGTGAGTAACATAAAGTATGTTTTGACTATTGTTGAAGATCATAGCAGGTCTATCTGGACATACTTACTTAGTTCTAAGGATCAAGTGCACATTGTTCTCAAAGGTTTTATGCAGATGATTGAAACACAATTTGGAAAGAGAATCAAGAAGTTGAGGACAGATAATGGGACAGAGTTCCTTAATCAGAAGGTTAAGGAGTTATTATTTGATCTTGGTATTCTACATCAGAGGTCTTGTCCCTATACCCCACAACAAAATGGGATTGTTGAAAAGAGGCATAGGAATTTACTAGATTCAGCCCGAGCATTGATGTTCCAAAGCTCTGTACCTATGAAGTTTTGGCCCTTCTCCATTATGACTGCTACTTGGATGTGGAACAGACTACCTAGTGGTGTGCTTGATTGGAAAAGTCCCTACGAATTGTTATATGGGAAGGAGCCTGACTTGAATTGTTTGAGGCCATTTGGTTGCTTGGCTTATGCTGTCAACTTATCTCCTAATAGGGGTAAGTTTGATCCTAGAAGTAACAAGTGTTTGTTCTTGGGTTTTGAATCATTTCATAAAGGATATCTATTATATGATATGACTACTCATAAGCTGTTCACTTCAAGGGATGTTAAATTTTTGGATCATGTTTTCCCTTATGCAGATAAGTCTGCATTGGAGTGTGTAGATAAGGTGTCCACACTCAATTCCCCTGATCAAGTTATGGATGTGCATATTGATGATGAATCCATACTTGATCCAATGGAACAGGATACTGGAAACTCTTCACCTCAACATGATGATGAGTTTTCAGTTGCAGTGCCAAACAAGGAGCCAACTCCTGCAGTTAGAAGGAGTGACAGGACAAGGAATCCTCCAGTTTGGATGAAAGACTATATAGGCTCAATTGCTCATTCTACTGGTACTTCTTCTCCTCCCATTGGATGTTTTGCACTTGATACTTTTCCTTTCCATATTTCTCCTACTCTCAGTGAAGATTATGTGGATTTTCTGTTTAATCTTACTCATGTAACTGAGCCTACTTCTTATAAAGAAGCTAGTCAGAAACCAGAATGGGTAGAGGCCATGAATTTAGAGCTGCAAGCTTTAGAATCCAATGGAACATGGGAAATGGTTCCTCTGCCATTAGTTAAGAAGGCCATAGGTAATAAGTGGGTATATAAGCTGAAGTTAAAAGCAAATGGAGAGGTTGAGAGATGTAAAGCACGGCTAGTTGCAAAAGGCTATACTCAGGAATATGGGATAGACTATGAAGAAGTTTTCTCCCCAGTGGCTAAATTAGTTACAGTAAGGTCTTTAATTGCAGTGGCTACTTCCTTTAATTGGGAAATTCATCAAGTAGATGTTAACAATGCTTTTCTTCATGGCCATCTACATGATGAGATCTATATGTTACCTCCTAATGGATATAAAGGGGGTAAGAAGGGAGAAGTGTGTAAGTTAATTAAGAGCTTGTATGGGTTAAAACAAGCATCAAGAGAATGGAACAATGAATTTTGCAACACACTTTTTCAAGCTGGTTTTGTGCAGTCTACACATGATCATTGCCTCTTTTTTAAAGGGTCTGGTTCATCTTACATTTGTTTACTAGTATATGTAGATGACATTCTCATTTCTAGTCCTGATGAAGCTGCCATTGCAGAGGTTAAGCATCTTTTTGCATTCAGCCCTTCACTATTAAGGATTTGGGACTTGCTCATTATTTTTTGGGCATGGAGATTGCTAGAGGTTCCTCAGGTACTACTTTGAACCAAAGAAAGTACATCTTGGATTTGATATCTAGTGTGGGTTTGAATCATTGCAAGGCAGTTTCTACACCTTTTCCTCTTGAGATTCACTTGTGTGATGATAAAGATTCTGTTATGGAGGAGCCTGAGGTTTACAGACGGCTGGTGGGGAGATTGCTATATTTGAATTTGACATGGCCAGATATCACATATGCAGTGCAACAGCTCAGCCAATTTGTCTCTAAGTCGTGTTCTTCTCACATGGATGCTGCTATGCATGTTGTCAAATATCTTAAGGGATGCCCTTCTCTTGGGTTGTTTTTCCCCCACTGGTTCTTCTTCTGCTTTAATGGCCTACTGTGATGCAGATTGGGGGTTCTTGCCCTGATTCTAGGCGTTCTCTCACAGGGCATTGTGTTTTCTTTGGTAGTTCTTTGGTTTCCTGGAGATGCAAGAAGCAACAGACTGTTTCTGCTTCTTCTTCGGAGGCTGAATATCGAGCTATGAGTTTTATTGTTCGTGAGCTTCAGTGGATTTCCTACATCTTCAAGGATTTTGGTTTATCCATCTCTCTCCCTATTCCCCTACACTGTGACAATCAGTCTGCTCAACATATTATGAAGAATCCAGTTTTTCATGAGCGAACTAAGCATATTGAGATCGATTGTCACATTGTTCGTGATCACTATCTTGCTGGGTTTGTTATTCCAATCCATGTTTCTTCTGCTCTTCAGCTTGCAGATTTGTTAACAAAGGCTCTTCCTGTCTCGAGGTTTCGGTCTCTTTTGTCCAAGATCAGCATGCTTGATCTTCACCATGCTAATCTTGAGGGGGTGTGTGGAAGTAGAGACGGTGGTGTTGTTTCAGTTGCAGTGCAAGATAAAGAAAGGAAGGAAGAAGAAGGCTGAGTTGGAGTTAGTTAATTACTGAGCTGTAATCTTTTGTCCACGTGTGCATCGTTGATTGGTTGTCGTTTATCTTCTTTAGTTGAATAAGTTGCTAGTTTAGATTGTGACACGTGTAATAGATCAACGGTGTAGGTTTGTTCACTGTTTTCTTTCTGCTCAAGTTTCTCTACTATATGTAGTAGAATCGAGCTAGGAAGAAGTTGATGATTTTGAATGTTGAATGAATGAAACAGTGATTTACCAAAATCATGAACTACTAAAATCTCTATATACTATAGAAGTCGGTCTTCATCGAAGAAGGGAAGAAGGCGGCGCCGCGGGAGAGTGGTTTTGAGAGGGTATTAGAGAAAAGTGACTCAGTGAGTTGTAATTTCTACAACTAAATTAATTAAGCCTTTTTTATTTTCCTGTGTTTTACTTTAATACTGTTTCTGTTCTGCTTTCTGTCGAATTATTTTAAAGAAAATTTAAATTTACGGCAAAAAAGTTTAGCAAAATTTAATAGTAAAACGTTTTAGCAATGCATTAGTGTCATTAATATAGTGTTATTTTTAAGGTTAATATAGTGAATATTGATACATGTTTGTTACTATATTCTACTTATAATTTGGGCTAGTGGGTTGGGCTTAAGTTATTAAGGTTAATACAGTGAATATTGATAATATATTCTTGGGCTGCGGATGGAACAAAATCTACACTTAATTACTACATTCGTTTCAAAATTATCAAATGCTCCCTTTCAAAGAGTACTAAAGTAAAATAGTGTTAATTTTTTCCCTCCAAAATTCTTAATCTTTGAGCTTATTAAATATAATTTAATTTTTCTTAATTTAAATTTTACTATATATTTTAGTAGTCCAAAGTTAATTATTTATTAGTTTTCCAAGTTCTATTTATTTGCAAAAGTTGTCTATTCATTTTCTTATATATCGTTGATGTGATCAACTTCTTCGAATTATGGATGTCTTTGCATTTTAGAGGTCAATAATATAACTGTTACTGTATAATTTTATTTTTTTTTTTATTGTACTTATGAATTATTCATGTCCAAATTTTACGAAATACAATGCACCTATTATCGAAATAATATTCCTTTAACCTATTCTTTTATCATCACAATTAATGGACGGTTTGAAATACTCCCTCCGTCCCATTTAATTGTCCCCTAGGATATTCATATGTGAGGTATATAATAATCTTAGGGGACAATTGCCGCGGGACAGAGGGAGTATAAGCGTCCATAATTTAGTGACACACTACCTTGGACACAGATTTTTTTGCATTTTGATGGTATATTAATAAATTAATGTGTTAAAGTGTTAAAATGGAATAATTGTGGACCCATTTGAATTTTTTAATAGTATTAAAATGTTAAAGTAATAAAAAGTAAATGTATAAAGTGTTAAAGTGATTGTGGGGTCTACGTCCTAAAACGGAAAGTGTCAGTAAATGGTGGACGTCCCAATATAGTAATAGTGTCAGTAAATAGTGGACGGATGGAGTAGAATAATTATGTATTTTTAATAATAAATTTATTTAATACTTACAAATATACTAAATCCCGTCGATTTTCTACTAGTACCAAACTAGTTCTTAACATACTTCAATTGACAATTGCCTCTATTATTAACATTTTCTAAAATTTGATAGTTAAAATTTTCATCAACAAAGATACTACTACAACATTATTTTAAAAAGTTTAAAATGCCTTTAATGTGTGTCGTATAACGATTGGTGTATAAGTCCGCGAGATTGTATTCCTTCTTCTTTTAATCTCTGATGTACTTTGAATATTTTTGAGTACTCCTTGTACTCAATGTTTAATATATTTATTTTTTGACCTTTCAAAAAAAAAAAAAAAAAAAAAAGACGCAAAGGAGCATCCAATAATTAATAAAATAATTCGCATAAAATATTACTCCATCTGTCCCATTTCACTTGATTCGTTTCATTTTGATATGAGAATTTATGTGCAGTGTTAAAAGTGAAAAGTAAGAGTTAATTAATTCCGTTTTAGAAAATATGTCAATTGAAGTGGGACGTCCCAATTAAGAATGAAAGTCAAGTGAAGTGAGACGGTGAGAGCAGTTTCATTCAACCATTCTCATTTGAAAATTCTAATTCCAAGTCTGTAGGAATAATCCTTGACCTAACCTAACCCATTATGCAATATTAATCGGCTCTAAAATCAATCGAACCACATAAAAAAGTGACTTTTCAAGAAGTTATAATCCATAAACTTATGCCACCACTCTTAACTTTATAATTCTTAATCATTAATTCAAAGAACAAAATAGTTGAAACTCAATGTTTAAAATGCAGGCTTGAGTTGTCATCAAACGTGACAAGGACTGAGATTTTTTGAGTTATAATACTGATAAAAAATGTTACTATCTCCTTTCTTATTCAACAACTTTCCTTTTAATTTCACCCAATCTAAAAAATGATTACGATAACTGTAACCACAATTCATGATAAACCACTTTCCTTATAATTTCACCCAATCTAAAAAATGATTACGATAACTGTAACGACAATTCACGATAAACCATTTTCCTCATAATTTCACCCAATCTAAAAAATGATTACGATAACTGTAACGACAATTCACAATAAGTTCGTGCATCTGCTCTCGTCTTCTTCCTCCCTCCATTTCCATGAAACTGTTGCGCGTTCGCAGCTGAAACGATCGCCGGTGAAAGCTCGCCGCCATGGCCAACGATTCGGCAGAACCGAACGACAAGGATTCACACGCGATCAAAATATGGCAAGTCAACACCGAACGTCTCGACTCGATGCACCAGAGGATCGCCGACACGCCGCGCATCCTGAGCCGCTCCGCCGGGAAGAGCTCCTGCTCCATCTTCAAGGTGCCGCAGAGCTTCATCAACATCAATGGCCGCTCCTACCACCCGCAGATCGTCTCCGTCGGCCCCTTCCACCACGGCGACCCCCGCCTCCTCATGATCGAGGAGCACAAGTGGCGGTTCCTCGGCGCTCTGCTCCGCCGGAGGAGGATTAAGCTAGAGGATCTGCTCGCCGCCGTCCAGCCGCTCGAAGCTAGAGCGAGAGAGTGCTACTCCGCGAAGATCGAGCTCTCCGTCGACGAATTCGTCGAGATCCTCGTCGTCGACGGCTGCTTCGTCATCGAATTGTTCAGGAAATTCGGCGGCATCGTCGCCTTCGAAGCCGATGATCCTCTCCTTTCGCTGCCGTGGATTCACGCGTTCCTCCTTAGGGATTTGATTCGCCTCGAGAATCAGATCCCCCTTTTCATACTCCAACGCCTCTTCGATCTGACCGAGCTGCCCGGGGACGAACCCGGGCAGGGGAAGCCCCTCCCCATCCTCGCCCTCCGCTTCTTCAACAACTCCTTACAGAGATCCGACGAATCGGTGGAGAAATTCCGCGATCTCGCCGGAAAACACCTCCTCGACCTCCTCCGATCCAGCTTCATCCCCGCCGGCTGCGAGGAGCCTCAGGAGGAGCGGAGGTTCACCAACACCAACGTGATCCACTGCATCTCGAAGCTCCGCCGCGCCGGAGGAGGAGAGCTTCCTCGTCGTCCGGTTCCGGCGCGGCGCGATCGAGATGCCGACGATCACCGTCGACGACTTCACGTGCTCGTTCCTGCTGAACTGCGTGGCGTACGAGCAGTGCCACCGTTCGTGCTCGAAGCACATGACGACGTACGCCACGCTGCTCGACTGCCTCGTCAACACGGCCAAGGACGTGGAGTACCTCTCCGACAACAACATCGTCGAGAACTACTTCGGCGGCGACGGCGAGCTGGCAAAGTTCTTCAACAACCTGGGGAAGGACGTGTCGTTTGACATCGACCTCTGCTACCTGTCGGAGATGTTCAACGAGGTGAACCACTACTACCGGAATCACTGGCACGTGCACTGGGCGAGCTTCAAGTACACCTATTTCAAGACGCCGTGGTCCTTCATCTCCGCCCTCGCCGCCTTGGTTCTGCTGGTTCTCACTGTCGCTCAGACCTTCTTCACCATTATCGCTTACACTCGACCGCCGAATTTATCACGGCGGCGGCGGCGGTGGCGGCGATGACGAGGAGTTGTGTTTAAATTACTATAGCACTACTACTATTTTTTTTTTGGATTTGTGATTAATTTAATACTAGTTACAAACCGTCGAAAATCGACGGGTGTCAATTATTTCTAATGTTTAGATAATTTATTAGTGAAATTTATTTAAAAATATTTTAGACTATGATTCTCGATTTTTATGTACTTATAAACAATAAAAGAATTTAAGAATGATGAAGAACTAATTCAATGATGATTCATATTATATTTAAATCTTCGACTTTTAAAGACTTATAACTCAATTTGGTGCCAAAAACGACAAAGTCAAGTTACTCGTGAAATATAAAAATATATTTAAAAGTAATACATAATACTAAAAGTAAATAAACAATATGAAAATTATATAAGAAATATGGACCAAAATAATATGTTTGGCTCCTCTTCTACAAAGCTATTGAAGTTTGAGTGTAGTCTCCGGTTACTCGTGTTTATAAGAAAATATGTTTAAAGGGGAATATTTTGATGATAGGTGCATTTGTATCTCGATACCGCCCGTTGTTTATTTTAATAAACATAAAATGTCAAACAAAGTCTCCCGTAGCCTGTTGTTTATTGTAATAAAACAAAATGTCAATATAAAGTCACTCGTTTCCCGTGTTTATAAGAACATAGGTTTCAAGGGGAATATTTTGATGATAAGTGCGTTTATATCTCGTTCGAAATTCGATACAATCACTTTATAACGTTATTTTTAAGTAAAGTATAAATGAAAAATATGAAAATATGTCAAGTCACCCGTAATGTTTTTCAATAAAAAAAATGTCGTTATATCAAAATAAGTTAAGATGCCCGTTTCGAACCACCACGTTGATCAACATGCATACGTGTCAATTCCTACATCCGCAATTCTTATTTATCTAAAATACATATATTTGTAAATATTGAAGTATGATATATTTCAATCTCACACAATATCTATCTTATATTTAGTTTTATATTGTATACTATACTATGTATGCTTATCATACTCCCTCCGTCCTCCATTTAGTGACGTTAATACTATATTGGGACGTCCTCCATTTACTGACAATTTCCATTTTTGGACGTAGACCCCACAATCACTTTAACACTTTAACACTTTATACATCTACTTTTTATTATTTTAACATTTTAATACTATTAAACAATTCAAATGGACCCACAATTATTCCACTTTAACACTTTAACACATTAATTTATTCTTATACCATAAAATGCGAAAAAACGCGTGCCCAAACTCCCTCCGTCACTAAATGGAGGACGGAGGGAGTATAAGTATTCACATAGCCCGATGTTTATTTGTAATAAAAACAAAATGCCGTTACATCAAAATAAATCAAGTCATAACGCCGATTCTTGTTACATTTAAATCTTCAACGTTTAAAGACTTATAAATGAAATTAGTGCCATAATCAACAAAGTCAAGTTTCCTGTGAAATACAAAAAATAAAATAAAAAATAATGTAATACAAAAAGTACTTAATAATTTACTACCCGTCGAAAATAGTTTACATTAATCGAAATCTGCCTCTTTTGCAATCTAACCTGTAACTTAATTTGATACTCCCTCTGTCTTTAAATAAGTGTCCCGAGCCGCCAATTTGAAAAAACCAAGGAGAATGCTAAAATGACACTTATGCCCTTGAAATCCTTGATTATTTATTTATTTATTTTGTCTTTCTCCCACTTTTAGATTTTCAAGAAGGGTAGTTTTGGTACTTTTGTGTAATTTTTACTTTGAAAAATGTGATAGGACACTTATTTAGGGACAAAATTTATGGCGGCTCGGGACACTTATTTAAAGACGGAGGGAGTATGATTTTAGTATAAACATATATAATTATACGAAGTCAACCGTTACTCATGTTTATAAGAAAATAGGTTTAAAGGGGAATATGTTGATGATAGGTGCATTTGTATTCTGTCAGAATTCGATACGAATCACTTTATAACGTTATTTTAAAGTAAAATATAAATGAAAATTATTAAAATGTCAAGCTGTCCGTTATTTATTTAATCAAATATAAAATAAAATATTAAAATAAGTTCAAGTCACCCGTTGTTTATTTTAATAAAAAGAAAATGTCAATGAGGGGTCTCAAATAGTTATATTGATTTCATCTCGCCGTGTCGTTATTTCAAGCCGCTAGTTAATTGTGATAATAAAAGTAGGTTTATTAAAGTAATATTTTGATAAGAAATATAGTGTACCTCGTCAAAATTCAACATGAAAAAATTAATTTATATAAAGCATTCAGTTAAATACTTACTAATCATTGCATAATACTACAAATAAATGTTAATCATATTTGCTAAATTATTTGCATGTAGATTCTATTATTTTTTCTATTATATGGAATTGTAATTGTTATTGTTATTTTATTATAAATAAATAAATAATAATGTATTAATTTTTTTTTAATCGAAATAATATATTAAATCTGTATGAATAGAATAATATTGAAGATAACTATTAAAGGATATAATAATATTATTATTAATAATGATAATTATATAATAATTATAACATTTATTATTATAAAAAATTGAATTTTTAGATAAATAGGAACGGAGAGCATATGAAGCGTCACGTATGCACGTGAATTAACGTGGTGCTCCGAATCCGCTTTCCTATTATATATAAAAGGATACTCCGTGAAAATACAGTATACTCATTTTGTTATTGGGCCTGTTAATTGGATTTGATCATTTAAAACGAAAATCCAAATTGACCAACAATCATACTTCAAAATCATGTATATACGTTTGCCAGAATTTTATTTCATACACATGAATACACGGGTCGTGTATTCATGTGTATGGAATAAAATTATAGCCAACGCATACAAATCTTAATTTTGACAAATACATGATTGCATGAATACACAAATATATGAATACATGGCTTATTTGTGTTCATTTATTCTGAAATATACATTAATACAAACCTTAATACACAAATACAAGACACGTGTATTTGTATATGTTGGAAAATAATTTTCTATGCTTTTATGGTGTGGCTAGTATTCGGATTTACAATAGCAAAATGACTACTTTTAGCTATTCTCTCATTTATTTTTATTAGGTTTATAATATGTTCATAAAAAAAAATTACACATAACATTATAATCATATTAATCGTCTATAATAAATTTCTTATTTTTTTTTAAGTTTTATGTATTCTAATTTTTGATTCATCAACCATATTTTACTTAATAAAAATAAAACTATATATACAAAAACAACTATTAGCCATAAATGCAAGGGCGGATCTAAGTGGAGGCGAATGCAAGCCAAAACTCCCACGGTGGTCACCGAAGTCTCAACGTTTTCAGTATATAGTTTATCGAAAAAAATTATCGTACTACCTCCTTTCCTTTTTATTAGTCTCATTTTTTCAATTTCGTCTGTCCCACCTTATTAGTCAATTTTCCTAAAATGACAAATAATACTTGTTACAATTAACTCTCTCTTCACAGAATTAATTATAGCCACATATTTGGCTCCCCCAATTTTTGTTCCCAAACAAAATGAAAATAATTTTTTTTTTTTGGATTAGTCCAAACAACGTAATTAAGTCCTGGGTATAATTAGACCATTAGAAATTAAAATTGTTAGAAAATGCATAAAACAATCCAAATTATGTCATACACTTTTCAATTTTATAAACACGATAATTTATTTTATTTTTTAGGTATAAAAGAAAGTACGTAGCATTTAGAAATGTATAACAATTAGATAGAGCAATGACTATTAATCAATTTGACCTGCTATATTATAAATATAAATTTATTGAAGATATGATCTCAGTTTCCGTGACTGCTGTATTCATTCTTTAAATTTTATTAATCAATTTTAACTTGCTAGGCTGCTATACAAACGTAACAAATCACTATTTGACTTGTCTAATAAATTTTCTCTGATTAAAGCGTATTGTCATGGCCAACTATACAAAATTTACGATAGAGACTTCATACACTAGTCAACGAATATTTGGTAGTCGAAACAATTTATCTAAATATGCAAATTATAAGTGGTTGAAATTATATATATATATATATATATATATATATATATTAATGATGAAGACAAACAAAAATATAGAAATGAGATGACATCAAATGAGCGTGTGAATGTTGTATTGGGGAGAATTGAAGTACAAATTAATTATGGTAAATCTGAATTGAAAAAAAAAAAGGTATACAAAACTATATGAGACCGAAATGAGTTTTGTAGATTTTATGTTGATCAATAATGAGTTTCATAACACTATATATATATATATATATATATATATATATATATATATATATTCCATGTTTGAGTATACAATATTTATAATATTTAGCTACACAACTACGGCTATATATGATTTTCTTTTAATTTAATTACCACATTCTTAACCCAAATTGCGAACATTAATAAGGGCCATTGCATCTACTAAATCTAAAGTATCTCATTATTTCATCACATAATTTCTTAGAAGAAACCGATGACAACATGGCACAACTAAAAGTACCATGTTTTTTCTCCCCTCTTATTTTTGAAATAACTTTTCATTTTTCTTGGAGGAACGAAACAAATGAATTCTAAAAAGATATTGTCTAACATTTTCACTTGACATCATCTATTAGCTAAAATTAACAATATATATTAATTTTCTAATGTTATACCACGTATATAGTCTTCAAATTTTCATATCTCACAACATATTGCATGTGCTAACATATATTCACTACAATAGAGCATTATTAAGTTTTCCAAATTTATAGTTAGGCACTTCTCATGCTAACGGTGAAGATATTTTGATCTCACAATTTATCTAATATTATAGTTACACCGTTATAAAAATATTCTAGGAAATTTATTATATACTTTCTTATTCCAATGTTCTAGTTTGATGTGCATAAATCTTGAAAATAAGGATTTAGATTCAAATTATAAATAAAATTTTAATTAGGTCATGATTTTCCATATCACTCCAAGCCTTAATGAATTGCATCATAAACACACTAATAATTTAATTTAATTTATTTAAAAAAAGTGTCAAAATTGCATGTGCGCTAAGAAATTAGTCAAAGAATTAAGAGATTAAGCAGTTTGACTGGTCAAATCTCATACAATTGAAGAACAAGTAATACTACTGCGTAACCTTAAATTGAATTAGTAAAAGATTTTTCAAAGTTTGACCGTTTGAGTAGTCAACTATTTTTCTCTATATATATACACATATTCATCTAAATCCATATTCAAACATCAAAATTAATCCCTTACACAAACACTTTCCAATCTTATTTTCAACAATCCAGAGAGAGAGAGAGGGGGAGAGAGAGAGAGAAGCATGGAAGTTTTCTGTACGAGCCCACACCAGCTATATCATCATCAACAATCAATGAACGCAAGTGCAAATAGTTTCGTGCACCAAATTCAAGAAAGAACGGAAGAAAACTGGTACCGGAAAAGCTACGAAGAATCGAAAGAAGAAGAAGAGAGCAGCTCCATGCATGAAGAAGAAGACGATGAATTCTTGGAGAGATTCATGAAGGAACTGGACGTAAAAGGGCATGAAATGGTCAAGAAACTGATTTCCAAGGTCGAAAGGAACGTCCCCTTCGAAGAGGAGTGGAGGGACACGTGGCACCATCTCAAGGGAAACCCTGCTTCAAGAATGTTGGAGAAGATTGCAAGAAAAGTGGGGAGAGAGAGAGAGGGTGATTCTCATGTGATGATGAGAGAGAGAGGGCTGGATTTGGAGTTGGAGGGGGAGATGAAGAATGAGAGGTTCAAAGTGAAGACTGTCAACGCTATAGGTTCTGGAGTTGTCAAGGAAGAAGGGAGAGAGAAAAAGTAAATTGAGGGTTGTAAAATTCTTGCAGACTTATTTTTCTTTAATTTTTTGAATTGATTTCTTTTATTAATTCTTTCTTAAGTTCTAATAATTTTTTTTTTTTATGTTGGCCTAAGTTTTTGTAATTTTTGCTCATGGGCTTTAAGAACATGAAGGCCCAATCATATACAATAATTAAGCTTCCGCTCATTATGTACGGCCCAACTCTTTTATATTATACTACCTCTGCGGCTCTGCCCAACTACAAGTAACACATTTGATTTCAATATGAGACTTAAGAAGGGAGTGTTTACTTTGAAATGTGTTGTTGATAATAAAAGAGTTTAAAACATGTGGTCGTTAGTAAATGAGAGAGTTGTTTATTTTCTAAAAGAGAAATGTGTCATGTAGGGGGGACAACCTGAAAAGGAAAACGTGTCACTTAGCATGGGCGGAGGGAGTACTATATGCGGAGAAGATCAAATAAATACAAATTCTTATCTATTCTTATATAAAAAGAGCCTTATTTTACAAAATATGTATTGCCTATAATATCCTTATTATATATTTTAATTTAAGGGTAGTAATGTAATTAAATATATGATAGTATATAATAACAATAAAAATCGTTGTATTTTAAATTTGCCATATATGAGTTATCTTTACTTAACATAGAAATGAGATGACATCAAATAAGCGTGTGAATGTTGTATTGGGGAAAATTGAAGTTCAAATTAATTATGGTAAATCTGAATTGAAATTAAAAGGTATACAAAACTATATTGACCGAAATGAGTTTGGTAGATTTTATGTTGATCAATAATGAGTTCCATAACCCTACATATTTATATATAATTTTTTTTCCATGTTTGAGTATTTAATATTTATAACCATTAGCTACATAACTACGGCTATATATGACTATATATGATTTTCTTTTAATTTAATTACCACATTCTTAACCCAAATTGCGAACATTAATAAGGGCCATTGCATCTACTAAATCTAAAGTATCTCATTATTTCATCACATAATTTCTTAGAAGAAACCGATGACAACATGGCACAACTAAAAGTACCATGTTTTTTCTCCCCTCTTATTTTTGAAATAACTTTTCGTCTTTCTTGGAGGAATGAAACAAATGAATTCTGAAAAGGTGTTGTCTAACATTTTCACCTGGCATCATCTATTAGCTAAAATTAACATTATATATTAGTTTTCTAATGCTATACCATGAATATAGTCTTCAAACTTTCATATCGCACAACATATTGCATGTGCTAACATATATTCACTACAATAGAGCATTATCAAGTTTTCCAAATTTATAGTTAGGCACTACTCATGCTAACGGTTAAGATCTTTTGAACTCACAATATATCTAATATCATCGTCACACCGTTATAAAAATATTCTAGGAAATTTATTATATACTTTCTTATTCTAATGTTCTAGCTAGTTTGATATGCATAAATCTTGAATAGACAGATTTAGATTCAGATTATAAATAGAAATTTAATTAGGTCATTTTCATAGCATCATAAACACTCTAATAATTTAATATTTATAAATAAAAAAAAAGGTGTCAAAATTGCATGTGCGCTAAGAAATTAGTAAAAAAATGGAGAGATTAAGCAGTTTGACCGGTCAAATCTCATACAAATGAAGAACAAGTAATACTACTACGTAACCTCAAACTGAATCAGTAAAAGATTTTTCAAAGTTTGACCGTTTGATTAGTCAACGATTTATCTCTATATATATGCACATATTCATCTAAATCCATATTCAAACATCAAAGTTATAATCCCTTACACAAACACTATCCAATCTTATTTTCAACAATCCAGAGAAAGAGAGAGAAGCATGGAAGTTTTCTGTACGAGCCCACACCAGCTATATCATCATCAACAATCAATGAACGCAAGTGCAAATAGTTTCGTGCACCAGATTCAAGAAAGAACGGAAGAAAAATGGAACTGGAAAAGCTACGAAGAATCGAAAGAAGAAGAAGAGAGCAGCTCCATGCATGAAGAAGAAGACGATGAATTCTGGGAGAGATTCATGAAGGAACTGGACGTAAAAGGGCATGAAATGGTCAAGAAACTGATTTCCAAGGTCGAAAGGAACGTCCCCTTCGAAGAGGAGTTGAGGGACACGTGGCACCATCTCAAGGGCAACCCTGCTTCAAGAATGCTGGAGAAGATTGCAAGAAAAGTGGGGAGAGAGAGAGAGGGTGATTCTCATGTGATGATGACAGAGAGAGGGCTGGATTTGGAATTGGAGGGGGAGATGAAGAATGAGAGGTTTAAAGTGAAGACTGTCAACGCTATAGGTTCTGGAATTGTCAAGGAAGAAGGGAGAGAGAAAAAGTAAACTTAGGGTTGTAAAATTCTTGTAGATCAAATAAGAACAAATTCTTATAACTCTAAAAAGTGTTGAAGTGATTGTGGAACATATGTCTTAAAATGGAAATGTTCAGTAAATAGAGGACGTTCCGATATAATAATAGTGTCAGTAAATAAATGAGTAAGTACAAGAAATAAGAAAAAATCAAAATCATTGATCACTGTAAATTATACTGTCTAAATCAATCGATGCATTAAATTAAACCATATAACACACCGTTCTCATGCATTATATAATGAATTCGTACCATAAAAGTGAGGTCAAATTTTCCTTCACATACTCATAATGAAAAATTGAGATGTAAAAAAGAAAAATAAAACATGTCCTGGGCTATATTATAAGAACTTGGCATAAGATTAACAAACCCAATCTAATAATATCCGCTTTCTTTTAGGCATTTTAACGAGGGATAACATATGATAGTGCGTAAGAGTGGAAGCGTTCATATTTTTTTTAAAATAATTTTTCAAATATTATACTTGAAGGAGATATCTAAAAAAAGTTCTTGTCGATATATATCATGTAACATTATGTGAGATCGTCGCATGAAATAAAATTTGCAAAACAATTACTTCATTCGTCCCATTATATTAGTCTTATTTGTTAAAGTATATATAAAATATAGAATATTCAAATGAGATTAATTTAATGGGACGAGTGAATAATTATATTCGGATACAAATTCTTATTATAATTAGATTATTTATGTACTCACACAATGTTGAGTGTTTGAAAAAGAAATGCCGACAGACCGTACTAAGGACCCATTTCAACAAAATTTGAAATCTTTAATGGCACAATAATACCATTAAGGATAATATAAATGATGATTCGTTTTTCTCCACTATTGAAATGTTAGACAAATTACTAGTAAAAGACTTGGGTGAAACTAATAAAATAATACTATAGTACACTCCAAATTCTTCTCTTGAAATGATTTGAGAAATTCTATTTTTATATACATGAAGTGTCCACAATGTACACATTAATTAGAAGGAAGCTAATCCATGCTGACATGGCAACATAATGTAGCGTGCATGGCAGTGACGGAGCCAGAAATACATAACGGAGGGTGCTAAAAAAAATCAAATTTTGTACTAATAATTAAGGATGTTGTACTAAAAAAAATTTAACCTTTAAATCTTTCTATAAGCCAATCTTTGTAACTGTAAACTCGTGCCACTGCTACATTAACAACGTGTTAAGATATCCAGTTCCGGTCCTCTATGAATTTTTTTTATAGAAAACTACTGTTGGATACAAATCCAATGTAACAGTAACTAAAACCCTAAAATTCAACAACTAAATGATTCCGATTAAGAACACCACTCAACTTCATAGGCTTTATGCACCAAACCCTTCAAATCATCTCCCCTCTTTTCTTCTACTACTTATAATAAAATATCTCAATAATCCTAACTATCACATATTAACACTTTAATTTATGCCCCACCACTTTAAATCTTCACCCTTCCATTATCATCTTTTTGCATATTTCTAAAGCTCTCTCAAGAACCAAAACAAAAAAGAAGAAGAAAGAAAGGTATCAACCGGAACTAGTTCTGTCGTAGTTTCTGATGCTAAACAGCTACAAAATTAATTTCCGTTGCAGTAACCGAAAATTCTTGTAGTGCGAGATGAACTTTTATAAGTGTGAAATAAGATTGTGTGCTTAACAAAAGCTATTAAGTAAGAATAATTAGGCCGGGATGCAGAGTAATTTGACCTAAAAGGGTTGAAAAGGAAAGCTCATTCCATTGCTTATGTATGTATATTATGGAATTGTAAACCCTAGAGGGGAAATAAGATCGATCTCTTCTTTCATCCCATAATCTCTAAGGTGGGCGAAAATGTTTTTGACATATGACTTGAATTAGATGGCCGGATCGGAAAATTAGATTGTCTGGTGAAAATTTTATATCCTTAGTCGTTAGAAATATTATCCACAAATCAAATAACTAAGAGGACAATGATGAAAACTATTTCTTTTCCTTCAAAGAGAATACGTCCTAACACGATGAAATCGAGCAAAGTATAGTTAGGGTTTTGTGTATAACTATTAATTTGTTGGACTAGGTGTTATCATATCACATCTTAACAAGGCAAATTCTTTTACAACCAAACATAAAATTCTAGATAACGTGCAACACACTCTTTAATCCTCTATTATAGTTTCATAACCATTACCACAAACTATACACACACACCAAACACAACATATCCTCACTTCACTTGCATCAATCAACTTATTCCTCGGAAACTCTTGATGATGATCGATCAAAGTGCTTACACGCGACGACGACGAATCGAAATCAACGATCAAAGCTCCAAAGATCCAAATCTCCATCTTCATTAGCTGCAGAAGCAGCTAATTCGATCCGAGGAGGGCTTATCATCATCCCTTGAGCCATGCTCACCAAAACATTAGGCATATCGAAGATCAAGTCCTCGTCCACGAACTCCTCGTTCCCTACCGGAAACCGAGGCTGCGCCGCCTCCGCCCGGCCAATTGCATCTCCGGCAGCCCCAGCCGCCGCCGCGGCGCTGGCGGCTGCCGCCTGGATGTCTTGTGGAGACGTGGAGGCAGGGATGGGGAGAGAAGCGGCGGAGTCGGGGAAGTTGAGCTCCGCCTCCTGGCCCTTGAGGGCGAGGGCCGCCACGTCGTAGGCGGTGGCCGCCATCTCCGGAGTCGGGAACGAGCCGAGCCATATCCGGTTGGCCGTCCTCGGCTGCCGGATTTCCGAAACCCACTTGCCGCTGGTCTTCCGCTTGCGGATGCCGCGGTAGACTGGGTGGCGGCCGGAGGGCGGCGAGAGGGTGGCGCCGGTGGGAGATTGGGACATTGTGGGAGTGTTATTAATTGGATAATTGCATGTGCATGAGGTGGTGATGCATTTGGAAAGATTAGGGCAGCCATTTATATATACAGATTGAATTGGGAATTAGGGTTTATGGAGGGAGGAGATCGAAGTGCAGAACAGAAGGGATAGTGAGAGGATGTGGGGTGGAAGGCAGAATTGAAGAGGAAGAAGAGAAGTGATGGAATTCTGGGCTGTTATATGCTTAAATTCACGCATCTGTTTACGTCCACAACAGTTCTTGATGGGTAATTCTTGATGGAAGTTTTTGTTAGTAGAGAGAGAGAGAGAGAGAGAGAGAGAGAGAGAATTGTGGAAATGGGATGTGGAAGTTAATAGTATAAATGTTACTAGTACTCGCCCACGCGCGATGCGCGACACCGCGAGTTACGAATATTTAATAAGAGCAGCGAAACGAAATGTAAACATACACACACTAAGAGCAGACAAATATAATGTTAGTGCACTACAACAACACAATATGTTATACATTTCGGAACACTTCTTTATATACAACATTTGTCGTCCCGCCTGATGCGTCAACATGAGTTACTAAATCAAAAAAACTAAATCCTAAAAATTGAATCATAAAAGAAACTGAACCCTAAAAAAAGAGACTATTTTGCAAGTGTAAATAAGAAGAGGGAAAAAAAAAAAGAAAAAAAAAGTAAAGTCATGTCTTGATTTAAGTGAAAACAATAGATTATAGTTTGTTTATGAAATTTACATATATGAACAATTATGTTTTTTATGGTTTTTTTAAAGTGACTTATAAATATATCGTGTCACCCAATGTTAGAGATGTCAAACGCTCGGGTCAGGCCGGCCCAAGCCCAAGTCCATCGGGCTCAAGGGGAAAGTCGGGTCGGGTCGGGCCGGCCCAATATTCCATCGGGCCACTAAAATCAATGCCCAAACCCGGCCCATGAAAATTTTATAGTGTAAAAATGGTCGGGCTGACCGGGCCGCCCAAGCCTATCGGGCTTTTGAGTGTCCTGGGCCGGGTCGGGCCAACCCAAAATTTCAATGGGCCTCCAATGTCATAGCCCAAGCCTGCCCAAACTACGGGCGGGCCGAGACGACCCGTCGGGCCGGGCTTTTTGGGCCAAATTTGACATCTCTACCCAATGTATGGTATATTTATTTTATTTCTTTTATATTTTTGGGTCCATTAAACTTGGGCCGATATCATATTGTTTTAGACCACTAAGTTAAATAAAAATTATAGAAAAGAAAATCGAAATAAATAGAAGAGATTTAACGCGTCGCATTAAAGAAAATAGAAGTAAACTATAAATATATGTTAAAATACCAAATTACAATTGTTTGAAATATAAAATCAAAATATCAAATAATAGAAAATGAGATGAGATTTTTTTTTGTGATTCAAAGTATAGCAATATTGGTATCTATTTGTAGAGAATTGAAAATCATAATTTATGGTATAATTTTTAATTTTTTTAAATAAATATTTATCTACATTATTTTGAAAATAAGATTTATTTTGATGTAATTATTTCAACCAATAAATATTTGCCAAGTGGCAAGGAGGAAAGAGAAGAGGGGAAAGAGAGAAGAGAAAATGACGTGTTATTTTTTTGTGTTCACACTTGACTTATACTTTTTAGTTTTAGACCCCTAAACTTTTAATTAATTGCAAAATTGACCCAAATCAATTCAAAATCAATAACTGCCAAAATTGTAATCTTTTTATATAGATATAGATGAGAGGGAGTTACCATTTTTATTGTTTCCATCCCATTCAAGATCCATTCATCTTGGAGTATACCGTAATTTAAAGGTTTATTTAGATATAAATTAGTACAGTAAATAATAATTTTGATAATGAAACACACAGCTTCACCCTAATATCCATATGAAGACATTCTATTGATGCACAAAGATCGAGCAAAAATAAAAATTTCTCATAAATCACGTAGAATATAATGCCTATACACGTGGTATTTTGGTTTGCAAGAAACGACTATCAGCGCCATAACTAAACCAACCATCTTCCGAGCAAACAATCACTATACGTGTGTTTATAGTAACAAATGTATGACCCTTGTATTGACGTCACTAAATGCAGTT
Source organism: Thymus mandschuricus (assembly GCA_029379335.1). Lineage (NCBI taxonomy): Eukaryota > Viridiplantae > Streptophyta > Magnoliopsida > Lamiales > Lamiaceae > Thymus > Thymus mandschuricus. The sequence continues at coordinate 2,516,079 of CM057078.1, forward strand.
TTTTCTTATAGCACCTTCTACAACACTCCTAATCAAAACCTCAATCTCTACTCTCTAGTTGTTGCTTCCCAACAACTCACTCAAATGAGTACTCCCCACAGGAATGTCACTTGTTCTCGTAATTAACCCTCAAAAAATTCCACACGTACTCCCCTCTCTAACTTTAACTCATCTTCTTCGAGATTTTAGTAGGTAAATAAGACTGAGCTAGTCTCCCAAAAAGGATTTTTCTCCTTTCATGAGAGTTTAAGTCTCCATATATATACACTTAAATTTTTTGAATTGCGTAACTATTATCATGCAGAACGAACAGTATAGATGACACTTTTTGCGAAACGCTAATTCAGAACTAGTGGATTAATCGGAGACGGATGGAGTAGTACAAAATTTGTCTTTCCCATAACTATGCTTAAGATCCTCTCATAAATTACTTGACACAGTATAAGTTCTTACTATATAAGTTAAATAATGGAGTGTAATTTTTTTTCAAGGCAGTACTAATTTTGTGTATTATCTAAGAAAATAAGAATGCTAAGTTATACTTGGGCTTTTCTTTTGGCGGTCTAGGAAAATCCACTTAAATTGGGCTTATAATAACTTTTTAGGAAGGGCCCATAACATTTTTTATATATTATAAATGAATTAATCTATATACTAAGAAAACAAAATTATATACAGTACTATAAAACCTTAAGAGTGAAAATAATATAAATTGCACTTCTTTCTGCTTACCCAACCATGATATAATTGAACTTTACAAAAATAAATGTTGACTAATAAATCATACATATAGTAGAACATTGGAAGCTACTTAGAGCATCTCCAAGAGCACTATTTTAGTGCTGAGCACTATTTTAGTGCAGAGTTTTGCTCCAACAGTCCGCACTAAAATAGCGAAATTATAGTGCAATGAACAGTGTTCCCCTAAATATAGAGTAACACTATTCACTGCACTATAATTTTGTGTTCATCATTTTGTGCTCGTGTTTGTTTGCGATTTTTATTTGTGGTGTGGTATTTCAATTTAGTTTGTTTTGTTGTATGAGTAATATATAATTTTATTTTTTTCTTTCACAATTTAATTTGATATATGCTTATTTGTTTTGTGTGTATCAAATTTTTTTAATTATTATTTTTTGTTCTTTTCACAATTTATCGTATGTTACTTGTAATAATTTAACTAATTTTTCTCTTCTTTTTAAACTCTATGTATAATTTACGTGTGATACAAATATATATACAAAATGATTGTATAAATTAATGAAACAAAATATAAAAACAAAAATGCATTAATAAGAAAAACGTAAAATTACATAACATTGCCAAATTAAAGTACAAAACAAACTACACCATGCATGGGAATATACGTTAATATAAAACTGAAAAAATTAAAGATACATTTTTTCCCCTAATAATCCGAAAGTCCATCTCCACTTCCTCCGGCACCGGGAAATAAATTCCGAAACATATCAAAACCGTGAGCGTTGCCTTGTTGTGTGTTTCTTCGTTTCCGCATAATTTGTTGTTGCTCCAACCGGAAGTAATTTTATAATTTATTAAGAATGTAATTTTAATTATTTGCAATATCTACTTATTTTATCTTAATTAGATGAGTTAAAATTTATATCATTGTCATTTTTTTTAATCATGTTCACATTTTATTAAAAAAATGAATGAAAAAGGATATTTTGGAATATTCCTTTTCTGCTGTATTTTAGTGCGAACTGTTGGAGATGAGTTACTGTTTCTGCACTATTTTAGTGATAGTGCTGCTGGAAAATAGGGGAAACTGTTGGAGATGCTCTTATAGAGCACTGGAGTATAAATGTAACATACTCCCTTTGTCACCTCGAAAGATATATAGATGTTATCTGAATATATACCGTGTGTGCCCTATGGACCCGCTCATATCGAAAAAAATGATTGTGGATTACTTCCTCAGTTTCATAAAAAATAGCTCATTTTTTTTTCCCGATACGGGGCCTAAGGAGAAAGTATTAAGTATTACAGTGTGATACTAATTTAATGCAAATTTCTTTTTTTTTTTAAATATTAAATTATAGATGTATAAAAACATATTGATAATTGATCTTAAATGAGAGATAACATAGATACCTTTAATTTGATACAAAATTTGTAATATTTGGAGAACAAACGAATGGAGTATGATAGTTTTGAATCTACTAATTCAAATTACATTGAATTACATGTAAAATATTTCCTTTTAAGAAAACAAAACTCTTTCCGGTAACCTCCCAATAAGAAATAATTTCGAAGAAATGGAGGGAGTATTATATTAGCCGGAGAGAAAATAAAATAAAATAAAAATGGGACCCATATAAGTATAAATAATCCACCACTTGGAAATCGAAACGTGTCCACTTCCACAATAAAACAATGGCGACTTTACCGACCAAAACATATGACCCCCACTTTGGGCTGTATTAATTTTCTCTAAGTAGAATGATTAGACAACATTAAATAATTCTTTTACAAAACCAACGCACCTAAACCTATAGATTCTCTTCTTTAATTAATTGGCTAATAAAAAATCACTATATAAAAATAATAGAGTTAAGCTATGCTATCATTATAATTAATTTAACCATTACATATTTGTTAAAAGGGCTTCTTCTTATACATATTGTGACATGCATGATAAAAAGTAAGGAATTTGAGTTTATGAATAGGAATAGGTGGAAATAAATGTTGGCCATTTTAGATTTTAGTAGACGGAAGGAGTATGTATGTTACCAAATTTCAAATCCCAAATAGAGTTTGGAATATGCATGTGAAGATTGATTCGTGGAAATGATCAGTACAAGCACATTTTTCTTGCTCGTTTTGCTATTGTTTAAGGTTGCATTTGGAAGGAATATAGGATATGATATGATTAATAATCGTCAAATAATTAACATGAATTTAGGAAGTAAGATAAGCTATCTATATTGATGTTTGATAAGATTAAAAAGTAAGATAACTTTAATTTTGTGTTTGTTACACAAGATTAAACACTAGATTAAACTAGGAAACATAGAAAATGACATAAAAGAGAAAATCGATATAGTATATCTTTGTATGGGTTACTGTTGCATCGAGATAACTAATGCTAGTAAATAAGAATTGTCCTTCTTATATTATGGGACACCTTACATAACCTATTTTAGTTACTAAATGAAGGATAAAGTGAGATTAATTATATTATCTGACCTTATAAATGATTGGTGCATGCTAATGTCCACAAGTTATAAGTTTTATTGACAGTTTAATTGTACTCCCTTCGTTATTTCCATCTGGTCGCGTTTCTTTATTGAGATTTTATTTTCATTTGGCTCCTTTCTATTTTAAGTCCAACATCTCATATTAGCACTCCGTTTATTCCCTTATGTTACACTTATTTTCACCTTTATACCATTAACACTCCCCTTTTATCTCTACATTTACGTCATAAACTTGAATTTCTTAAACACCGTGCCGAAAAGAAAGGTGTCAAATGAAGATAAACGGAGGGAGTCATTTATAAGGGTTGAGTATCACTTATACTCGATGTTTATACTTTTCCAATTGAAGATGAAAATTAATTAGATAAAACTATTTAGTCACCATATAAATGCAATCCAAATTTGTTGGAATTAATGTGTTGATAGTTGATTATGAGGCTATGATTACTTGAAATAAAGAAGGTAGGGATTTAAATTAGAAAGTGAAAGTGAAAATGTGGTTTGCAAATGCTAAGCAATTAAGTTGGTGATGAGACGTGAGAAGGGAAGTCAGTAGAATTGCAGCACCTGATCAGCTTGAATTATGAGCCACAAACACTATTTCCTCTCTAACTTTTACTCCCGAAAAGAAACAAAAACGTATCATCTTGCAAATGACAGACGAAGTAATTTAATTATAGTACAACAATCCCTAAAAAAAATGCGAGTTATGATTTGAAAGTGTTTTTTGGGGTTAATTATGAAAATGCCAAAAAGTTGGGGGGAATTGGTGATTTTCAAGACACATTCAAAATATATTATTTCGATGAGATCATGACAACGTCTTCGATCAATCGTGAAATTTTGTTTAAATGACATTTATTAAATACGTGGAACGTACCAAACAAAATGTCCTCATACCGTTCTCCTTACTAAAAGAATTAGTCGTATCACATGTTTACTTTGACGGATATGATTAATTTAAACATTGACAAAGTTTCCGAAAAGATATGGAACATAATAGGATAGAGTAATCTATTCCATTGTTTAATTTTCAAAGTTCATCGGATTTCTAAATGACTTCTAGCGCAGTTTTTAAATGGTTAGCTTAGTTGACATGATTATTAAAGGAGAAAGCCACAAACCTTTGTTGGAAGAAAAAAGAATGATAGAGATAAAGAAAGTGAAAGAAAGCAAAATAAAAAATCATTAACTAATTATATAGGGGTAAATATATACATTTTTATATTTAATTAAGAAAACTTTTCATCCGAAAATAGTAACGATTCATTGTTACAACTCAGACTCTCCAAAAGTGCGAGCATACCTGTGTCCGTCAGGTACGACGTTGACTCGGACATGCATGGGACATTAGTCGAACCGTTAGTTTTTAATTTGCAATTCAATATTGAATTCTTGAATGCTACAATTCAATGTATATGTAGTCGCCGTTATTACTGCTCCCATTTTTTCGGTAAATATCTAAAACAAATCAATGAGATTAAATCCCTAACTTTAAACTTAAATTTATAGATTCACCAAAGCGATAAATTAATCCTGGAGATCGTGTTCAAAGTTACACTACAATATTTTGTAATGATATTACCGCATTGAACAAAGAAGTTGAGAGAAAATAAAAGGGTATATCCATATATATATATATATATATATATATATATATATATATATATAGCGGAGAGATCACATACAAAAGACAGATTCTGTAAGAAATGAGAAATGATCTGGACCATTGATCTGTGTGATCTACGGTGTAGATTAACATGTGCATTATGATTTTACTAAAATGCATTATGATTGTATAGATAATGCATTATAATGCATTGTGCATTATAATTATGTGCATCATGCATTATAATTATATGCATAAAATGCATCATTTTTTATTTTTTACGATAATCCTATTTTATACAGGATCTCACCCCTATATATATATATATATAGAGGATGGATCATATAGAAATAAGTCCTGGTGTGAGAAATAGGAATAGATCTGAACCGTTGATCTTAATTTGATCTATGGCTGTAATTGATTTAAGCATGATTATATGGTATTATAAGCATGATTAGGTTTAAGCATGAATTTGTACATTAAAAAGCATAATGGTGTTGTAAGCATAAATATATACTGACTTAAGCATGATTTTGTATAGTTTTAAGCATCTTTCTCATTTTCTCACGCAAGGATTTATTTGCACACGAACCACTCCCTATATATATATATATATATATATATATATATATATATATATATATATATATATATATATATAAATTAAAGCATGTCATGTTCTATACTATTTAACTTGCTTATTAATTGCTTTTGTCCATAAATTCTAGCTCCAATTTTGTTGCCTCACGAGAGACCTATATTTCTACTGTATATCACAACTGTAATATTTGTCTATCTATATAAGAAATTCACTTCTCTCTATATACAAAGTCGTTTCAAGTTTAGATATCACCGGAAAATAATGAAAAATGACCTCCGAGCAAATTTCAAAAGATTAATAGTTCGTGTATTTAAATACGAAAGATCGCGTGCCTGTGCTAGAGGCAATTAATTAAAGAATTTAATTAATTGTAAAGTTATAAGTACTATAACAACATATATTGACAATTATATATGCATGCCCTTAATTTAAGAATTGTGTTTTAATTTGAACTACCTTACTATATATGACATGACAATTTGCCAAATAAAGCTTAAAAATTTGCTTACCTTTTCATACCTTATTTAACTTTATTAATTAGACGTCCTTGCATAGCATATTTGACGTCCAACTGATAGTTAAGATACAAGAAACTCATTATGAGTGTGCGTGTGTTAGGCCGAACGATAGAGATTTGTCACATCCCAGTTTCCGAGGGAAGGCACGTGTGCCGGGACGTGGCAAGGGGTTGGGATTAAGAAGCGGGGATAGAAAGGGGCCTAGTTTCTTAGGATAATTAATCATATTATTAATGAGTTTATTTAATCAATTATGGGATCGGGACGCACAACACGAACCACGGGGTAGACAAACCATATTTCCCGTGTCGGTCGACCTTGACTGAATACCCATAGGCACTAAATAAAACACGGGATCGGGACGCTCAGCTCAAATTATGGGGACGCCTGAGCTAAACAACCCATAATGGCCGGCTTGTGTCTGAATACCCGCAATTATAAAATATATATAGATTTTATTTCAAAACCTGAAATTTAACTTAGGAAGCCAAGTACATTGCAGGATCGTTACTAATGACTACTTTAAAGATAAGCGTAGCGGAAGCTTTATTCTTATTTTTATACAACCACAACAACAGTCCTCTTCAGCTAAGCCTGCTCCACCAGCTCCTTAATCTGCAAAACATATGGAAAGGAATTGCAGGGCTGAGTACTAATGTACTCAGTGGACTTATGCCATTTTTATAAACATTTTGAGGATATCCATGCATAACGTATAATTAGGAGGATTTTAAAAATAGTTTGACTCTAACTATACCAAAATCATTTATTTCATGTGCGCACATTGTCACGTACTACAACCGTTACTTCACCAACAATACCTCGGGACGCTACAACCCAGACAGGCAAGCTAAAAGTAGAGACCTGGGACACTACAACCCAGACGGACTCTTTCATCCAACAGAAGTTTAATGGTGATCAACCCACCAAACTTCTAGGCTAGTGTACACAAATCCCTAGCTAGTGTTTTAGACCAGCTAAAAATCACGACGTTAACTGGTTGAAGCATTAAACAAGTAGTACGCACAAAAAACATTTTCATGGATAATACATACTTTCAGAATAACCGAGCTTATTAACTCAAAATAATACTTTGAAAATATAATAAAGCCCACCTGATTACTTGAGATTCCACAGTTAGCCAAATCCTTGCTTTTTAATTCGGCCTTCGACTAAATTCTACTAATAAGCCTTAAAATATGATACTCCCTCCGTCCTCCATTTAGTGACGGAGGGAGTATGGGCACGGGTTTTTTCGCATTTTATGGTATAATAATAAATTAATGTGTTAAAGTGTTAAAGTGGAATAATTGTGGGTCCATTTGAATTGTTTAATAATATTAAAATGATAAAATAATAAAAAGTAGATGTATAAAGTGATAAAGTGTTAAAGTGATTGTGGGGTCTACGTCCTAAAACGGAAATTGTCAGTAAATGGAGGACGTCCCAATATAGTATTAACGTCACTAAATAGAGGACGGAGGGAGTAATTATAACTTTAATGGATAGCAAAGTATTGTCTCAAAGTATGGATTGTTAGGAGGAAACAATGGAAGTCCCCTATTTATAGGACAAAGAGTATAGCATAGGCTTGCTTTTAGTCATTCATAGGCTAAATTACTCACCAACCTATGCAAATTATAGAAATCCACATGTTGATTAATACTACTTCTATACATGCACATCATTTATTTTAATATTTCATCTCATAAATGTGTATGACTTATCTATTATTATTATTATTATTATTATTTTAATTTAGTGTTTAGCTAGGAAAATGAATATAATATCTAGATTTTCATGCATGGTAACATTATATATATGTATACGTATTTATATAATTATATTATTATCTTTTGTAAATATATCCCAAATTCTTGTATAATATTTATTTTGTAAATATTATTCATGCAAAAATACGTTTTCTAAATTGAAATTCTTTTGAGAAATATAGAAATTTTGAAATTCTTAGAAGACTAATGTATTTGGGATATTACAAGATTAATGCTTTAAATTAAAAGTATATATCGAGTTCAAGTCCATTGTGATGCAGTCTTTAAATTTACTATTAGATGTTTTATTTTAAAACAGACACTACTTTGAAATTAATATTGCAAAGGTAGAAATAGGGTTCACAAACTCGATTAGGGTTCATAATTATTTTTAGAATTCAATTTTAATTCCGATAAAAAAAAGAATTTAATTAGAATTTTGAATTAAACCATTTCAGACTTAAACATGTAATAATTGCATATAGGATCCTTCGTCCCCATTTATATGTACCAATTGTGTACAGGACATCGATTTTTATTATTTTTATAACGTTTTCTTTATAAAAATGAAAATAGAAATATTATAACAAAATAAAATAAAATTTTATGACAAATTTTTAAAAAATTATATACCCCAAATTTAAATTTATCAACCCTATTTACCTAATAAAATTGAAATTAAATGCTAAAAAATAATTATATACCTTAAAATGGATGAGTGAACCCTAAATAATTATCCTGAATCATAATATGTCAAATTTTTTTTGAACGAAAATGTATAAAATTAATAAAAATCGACATCTGATACACGATTGGTGCATAGAAATGAGAATAGGGAATCCGTCTGTAATAATTTTGAAACCTTCAAAGAAATTGTGTATCAAAACAAAATTAAGAAATGGATTAAGGTGGGGGTTAAAGATGATCGTACCCTCGAGCGCCCCGTTTAAATATTGCAAGTAACCAAGATTTTTACCAAAGAAGAAAAAGCAATAGTGAATTAATCGACTTAATTAATTAGAACAAAAGGAATAAACATTAATTAAACTAAAGAAGAAATTAATGTATATGTACTGATCCTTATATATGAGTGTTAGCTTTAACACACATCATTTTCTTTCTTGAGTGATCGATGCAAATATTCAGACAAAATTCACTAAATTTAGTAAGAGAAGAGACAAAATATTAATTACACACAATTTTACAATTGTTGTGTGTGTGGATTTGCATGTACTGTATATCATTGAATTGAATTGAGATCACCTTCTTCCAAAGTACAGACCTCTCTCTGCTTGTATGTCAGTATGTATGAGAGAAACAGTCGCTCTTCTTTGTCTGTGAGTAGCAACTGTCATGTTGTAGAGAGAGAGAGAGAGGTGTAGAAGAAGTGTAGAAGAAGGTGAAGGAAGGAAGATGGGGTGTGTACAGTATTTACCTTGTTACCTTTTGACAAGTGCCCTACCTTTATTGGTGTCACTCACTCCACTTAATTACTCCCACCGTCCCAACTCAATTTTCTTATTTTGTTTCGACACAAGATTTTATGTCTAATGTTCAAAGTGAAAAATAAGACGTTCATATTAAAATTTAAAGAGTTAACTCTTTTCATATTTGAAAACAAGACAATTCATATGGAACGGTCTGATTAGAAAAACAGAACGGTTGAATGAGTTACTTGTTCGTCTCACTTCAATTGTCTTGTTTTCTTTCGTCGCTTATTTAATTAATTGCCTCCTCTACATACTACATACGGCAAATGCATTTCTTGTACTACTACTATTTCTATACGTCTTCACTACTTTTATATAAAACCCTATTCCAATACCAATTCATAGATGAGAGAGAGAGAGAAAGAGATGGGTCCATTGTCCTCAACGTGAATTGAAAACCCTTTTCACTGTTGAGAACACGATCCTGGTCAGCCGCTCCCTCCACCGCTGTCTCCTCCTCAACCCTCCCTCTCTCTCTCTCTAGAAAACCCTTTTGTCTGTCTGAGAAATGGAGGACCAATACGGCGGGATGCCAGATCTACACCACTACATAGACGGCCGGCCTCTCTTTCCGGCCATCTCTCACCCGCCGGAGTTGATGCCCAGCCAGTACCCCTACGACATGCTCGTCTTCCGCTCGGATACCGGCGTCGCCGTGCCTTCGGATGGCGGCGGCGCAGGGCGGTGGCCGAGGCAAGAGACGCTCACACTCCTTGAGATCAGATCGAAGCTTGATCCCAAGTTCAAAGAAGCCAATCAAAAAGGCCCCTTATGGGATGAAGTCTCAAGGTATTTTTCATCTTAATTTCTCAATTATATTTTATTTTTCAAGAACCCTCATATATAGTATGTGTTCTTGCTCAATTTTTTTTTTTTAATTTTTTTTCTTCAGATTTTAGTTATCATCAAATTTCTTCCTTCTTTCCCTTTTTAGTTAAATTCATATTATCATGTTTGATTTTTTTGCTATTTTTGAGTTGTAATTCATTCGATAATTCGGACAAAAGCTTCGATTTTTTGAGAAATTAACTAACATCTTTACTTGAGATTAATCCGATTTTGGAACCACAAAAATAAAAACCCAATCTTTCTAGAATTCTCTCTTGTAAAGGATCTTAGGTAAAAAAGTGATGTTAATTCATCGAAATTCGTGATAATTCGAATTTCGACGAGCAGTAAACTAGTTGGCTGCGGAGCAAGTGATAGGATACACAAACATTATTATCACATGGCACAATTAAATCAAAACCAAAAGGGGGGAAATTTTGAAATTAGGGTTTCTTCTCTCCCAACAAAACATGTGATTACTCACTTTCTCTCTCATAGAATTCTGTGGCAAGAACATGGATACCAGAGGAGCGGCAAAAAGTGCAGAGAGAAGTTCGAGAATCTGTACAAATACTACAAGAAGACTAAAGAGGGAAAAGCAGGTAGGCAAGATGGCAAGCACTACAGATTCTTCCGGCAGCTCGAAGCCCTCTACGGCGCCGCCGACGATCATCAGACCAAGGTCTCCGACGCCAGCTTCCCCGACTCCTGCGACGCGGCCTCGTCGTACTGCAGCGAGTCGAACGCCTTCGCTGCGGACGACGAGGACTACTCGAGGATGATGAGGAAGAAGGGGAAGAGGAGCATGAAGGCGGAGATCGAGGCCTCGGTGGAGGCGCAGATGAAGGAGATGATGGAGAAGCAGGAGGCGTGGATGGAGAGGATGACGACAGTGATCGAGGGGAAGGAGGCGGAGCGGCTGCGGAGGGAGGAGCAGTGGCGGAGGCAGGACGCCGCCAGGATCGACGGCGAGCAGAAGATGTGGGCCTCCGAGAGGGCGTGGGTCGAATCCCGCGACGCCGCCCTCATGGAGGCCTTCCACAGATTGGCGGGAAAGCAACTCCAGCAGCCGCTTCCGCCGCCGCCGCCGCCTCAGCAGCAGCAGGCTCCGGTGTGGCCGGAGCTGATGCAGCTGAGGAGCGGGATGGAGCTGAGGTTCGGAGAGAACGGGATGATGCAGTCGGAGGAATCGGCGTGGGACGAGATATCAGCGAAAATGGCCGCCGCCTCCACCGCCGGCGGCGGCGGAAGCGGCGGTAGGGAGAAGTTGGATCAAGCGATCAGTGATTATCTGATCAAGTGCAGCAAGAAGAGGAGGGAGAATTCTAAGGCTTCAACATACGGTTATCATCAGAATCGGGTTTCGATACCCGATCATGGAGTCGCCGGAGGTGAAGGCGTGACGCGGATGCACGGCGGAGAGACGAACAGGAGCTCCGGCGACGATGGGCTATTTAGGTATTTCATTGGAGATTCTTGTCAAAGATACTATGATCTCAAATGAGAGTGTGTGGATGGACAAAGAAGGCTGGTGTTGTACCATTAGCTTTGATGGAGGTACTTTGTAGCCCTATTGTAATACTGCAATAACTTTGCCACTACGTGTCTACGTTTCGTTTCGTTTCTGTTTGTGTATTTATTAATTAATGTGTTTTCTATTCACAGATAATAATATTATCTGAATAATTGAATTTGTTGTAATTGTATGCATGAATTTGTCACATTTCATTTGCTTCCATTCAATATATTTTCTATTTTCGACGGGAACCAAACTAGTTGTCGTTATGCATATAGAAAAACCAAGCTGATTAATTTGATGATATTGTTATTTACTCTTTAATTATGAATCTATAAGTTAGGGAAACTTGATATTAACATATTAGTTATTACATTTATACAGCTATAGCATAGCAATGAACTTAGGGGTGCTTACAGAACCTCATGTTTACTTTGTAGATCGATTGTTAAAATATAACAAAGCCCGAGCGGCCGAGATTCGCCTGCAGTGTATCATGAGATACGGATCTTATCCAAACACATAAGATAGTTCTGATTGGATGTTTAGTTTTCTAAATCGTATAATACTACACCATCTAATATTTTATGGGAATTAGCCGATAAAATTCGAGATAACTTCAAATGTGTTGGAGCTATTTACAAGGGTTTGGGAAAATAGTGGGGATTAAACTCAAGAACTCTTCATTATTTTACCTTTTATAGGAAGGAGTTGCATACTTGAATGTTGATGAAGGGAGTGTGAAGTGTATAGTTTCTCATCAAAATGTTGCATATACTACACACTTTCTTAATTTAAATAGATAACACTAGATAATTCATGGGCATACAATTCAACAAAACTATTTCCAAACTTTTAAATGTATGAAAATCAACACATACACATGCACTATTCCCACATTTTTTCGATGCTAGGTGGAGTGTAATAACGTACACTGCACTCACACAGCTCCACAGAAGTGTTTTAGCTGTATTAGCTGTTGGTGACCACAATCTCATGACTCAATCAATTACGTACTCTCTAAACTATACTCGTTTCAAAAAAAAAAAATGTACTCCAAATAAGTATTTTGAAATTCATTTTACGAAGCTCCAAACCGTCTAAAAAATCAACAAGGTCTAAAGATGATGGACAGACGGAGACGGGAAGAGTATAAGAAGCCATTAATGGTAGTGCAGTGAGATAGGGAGTAAAAATCTAAGTGAAAAGGAAGACACGAAAGGCAAAAAGGAGGTGAGAAAATGTCAGAGAGAGTGGAGTAGTAATGTGTTTTGATTTATCGATTGATGTTTAAAAATGGTGCTGCAGCAGCAGCAGAAGCAGAAGTAGAAGAAGAAGAATTGAAGAAGTGATGTGAGTTGATGTATTAATTAAAGAGTGAGAGATGAAGTTACGTAATCAGTTGTTTGATTTGACTATTTACTGCCATTTCTGTCTCCATAACTCACACTTCTCATAATCCCAATTTGGAACTTTTTGTCTCCTCCTTTTTTATTTTATCTTTTTTTATTTTCTCAAACATAAAAGACAAAATTAAATTCTCTGATAGAATTCCGTTTCATCTAAAAACACGAACTTATAGAGACGGTGAGAATCCATTTGCTCATATTATGATACTCAATACCTACCGTATGATATATGTCTTGGTTTATGCATAAAACTATCTGTTGAAAGAATGAGAACAGCTAGCTAGCTGGAATGCAAGGTTTGATTCATCTTAATTTGTTGTTAATTCACCTCTTTATCAGGTGTTGCATTATCCGACTCATTACTGATGTTTATATACTCTACGTCTCTCTCCCATGTTAGTGTGATTTGATTGTAGCACGTATGTACTGAAAAGATACATATTAAGATGAAATTTGAGTCCAACTTGATTTTGTCTTATATATATACTCCCTTTGCCGTTTCCCAAGTATGTGCGTTAAATTCCTTTTTCTATCGTCCCCCAAGTCGGTGCTTCTTCATCTACTTTGTCTCATACGAAAACTTACATACTCACCATCAACTTATATACAAACTTATAAAATTGGACCCATAATCCACTATATATAAACATGCACATAAATATACTACAAACTCCACTATAAACACATTTATTACAAAAATTAAAAACCATTCTCGATCCTATATATGAACTATAGACTTCGGAGACGGGGGAATTAATCGAGTATTATTCTACCTGATATACTAGTGTCTCCTATGACGTACAGACTTGGGAGATGGAGAGAGTATTATTCTACCGATATACTAGTGCATAATATATTATTTTAAGTAAGGGTCAGATTTTAACTTACATTTTTCGATAGTTAAAATGCTTGCAAAATAATAACATGGGAGCCGTAGGAGTAATATGGTGCAATATTCATAGAAAATTTTGGAACTGCTAATAAATTTATGCACCTGCATTGCATCTAACATTAATATGAGTTCATGACAATATCAAGAAACCCCCTCAACTTCCCAGAATTCTCATCGGCCTTCAATTCTCCATCACCAATTGCAACTACATATCAAATCCAATTGACTGGTGTACTGATTTATTGACGCTAAGTCGGGTGTTAAAGCACTCCCCTTGTGCATCCACATACACGTATTCTTAATATTAAAATAATTTAACATTCAACTTTCAATATATTTGTACTAAAACTTTTTAAAAGTTGGATGTAGCATCGAACTTACCCTAATGTACTCCGGAAACCCAAAAAAAAGGCCGGCCAAAATGGGAAAACCGCACCAGTAAAAAAGTGCACATTGTTACTCAAATTTTATTCAAAAAAAAAAAAAAAAAAGAAGGCAAAATAATAAAAAAAATAAATAAAGGGTGTTAATTAATTATAATCTAGTACTTGTAGTCCTTAACATGGAGGCTCTCCGACGCCCCCTCGCTGTTGGCGGCGCCGCCTTGGTAGGTGCCGAGAGTGGCCTCCGAGTTGGCCTTGCACCTCCCATGGAAGTTCTCCTGCGCCTTCTTCACGTTCTCGCTCTTCCCTCCCCACGCCTTGAGCGTGCTCTGCTGCAGCGCCCTCCCGTACGAGAACGTCAGGCTCCACGGCTTCTTCGTCTTCAGCTTGTTCATCGCGTTCAGGTTCACCGTCGCCTCCTCCTCGCTCTGCCCTCCGGAGAGGAACACCACCGCCGGCACCGCCGCCGGCATCGTCCTCTGCAGCGCCCTCACCGTGTACTCGGCGATCACCTCGGGGGCCGCCTTCTTGGCGTCGGACCCCGGGGTCACCATGTTGGGCTTGAGCAGGGTCCCCTCGAGGAGCACGTGGTGGTCGTTGAGGGCCTTGTAGCAGGCGGCGAGCACCCGCTCCGTCACGTCGGCGCAGACGTCGATGGAGTGGGACCCGTCCACCAGGATCTCGGGCTCGACGATCGGGACGAGCCCGTTTTCCTGGCAGATTATGGCGTAACGGGCCAGCCCGTTGGCGTTCTCCATGATCGCCAGCGGCGAGGGCTCGTTGGGCCCGATCTTCAAGACGGCCCGCCACTTGGCGAAGCGGGCCCCAGCATTGTAGTACTGCTGGCACCGCTTCGCCAGGTCATCAAGGCCCTGGGTGGTCGTCTCACCGTTTGTGCCGGCGAGCTCGACCGTGCCCTTGTCGACCTTGATGCCCGGGAGGACCCCGCCTTCCTTCATCACGTCCACAAAGAGCTTGCCTATTTTTTTTAGTTAATCGAGGGGAAACATCTTACCAAACTGAACTGTTTATGTAGAATTAAAAATATAATGAAGGTACCTGCAGCGGTCTTTTGATAGAGGGTTTCCTCGAAGAGGATGACTCCGCTGAGGAACTGGAGGACGCCAGGGGCGGTGAAGAGAAGCTCGCGGAGTGCCCTCCGGTTTGCCTCGTTGTTCTCGACCTTTATGCTCTCAAACCGCTTCCCGATTGTGCCGGTCGACTCGTCGGCCGCCAAGATACCCTTCCCGGGTGTACCGATGTATGCCGCATTCTTGATTAGCTCATCTTCGAATAGAAATTATTCAAGACTTCATTAATATATATACATAATGTTAAATCACAAAACTTGTACCATGAGTATGAGTATCATTTTATATAATAAATATGCACTATATGGCTTGTAATTCAATAAAGATTTTGTTAATAAAGATTAAAAAAAAAAAGGGGGGGGGGGGGAGGGAAATTCTTAACCTCTTGAAACATAACAAGAAATTGAGTCAATCAAGGGTAGTATCACGAATAAATATATGTGCATTTTAGTTATGGATTAGCTAATTTAATCAAATTATAACTATGATTATAAGCTTATTAATTAATTAAGCAAAGCAAGATCTAATACGTGCAAACATGCAGCGTAACAACAACAAAGAACAGCGATAAAAAATGTTTTAGATTGACAAAAGAAATGTGGAAAAAAGTTTTAGATTGACATAACAAATCTGGAAAAAATGTTTTAGATTGACAAAAGAAATTTGGATCTGAACCGTAGATCATACAGTGATACAGTTAAAACCGCAGCCGATTGAAATCGAATAATGAAATATATAAGAGGAAGTATATATGTATATGAACATACCGGCATACTTCCCTTTGTAGCAAGACATGATTAGAACAAGCGAATGAAAAATTTTGATGAGAGATGAGAGTTTGGTGAGAGAGGAAAGAGAGAGAGAAAGAGAGTAGGATATTTATAGAGAGAGTGAGAAAGTCAAGAATGGATGTTATTATTCACGAACCCTCCTCCCCAAAACTCGTTCTTCTTTGCTTAATATTTGTTAGGCCTCCTATATTTCCATTTCTAAAAAAAAGTTATACCTTTTCTGGGTTTTTTAAATAATAACAACAATAATATGATTAAGTTTGCATTTATATTTTATACGATGAATGTGCATGTTCTTACAAAGTGTAAATATTGAAGAACGGAAGGGTAGAGTAATTGACAAGTGGTTGGTTGGATGAGAAATGAAATGAAATGGAAAAAAGAAAGTAGTGAACAAATCACAACATACAAGCTGAAAAAAATACAAAATTAATATGGAGGTGGTTGGACCAACTTTTGCCCCAAATATAGGATCTCCATATATTTACGATAGCCGAAAAGTCGATGTTACGTTGAAGTTTAAAGCAAACTTGATATATTGTATCATTCTACGTTATATAATATAATGTAGTATATAATAATCTATATCAAATTCAATCCAAATTCCATCGTAACATTTAATTTTTAAACACGTCAAAGTGTGTGTCAAAACACTCAAAACACACATCAAAAGGGAGTACTACATTACTACCAATTAACAAGAGACTGTAATTATATGCAGTAAAACCTCTATAAATTAATAGCCTTGGGACCCTGAGATTTTATTAATTTAGAGAGATATTAATATATCGATAAATTAATATTTTATTAATTAAAAGAGTGACTTTTTAAATTAAGCAAATTTAGTACATGTGTATCCAAAATAAATTAAAAGAATTCATCTATATTTCATTGATTATATTCAATTAATTGTCTACAATCAACCATTATATTTATGGACTCATGTATCAAGTCATAGGAATCACTTGGATGTACTAATGTTTTCGTTGCACTTAAAAACTATTATAGCCAATTAAATATATTCATGGATGGTGAATCAAACATACATATAAATCAGTATAAAAATAAAATAATTCATAACACTCAATCGCGTCTTTTCATCTAAAAGACATTGCAAAATCATCCATGATTGATCAAACGCGTAAATAATTATGTAAGATAAGAGAGATCATCTCATATGCACTCAAAAAAAAAAATATATATATATATATATATATATATATATAAAATACAAGCGTAAGTTGATGAAAATTATCGTTTGAAAGTTAATTAAGGTACAAAGACCATAATATTTAAACTTTAAGAAAAATCAAGTAACAATATATTTATATTTAGTAAATTATCGTAATATTTATAATTGTAATATTTATGAATTATTAATTTAGAGTTTTAATGGTACCTAATATATATAAGGGGATTTTCTGAAAAGTTATTATCTTATTATCTTATCGAATTTGATGATTTTTTACAAAGGCCCAAGTCGGGACCGGAAGATTTTATTATTTTAGAAAGGTTATTAATTTATAGAGTATTAATTTATAGAGATTTTACTGTAGTACCAAATGTTTAGGCTTTGTATTCAATATAATAACTATGTCGAATAGTTTTTGTTTTTAGCTTTACATACAATTTTCATATATTACCCACAAGTCACTAACTTTCGCTTAACTATCTAGTACGATCCATCTATCCTATGTTAATTGTCAGAACAATTGGTATGGGACGGTCACTAACTTTCGCTTAACTATCTAGTACAATTCATCTATCCTATGTTAACAATTTGTATGGGACGGTCACTAACTTTCGCTTAACTATCTAGTACGATCCATCTATCCTATATTAATTGTCGGAATAATTGGTATGGGACGGAGGAAGTATTAGCATATAAATAGAGAATAAAAATTAATATTAAATGTCTAACTTTCGCTTAACTATCTAGTACTCCAACTATCCTATGTTAATTGTCGAAACAATTAATGGTATGAGATGGAGGAAGTATTAGCATATAAACAGAGAATAAAAATTAATATTAAATGCTATGAGGTTTTCGTAAGATTTAAATGAACTAGTATTGTTGTAGTGCACCGGGCCTATGCAATAGTGCAACACAAAAGCGATGCTCGAAGGTCCAGGCAGCAAGCTACCTTGATAAACCCTACCCTCAAAAAATAAATTTAATATCATGTGGGCCAATGGCCCACATATCAGATATTAAACTGATAAGAACAGATACTACACTTGATCTTAGCCAAAAGGCCGAGAAAGGTATGAATTCTTATGGGAACGATGTGGGATAACAGATACAAAACGCCTTATATGGAATAAGAACGATACTATATTACTATCATAAAATCTTCGATTCTCCGTGTGCTATGTGCTACTTTCTCCATTTATTTATAAAAGTACCTCGTTTAACCCATCTTTATTATTAATATAACCATTTTACTACACTTGAAGTGAACTCCTCCCTCCGCTAATTTAATGCCAAAAGAAACATGCATAGTCTATAGAATCGGAGCAAATATTTCATTTGTAATAGTGAATCCGGTGATAACGTTGTTCGTGTATTATCATATCAAAGGAATGCAATGTATAATTCTCAATCCGTCCTCGAAGTAGTATATTGTTTTCATTATTAGTACATGAACACGACAAGTCTTTAAGAATGCGGTGTTTTTTCGATTGTCATCTACGGCATGTTCATTTGCTTCGTGAGCTACAAAATCCGAACACGAAAAACACGCCTGGCAATAACAACTAGACACTTATTGTACTAAAAAATACACACTAGAGGAGAATTGAAATGCTCATTTTCTTTACATGGATTGCCACTACAAGAACTAAGAATTGTTAAGGATTCATCGACTCATCATACAATAACTCAAACAAGATACAGCAAAATCTATCTTCTTATTCGTAGCATCAAATAAAAACCAACGCTGGCAGTAGTCGAAAATGTATATACAAAAGGAGAGTTTTCAAGTAACTATGAATATTTTCCTTTAGCAAGAACCCAATAGTCAATCATACAACCTGCAAATCAAGGCTTTCGTCTTACCTGTTACAGGATATAATAAAGCCGTAAACCAGCCTCGCTTTCACCTGCTGAAGGGACATAGCCCTATATACCGAGGTGCACCTCAACAATAGGAAAAATCCTGCCGAAGACCAACATTAGCGTTTCGCCTCATCATATAAGTGATCTGCACCATTGATAAGGTAAAGCAATTCTGGATAGATACCTTCAACAGCATATCCAAACCCTAAGAAACTAGGGCGCAAGATAAACGTGATCAAAGCATCTCTCAATGATAGTGAATTCTGCCTCTTGAATCACAAAACATCATTATTTTTGTATCTAAACTATGTAGGCTGGAATCACTTTGTGAGGGAACAAAAGTTGGACAAGTCAGAACCATCAGAAATCATCTCTATAACTTCCCCCCACTGGGGGTCGAAAAATGCAAGCTCAAGAAGGTTCAAAAATTTAACAAGGGACAACAGCTTACAAGGTGCATAGCCATAAGCTATGGTCATTAAGTATAAGCTAGATGTAAATGCAAAATTTCTGTTCACTTCCGTGCCAGGCACTATACACGGTGATTGTGAGCAAGCATCATTTGCGCTACTCCCTCCTTGAGACGTTAGGCATTTTTTTCCTACAAATTGAGAAAACATTGATAGTCATAAATGCAAATTATATTGGCAAAGATTAGGAAAAGGGATAAAAGCCATAGTTATAACGAAGTTCCGCTAAAATTGAAGGCAGTGCCTTCTTATTAAGTGACCCTATTCTAATACTTCTCTCATTAAACAATACATGCCGGGATGAGAAGTTTGTTCGCAATAAAACTACTCTCAAACTTCAATCTCAATAATTTCAGCACAGATTCAACGAATATTGTACTTGGAACAGAGTTTTAGTTACCGTTAATATAAAATTAGTTGTAACTTCAGAGACCATTACGACAGTTGTCAGGGCAAAAACTTATCCACATATGAACTACTATAATCCAGTCGCCTGCTTCAATTTCGATTTATTCAGCCCAGCCTCAGTGAATGCTGTACTTGGATCCAAATTTGAGGGCATTGTAAGCAAAAGATCTAAATCCCCATGAAACTAAAAATTAAGATTACCCATACTGCTACGGATGCCAGTGGCACAAGAAAATTAAACACTCACCAGTTTGATATCATATGCCAGGCCCAAGTCATGGATGGTGTCTTCTGATATACAGTCAGAATGGACTATAGGACTAAGAACCAAAGCATCACTAGTAGGACCAAGTCCTTCGTTCGTTGATGGGATGGTCAAGTAGAGAGCCCCTTTAAACATCCATTCATCTTTTTCTTGATTGTAGAAGTCTTCAAACAACTCACCACACAGTATACATGCACATTGACTCTCATCAGCAGGTACCAATGGCTCACTACTTTCCAGTATATCACCTGAACCTCCTACGTCCAAAGGACTACTTTCAAGATGATCACTGCCAACTCCTGCAACCCAATCAGCTACATCTGTGTACCAACTCCTTGATATCTTGCTTAAAGGATCATCCTCAGGTACCTTTAATGCATGCCATTCCATGTGTCTGTCAAGCTGTTCTTGAAATTTAAGTCTAAGACCACATACGCTGCACAGATGTGGAAGGTCGGCGAGATGATCACTTATAACATCGGGATGGAACTTACGGACTACATCTGGCTTGAACTCAAAGCCGATAAGATTTTTTATCTTTTCTGTCGAGAGGGTCAAACTGTCAGAAGCCTTAACAGTACTCTTCGATGAAGATGGCTCATCACTGGCAGACACAATCGATTTTGACAGGTTGACTGGAACAGGTTTTGACATGGTGACAGGAACAGATTTTGAAGTGGTGACTGGAACAGGTTTTGACATGGTGACCGGAACAGAAGAAACTGGTGAACTAGTACTTGCAGTCTCAGGAACTCTGTCCTTAGGTTGATCAGGTTTAGGTGAAACAGCCAACACCTGATCAGACTTCTTAGAAGATATCAGGCCTTTGGCAACCAACGAGCTTAAGAGGCTAGAAAGAGGATTGGAGGTGGAATTAACAGCATCCGACGTCTTCTCTGAACCGGTACATTCTAACGAAGAGGAAGGCGGCAAAGTTGACAGGTGTGGCCGCTCTCCCTTCTTTTGTGAAATTGGAGTAACTGTGCTTCCATGAGAGCGTGTCATACCTCCTAGAGATGAACTGCCTGTAAGTGAACTAATAATGGATTTTCCTGGGTCATCAACAAGAGGATTTGATTGGTCTGAAGAGGAACTCCTCATTGTCAAGCGACTTTCAGAGCCTGAAATTTGTGATTGTAGCATCCGGAGGGCTTGAGAGACTTCAATACTTTTTGGTAGAGCAGAAGAAGCTTGTTTCTTCTGTTGATTGAGAGGCGCCACACCAGATACAGGCCGTAAATTTGGAGGCTGCAGCTTCTGTGTGCTGGCTTGATAAACATCTCGAGTTGGCTTCAGTGAATTATCTGGAGGTTGGCTTCGATTATTCGTGTTTTTTGCCCCAGGACGCCTTCTTGGATCTGTAGGAGGGCCAGCACCTGAGGGATTGCGCTCAGCAATATTGTTTAAAAATTGATTCTGGCTGTGAGAAGAAACAGAAGGCGAGGGAGGACGTTGGTGCACTGATAGTCGTGGTGACAATGAAGGGGCAAGCGTCTGCCGCTCCTGACTCATAGATGCTTTTGACAATGGCGCCTCGTTCATTGGGAACTTAAAGCTGGAGGATCCAATATGAGCTTGGCCAATTTGTGACTGAGAATGGGTCTTTCCCATTGTATTTTTGGAGCTCTTCAATCCAGTTGCATATCCCTCATCAGAGTAACCTGATAGGGTTTTACTAGTCCCTAAAAGCATACTCTCTGGTGGATGCAACTTCTGTGACCACGATGGCACTTGAGAACCAGAAGCTACTTGTCCCCGGTCGATGGAGATGGAATCAACTGAGACTTCATCATCATCTTTCAACCCAATATCACGTATATTTTGTTGCCCTGGGAGATGGCTCTCGTAATCCTGCACAAGGGGCAACAAAATTAATATCACTTACAGCTGATAAATATAGTCCTCTTAAATAACTGTCGAGGACATCTTTTTCTAAGAAACTTTGATCAAATTATAAGGGACCATATAAAACTGGTGGAAACCAACTTAAACTTAACTAGAAGAAAAGGAAACATGAAAAAATATCATAGTGGAAGGCAGTGGTTAAAAAGATTATAGAGCTGCAAAAGAGGTTCATGATGTCAAGTCCCATATTACATCACTACTTAGATACCTCCTAACTATAATGATTAAACAGCAGACTCTTTGAGGAAATCCATACATTCACATTATTTCTCTGTGTCAAAGAGGTAACGCTAAAATTAGGTATGCATAGTTGTGGATATCATAAAATTCAATCAGTAATTAAGAAGATAGTAAGCTATTCCACTCATTCGTCCATAACATATCAGGCCAAAGGTGCTGTGGCCTCAAGATAGTCAGGTAATTGAACACAGTATGTTGGGTGACCCAAAACAAGAGCCGATGCTTTTCATATATCCATCAAGCCTAATGATCAAGATATAAGTTTTTCTTTAAAATCAAGCAAAGATAGATGAATTTTGGTGCATCAGGGCATGTGCTTGAATGTGCTTGTGTTTCGTCAGCTACAATACATTGAGTCCTCTTAACACTTACCAATCTATCATAATTGCCAGGTGTAAAACGATTTTTAGCTGGAACATTGGCTATAGTGGGTCTAGAGCTCATCTCGCTCCACCTATATTCCTCCTCCTCAGAGTCCTTCCAGTTCTCTCTCATCCCATTTGAGTCCCTACTGGATTTATTGTGCTGTAGATCTGAGTCAAAATCAGCCGTATCATGAGCAGCATAGCTTTCTAATCCATGTTTCCGACCAAAACCATTCTTTTGCTGTGGCAACCCAATCATATCACTGCTAGATTCATCCCAAGGCCGGTCATAACCAGGCTCTTTAAGGTGTTCAGTAATCCTTCCACTTCCCAAGCCTGAACGTCCCAAGACACCAGAACCATAATCAGAATCTGCATATGCTACACCAGAACTTTTATCACGAACTGGCTTATTTACTTGATTAGGCTGGATAGACTGCAGATAAAAGCAGAAATCCATGTTAAACAAAGAAGATAGAACATTCACTACTAGTATGAACCATGGTTTGCAGATACACATGGCACACGCAGAAACATATATGAAAATAAACTTAAATTGTCAAATGCACTTTGTTCAGTTGTTAAATTACAGTAGTTCTTTTGAGGCTAGTAAAGTAGTAGAATATAGCTTACTCATGCAAGTATGGCAACTCAATAAAATATCACTTCAACAACAATGAGAGCAAAGGCATTGCCACCTTAAGTCCTTATTACCTTAGCATAAGGATCGGCCCACGATCTCCCAGAACTAATACTAGCAGTTCTCTCTGGTGCTTCAACATCCTCACTGGAGTGTACCATGACTCCACTCGTGTCACTATCACCACCGCTAGCCTTCACCAGATTCAGTTGAGAAAAATCCAAATTAAATTCAAATGATAAAATAGCAAAAACACCGCAATCATGTATATGACACAACCAAGATGGCAGCAAAGACGAGGGCCCTTACCCTGCTGGTTTGCAATCGCTGCCTTGCCTCCAAATACTTAGGGTTTACATGGATACTATGCGCAGGACGTTGGGCTTGAGATTCAGTCCTAGAGGGTGCTGAAACAGTAGCTGCAGTGGTGAAACCAAGCTCCCTCTCAATCAGCTGTAGCGACTGTGGAGGGAAGACTCCTTTCCAAGTGCCGAACAGGTGGCGCATACCTTGGTGTATTGAAGGTTCAACCTGTCGATATGCCTTACAGAAGACCTAAAAAAATTACCCAAAAAGGAACAACTATCAGGATATTGATGGACATGATACAAGGAGGAATTCAACAAGCACGGTATCCTTCTACCAACCACAGAAAAAGGGGAAGGAACCTGGAGAAGGGGTTGTCCACCCACATCTGTTTCCATTGATTCAAATCAAAACGAAATTCAAAAGCAATTTTTGACTGAAAAGGGGGGTAATGGCTACTTGATATCAACCATTCCAAGTTGTGAAAAGCAAGAGAAGATATTAAAAAAACTGACCTCAGGTAATCTAGAAGCAAAGTATTTTATGTAATCTCTCCCAATGTTTTTCACAATACTGTCTAATAGATATAGTGATGGCAGTTTTTGATCGCTAGGCACCTGCAAATAAGTTCCAGAAATCAGGAATATCTCAAGTAGAAGTAGAAGTAGAAGTAGAAGTAGAAGATAGAGCAATAACTGATACAATAAGCTGGCCCACAGCATGTGCAAATAAAGCGAAAAGGCGAGGTAACATGCAATAACAACCATATTAGGATTGCCGAAAGCTCTTGATAAGCCAAAAGGCAGAGAACAGACCATATTCTATTTCAGATTGGAACTGAAAAGATATTCGTAGAGTTTGCCATCTGATTTCAAATTCAAACTCATCTGGATGTCTCCAGTAATTATAAAGCTGGACAAATATTCAATAGATATTCCATAAAAATATAAAAGATACAAAGAAATTTTGGATTGGTTAGTTGGAAGGAGAACGAGTTGCACATACCACAATGACAGTATATTTACAACTAATACCCAAACCCAAAATATTGACAGTGAAGAGAAATGAGTCATCAGTAACAAATGAATACGGAGTATAAATGATCAAACACCACATATCACCAAATCTACTTTATTATAAAACGAATAAAGAACAAAAGTAAAGTTCCTTCAAGCATTCATCCCATTGTCATGTAATCTGAAAAGATTTGTACTTCGGGTCAATACCCGACAAATATTGGTAGAAGCAGAAGTGCAATCACATGGATGAAGCAAAACATTCTGTGAGAAATAGCTCATGCATCTCGCATGTACCAATACTTAACAAGTAAAAGTTAACCAATAAAGGCTCCAAACGAAAACAGAAGTATGAAAATTCTTATACAGATCAAACAGGACAATACTGATCATTATCCCATATAGTGCGGAGGAACTTTCAGCAAGATAATAAACAACGAGAGATCCAAGCAGTGTATATACCACGGCACAATGTCAAGATACAATAGTACAATAAGACTGAGGAAAAGCAAGAGATGTCCTTGCCAAATTACAGCTAAAGACAAACATTAGAAGTGTGCGGCACATTAAATTTTGGTTTGCTCACATCTTGTGTAGCAACCTTACAAGTTTAACATTATAGTAATCGGATCACATTTCAGTTGCAACCATATAATCACAATTGCAGTTGTGGAGTCAAGTATAAATATATCGACCAATCTGCATTCATCATCTCATGTCCAAAAATCATTTAGCTATGAAAGAACCCACATTCAAGACGTGATAAATGGATGAAAATACAAAACTTTCTGCAAATTAAAACCAGATATTTCAAGACACATCATGTCATTTTCCATTAACGGCAACTAAAGTACAATTACACCTATTTACAATTCGAGTAGCATCAGATATGACTAAATACAATCAGATAAGCTTAAAAGGCAGTCACCTCGAGAATATTGGTGCAGATAGTAGCTGCGATGGCCTTGGCCGCAGGCAAACTCTCGCCGGCAATAATCGTCAAGTTGGTTATTATCGGCTTCGAATTGAAAGTCAGCTCAGCCAACGCAGTCCTGTACTGAGTCACCAGCTCCTGATGCAGCTGCGTCCCTGCCTGGTTTTGAAAGGGCCCCCGCATAGAATCGCTGCTCTCCGAATCCCTATCCCGCTGGAGTCTCGGACCTCCGCCACCCGCGGCGTTTGAAACAGCTGGACGTTGGACAAACCCGGCACGGCCATTGGAGATTCGATCCGCCGCGGCAGGGTCTTCATTGAGCCTAGGTTTCTTCAGCCCCGGCTCTTTTGAAAGAGATCTATCGAAGGGTCTTCGCGTGCTCTCCATTTCCATAACAAGATTAAAAAAGCCCTAACTCTACATCACTCTTCACCATTTCCAACACTACAATTACAACTCAACAAAACAAACCTAATCTATTCAGAATCAGGAAACAAAATACAGCAAACTACCAAAGCTAATTTCAATCGAAAAAAGCATTACAAAGAACATCCACTGACAAAATTGAAATCTACAAACACGAACGACAAATCTCTAACAGTACAAGCGGGACTGCACGCGACGAGGGATCAAGGGCATGTCCTAGAGCTCAATCCGCGAATTCGATTCTTCGTCAGAGAAGAAAGAGTGAGAGGGGGCTAGAGAGAGAGAGGGATAGGGTTTTTTGGAGGTTGAATGGTGGATTGGGAATTGGGATTTAGAAAAACTGGACGAAGCGAAGCGCTCATCGTGAACCGAATTGATTTATGTTAAAGACGACGAAAAGGGCAAGGGCCCGTTCTGTATAAAACGCCATCGTTTCGGATGGGCTAGCTGGAATGAGAAAATGTACTGATTTGAAATGGGCTTGTGAAATTAGAGATCTTTTAGCCCATTCCCACTCTTGCTTTTAAATTGGTCCTAAATCTCAAAATGTGTCGGTGACGTATAACGAAAACGGATGATATCTTTTGTCCCAACTTAATATGTCAGTCGTGTGTTAAATAAAATTGCCATATCGGCAAGTAACACATCAATGATACTTGGGGTCGAAGCCGACTTGTTTTGAGCCTAATAATTATAATTTGCAGACAGTCGGCTTGTTCCGAGCCCGACATGCTTTTGGTTAATTGAGCATGAACTGTTTTTGGCAACTTTTCCAACGATTAGGTATAGAAATATTAAGGTTGCGTTTGGTAGGGGTGTTTAGCCCCGGATAGTGATTCATAACCGGGCTAAACACCCGTTTGGTAGGCGAGAAAACGAAACTTGGGGGCCCGTGATTTACTGTTGGGCCCGGGCTTCGGCACTGTTCCTCTTTAGTGATGTAAACCTCCCAATTTGGGCAGTTTCATAAGCAGCATTTGCACAGTAACCCTGATTTGGGTGGGAAAATACATAATTACCCTTCACATTTTTTAGGTTCTCACTTCATTCCTCTGACTGCTCTTCTCTCTTCTCTTCATCGGCGGCTTATCAAGACGGCGACCCGAAGCAAGTGCTTTCGTTCTTCAACTCTACGACGACGACGACGACGACATCGCCGGCTACGCCGCTGCCTGAAGCGCAGAGCATCGGCGGCGACTCGTGGCGGGGCAATCTTCGCGGCGGATCGCATGAGGCTGGGGTTGCTGCCGCCGCCATAACAGCTTGGGCCATTGAAAGAGAGAGAGTACCTCCGTTGAGCCAAATGACGAGGGGTTTGGAGGAGGGTTTGTCGGCGGCCTCGGTGAGCCAGTAGAAGAGGGCGCGGCCGGCGGCGGCGTCGACGGTGACGTAGCCGAAAAATTGGCTGAATCCGACCTTGGGTTGGCCGGGGAGGGAAGCAATTCTGTCAGCTTCTTCTTCTTCATTATATGTATGAGTTGCAAAAGCTGAGCTCAGAAGCAAGCTCAGCAGTGCAGCAATGGTGAGGAAGCACCACTTTCTCTCTCCTCTCGCCATCAAGAAAATGGCTACTACCCTTTCTTTATTTGGTAGAGAGAGAGGGGTATTTTTGACTTTTCCCATACTAATCCCATACATTACTATGGGTAACCAAACACCATTTCTTCTTAACTTTGTACATGAAACATCCTAACCAAACTACGTATTACTTACGAAACTAAGTGTCGAAACCTAAGTTTCAATCCCGGGCCGGCTATCCGACCCGAGCTACCAAACGAGCCCTAAATGAGTTAGATCTGCTCGGTCGTGCATAGATCAGGCTATTACGAGCTTACACACGCTCAACCCAATTACTCATATGGGTAGGGCTTTTAGTGGACTTTCTCACAAAATGTGCTCTATTTAGGCTTATTTTCATACCTTAATATATAACCCTGGCTAAAGTCCAAAAAATAGGGCTGACCCGATACAACAATGAGCCTAGTTCGACCTTAACCAAAAAACACAAATGGTTTAGGTTTATAAGATCTTTTGCACTATAGTAGTAATTGAATTGAATTAAATAATGGCTATTTCGTTCATTGCAGATGCCATCGAAATTGAGTCCCGGTTCATTTTACTATCATCCTCATTTCATTACTACATTCATTCTACTGAACATACCAAAATATTTTTGAGCTAGTGAGCTACTATACGTTTGTGTATATACGTTTATCTTAATTTTTCCCTTTTCAAAAGGAAAATAGGTCATCCACTACTCTTAAATATTTTAAAATAAAAATGAACGAGTAATTAACAATTAGGAATTTAATAAAGTTAAACTCAATCTTGGATTGCTTGTGCAATAATAATAATTAACTCGATTCTCAATTTAATGTATCTTTCGTTTCGACTCATATAAAAATCGAATTTGTAAAGATGAGTGATATCAGAGCGTTACAATTTGCAACTCTCTCTCAAAAAACAATAAACCACTAGACTATTTGTCTTTATTAAGATTTCATCAAAAAAAAAAATTTTTAAAAAAAAATCATACTTTCGAAGCCAATTTTATCAGATTAAAAACCGAATGCTTCACTACCATTTAATTCAACCAAAAAGAAGTAGTACGAGACATTTCGCACGTGCGGGTTGTTGGACCAATGAAAATTCACGAGGACAGCACAGTAATTTACTTAATTAGGAAGTTACAGATTTTTCCCCAATTCAATTTTGACCTAATTTTGATTGGCCGATGTGAGAGAAAATCCTCGCACCCCAGCCTCAGGTGTCGCCGCCATTGAAATTCAAACCTCCAACAGTTCTAGAGTGGAGAAACCCAACCCAAATTCCCAGAAAATATCTCGTCTTCCTCGACCCCACCTGCCCTCTCTCATTAATGCACACAACACTCTCCACTTTTTAATTTTTTTTTTTAATTTCAAGAAATCTAATTTCTCGCGATGTGCAGAGCTAACTGGAAAATGGGTCGAAACCGCGTTTCTCCACCGCCTTATGCATGTTTGTTGGGATGTGGGGTTTGTCTCTGCAATACGTATATATACCTCAGCCCCACTCCATGTTTTCTTCGCCGACCATTTTTTCCGAGCTCCCCAGATTTTTTCCCTTCACATTTCCTCCAATTCTGCTTCAAGTTTCGCCATTTAACTAGTATAATTGCAATGGACGGAGATGACAGCCGGAATCCTCCATTTCCGGTGCATTCTCTTACTTCCGGTGAGCCGGCGGTTCTTGTGCCGCCGCCCATCACGGCGGTGTTCCCAACTCCGCCGTCCTATCCTTTGCCGACGGCGTATCCGTTTCCAGACCCGCCGCCACCCTTTACTCCATTCTCGAACTTCGAGCCGTTCGATGCCCAGTTTGAGTCGAAACCGGTGATCGGAAATGAGGCCGGCGGCGGAGAGAGCCACGCGAGTGCTCCTCAGCCGCTGGAGGCATTGTACGAAACTCCAGTTCCGCCGTTCTTGAGCAAGACATATGATTTGGTGGATGATCCTTCGTTGGATGCGATTATCGGTTGGGGTGTGAGGGGCGATAGCTTCGTGGTGTGGGATCCTATAGAATTTGCGAGGGTGATTTTACCCAGAAATTTCAAGCACAATAACTTCTCGAGCTTTGTTCGTCAGCTCAATACATATGTGGGTATCGATTTTTCGCTTTTCTAACTGGGATGCTGTTCATCTCTATATCTCACATTTGTTTTGATTCTTTGCTGATTTTGTTTGTTTATTCAATTCTTTCTTGTACATTTTTTGTTTCTTTGCTGAGTATGGCTTTTTCTTCTTTGTATACTTTTTTTTTTTGTTGTTTGGATATTTTCTGCAGAATTGTATATAGGTACATTCTTCAAGAACTTGAGATGTAATTGTACTTGGATATTGTAAAATCTTGATGCATTTTTGTAACTGAATACATATTCATAATTTCTCATGTTGAATCAAAGAATCTTGATTCGGATGATATATGGTTCTCTCTCGAGATGCAGTAATTGCTGTTTTTTCTTTGTAGCTTGGCCATGCGTTGGAATGATGATTTAGTGATGTTTATGGTGTATCGAACTTATTACTGTATCAGGGATATAGATATTGCAGATCTCTACATTTGTATTGTTTGTGCTGTTGTATTTTGCTAGACTCGAGAAGAATTTTTTCTTTTTTGATGTAATTTCTATTGAACTTATAGCAGCCTTTCCATGTTCTTGTTCACGTTTTGGACTTGTGTAATATTACTTTGATCGATATTCTATATTGGAACTGTCGCGGCTGCTGTATATGATTGAACCTTGATGCTGTGGACTTCTATTAGTAGTGGAACTGGATTGCCCGTACCATCACAGGTAGAAGATAAAAATTTTGTGCAGCATTTACTAAGAATGTGGATGTGGCTGATTTCTTGCATGAACTATGTTTCGATGTAAATTGATAGTACTAATTACTACTCGTAGTTTGATGCAGAATTGCAGATGGTATATGGACGCTGAGCATCTTCGTATGTTTTTGTGTAGTGACTAATCGAGAAAGTGAAATTCTTGTGGCGGTTGTTGGGAATGCTTTTGGGTGTATAATACTTTGTTTACATGTGCAGGGATTTCGCAAAATTGATACAGACAAGTGGGAGTTTGCAAATGAAGGATTCGTACGAGGGCAGAGGCATCTGTTGAAAAATATCCAGAGGCGCAAATCACCTCATCCTCAGCATGTTGGAACTTCGTCTGAAGAGGCAGCAGGCAGAGGTGAATTGGGAGGTGAAGTGGAACGTTTGAGGAAAGAGAGGAATTCGATGATGCAGGAGGTGATCGAATTGCAGAATCAGCAGCGCGGAACAGTTAAGCATATGGAAATGGTGAATGAGAAGCTCCAGACAGCAGAGAAAAGGCAGAAGCAGATGGTCTCATTCTTAGGTAAAATCTTTCAGACCCCGACTTTTCTTACTCGTTTTCAGCAATCGAGGCAACCACATAGCATCACCTCCCCAAGAACAATGAGGAAGTTTGTGAAACATCAAGCCGACGAATCTGGTACATCCGGTTCATCTCCTAAAGGGCAGATTTATCCATTCAAGCCCCAAGAACTTTCCTATCCTCCCATGCAAGATACGAGAAACTCGCCTTTTGAGGTTCAGGATGTTTCACTAAATGAATATGCAGTGATGGATGAATTCCTCGGTGGTTCCGAGCATGGTGATCCAGTTGTTAAAGGGAAGGAAGTAGCAGGTCCTGAGGACTTAATCCCGTTTCCTGATACGAACATTCCAGAACTCTCGATGTCAGGTATGGCTATAGAGGACGAATTGTGGGGTAACGTTGATGTGCCAGAATTAGAATTTGGTGGTTTATCAGATGACTGGAACGTAGGAGGAAGTTCAGGGATCGACACGTGGTTGAACGAAGACTCCCCTTTCAGTGAGTTAGATAAACGACCTAGAGACGATTCTTCGCCTCACTAGTTGGATCCATAAGACTTCCTTTGGATCCTTTCTTCTTACTAGGATGGTTGGATTCATTGCATAGACCATGATAATATTGATTGTTACATACTATTTCTATCATTTGATCCCTGGCTTCAATCACTTTACATTTCGATTCTTGCTTCAGTTTTCTTGCTTCTCACGTAGGTCTCTATGCAGAATGCTACTAACGCGCCTCGTTTTTTAGCTGTAGAAGGGCAGGTTCTTACATATCTGCGAGAGGCCATGAAGGTGCTGCTAGCCCGCAACGCACTTGCCACAGGTGAGCAAATTTCGAAGAATTTTTCGTTTCTTTTCCATCATTGCTGGGGTGCATTGTTGCCCTAGATCACTCCATCATGTTCGTATTGTTCCTCCAAGGTAGGTCGAATAAACAGCGCGCATCGATAAACTGTGAATCTGCAACGAATTTCTGGAAAATGTAAAATTGATACTGTTGGTTCGAGGTTTCGTTGACACTTCTTGAATGTGTATATAAGATTAGATTGAGGATGGTGAAATCCTTAGTTAGTTAGTTCGTTCTTTCTTTCTTTCATTTTTTTTGAGATTTCTTTGTGCATGGTTAATGGTTTAATTCGGGCAAATGTTAACATTTCTATAAGTGTTTTAAAAACCGGACCGAACTATCAGTTAAATCGGTTGAACCATAAACCGTTTATGATTTCGGTTGGCGGTTTTTTCCAATTTTTCTGGTTATGGCCGGTTGAACCACTCACTGGTTGACCTCCAGTTCGACCTCCGATTCAGTTTTTAATGCATTGGTTTCTATGGTGATTAATAGTATAATGAACAATAATGGTTGCAGTTGTTATTTTCTCTCTTTTCTTTTGCCTTTGCTTTTGTTCTTGTTTTGATTTGTTTATCTTCGTAATGTGATAGACTTGCACTACATATTGAAAAGAAGTTAATTAATCAAAATTAATACAATTGATGAACAAATTTATGCATAATTAATTTTCCACCCCGTTCCAATAAGTTTGAGAAATTTATTATAAATGTTTAAGAAGGTGTTTGTCTAAGCCTATTTTGATGAGCTTATAAGATTCTAAATTTAAAAACTTATAAGTTGTCAAAGTGTTCAGATAAAAGATCTTATAAATTCGAAATAGATTATATTATAAAAATTAAAAAAAAATTAAACTTTTTTTTTTTTTGAAATACTGAAGAATATATGGTTACAACTTACAATTAACTATATTTCCTTAAAATTAATTACAACCCATATCTCCTTCTTCCTTAATAAATGGGATGGAGGTAGTATATAATTTTATACAACCATATAGAAGTGTATATAATAGAAATATAAAAATAATATAAAGTTATATAATTAAAAGTTCAATTTTGAAAAATAAGTTAAAATGAAGGACCCTAATTATTGGAGTATTTTGAAACTTGCTTTTGGAGCTTATAATAAGCTACTTAAACAACTTATTTTACCCAAACACTTTTATAATGCTTATAAACAAGGAAACAACTTAAACTGTTTTGAGCAACTTAAATACTTTAATAAAGACCCTCTAACTAGCCTTTTATAATCATTTCATCTTATAATTTGAATCATAGCAATTAATACATTACTTAAAATATTTTTTTAATTTAATCATTTGAATAGACACGTACTGCATTCACGTTTTCATTAATCATTCGGTAATCAAAATAAGAATTGAATAAATGCAAATTAAATAGATAGTTGCATACTTGCATTCCTTTTCCTTTCTTTTTTTATATCATGGGAATCCACAGTTGCTACTTTCGGTGTGCATTGGATGAACCCCCATTCATATAACTACAAACTAGTACTCCCTCCGTCCTCCATATATTGACATAGTTTTATGGGTACAAGTTTTTTTTGCATTTTGATGGTATAATAATAAACTAATGTGTTAAAGTGGAATAATTGTGGGTCCATTTGAATTTTTTAATAGTATTAAAATGTTAAAATAATAAAAAGTAGATGTATAAAGTGTTAAAGTGTTAAAATGATTGTGGGGTCTACGTCCTAAAACAGAATATGTCAGTAAATGGAGGACGTCCCAATATAGTAATTATGTCAGTAAATGGAGGACGGAGGGAGTACTATAAAGACGAGTTATATCACATTTGAGAAGCCGTGTGTGGTATACTCATACCCATTTTGCAGCTTGAACCCATATAATTGATCCAATGAAGTATTAACTCCACACAGTGAGATAACAAACAGCAAACACCTCATGGCGCAAGCTACTAGTACACACCATAATGTGATAGTACTCCCTCCGTCCCGCGGCATTAGTCCCATTTGAATATGGCACAGTAACCAAGATATGCAGAGATAAAGGGGTTTGAAAAGGTGTTTTTGTGTGTTAAATTATTTCCTTTTAATGAAATGGGATTAATAAATGGGACAGACAAAAAAGGAAATTGGGACTAATGCCACGGGACAGAGGGAGTAATAGTTTAATGCAAGGTTCATGAATTGGAGAGTAGATGAATAATAGTATGGGGTTGGACCAATCTTTATTTGACTTTTACATCCAATTATAACAGGTAGATAAAGTGGAAATTTACCCCCCTCCAGTCTTGACTTCACCAACAGATTCAATGACTTTCGAGATTAAATATGGAATGTAATCAAATTAAAGCAATCTCATTTGTCTAAACAAAATTCGTACCTCATGATTAATTTCAAACCCATCACTAAAGTGCCGGCCTAACCCTACTCTTTGATAACTCTCATTTGTTTTTCAATAATAATAGCATGTTTACACGACTCATACATTCAGTAAACGAGCTTAATAAGATGAGACGAAAGGAGTAATAAATATTGAGAATGTTCTTATCGTTCATTGTTCCAAAATCATAACTCTAACATAAATTTCGCGAGGTAGTGTATTACGAAGTCTGATGGAGAATAACTATAGTATTTTATTGAAATTTAGGGATAGATTTCCATTTTTGTGTTCTTACGGAATTTCACCTTATATGCATGCTTTTCCGATATTGTGTGAATCACAATCAACGGATTAAGACGCTTCCCATGCATCAAAGTCCCATTTTTATTTTAACATTGGTCTAATCTCAACCAACTATTTAAGGAACGGAAATTTTAAGAGATTGAAATGCATCCAAACAAATTCGAGCATGGTATAATATATAAAAATGAATAATGATATGAAGAATCCTTCCTTTATGGCTTCAATTGATTTACATAAACCTAAACAATTTTCTTTTTTTTAAGTGCCCTGTTAAAAGGAATTGCAAATTCTCACAGTACCTTAAGAATTGATAAACACCTTCTTGAACTTCTCAAAAATGTCAGATCCTCGATAATTTCTACTAACTTTTATGTACACAAGAACACCTGAGAGAAGATAAGCAGACTCGACGTTAGATCGGAGTGTTTTTCCGAAGTAATCAAGCGATGAAGAGCTTTCAACTATAGCTTCAAGAGTTTCACCTTGGAATCCAAGCAGCCTTCTTGCTAGATGTTTGGTCAGAAGAAGTCATGGAGAAAATTAGATGAGCTTCTACCGATGTCCAAAAATCATCAACCGAGCTGTATTTCAGCTCGACCCGGTTTGGTTCTTGAGGGAGATTTAATTAGTGGTGCCAAGGACTCCATTATACTGGAAAAGGAGGGCCGCTTCCAGGGCTCGCTGCAATTTTATCGATAACGTCAATACGAGTAGTGTATGTGTTAAACTAGAGATGATGAATATACTCTGAGCAGCTACTCTGCAATTGCAATTACGAAACTAAAAAATTTACACAAAAAAAGTTCCTATTTTCATGTTGTGCCTAAGGTAGATAACTACTGAGAGCATGTGCGACAGTGCGTGTTGTCCAGACAGGAGAGGGTGAGGCAAGAACTATAAGATGCATGCTAAAAACAGTAAAGTGTAGCATCCAGATTCAATATGGTCTCAGGCAAGTTACGGAAATTAGGTTTGAATCCGATCATGAACTTCTAAATAGAACTCCTATAGCTTATCCACTAAATTAAAGTTGTACATTCGAAATATCACATTGAACAATATAGTATACTCACTTGGCCCAGCAGGATACAATTATGGCTGCAACTTGAGGATTCATATCTGGGGGGATTTCAAGCCTCTTTCCTTTGAAACCTACTGCTGCTACAACCTTGATGACGAGAAATTTAAGTTAAATTTCACATTTTACACGGGCTCACAATACATTAAAGGAAAGCCCCTCCAGGAACAATTTGAATTAGGGTGGTGCATTATATGGATTTTCCTCGTAGAACATGAGAGCATGCAATCAACTTGCGATCTCCACGTTAACCAACTTCTAATGACATCTCTCAACTGTAACTAAAAAAGAACACCAATCCCACTATTGTATTACAACTGGACTGACATAACAGCACCTACCACCTTTGTATGAATAGACAAACCACGAGTCACTAAAACTACGTCATAAACATTTTTGACTTCCAACAGCTGGAAGATGTAATTGACCCAGAGTTACCTACGAATGTACTGTGAGTTCACTAACCTGTGCAGGATTCAAGTTACCCCATGGTTGCTGCAAGGTTGCCAGCTCCCACAGTATTACACCAAAACTGTATACATCTGATTTTTCATTTGATGGTTCATCGCGGAGGACTTCAGGTGCCATCCACTCAGGCTATCAGAAAAGAAAACACTTCATTGTTAACTGATGCACAAAACAAGGAAAAGCTCTAGGCGTCAAACCATTGTAAAAAAAGACCATCCTACTTACAGTTCCAGCAGCAGACTTGGAAGAAAGAAATGTGTTTGCTTTGAAACGGGAAAGACCAAAATCACACACCTGATGCAGGCATGTTATAGGTGAGGTTCGATGCAAAAGAAGGAAAATACTGAAATGATCATGTGGGTTAAGTCAACATAGGACCTCCTTATATCTTACCTTAACAGTATACTTTATATCGACTAATAGATTAGGAGATTTCAAGTCTCTATGGACAATTGGAGGGTTGTGTTTGTGAAGATAATTCATCCCCTTTGCCTGTAGGAGAAGGATATCACTTGGTCAAATTTTCCAAGAAGTATTAAACCGATAAAGAGGAAGGAAAGGCTGAAATGGGGATAGATATTGACCAAGGAGCAGCTAGAAAGCAAACAATACTAATTGAACACATACCACATCATAAGCCATGCTCAGTCGACGTCTCTCATCCAACACCTCTCTTGCACCATGCTTATGCAAAAGTCTGTACAGGCTACCTCTGGAGAGAAAGATAATGAATAAACAATTAACACACTGCAAGATGAGCTATGATAGCTTGAGGTAATTAATATCTGAAACATATACCTCGATAAATATTCTGTTACTATTGACAAGTTAGGTGGCTCGGTCACAGCCCCCATAAGAAGCACTATATTTGGATGACGCAATCTTTTCATGATGGCCACCTGCCGCCATAAAAAGAGTCAAGATAAAATACATAAAGGCAGGTCAATAACATAGAGTAGCAAGAATTGGCATATACCTCTCGCAAAAATTCTTTAAACCTTTCTGCATGGAAATCTTGTTCCATTAAAATTTTAACAGCGACATCCTGGAAGATGAGATATCTAGTAAGATTAAATTTCTTTAAACACCAAATATTGTACAGGGAAAATTAGACATTCAGTTCACAGAAACTACATATTACAAAAACACTGTAACGAAAACTGATCTTCCAATTAACAATAGAATGTGTCATCAGCTCATATTAACATGACCAGCCTCTTTAAAGATCAGAAGGATGGATATCATACCGAATCATTCCATTCAGCACGATGGACTGTACCAAAAGAACCTGCAAATAAAAACAATCCAATTAATCAGAGCACATAATAAAGAAGAATCACAGTGCTATTTTCCCCAATTCCCCAGAACATGACAAATGATAGCATAGGATATTCTAATCAATTTTTTGCAACCACCGGATAAAATTACCTGCCCCAATCCTCTCCTTCAGAACTAGGTCATCCCAGTGAATCTTCAGCTCTTCAATATCGAAGGCTAGTTCAGCACTTGATTTAGTTTGAAATAACGAACCTCCTCCGATAGATATCACATCTTTATTTCCATTTCCTCTGGGAACTGGCACAACTTTATGCCGGACCACAGGAGGAGGCTTTAAAGGCATTGAACCTTTTATTTTACCTGTAAAGTGAACAGCACGCTCAGCATTAGACGGTTCAGAATGCAATAGTCTTAATTGGTGAACAGGCGTCCAAGAGGTTGTGGGTCAAAGGGATTTACAACCTTCATCCTCCTTACTGATGCTTGGAGGAGTGCCAGTCCTCTCATCATTAATCCTCTCAGTTTGTCTAGGGTATATGGGATCACCAGTACCTGCATAAGTAACAGTGCCAGCTATCACCACCCACCAAATAAAAGGGAAAGGGGGGAACGGATTTAAAAAAGGGAAACTAAAGAGCACAAGACACAAAACCGGTAAGATCAAATTGATCATCAAAATCGTGAGTGTATTAAGCACAACAAGTAACACGTCTAGTAGGAGTATCAGCACAAAACAGATAAAAGAATAAACGAAATAATAAAATTCAGCAATATTTACCACCCAACATAGTTTCAAAAGTTACTCCTTGATAAACTCAGGTGATAGTTCTCCAATACTTAAGAGCAAATTATCTTGTTGGCGAGATTCTGTCTGTTGTACTAATAATATCATTGCTGTTGAGATTATTATATCAAACTCAAGAGCTAAGAGCAGGTTATAAAGAAAGCAGAATGACATGTGATGCTCAACCAATACTAGAAAATTGAAAAAGGTAATGAAAAATGATAGCCAAACGAAGGCCAATGCTTGCCAAAAATAAAGCAAATGCACACGAAAAACTCAATTTTATAAAGTTCACCTGCTAATGACTCGTCAAATATGTGGTTAAGCGATTGAAAATCCAAGAAGTATTGTTTTGCCAGCAACCTGAAGTCAATCTTAGGCTCCAATTGCTTGGATCTAGGAAACCTCAGCGGAGAAGAAATTGAAATGGTAGAAGGACCGTTTGACATAGAATCAGGATCACTTAAGCATCCTGGTTTCCCGATCAGGTCGATAAGATACTCCCTGATTTGAAACATGATTAATAAAGTTCAGCAACCATAGACCTCCAATGAAGTTATCAATAGCACAGCTACGAGTTACAACACACTGGGGATTTACTTTTATCTATTAAGATGTTCAGACTGCGACTCCATTAGTCAAATTTCACATGAACTGAAAGAATGGAACAAAATCAACAAACTAAATAGAATACTAAGAAGTGACAATGTGACATCACTATCTACAAATTACCATTAAATACTAAACAGAGAAGCTGTAACACCAAGAAAGTATCTCTAAACTTCCCCTTGTATGCAACAATACAGTGCTTACCCCACAGATCTTAGTAATAGGTATGTGAATTTCCTGATTTCGGACATAAACTATTGAACATTGGAACTAGCAGCTTAACTAAATGGCTGCTATGCATTTAGGAAGAGGAAATACCTATCTAGCTCGAAACGAACCAAACACGAGGTGGCATCCTCCCGATTGCAATACTTACATCCTTTCGCAATCCGACATGGTAATCCGATAATGTCAGCTAAAACCTGTAAGTAATAAAAACAGATGAGGTGCCATAGAAAACTATCTATGAAAGACATCTTCATGGTCATCTTTCATTTTCTCTGGATTCTCTTAAATAATGGTTTTGAAAATCCAGGATCAGTGCCTGTACTCTTTGGACATATCTAAGATTTAATGGTAAAGATGGTGTCTAAACAAACTACAGGTTTTGGCAGAACTGTAAAAACATAGTTCGAAAGGAAATAAGACAAATAAATGCAAAGAGTCAAGTGCATACTTTGAATAGCAAGGATCTGTGCTTGCATAGGCCGACAGACATGCTGCCAATAGGTAGAACAATTGAGCCCAAGCAATCTTTTAAATTATCACTATGCTGCTTCCATATCTTAATTAACTCGTCTTCCCCATTAGAAGCCGCATGCCTTAGAAAAAAAAAGGAAAAAAATAAAATCACAACAAAGAACGAATTTTCTGGAAGGCTTCAATAGGAACTTCAAGTGCTCACCCCATTCGATTGCAAACTATCTTTGCAAGCTGGTCAACAACTTCCTTGGTCGTAATGCTACTAGATGAAACGGTGTGAATCTGATTTTGCAACTCTCTTAAGCTAGGATCAACATGTCTATCAACTACAATCACTTCAACAGAAGACATGGTTGCAGGATCAACAGCCTTCATTGATTCAAGAGAAGGCATTCTACCACTTTCCTGAAGGTCAGAGCACACAGCCCAGACATATGGATCCATCCCATTAATGGAATAAAACCCATCAGGTATTTTGTCAGAGTATGATAAACAGCCATTTACCTGGAAAAACAAATAAATGAATCTGGACATTAGTAATGAAGTAGAAAAAAGACATAGCAAAATTAACGTGTTGTAGGTGCATTCATCACATAATACATTCTACAACAATGTGCGATACGTGATTATTGTTAACATCAATGGCCAATGGGGATCTCTATTTCTCTGAGCAGTCATACCCTAAATCGCCATTCCACGTATGTCTAGTAACTTTTCACATAAATTATTAAGTAACCTGACAATCCACTCTAAAGACGTCTAAAAATAGTTTGCATGATTTCTGATAAAGAAAGACCATGTGACACTTACTTTTTGGTATTTACTAAAGATCAAATAACTACAATCCAATTCCACCTAACACTGGAATAAGTTCTTTCACGGCATGTATCAATGGACGATATCATCATTGCAAGAACTTATTCAATAGAGTCAATTGACATCACATTCAGATAACCTATGCTTCATCAATATTAATACTGGTAATTTGGTTAGACACTTAGGCATGCCAGGCAGGTTATCAGACAGTTATTCTGTGTGTTCAAAAATACTGACTGGTCAGAAAAGAATAGAAAAGACAGTAAAAGATTCACAATCAAATACACTAGGGGATAGTTTGTGGTAGAGCTTCATAAACTATGCGATAATAAAAGACAAAAATTATAAATTTAAAATCTGACATGAACTTAATATTTACGTACGATTACACCAACTCTCCACTGGTATCCATTTTCACCAATGACTTGTTTCTTATATTGGTTCCTTAGAAAGATATATCCAAGAAGAACGTCACTATTGGTGAGAGTGAACAGACGAGAAAATGTTCAAAAATACAATAATTTCTTAGCCATACCAATCAATAGAAACGAAGAATCAGTATGATTCCTAGAAGATTCTCAAAGTCAGGTATAAAGGATTCATTTTGTCTCAAAGGCTAACAACAGTCACTCAAGCCTGCTATATGTCATTGTCATAAGTTTAATTTTATAAAATCCCATAATATTTTGACATTCAGATGAAAGGCATTTCATGTATAAACAATAATAATGATGCTCGAAGCGATAGAATTTGGAGATCTTGCGGACACTCTTGTTCTGCGCATGAAATTCATGAACTTTTCTTGCAAATAAACACATCAAGGTTCAGAATCTATAAGATCACTAAAAGTTTATCAAACTAGAACTTTCAAGAAGAACAATCCCAACCTCCAAGCCACCGCTTGCCTCGTTACTCATATCCCTAATGACAAGGTGTAATCACTTACTCTTAATCGGTTATCGAATCCAACAACTGTTAAAACAACACTTTCCAGCTTATCTTTCACTGTCTAAAAGAGCATGGTAGCAAAGAAACACTACTTTAATTTGTTTGTTATCATACAATCAGTGCAGTAGGCATAGAAAACAGAGCAACATTTATGCATAGATAGCACATTTATCTTCATCAAACAGAAATTCACTCAAACCACATGATAAGCTCGATCTTTAGATTTTAGGGGCTATGAGTGAGGTTCACATTACCCAGAATCGATGAGAAATGGCCTCCGCCGACCCAGCCAAAGAAGACGCACCGGAGATAGATTCATCCGGCGCCGGATCCAACAAATTAGGGTCATCGGCACAGGTAGCTTCAGAGGAGAGACGAAGAGCCAACGCCAGCTGCAATTGGTAGCTCTCCTCCGTCTGCTGCGCCCAGCTCTTATACGACGAGGAGCTCCCAACCGCCCTACCGGAGGCCTCCGTCGCCTTCACCCTCAAGTCGCTGCCGCCGTCGCTGAAATGACTAAAAACCCCCTCCGGATTGGACAGCGACGGCGGGTAATAATCCCCCGACACCGAGCTCTCCCCGAAGCTGCTCCCACTCGACTGCCTCTGCAACCCGAACGAGCCAGCAAACGACGTCGTCCCGATCCGGCTCTGCTGCGAAACCATCCGCTGATCGATCGCGTCCCAGTCGAAAGCCGCCGCCGGTCTGTCCGGCTTGAGCTTGTTCTTCTCCCCGGAGTTCGATTCGTAGTAGTAGGGCTGCTGAGGCGGCGTGGAGGTGCCGCCGGCGGCGGAGTAGTTGGGCGGGTCGTCGGGAACTTGACTCAGCAAAGTGTAATTGGATCGCCGGCCGGGCATTTCCATTGAAATTGATTCAATAAATGCATGAGATCGCAATTCATTGAATATGAAGCACCGCCATCATCTTCTTCTTCTTCTTCTTTTTTGGTGAAGATTTCGTCTATGCCGAAGAAGGTGTGTCCAGTTTCTCTCTCTTACTTTCCGCCCTCGCGATTGTCGGAAAGTGGGATGTTATAGTTAAATGGCGTTATCGTAAATATTCTTCTCGCTCTTTTCGGTTTTAATTGCGGAAAATATTTTCACGCGTATTTTGCTTTTCCAATTCTTCCGTTTCGGAAAATAGCAAAAATGACATCATTATTCATTAACCTTTTTTTAATTTTTTTCTTCGATATTATAATTTCGTTGAATTCGTTGGGGCAGTTTTGCAATGCATTTAACTAGTTGCATGGGAAAAATCGAAAATCAAAGGTTATATCGATCTAATATTCGATTCAGTTTTAAAATTAGTGGACCTTGGTTATTAGTACGTTTTTTTTTTCCTTTCATATATTGTAAGTAATGTATTAAAAGACGCTAGACCCTATTAGTGCGGTGGACTGAGATTAGCAGGCAGACAGTTTCTAGGCATATATGAGCCATTTTATAGAGTTTATTATTATTTTTACAAACTGTCTTATAATATAAAAAATGTATATCATACATTAATCATAGGGCCAACTTTAAAAATACCCACTTTTATAAAAACTATAACTTCTATACCCATCATATAAGAAGTATAACTTCTATACCCATTTTGTAATGAAATGTCACAAATACCCTTACTAAATGGGCCCACTTATCAAATAAAACAAGAAATGAATTAATAAGTTAAAGTGAATTGTGGGGCCTACACGAAAAAACAATTCTCATGAGCCAATTTACACGATCTCTCTCTCTCTCTCCCTCAATTCACGATCAATTCACGGTTGATTCAATTAATGTGGAATTAAAAAAAAAAAAAATGAATGTCACGAGCAGAACTTCTACACGAGCACAAACAATTAATTGAACTTGTCGTGTAATTTTGTTCAAAAATCAGAAATTTGCATTTATTTACTCTCAACCACCAAATCTGTCAAATTGAGTAAAAAAAGAGGTTGGCATTAATTGAAAAATCAGAAAAAGTGAGAAAACAATAGCAATAGCATAGACAAATTCATTTCATCACAACACTAAATTTGAAAAAATTGTTGAGAGAGAATATTTGTAGGCATTCTCTAATTTCTGGAAATTTTGGAATCGTTTGAAGACATTTTTTCGAGACAAATACCAAGGTAATATTCGATTTTCTGTATTTATTATTTATAATATGCGAAAAAAAAAAAGAAAATTTTTTTGTTCTAAAGTACACGGTTGAATGGTTAATTCAACCGTGTATACACTGTAGAATAACACAATTAGTCGTGTAAAGGCAACAAAGTCAACTATTGAAAGTCAAAATTGTTGACTTTACACGACAAATTGTGTAATTTTACCGTGTATACACGGTTGAATTAACGTTTCAACCGTGTACTTAAGAACAAAATTTTTCAGATTATTAATTTTTTTTTTTTTTTTTTGGTACAGATGGAGATGGGTGATCAGAGAATTCTTATCCGTCATAGCGGTCATTGGGAGGGAATATCGTATTTAAATGGAGACTCTTTTCTCGTCACTTATCCCATATCGAGTTTGAGCTATGAAAACGTATTGCGAGACGTTCAACTTTACTTGGGTGATGAATCGGAGCACTTGCTATTCCACTTGACGAACCTCAACGAGCGGGAGACGGTGAAGGCCGTTTTAAAGAGCACCGGGGATTTGCTTAGAATGTGCATTGCGAGAAGGGAGATGTCGACGATCTACGTCATTAGTAGATCAAATCGGGCAGCCCATACTACCCAACGATCGACGATTTTTCAGAACTATAGCGTCGAAGAGGAGCCGTTGCCGAGTTCTAATGCATTTGAAGCCGAAGTACGTGACGAAGAAGAGCAGGAGTCGGAAGAAGAGTCTCTCGAGTGCGAGGGCGAGGAAGCAAGGAATGTGGAGGAACGATCCCAATTACTTGAGAGCCAAACGGCTGAA
Source organism: Thymus mandschuricus (assembly GCA_029379335.1). Lineage (NCBI taxonomy): Eukaryota > Viridiplantae > Streptophyta > Magnoliopsida > Lamiales > Lamiaceae > Thymus > Thymus mandschuricus. Next base: position 2,560,245 of record CM057078.1, read on the forward strand.
TTCGGAGCATGGATCCGCGAGCCCGGCCATATTGATAGGGTTATCGGGCTTCGTAGCATGCACTCACAAAACCAAGAGCCCCGCGACGACGAAGCTCGTGCTCGCGCTAACGAGGAGGCGGTTCGCCATTGGTTGATACCGCACGTCGATCTAGACACCGCGCTCCCTTTAGGATGGATCGATCCAGACTTGGCACCGGCCTTGGGTCAGTTGCGAAAGGACGGATACTTCAAGAAGAAGGATGACTTGCATATAGCCGTCGGATTGCTTCACATGGATCTCCGGAAGGAGTATTGTATCCCTCGTTCCGACAAAGGCCGTGTGGGTTTTAGGTGCACTTCGGGGAAGGATTGCGAGTTCAAGTTGAATGCAACGCAGAAAAGCGGGATTTGGAAGATCAACAAGTACGAGGCCGATCACACGTGTCTAGTTGATTTAAATTCGAACAACAAACGACAGGTGCCGGCCATGGTATTAGGAGCATTCTACGCTCGTCGATTGATCACCGAGGGCGCAGTGTTGAAGCCAAAGGAGATGGTGGACGAGCTACGGAGTGAGTACGGTATTCAGATTGACTACCCGTTCGCTCTTCGTGCGAGGAACGTCGCTATAGAGATGACGTACGGTGCCTTCGACGAGTCTTATCAGAGGCTCCCTTCTTACCTCTACCTTTTGAAGGAGATGAATCCGGGCACCGAGTACGACATCCACACCTCCCACGTCACCGACCGTCTGACCTACTTCTACCTCGCCTTTGGTCCGTCCATCGAGGCGTGGAGAAATGGTTTGCTACGCCCCGTGATCGTAGTAGACGGGGCGCACTTGAAGGGGAGAACAAGGGGACGCTCTTTGTGGCGGTGACGAAAGACGGGAACGAGCAAGTGTTCCCCCTTGCCATTGGATTCGGTCCTATAGAGAACGATGAATCTTGGACGTGGTTCTTGGCCAAAGTCCGAGAGAGTTTCGGGGCGCCCTCGGACTTGTTGATCGTATCCGATCAGCACGTGAGCATCGCAAATGCGATCGACTCCATCTTTCTGCATGCTGCTCACGGCCTCTGCTTCGTTCACCTCCAGAGAAATTTCGTTAGGTACGGGAGGCATGCGGGGGCTATATTCGAGTCTGCAGCCTATGCCTATCGAGATTCCCAATTCGATGAATATTGGGGGAATCTGAGGGACCTAAGCAGGGAGGGAGGCGGGATCTACAGGAGGTTGAGCGACATTGGCCTGCCGAGGTGGGCGAGGTGCAAGTGTCCCGTCCGACGTACGAGCTTCATGACTTCGAATCCCGCCGAGACCATGAATGCTCGGTTGTTGTGGGCTCGGAGACTCCCGATTTGTGCCATGATCGAGGTGTATCGGATAGTCGTCGAGAAGTGGTTCGACGAACATCGGACTAGTGCCCTAGCTCGCCAACATGAACTCACCGAGAAGGCCTATACGAAGATGTCGGCATCGTCGGAATGGGGCCGTCGCTACTCCGTCAGAGGAACGCCTACGCCCACCCTTTGGAGAGTCGAAGGTGAAAAGCAGACTTACCTCGTCGATCTCCAAAACTCGACTTGCGAATGCCGTGAGTTTGAGTTAGACGGCATCCCTTGTCGACACGCTTGTGCGGCGATAAGGTACGGCTAGTTCTCGTATTATTTTAGTTTCATAGTTGTCGTATTTCAATCGGATTTCTAAACGTTTTTGTATGTTGTTACAGGCACTCCGGTGGGCGGGCAACTGACTACGTGAGCCATTATTTCAGGCAATCCACGTTAGTTGCTACGTATTCTCCTCAGATTCAACCGGTTCCTCATCCCGAGACGTGGAGTGTTCCCGAATTCATTTCACGATGGAGGGTGCTACCCCCTCTTGTACCTAGGCAAGCCGGACGACCACCGATGGCAAGAGCTCGATCGGCCGTTGAAGGAGAATCCTCAACGAACAGGCAAAGGTGTTCAAGATGCGGACAATACGGGCACAAGCGACGGAGTTGCCAAGCCTCGCTTCCCATTTGCGGAGTTGATCTAAACGCTCCCTCTCGACGGCCAAGAGGTAAGAAAAAATGTAGCATTTGCAAGAGCGAGGAGCATACTAGGCCTCGATGTCCATACGATACCGATGCTTAACGTTTTTCGATGTTAATGAACGTTTTTGGATGTTTAAGAATGTTAGTGGATGTAATTTTATCAAATTGTGTTTGATTTGATCATTTGGTGAAAATTTGAGTTTTTTTGTGTTAAAAAATGGATACCTTCGGCCAAGTACACGACAATATACTTGATTTAAATGTGTATACACGGTTTAATTATCCTATTAATCGTGTATAGTCAACAAAAAAAAAGTCAAAATTGAAATTGACCTTACACGGTCAAATCTTATTTTTGACCGTGTATACACAGTTGAAATTACATTTTGACCGTGTAAGGTCAACAAAGTCAAAATTAAGCCTAAAAAGTCAAAATTAAGCAAAAATTCCAAAATCAATCGTGTTTCATTTAATTTTCTCATGTATCTCGAGTCTATTAAGTTCTGTAAACGTGCAATAACGTAAGTTATGTCATAATTAAGCAAAAATCAATTGAATTGAAGGATATCTTATCTAAGTATAAAGTATAGAGTGAGTGTCACTTATATAGTCTAACTACTAAGGTTACGTTTGATCTGGAACTAACTTACGAACGTAATGTTCTTACAAACGTGTAATTCACGTAACGTGATCGAATCATAAGATTGCACAATGTATGAAAGTAACAGTGATTCCAACTCAATTGAGCCCCACGAATTGAAATATCAAAAAAAAAGGGGGGAGGGGGGGGGGGGGGGTCTTATGTACACGACTAGGGTTCTTGGTTACACGGTTGAATTGCTCATTCAACCGTGTAACCTGACGAAGGGTTTGTGAGAAATTGCCCAAAAAATGTCACTCTCCACCATTTTTTCAATTATTTGATGTACAAAACATTGACAATTAACATAACAACACATTAACCATTAACATAACAATACGAATTGGCCGGTTATCCAAGGGCGGTAAGTGCCAATCCCATCCAAGGCGACTATGAAATCGTAGGGGATTTGCCATGTCGTGTATTTCTTCGACACGTTTGCCAAGCCCATGCTAGTGTCAGTTTTGCCGTGGAATTCCTTGTACTCGGCCAAGAGTTTTTCTTTTATTAATTTAAACATTACAACATATTAGATTTTGTTTTTCGTAAAATAGCAAAATAATTTAATAATTAAATAGGCAACGGAACTTACGTAAAAATCAAGGGGCATAACTATATGCTGCTCATAGTTGACACCTTCCCCGAGGCGGAACCCTTGTTTAAAGTCAAAATTGTTGACCTTACACGACATAATTATAAATCCGATCGTGTACTACACGACTGAATTACAATTTCTGTCGTGTAAGGTCAACAATTTTGACTTTTAAAGTCAAAATTGTTGACTTACACGACTAAATTGGATTTTAAACAGCTTGACTTTGACTTTTAAAACAAATTTACAGAAATTGAACGTGAAATAAACCCTAAACAAGACAAAAGATACTAAATCAATTACCTCGGGATTATCGAAGAATTGTCTGAAGTTGCACGAAGAGGAGGACGTGGCCCATCTCCTGAGGCGGGGGGACAGTGTCGAACGATCCCGAACCCCGCATGCTTGCCCCATGCGGGGGATCGCCTCGTAGGCCCAAATGTTCAGGGCCCAGACCGGCCCGTACAGGTGATAGGCACCCCGCAAGCTCGTTATGAGGCCGGGGTCCTTCTTCATCACACTCAGCTGGTAGTGGAGGATTTGGTACGACCACGCTCCCCAAGGAAATGTATTCCACGATTCGTCGTACTCCACCAGGTACCATGCCCAGTCCTCGATCGTCGGGTTGTCGTGGCCGAGTAGCATGAGATAGTACATGAGCAGGTTGGCCGCCTTCAGATATTGGTCGGCCTCTCCCAGTACATTCGTGTCGTCGTTGAAGTCCGCCTTCAACTGATTTATCTTAGGGGATTGGCCCCCGTACTTCGTGTAGAGGAGGCTCCTTTGGGGAATAATGTGACGGCCATTAGGGTTGAATGCTTACTCCCCGAAAGACAGGCCCGTCACGATGGCGTACTCTTGGGCACGGAAGCGTATGTCCTGTCCACCTACGTGGAACTACCTCTCCATCTCGGGAATCGACTCATCCTCGAGCTCTCGGGCTAGAAGCTCGTGGAGGGCATTGTTCGCACTCCCGCTCCTCCGAATTTCGAGGAGGTATCGAAACGGGCCTTCAGTAAATCTATCGAGCAAGCGTTGGCCGCCTACGCGACGCAACACGCGAGGAATCGACCGAATCACGTCGTCCCGTATGTAGAGGTTTATTTGCCCTCTAAACCCTTGCATTCGGCCCCTCATCCATTGAAACCTAGGCTGCAAATCGAGAAGAAACAAAACGAATCAAAAAAAAATTAAAAATTCTTGCTTTACACACGGCAGAGTACACGACTGAAATTGAATTTCAGTCGTGTACTACACGACTGAAATTCAATTTCAGTCGTGTAAGGTCAACAATTTTGACTGAAAAGTCAAAATTGTTGACTTTACACGACTGAAATGAATTTTCAGTCGTCTAATACACGACTGAAATTCAATTTCAGTCGTGTACCTATGAACAATAACAGTAAAATTTTAAAATTTTCACAAATAAAATTCGATTCAAACCATAACATGCTCCATGCTTATTAAACAAAGTGCTCGAAACCATAACATGCTTCATGCTTCTTTACATTGAACGTAAAGAAATAAAGAAAAAGGACATACGGGCGGTGGGGGGTCGGGGTAAACCCGGGGCGCCGCCTGCTGCTCCTCCTCCGCTGGCGGCTGCTGAGGCCTACGACGGGAGGCGGCCCGTCGGTTTTGAGGTGCTTGATTGGAGGTCCCGGCTTCGTCTTGGTTTGTCATCGGAGACGGCGACGGTAAAAAAAATTCCGGCGAGAGGGGGGTTAAATTTCAGTTTTTACACGCTCGTGAAAGAGAGGGAGAGAGATCGTGAAAGAGAGAGAGAGAGGATGGTGGGGTAGATAGTGGGGTAGATGGAATATTGAATTTTGTATTTATTTTGGGTGGGGCCCACGACATAAATTTAGATTTTGTTTTTTAGTATAACACTTTTGTTTTATTAGAAAAGTTGGAGGGTATTTTTGACATTTCAAGATAAAATGGGTATAGAAGTTATACTTCTTATATGATGGGTATAGAAGTATTAGTTTTTATAAAAGTGGGTATTTTTAACTATTATCTCTTAATCATAATTCATGATAAAATGTTCAATACACATAATATGCTAATTAATAGTTCAAATTTTACAAAAATAATACTCATCTACATGAATAATATTATCAAAATCAGCACAAATATTCATAAAGTTAGTAGAATATAGTATCCCTGAGGAGGGTGCCTAATCTGACTAGGGCCGCCTAGAAACTGCCCAGTGCCGTCTATAGGACCGTCTGACCGATAATATTCTCTGTACCACCTAGATTAGGTCGTCTTACCTGAAATCAAGTCAATCAAGCACCGTCTACCATCTACAAACCGCCTAAGCTGTTTTTTCGAACATTAACCTTAAGCATGAAGATGAAAATAATACGGTATATGTCTGAAAAAATGTACACGTCAATTCTCATAAAACATTAATTATACTATTGTTTTCTCAAGATACATTACCTTTATTATTGTTGAACATACACTTGGCTAGATTTCTTATTTAATTAATTTATTATTGTATAAATTAGGCATATTAATTATTGGTTACTTGAGCAGCCTTGGATTTGTGAAAGAAGTGACCCCACGTAAAACAAATAGTCTAGTGCATATTACGCTACTTATATAATTCAAAGCCATATCTCAAATCTCAAGTGGGCCGATTTGTTTTTATTTAATTTGTACATAAGTAATTATTTAATGTAACAATTATAAGTAGATAGCATGTACAGATCAAAGTCATGCCAAGTTGGGATAAAAAAAAATTGTGTATTAATTTAGGTTAGGTATCCTATACAGATTGTTTCTCCAAACTCCAAAACCCTAAAGGCCTTTTCCCCTTTTGCTTCTTTCATACTTCAATTTTTGATCTTTTCTTTTGTTTTCTTGTGTGTCATGTATCACGACACCTCATAACACGATAATTTTCGTTATTATCAAAATAAAGTTTACATAATTATGTATTTGTCTTTTTTTTTTTTTAATGACAAGTTGTACTTTGGAAAGTTCTATACCTAACACAATGTATAAGCTTTTAGCCAAATAATATATCGGATAATAAAACAATTAAATCAAGAATATGGAAATTTGAAAATCGCCAAACTAATTTGGGCCTTTTAGCCTTTACATATCTCCTCTAAAACGAAGAAAAAAAAATTGGGGCCTTTTGCCTTGTGACTTTGTTTATACTTAACGTCAGTAACTAAAACCCTTGATATATACGATTAATAATCAGAATAAACCAGAACCCTTGACCATAATAAGATATGTGGTTAAAAATCATACCTTGTATTGATATATGTTTCTACTACAATTATGAAGCACAAAAAAATAAATACGTTAGAATTAATTTTCTATTAATATTTGTATTGATCGACTAGTTTGCCCGAGAGGTTAAGGCCCCTATTATTATAATTATTACTATTATTATTAATATCACTAATAGAGTAATAGGGCTAAATATTTATATTTTAGAAATGTTGAATATAAAGTGAACAAACAACACTAGATATTTATAAATAAAACGTATGTCCAGTAAACAATTCGCTGGTTTGCCCGAGAGGTTAAGGGGGAAGACTTAAGATCTTCTGCACATAAGTGCGCATGGGTTCGAACCCCATAGCCAGCATATTTAATTTTATTTTTGACCTTTTATTTTTTTTACTATTTTTTTCTATTAAAAAATACATACACATTCATACTTTTTTTTTTTAAATTCCCCCCTAATTCTTTTTATTAAAAAACATAAATATTCATATTTTTATTTTCCCCCTCATTTTTATTATTAAAAAAACATACAGATTCATACATTTGTTGAATTTAAAATTTTATATTTCCCACTAATTTTTTCTATTAAAAAACATACAAATTCAAACATTTGTATAAAATTATATTTTTATCCCCTGATTTTATCTATTAAAAAAACAAACAAATTCATAAATTTGTTGTATTTAAATATATTTTTTCCCCTAATTTTATCTATTAAAAAAACATCAAATTCGTACTTTTGTTGTAGAGAGGGGTTTGCTTGTTAGCCTCCTAATTTGGATGCATGACTTTGATAATACCATTATAAAGTTTTAGCTATTAAATGAATTTATAACATTTTATTTCCCCCCTAATTTTCCTATTAAAAAAACATGAATTAATCTATGTAGCCATATTATGGCTAGCCATAATACCCTTTTATTTATCCAAAATTAAATTCATATTTATAAGGCAAGTAACATGATTTTCTTAGACTATTTTGTTCTCCATTATAGAGATCAATTAGTTTTAATTGTTTCATGATAAAAATAATCTTTCTTTTTGGACAAATAATATATCTTAAATAAAAAGATGTAATTAATCCAAAATTGAAAAGTTCAAGCAACACTAATTATACATATATGATTATGGTTCGACTATTCATTTTAGTTTCAAGTTGAATTTTAAGATTTTTTTTTTTTACCTTAACTACTGAAATATAAAGGCCACGCCATAAATGATTTGAGTTCGGGATTGGTCTCGAAATTTAATCTCTTACTATCAAGTTAATACATGCACATGAATTTTAAGAAAATTTAAATATGCACTCTCTATCTCAGTTAGATTGTCAAACTTTCTTAATCGGGTCGTCCCATACGTTATGTCATGGTTTCTTAAATGATAAGAATTAGGGCCCGTTTGGCTAAGCTTATTTCAAAATGCTTATAAGCTCTAGGTGCTTATAAGTTGTTTAAGAGCTTATAAGATATATGAGGGTAAGAGATTATAAGTTGATGAAGTGTTTGGATAGAAGAGCTTATAAGTTTGAAGAGATAATAAAAAAAATAAAATCTGAAAATTAAAAAAAAATAATTTTTTTGAAATCATAATGTTGTAACATCAAATGGAAGTATATATAATATAAATATAAAAAATAAAATAGAATTATAGTGGTAAATAAGCAAAATTAAAAAAAAAATAAGTTGGGGTGGAGGAGCTTATTTTTTGGAGTGCTTATAAACACTTTTTGCTTATTTTTTGCATCTTATAAGCTCTTAAGGAGCTTATTTTGCCAAATACATTTAGAGTGCTTATAAACAGTCAAACAACTTATAAGCAGTCAAACATCTTATAAGCTAGCTTATAAGCTTAGCCAAACACCCTCTTAACCCACCTTACATTTAATGTAAACTCCTTGCATTTCAATTTTCACTTTTAACCCGTCTAATAAAAAATAACATAACAATTGAATTAAGGACGGAAGGAGTAATTAATTTGATTTTTGTTTTAGACATAAGTATTTAATTTAAAAAAAATAAATTGGTTGGCATTGTATTACTATTATTTTAATCTCAATAATATATATAGTATATAAAAATGATCTATACCGACTCTTTTTTTAAACATTTACTGTAAACTAATTTTTCATGCAATTTATTCAAACGGATTATAGATGTATTCTTCAATTAATTTACACGGTCTTATTTGACCCATTCTAATTTTAAGTTTATCTTTAATAATTTTTTTTATAGTTTATCTTAATATAAAGTTAACACATATACATAAAATATTTTTACAACATTAATACTCATTTACCCCTTGCAATGTATGTAAAATAGTAACTATTCTTACGTATGAAAAGTATTTATAGAAAAAACAACCTTTATTAATGTGGAGAAAGATAATTAACTTATAATACTAAAAGTTACTTTATATAAATTTCTCTACAAATAAATATAAGAGAGGAAAAATAAAATACCCAATATGGTATAAGAAAATCAAATTAAGGATACACATTTAAAAAACACAAAAAATACCCATTTTTTATGCGAAATGACACACATACCCTTACTAATAGACTTTGACTTTTACTAGTCAACACCACTCTTCACTTCTCTCCCCCCCCTCCTTCTCCCTTTTCCACGTGTCCTCTTCACTCTTCATTATTTTTCCTTTTTTTTTTTAAAATTTTTATTTTATTTTCGAATTTTTGAATTTCTTTTTTTTTTTTCTTTTTTTTTTCCTTCTCTTTTCTGACTACTGTAACTGTGATATTCGTATAACTTTAAGGAGGTACGAAATATAAGAATTCGTACAAGTTATATATAAGAATTACGAAACACATATTTGAGTATGCAATTATGCAGTTATTGGTACGAATACATTCACTTCGTACTAAAGCAACTATGTATTGGTACGAATAAGATTCACTTCGTACTAAATCAACTATGTATTGGTACGAAATAGATTCACTTCGTACTAAAGTCTACTGAGGAATTAAATCCTGAAACTAAAAATTAAACCTTAAAAAACATTTTAATATTAACAAAATATGTGCAATACATAACCAATACTCCCTCCGTTCCGCTCCATTTGGCCTATAGAGTGAATAGATGTGAGGTATAAAATAATAGAACATGCCAAATAGAGTGGAACGGAGGGAGTATAAACAAACTTCATTGTTTATAATAAAAATCACAGCACATGTAGTACGAATTAGATCATTTCGAACCAGCAAATCTTAAAAAACACTTTAATACTTACAAAATCTGTGCAATACATAACCAATATGAACAAACTTCATAGTTTATAACAAAGAACACAACATATGTAGTACGAATTAGATGAACCAGCAAATCTTAAAAAACACTTTAATACTAATAAAAATCTGTGCAATACATAACCAATATGAACAAACTTCATAGTTTATAACAAAAAAAACAACATATGCAGTACGAATTAGATCATTTCGAACCAGCAAGTCTTAAAAAACACTTTAATACTAACAAAATCTGTTCAAAACATAACCAATATGAACAAACTTCACAAATTTTAACCAAAACACAACACATGCAGTACGAATTAGATCATTTCGAACCCAAAAATCTGAAAAAACAGTACAATATTAACAAAATATGTGCAAAACAGAACCAATATCAACATATTTCACAGATTTTAACCAAAACACAGCATATTCAGTATATAGAGATCATTTCGAACAATAAAATCTGAAAAAACACTCCAATATTAACAAAATCAGTTCAAAACAGAACCAATACCAACATATTTCACAAAATTTAACCAAAATCAGTGCAACACATAGTAAAATCAGTGCGAAAAACAAATTAATGTTAAATCGGTACGAAATATGGTTATTCGTAACAAAACTATAGTTAAGGAAGTACGAAATAAACAAGTCGTTACATTAATAATGTATTTTCTTAAGGAAATTAGTTTATTTTGCCACAAAAAAGAGGTACGAACTATGAAGTTCGCCCATGAAAAACATGATCAAACTCTACAACCACAACAAATATGCCCTTATAGCCTCACAAATTGAAGAACCTTTCGCACATATCATTAATCTAAAAAAATGTGATCCCCACAAACATGGACCTTGAGGTGTGTGAGTCAAAGCAGAGGAGAGTGAAGGAAGGATTATCTCACCAATCAAGAAACTGATTATGATAATCTGATATATATGCATTCAACAACAAAAACATCAATTAAATGGTGACAGTAGTAGACTTGATTGAGCAATGAGCAAGATTATTAGCATTAAGTAATAACTAACATGCATTTCAAGAAAAAAGGCCTAATTATAGCTACTTACCCTATTCCTCCTAGTGGTGAAGCAGAAGAAAATGATGAGGTAAATCAGCTCCAGGAAAAGGCCAGCCGAATTGATCGAGATCACGAGAACGCTGTCGGGATGAACCACTGGCAGGCCGTAGAATATCCAGAAGGCACAATTCATCACGACTGCGAGGTAGGGGTAGGGATCAAACGCCTCGGTGCTCTTGTTTCTCCAGATTCTCAGAAAACTTTGCCTACACAATCGATGATGAGTAATTTCAATGAGTTGCTCATCGTTTTCTGCCTGAATTATTTAGAATGTGGAAAACAGAGAAGAATATAAGTGAGAACTGAGTAATGGAGTGGAATTAGCTCTTCCTTTTCCCCTGCTTCTTCCTCAAACATGTTTGAATCGAATCGAACATTTCACAGACTTAATTGAACGATACCATAATCAATACTAAAATCTGAAATCTACAAATCTTTCGAAATTCCTTTCGTAGCAGATGAGATTTGTTCGATTACTGATTCTGGATATACTAATTACAGTACTGAGTTCTAATTGGGGAAACTTCATCCGATTTCCGGTTGAGGCCAAACTAATTTCAGTGAGAGAGAGAGAGAGAGAGAGAGAGAGTTACCAAGGTGACAGGAACAACAACAGAGAGATGACATTGCCTGCAGAAAACAAGTTCGAAAAGAAGATCAAAATCAAAATCAAAACATATTCGCGTACTGAGCACGAAAACAACCACGCGAGCAACAATAGTAAGCAAATACAACGGAATCGCGAACAAAATAGACCGATCTTCATCAGTTCATCCCGATCAGTTCGTTTAAACCTCGATCTACCGTTTTGCCGCTTTAATCATCCCGATCTCCGCCGCCAGTGACGAAGGGCTCTGGTTCAGAATCGAGAGCAAAAGCGACGCCGTTTACTGAGGGATCCAAATCCACCACCGCGTTTGCTTCCTTCTCCTCCGCCGTCGCCATCCGCTTCCTCTCCCGCCACCGCCGTCCGCTTCCTCTTCTGCTGCCATCGTCGTTGCATTAATGAGGGATAGGGTAGAGAGAGAAAGTAAAGAGAGAGGGAGAAGCGGCTACTGGAAGAGAAATACGGAGAGCGCCAAAAAGAGGGAGGGAAAAATAGGTTTTTAGAGTAAAAACGAGGGTAATTGTGTAATTGCGCGTCCAAAATGGGTATTTTTTGTTTTTTTTAAATGTATGTCCTTAATTTGATTTCCTTATACCAGTATATTATATATATATATATATATCTCTAAATATAAGGGCAATCATGTAAAATGAATAATTAAGAAATGTATAATTACTCTTAAGTCCTTTTATGGCCAGCCATAATGTGAACATTTAGCAAAACCCAAAAAACATACAATGCAATACATTTGTTGTAATTCTATTAAAAAAACATACAAATTCATACATTTATTGTAGAGAGTAATGAACTTGTTATCTTCCTAATTTGGATGCATGACCTTAGCAATACCATTATAGAGAGTTCAAGTTATTAAATGAGACGAAGTGTATGAGTTTATATTTACATCCATTGTCATTTAAGTATGCGAACATATCTACTCTAGTATATCTCCCTCCTTTTATCTTTCATCCTTATCTTCCGTTATATTGGCTACCGTCTCCACCGCCAATTTTATCATGAACATTTGTTGCCCTAAAATTTCTATTCATAGCCAAGTTCATTGCTCATACCGAAATAAATATTAATTTATTGAGGATAGTACCGCTAATGTAGGACATGTAGTCATTCATGAAGGGGAAACAAAAAACATATATAGCCAAGTTGATCTATAAAGTACTAATATCGTAATACGGTTGTGTTTTCTTTGGTGCGAAAGAAAATGTGATAAAAGAGAAAACTCACCCTTTAAATTTGACTATTTTCTTTACATTTTCTCACCTTTTATCAACGAGGGGGAATTTTACCCCTTAAATTGAAGAAAATATTTACAAAATCAAATTGAAGAGATAATATTTTATCTCCATTGTAGTACAATTGAAGTGGGAGGAGCAAATGTGAGAAAATGTGATAAATAATGGAAAAAAGGGGTAAATATATATTTTCTTCCGCAAAAAAAAGAATGAACCATAAAGTTTAATTATAAGTATCGTTATTTCTAATTTTAAAGATTTAGATGTATCCATACTTTTCTAATATATATGTTCTAGTAAATTATAGCCATCCTTTAATTGCTATTATATCATCAATTCACAATGTTCGGCCACTAATTAACTATTCTACTATATATAAAGAAAACCTATTAAGTAAATAGTTCAAGTAAATAAGATGTAAAGATTTATATTTCACATATAATAGTAAGTACGTCATAAAAATTAATCATTCTAACTGAATAAAAATAAATCTTTTATAGTCTGCATTTTTAGGTTTGCATATTTGTTAGTTGTATAGCATAATCGGGGTCTTCTGATATTTGACTGTAATCTGATGTTGCTACATTGATCTAGTGCTCCCCAAACTAACCGGAACCGCCGGTTAAACCGGGAACCAGAACTGCCGGAACCGGAACCGGCAGTTTGGAACCGCCAGAGGAACCGAACTAACCAGCGGTTCTTGATGCCCGGAACCGTAAACCAATCATCTACCTGTATATATCCTCTGATAATCGCTTTCTGAATTCAAGCTTAATTTGAATCCTCGACATTACCATTTTAGTAATTCAACTAACTATGTATATTTTTCTTCCCTTTAATTTAAATAAAAGAATTGTGGAATAAATTTGGTGCTTGTATTTAGGTAATAATTACATTCCTAATAATAATTGGATGTAATAGAAATTGATGAAAATTTATCTATTTTTTGCCCTATGTCAGCTCCTATGCCAAGTAAGGGAGTCTGAAAATAGGTTTCGGATTCAGAAACCCCCTATTATGTTGAAAATATCATATAATGATTATTTATAATTTTTATTTATTTTAGGGACAACATTGTAAAAACCTATTATTATCATGATTTGTATCTTTCCTACCAAACACCAAAATTAAGATTGTGGCTAATCTAAATTTCGATACTAAACAATCACGCGAGATAAGTAAATATTTATCACCATGTTTATTGTCTCGATTTTAATCACGAGTTTCTTTATCTCAACTATGCTACCAAAACTGAAAATCCAACTATGCAAATGACTCAACAACATACATACGTTACAATTCCACTTGTTTAAAATGAGCTAAAATTCTCAGCCTTGAACCTGTTTTCAAAGACACAACAACAAAGGGCAGAACAAACAAGAACTATGGCAATGGCATTGGCATCATTATTAAAAGCTAGAAACAATTATTCCAAGTTCATATTAGGCATGTTTAGTAGGGCTCGACCGGTTTACGGAAGTTGGCTCCGGCATAAACTGATTCCGAACCAAGTTCCTCCTCGATTCTCAAAAGCTGAACAACACGAAATGCAGCAGTCGACAAATTGGTAGTAGTAGTAGTTTTAGAACTAAGTTTTAGAAGTAATAGGCAAATCTGGATGATTACCTGGTTGTATTTAGCAAGGCGTTCGGATCTGCACGGAGCCCCGGTCTTGATTTGTCCCTGACAAAACATAAACATAGAAAACGAGTTCGAGTTCTTAGATATAATGTTAACTGCAAGATGGAATCAAGAAAAATGTGCATATATTCTCTTCGGCGGAGTTCGGAGATGAGTATGTACCGTAGATAAACCAACAGAGAGATCAGCAATGAATGTGTCCTCTGTCTCTCCACTACACCAAGCAAGAAAAATTGCAAATCATGGAATCGATGGTTTATGATCGGAGCAAGTCGAATGAGCATCTACTTAAATAAGAGGATCGGAGTATAATACCTTCGGTGACTAGCCATTACGCCCCAACCAGCACGCTTGGACATTCTGACTGCTTCGATACTCTCAGTAACAGATCCGATTTGGTTAACCTTGAAGCAAAATAAAAACCAAATAATCGTATATTTAACGCTCCATTCGATATAAGAGCATCAAGCTGCCAATGTGATTAGTTAAAGCCAAGATTACACCTATACCTTAAGAAGAAGGGCATTGCATGTCTTCTCTCTGCATATATCGAGGTCAAGAACGAAAACGCTAAATTCTTCATCATCACAGAAGGTATATATGGATCATGAAAGTATTTAAACACGGATCGATCACCTTCGGATTGGTGACGAGAAGGTCGTCTCCAACAATCTGAACTTTAGCACCGATTTCTGTGGTAAGCTTTGCGTAGGTCTCCCAGTCGTCCTGATCAAATGGATCTTCGATCGATACAATAGGGTACTCGTTAACAAATGACTTGTACAGGTCTTTGAGTTTGTCGCCCGGAATCTTTTGGGATCCATTATTGTTCTGCAAAAATACCGAAGAAACATCAGAAATTAGCAGATGATGTAAATGGAGCTAACTGAACTGCAGTTCAAAAAACTTGCCTCTTCCTTGAAGTTCAAGTCGTACGTCTTGTCTTTTCCATAAAATTCAGACGCAGCAACGTCCATTCCGATTACAACCTTCAAGAGAGAAAGATAAGAACATTAACATAGACGATTCAACGGTTAAAGGATCGAGAAGTATGATGAGTTCTAGGTCAAGAGAACTCACTTTTCCTTCATAACCTGCTTTAGATATAGCCGTTTTAAGCAGCTCGAGACCTTCCTTGTTCTCCTGCAGTTGCGAGTAAGTAGTACTGTAAACACTCTAGTACAGAACGAGTACGAAACTATAGGCCGATCAAAAGACGTAAGTAACCTGAATGTTCGGAGCAAAGCCACCCTCATCTCCGACATTGGTGGCATCCTGGCCATACTTCTTCTTGATGACAGCCTGGAATTCTGAAATTCGATAACACAGTGTATAGAATTAAGAAAAAAGATAGGCTAGTAGAAGATAAAACGTGCCTTCAAATTGTGATATACTTCCACCCCCATCTTCATGGCCTCTGTAAACGAAGAAGCTCCAACGGGAAGAATCATGAACTCCTGCATTGCAAGCTTGTTTCCAGCATGTGATCCACCGTTGATGACGTTGAAAGCAGGAACCGGGAGCACCAGCTTCTTGTTCCCAGCCAAGTTGGCGATATGCTGAAAAGAGGAATGGGAGAAAGTTTTCAACAAAAACGCCTAAAGAAACGACAGTAACATCATGACGAAGGAATGATCAAAGGTACGAAATGAACCTAATTATACCTTATAGAGAGGAATGTTGAGGACAGCAGCTCCAGCTTTGCACACAGCAAGAGAAACAGCCAGAATTGCATTTGCACCGAGCTTTTGTTAAGACAAAACAAGTTAATAGATGTCGACACTAGAAATATGCTAACTCGAACGAATAGTTAACTTGTATATATATGGGAAAAATAATACCTTTTGCTTGCACCAACCCCACTCATTCTGAGTTCCATCAAGTTGCTGAACCATGAAATTATCAATAGCAGTCTGCTCGGTCGGGTTCTGCAGAAGCAATCAACAACATATGCATGTCGAAGCATTCCAACGGATATAAAAGTTGGGAATACACAAATATTGTTGCATCCATCCATGATGTACTAACAAGAGCTAGTATATGAAGGTACATTTAAGTGAGCTAACAAAAAACGAACCTTTCCAACGAGGGCTGGTGCAATGACCGAGTTCACATTGTTAACAGCCTAAAAACATCGTATATATACCGAGAGATTGATTAGACATCAAGAAATTGAACTGCAACAAAGGATTTCACATCCCATGTTAACATATGTAGGAGTATATATATGCACCTTGCCAACACCCTTTCCCAGGTAATCCGATCCTCCATCTCTCAGTTCGAGAGCTTCGTAAATTCCTTCAACACGACAACGACGACCAGGACGAGGTGTTAATCAAACAAACACCCATGTATAGACATTATTCACTATAACAACATTCAAGCTAAAAAAAATCAACTTCTACCTAAAAGCAAAGCTCCAAATTATGGGTGATCTCAATTTTTCTTTAAACAATGAATTATATAAAATCAATTATTGGAAACTTACCTATATATATCATCATCATTACTACATAGATCAGATTTGAACATGAACGTCCCACTGAATGGTGTGGCGTTTCTACATTTTACACCTTACATATATTCAAGAAACGCACATCATTCGATGGGACGGGACGGAGGGACTATATTAACTTACCGGTGGATGCGCCGCTAGGAACAGCGGCCCTCGCCATGATTCCATTAGAGAGATGAACATCAACCTAATATATAAAATCACATCAAATTAAAACCCACCTCCAAAATTTCATTTAATTACTTCAATTTCATGAAAAGGAAATCACACAATCCACACACATGCAAAACATACTGCATTTAAAAAAACGAACCTCGACGGTGGGATTTCCACGGCTGTCGAAGATCTGACGGGCCTTGACGGACTTGATAGTTGCCATGAGAGAGAGAGAGAGAGAGAATGTTTATGGCAGTTTTAGTGAGGTGGTATGGGAGTATGGCCGGCCATGTATTTGTAGAAGGAGTTAGAACTACAATTTTTGGCAGCCGTCGATCATCGGATGGGATTCTCTGTCCCCAAATTGGTGTACCAATATAAAATTAGAAGTTTTGACATACACTAATAACCAAAATTAAAATGACAACTAAGAGAGAATTCAAAATTTCCTAATTTGACGTACACCATTGGTACACCAATTTGGGGACAGATGATCTCATCCGGTCGATCATCGCTCGTCGCCTAGACTGCGTCGAAGAATAAGATTTAAAATCAATTCTATTTTTTTTGTCAAAAAATTTGTTAGTTTTATGAAACAAGATATAAATTATTATTTGAAACCAAATACTCCTTGATTATCTTTTAATTAAATGTTTTCCATGTTATTTATAAAACGCAATCTATTTATTGTGCAAGATCAAAAAAAGTTAAATGGTAATCCATGTCTCAATCAGCTTAACACACTTTATTAAGTATAGGAAGCACCTTATTACTACACCGTGCTTCATACCGAAATAAAATATGTCAATTGAATTGAAACGGAGGGAGTACACCCTCCGTCTCCTAATAAGTGTTCCGAGCTGTCAAAATGCAATAATCAAGGAATTGTATAAATTTACCATATTAACCCCTAATTATTGCATTGAAAGTTGAAAAAGTGAAAAAAAAAGTGTAATGATAATAGGGGTAAAATTGGTAGTTTAGCCAAAATTTTACATTGAAATATGTGATAGGACACTTATTAGGGGACAAAAATTTTAGCGGCTCGGGACACTTATTAGGGGACGGAGGGACTACTGCTAAACTGCGCCCTGTCGTCGAAAATATAATTAATTTCATAAAGTTGTTCCTGCAACGTACTCTTTTCCTCCTTTTCCTCCAAACTCAAGTAGTAATTCAGTGAGTAGATAGTTAATTCTATTGCTTCATTCGTGTGACAGCATTATATATGCTTTATTGCATTCTTTTATTCAAGCATAAAATCTCATCATCGCTCTCATATTTGAACCATCTCTCTCTCTCTCTCTCTCTCTCTCTAGCCTGTCGCCGTCCCCACGCCATCGCTAAATTTTGCAGCGCTCCTCGCCCTTTTCCTCTGCCCCCTCTAAAGTAGAATCCTCATCATTCTCGGTAAACAAACAATTTCAAAACCAGTTTCTCTCATTCAATTCATCCTCACAAATTATTAAAAAAAAATCATGGATCGGAAACAGCGAATCCTGCATGAGCTACTGCAGCAAGATCAGGAGCCCTTCCACCTCAAAACCTACCTCTCCGACAAGCGCTCCCGCCTCAATCACTCTCCTCCGCGCGCCGACGCCGCCGACTCCGGCGGTTTCCTCCGCGTTCCGCCGCCGACCGCCGCAGTTCTGGCCGAAGCAGCGGCGAGGATCCAAAAGCAGCAGATTAGAAACGCCGCCGGCCTCGGCTGTTTGTTCGGATCATTTCTGAAATTACTGAAACACCGAAGCTCGAGCAGAGTTATCGGAAATCACGATTTGAAGGAGACAGAAAATTCGGAGGAGATTAGGATTTCGTGCTCGTGCAGTAGATTAATATGCAGAGTTGAGAGCGCAGATTCCGAAGAACGGTTACGATCGAGCCCGATCGGACCTTGCCGGTTTCCTCCTCGCAAATTCTCCGGCCACCGCCGCCTCCGCTCGCCGGAATTACACTCTCCGGCAGCTTCCCCCGTTCGCCGCGCGAAACAGGTACGGTTCAATTCTGTCGGTTATCTTTTTTTATTTTTATTTTTTTTTATTTCTGTTTAATTAATTATGAGTAAAATTATTGACATTTTCTGCATTAAAAATGTTACGAGTTGGTGTCCTTGGTTTGTCGACGTTGAATGTCGATTTTACCCTCGATTTTTCCCGAGAAGAATCAAGAGTAATCTAAATATGGAGATTAAATATTACTCCTTTTAAATTGTTTTGCTTTAAATTGTAGTATCATCTCTCTGTTCTTTGTTATCAAAATTATCTCTTTCCGGTAAGGTTTTGTCTCCCCATATAATATATTCCTGCAAAACTACAAATCTTGATTATTGTTTGATTCTTCCACTTCAATGATAATTGTGTACTCCCTCCGTACTTAAATAAGTGTCCCGAGCCGCCATTTTGTGCAAACCAAGGAGAAGGGTAAATTGACACTTATGCCCTTAAAATCCTTGATTATTTATTTATTTATTTTTGTCTTTATCCCACTTTTAGATTTTCAAGAAATGGTAGTTTTGGTAGTTTTGTGTAATTTTTGCTTGGAAAAATGTGATAGGACACTTATTTAGGGACAAAATTTTTGGCGGCTCGGGACACTTATTTAAGGACGGAGGGAGTACATTCCACCCACCATTTTTAGAATAATGTTACCTAATCATCCACCTATCACCTGTAAATTATTACACTCCCTCCGTCTCTCATATCAGTATCGAAGGAGAAATGACACAGGTTAGGTTTAAGAAGAGTAGTAAGTAGAATGGAGAAAAGAAAATTATAGTGGAATAAGGGACAATAAAGGATACACTCGTAAATTATTACTCCACCTGTCTCACTCTAAGTGACTTATTTTTATTTTTTTATATGTGAAGTATATAATAAATAAAACAAATCACTTAGGAAGAAACAGACGAGTATTAAACATCACTTTTATAGCTGCTGACAGAATTTCGTTTTATCTAAACATGCAAATTTGTAGAAATTAGTGAAACCTATTAGTGAATTTAAGTACTCGTATTTGATTAATATTCGCTCAAATTTCATAGGATAAGGAGAATTCATCGGAAGAGGAGAAGGAACAATGTAGTCCAGTGTCGGTACTAGACACTTTCTTCGAGGACGACGACGAGCACGAGAGCCTAGCCGGAGACGAAGAAGTTCATGATTTGGAGCGCCTCCGCTACGCAAATATAGAAAGTGAGTGTTAAGTATAAAATTAATTTGACCCACAATTTTTAGTTTTATTTATTTTAGTATTATTTTACAAATAATTATTAAAATAAAAAAAGCAATCTTGATTATTTTTAGGCTTATTTATCTTGATATGTTTTTTAATAGACATATAGTATTGTTGTTGTCGCTTGTCCATTAATGTCACTTGATTTTTCAATAAATTAACTTTCTGCAGTGCCCACAATTAGGTGGAGCTGTTATCTTTAATCAACCCACAATTTTCTTGATTTTAAATCAATTTTTTAGATCCAAAATTTATGAAATTCCTTAAATTATGACAAAACAATTTGTGCAGGAGCAAGAAAGCAACTACTAGAGAGGCTAGAAAGGTTTGAGAAACTAGCTGCACTAGACCAAGTGGACTTGGAAGAGAAGCTACTAGAAACTTCCGGAGGATTAATCGAAGGTATAGAATTTGAAGATCTGCCACGTGGCACGTCATCACACCTGAAGCAGAATTCTATGAAGATGTCTGAAGCTTACATGAAGAGGCTAATAGGTGAGGGCCAAGGCAAAATGGTCATGGAAAGGAGCTGCAGGAAGTGGCATTTGGCACGAGAAGTGTGGTTCGTTGCCGTGGGTATGATGGCGGAGTTAGAGGAGTGGGGAAGACGGTGGTCGGAGATGGAGGAGGAGATGGCGGCGGAAGTGGAGGCTGCAATCTTTGGGGGGTTGATGGAGGAATGTTTTGCATTGGTAGAAAGAAAATGATTCAACTATGTAAATGTAATAAGGGATTCTTGTGTATGTATATAAGATTAATTGCTTTGATCCAAGGATTTGGTCCCATCAAATTCAGCAACACACAAATCTTGAGCGTATTGCATGCACACTTTATTGTGAGGAGTAGTATATGGATTTCGAGATAGACAGTAGTTCTTTCATTCCAACGAAGTTAGAGTCATTTTTTGAAATGACTCGTCTATATGCTAAAATAATTTTTAATAAAAATAAAAATAAACCTAGCGTATTATTGTTTCATTTTGAAGTATGTAATTATTTTATTCCAAAATTTTCACAGATCGAAACTAATACAACTGTTAGATTCGTCCCCGTAGTTAGGTTCATCATTCCTTAGGTTTTGTCCTATAAAATTTTTTGTTTTGAAGACTACAAAGTATAATATTCCCCATTCCATTTCGTTTGTAACAATATGTCAATATTTGCAATATAGTATAGAGTAAGGCTGCGTTATCTTTGATGCGAAAGAAAATGAAAGAAAAGAGAAAATCACCCTATAAATTCTACCACTTTTCTCACATTTTCTATATTTTCCACTTCATTTGCACTACAATGGAGAGAAAATATAATCTCTCCAATTTGGTGTTGTAAATATTTTCTCCAATTTAAGGAGTAAAATCCTCCCTCATTGATAAAAGGTGAGAAAATAGGTGAAATTTATAGTGTAATTTTCTTTTTTCTCTCATTTTCTTTCTCATCAAAGAGAACACAACCTAAGAGTATAAAATAATGAAACGCGATTGAAAGGAGTAAAATTTGATAGAGTTGAGGGCCTTTGAGGCTATGAAATAAGGCCTAAAATTTGAGCATAAAATAGATGGGCCTGAATCTAAAAGCCCATTAAGGCTTATGAAGTGATGGGCTCTTCTTTTTACATAAATTGATTATTTATTTATATATATTTTCGGCCCAATCTGTGGACTTGAGCTGTTGGATGAATATTAAAATTTTATTTTTTTTGGAGATAAATTGGATGAATTTTAATTTGAAAAAGAAAAAAGAAGTAAGTGAAATTTAAAAAGAAAAGTTAATACGTATGTCCACTCGCGTCACGTGGGTCCCACGTGACCCTTTGCTCTCTCCCTATTCTATGTTTTCATTTTTGGTTTCGTATTATTACTCTCTGTTCCATATGAATTGTTTTGTTTCATTTCGTAATACGATTTTATAATGAAATGTTGAAAGATAAAAATGTATATAGGGTTCATATTAAAAACTTATTCTTTTCATTTAGAAAAACAAAACAATTGATGTTGAAGGATTCAAATAAGAAACCAAAATAATGGAAATGAAACCGAAGTAATAAGCAGAATTTTAATTTTGGAGGGCTATGTCAAAAAATTTTAAATGAAAAATGGAGAGTTTTAAATATATTTGTAGTGGAGACGTTGATAAATAACGAAACTCTTTAAAAAATAGAGTTAATCGTATGCGATCACATTTCGCTCACTATCTATTACCTCTCTCTCTCCCTCGCCCCCGTAAATGCGTCCGTCCATCATAGCCCGCCACGAGCTTCAACGGCTGAAACATAAATTGCGCCCGCCACAGTGGCAGACCGCTCGCTTCCTCTGGACGCTGCTGCGAGTGCTCTAGTGATTCAAATTACTGTTACTACTATAAAGTGATTATAGTAAAAGCAAATTGAGTTGAAAGGAATTGGTAGCACGCCGGAATGCGACAACGTAAATCCCTCACATGTCATCACGTGATTTATTATTATTATTATTATTATTATTATTATTATTATTATTATTATTATTATTATTATTATTATTATTATTATTATTATTATTATTATTATTTTCCTTTTCCTTATTTCTTTCCTAAGGAGTAAGCATGAACGCTTTGCGTCACTAAATAAGTACGTGCTAGTAGTATTTTGAATCTAATTGCGTATAGTTCACTTTAAGTAAAGACTAAAACAATAATTAAAGTTTAAAAGTACTTGTTTGTGTTGGTCATGCGTTAGGCGGTAAAATTTCGTTCGCTCAATAGGGGGAACAATTTCGGGATGGGTCTGTCAATAGCAGCAAGAGCTTACTTAGTTTACCCTCGTCGAAAGCTATAAAACTGACCGGAGAAGAAGATTTAGAGAGAACTGTCGTTCTATATGTTAATGTGCGTGTGTGAGCATATTAGATAGGATCAGAGTGTTATGTGTTTGAAGATGATTATATTTAGACACTCATTTAACCTAGTTAAATGGACTCAGTATAATCCACACTAATGATGAACACTACTTTAATTTATAATCTCTCATTTCCTAAATATCGTGTCGAAAAGAAACAAACTATGTCAAAAATAACGAGGGAGTCGTATTTTATAGTATGATCGTAATTAAAGATGGAAGTAATTAATATTGAATGGTCACTTCAAGCATAAGTAGTTGGTCCACATCAACAGAATCGGGTCATGGGATTAATATTCCACCACCATTTTCTGACATTGCTTGGATACTTTCTCCCTACCCTCAATTACTAAACTACCCCCTAATTAAAATTAAACAAACCCTTATTTTAAACTTTTAGTAACACTAAATGAGTATGTTTACATTTGATTTCAATGAAGTGGATCTCAGGTTCTTCCTCTCCTTTAACTACCCATTGAAGTGGTGGAATATGTAGGCATGCCCCAAATTCATAAAATATTACTCCTACTATTTCGATTGTTCGGTCTCTAAAAATCGAAAGAATTAATATTTACATTATAATGTGGATCTTTTACTTTTCACTTTTAATATTGCGTCTAAAATTTTGTGTCGATAAAAAACATAACAATTTAAGTGGACATAAGAAGTATACTAGTGAATAGCAACCATTTATCTACTACTCATGCATACTAACGTAATGGAATTTATCTCTACCATAGTATCATTACATTGGCTATCACTTTCTCACTATTTTCTAAGAATTAAACAGTAAATTTCTGAACTCAGAATCTGAAATTACTCTCATGCCTCGAATCTTCTATTCAAAATCATGTTTTCTTTTTTGAGAGGGAAATTTAAATCATTAATCATGAAATTTAATTCAAAATCCATATTATACCTTCCAGATTTAACATATACCCCCTCTGTCCCACTAATAAATGGACACTTTTCTTTTTGGGACGTCCCGCTGATATATGGACTTTTTTCCTAAATTAAAAATTCTAAACCAATAAAATTCAGGCACATCATTTTAACCTACTATCTAGTATCACTTTAACTCATTATTATCATTTTCGTCTTAATTCCCGTGCCGAAACAAAATGTCACTTTCCTAATGGGACGGAGGGAGTATAATATTACTATAAATTATTAAATAATTTATTTATCTACTCGACATCGAAACGCAGTCTAATGGTAAGACGTTTCCCTTCCAATCGAAAAATTAGGGGTTCAAATTACCAATTTACCTGTACTACCGTTGACTGAAGGGGAGGGGGACATTCATTTATTTTAGATAATATATACTCCCTCCGTCCCGCCCGATTTGGCCTAGTTCTTTTCGGCACGATTTTTAAGGAGGAGTAAATTACATTAATTAATAACCTTGAATTTGTGTTCCCAATAAAGGAAAATTAAAACTAGCCAATCAAATTCATTCTTAACAATTTAAAAGTATTAAACTAAAAAAGTGAAAGTATAATGTTGGTCCCAAAAAGAAAATAGGCCAAGTCGGCCGGAACACCCCGATTTGGAAAATGGGCCAAATCGGGCGGGACGGAGGGAGTACATACTATATTTTTCCCCATAAAATTTACGTGTTAATTAAATATGTGTAAGATGTTATAAATAACAAAATGTGTCAAATTGAACGGAAATATGGAAGTGGGTATTTATGATTAGTTAGATTAGATGGAATTGAATTCCTGAAAATAAGCATGACAAATAATAGTCACAATTAACTTCATTGACCAAATCCAGTATTTTGACGCAGACAAATTCTGGGCTCTAGCTGCAATAGAATTTAGCAATTGTCAGTTCTTCCATCTCAATAAATCAGCTCATAAAAACCAAAAATATGATATTACCTTCGTCTCATATAAGTAGTCTCATTTGTTTTTTGACTTTTTCCAGTACGCATTTTCACCGAAACCTCATACGAGTTTTACGATATAATATTGAAATATTCTTTATTTTACGGGATACTACAAGTGTCGGGCTATCCCGTAAAAGAAATAATATTTCAAAATTATATCGTAAAACCCGTACTAGATTTCGGTGGAAATGCGTGCCGGAAAAAGTCAAAAAGCAAATGGGACTACTTATATGAGATGGAGGGAGTATATATATAGGGATGTCAATTGAGCCCGAAACTCGTGGGTTGGCCAGAGTAACCCGAGCAAAAGGTGGGTTAGGGTCGAATATTTTTAGCCGAATTTTTTTTCAACCCGAATGGCCCGAACCGAATAACCCGACACCCGATAGGGTTGGCCCGACAAGTTGGCGGGTTGACGCGATAACCCAAAAAACTTTCATTACCTAGTTGTTGAAGTTCATTACTTTTGTTAAAATATTGTAGTTAATGTCTTAATTTAAATACCTGCGAAAAATATTATAAATTTCTATACTATGTTGTACACATAATAAAAAAAATGGTTATTACAATCATGAAATGAAAAATATCTTCACATTTTTATATCTCAAGTAATTATTTAATGTATATTATGTAAGTTGGACTCAAATAATACAAGACAAACTTTTTATTTATTTTAAAATTAAGACCTGTAAAAATATACATTTATTTTTCTATTTTCGTCAACCTTTTGGCCCGACAGCCTAGCCCGAGCCCCGGAAGTTTAGGGTTAGGGTCATGATTTTCTAGCCCGAAAAAAAACCAACCCGATTGAACCCGAACCGATTAACCCGCAGCCCGAAAGGGCCAACCCAAGCGGGTGACATCCCTATATATATACATTAGTATTTTCTTTAATGGGAAAATGATAACAAGAATTCTTATTATTTTTAATTTTTTCTTCGACATTACAATTTTAATTCGTTTACTGAATTTTTTTTTGGACATTAGTATTTGAGATTTCCCACGCCTCCTGACTCTGTATTACCGCCTCCCGTATTACCGTGAGTATTTTCGTTTTAAACGTCTCCTATATTAGAGTGATTAATTAAAATGAAAAGATTTTTTTTAAAAAAATGACCCTTTTACCAATGGTATTCTAAAAATTTTATTTACTATTCATAGTGTGAGACTCTTATTCCATTACTATCTATTAGTAATATATAGTAGTATATACTCCCTCCGGTCTTTCCTAGTTGAGTCACTTTCCCGATTGGGCCGGTCTCTCGAAGTTGAGTCGTTTCTTTTTTGGGTAAAAATTAAGTATTAAACACACAACTAATTGTACCCCTTATTTTACTTAATTAACATACTAATTACGCCCCAATTTCTCAATTTCTCCATTATCGCCATTGCCGTCTCTCTCGAAATAATTTTAAATTAATTTAAAATAAATCCAGAAAAGTTTTAATTTTATAAAAAAAAAATCCAGAAAAGTTTTTTATTTTAATTTTAAACATCAACAATAATTTTATAAAAAAAAAATCCAGAAAATTTTAAATTAATTTAAAATAAATCAACAAAAGTTTTAATTTTATAAAAAAAAAATCCAGAAATTTTTTTTATTTTAATTTTAAACATCAACAATAATTTTATAAAAGAAAAATCCAGAAATTTTTAAAATAATTTAAAATAAATCCAGAAAAGTTTTAGTTTTATAAAAAAAAATCCAGAAAAGTTTTTTATTTTAATTTTAAACATCAACAATAATTTTATATAAAAAAATCCAGAAAATTTTAAATTAATTTAAAATAAATCCAGAAAAGTTTTAATTTTATAAAAAAAAAATCCAGAAAAGTTTTTTATTTTAATTTTAAACATCAACAATAATTTTATAAAAAAACAATCTAGAAAATTTTAAATTAATTTAAAATAAATCCAGAAAAGTTTTAATTTTATAAAAAAAAAATCCAGAAAAGTTTTTTATTTTAATTTTAAACATCAACAATAATTTTATTAAAAAAAAATACAGAAAATTTTAAATTAATTTAAAATAAATTCAGAAAAGTTTTAATTTTATAAAAAAAAAATCCAGAAAATTTTAAATTAATTTAAAATAAATCCAGAAAAGTTTTAATTAATAAAAAACATTTTTTATATTAATTATAAACATAATCTCATTCTCTTCTCAATTACCAAACATATTTAAAGTACTAAACAACTCTTCTTAATTCCCGTGTCGAAAAGTTTCGACTTAACTAGGAAAGACCGGAGGGAGTATTTTTTAAAACTTGTATCGATGTCGACGGGGAGTAGTTTATAATTTGACTGTTGTGGTAGTCCCAAAGCTGCACATACAGGCTGCAGTCTTGGGATTTTACTATTTTTAATTTAATTTTTTATGTTATTCTTAACTATCTTGTCCCAATGTCTATTTTCTCAAGTGCTATACGTTTTCGTGCTGGCCTATAAACATCAGCATGAATTGTTTAATAAATACGTTGCATATTTAAAATAAGGAATATAAAGTATAAACCGACAATTTAATTTGGACGAAATCGTTTCCATACTTCTTCGATCCAATCCATATCGACCTTAAATGACAAATTATGTAGAGAAAGTGACTCTATTTTGTCTTTTAATTTCACGTCGTTCATCAAATATGCGATTATCACATGTATCATTCGACATTTTAATTGAGATCCAACCAACATTCAACTGATGCATTTTGTGGACAATTGACGTGAAATTTATTTTCAAATTTCTTTAGATTCGATTTTACAACCAAATCGAAAGAAGAGTAGTGAATACCGTTAAAACTATATAGTTGAAGGACCAAATCATAAATATTACTAGAAATAAATTAGGCATTTGTGTTTACTGTTTTAGCATATGCTCTCAATCTATAGCAAATCAAGACAAACATCAAATGATCATATGTCATAAAAATAATACTCCCTCCGTCCCGCCCGATTTGGCCCGTTTTCCAAATCGGGGTGTTCCGGCCGACTTGGCCTATTTCCTTTTTGGGACCAACATTACACTTTCACTTTTTTAGTTTAATACTTTTAAATTGTTAAGAATTAATTTGATTGGCTAGTTTTAATTTTCCTTTATTGGGAACACAAATTCAAGGTTATTAATTAATGTAATTTACTCCTCCTTAAAAAGTGTGTCCAAACGAAATGGGCCAAATCGGGCGGGACGGAGGGAGTAAAAAGAAAGAATGGTGCAATGTGGAGAGAGAGAGAGAGAGTAAAGTGAGTAATAGTGAAGTGAGAGCAAGCAAAAGCTTCTATACCAACTTTCTTCTCTCCAAACATAAAACATGCTCAACAAATCAATACACCACACAGTCACAAAATCCCATCTCTCTCTCTCTCTCTGCTATAAGAGTATCTTGTTGATTCCCCCATGGACTTCGATCTGAAGCAATGGAGAGATCATCACCACCACTCTCAACCAACACCTTCTTCTTCTTCACCACCTAATAAGCAGCTACCTTCTTCTCCTCTCCCTTTGTTTCTCTCTGAACCCAACAGAAACCTGTCAGCATTCTCCTCTGATCATCCAACCAGAATTCCCAGTAATCTCTCTCTCTCTCTCTCTCTCTCTCTCTCTCTCTTACACTCCCACACAGTCTCCGACAGCACTTTTCTTGATTTTTTAGCTTCAAAGATTCCACATTGAATGGTTTATCTTTCTTTTTGGTTAGGGATGGAGAGCTATTTCAGCTCAACTCAATGGCAGGAGCTTGAGCTTCAAGCTTTGATTTTCAGACACATGAGCGCTGGTGCTGACATTCCACCGGAGCTTCTCCACCTCGTGAAGAAATCCCTCATCACTTCTCCATTCTACCACTACTACCCCCATTTCCAGCCTTCTCGTAAGTCTTTATTCAAGGATTTTGCTCTGTTTTCTTGAATTTTTTAATGTCGGGATCATCCCACAATTTTCTTGATTTTCCGGTGATGTTAAAAAAGGACTCTTGAATTTCCGGTGATGTTAAAAAAGGGTTCTTGAATTTGTTGAGATCTGTGTGAAGTAGTAATTGAAGTCTAATGAAATGGGTTGGGTTTGGATGGCAGTGCTGCAGTCGGGGTATTGGGGGCGGGCGGCGATGGATCCGGAGCCGGGGAGGTGCCGCCGCACCGACGGCAAGAAGTGGCGGTGCTCGAGGGATGTGGTGGTGGCGCAGAAGTACTGCGAGCGCCACATGCACCGGGGCAAGAACCGTTCAAGAAAGCCTGTGGAAACTCCCACACCCGCCGCCTCACCCTACTCCGGCGAACCCCTCCGAACCACCACCACCTCCCTCACCAGGCAAGGAGCCTCCGCCGCCGCCGCCGCAGCCGCCACCGGCCCTCCTCATTTCACTCTCTCCGTACCCTCTCACTCCTCGGATCTCCTCCACCTCAATCAAAGGTAAATCGCCCATTATAGCTAATCAATTTCTTGAAAATCGAGATTAAAAATCCAATCTTTATAGTACTAACATTCATCAAAATTCAAGAAATTGGAGTGAGTGAATAAATTAGTTAGTTGTGTAAGTAATAAATGAAGAAACTGCATTAAAGCTCTGTGTTTTTTATCCGAAGATAAACTAAAATAGTGGGAAACCTAAAACCTTGTTCCCCAAAAGGAAGAAAGTCCCTAAATCTTGATCCAAGCCATCAATTGGTTTGATATTTTCAAACACTTGTTGTTGTTGTAAGAATTGAGGGGGCCCCCCAAAATGAACTGGCTTTTAATGGAGCGTGTCTCGACCCACCATTATCATCCTTTGGTAGGCCCATTCCTTCATTTTTCATCACGAGCATTTTGCAGAGAGAGAGGGGGGGGGGGGGGCTTTTGATTATTGTGTGCTAAGATTAAGATTCTCCCCCAACCACTTGTTTCTGTGCCCCCCACCTCCCCTTATTGATGTTTCACCAACCTTTCTTTGCTTTCTTGAGTCTCTCTTTACTCCTCTAACTTTGGCTTCCGGTGAATGGTTTCTAGGTCTACGCCGGAGTCGATGATGCGTGCGAAGGGCCACTTCGAAACCTCTAATAACGATGGCCACAAGACGTTGCGTTTCTTCGATGATTGGCCGAAGTCGCTTCATGAAACGAACGATGGGGGTTCGTCTATGGCCTCGGCTACCAACTTGTCGATCTCGATGCCTGAGAACCCGTCTTCGGACTTCTCGTTGAAGCTCGGGACAGGTGATGGTGGCGAGACGAGCGAGAGGGATAAGCCCCCGTTGAACTGGGGGATGACGTGGGGGGCTAATCCGGCCTCGATAGGCGGACCGTTGGCCGAGGTTTTGAGGTCGTCGACCTCGAGTTCGTCTCCGACGAGCGTTTTGCATCGGAATACGCGCCGTGCCCCGCCCTCCGATCCTAGCTTCTGAGCTGGTCAGGGTCTAGGGTTTCGGAAGGACGAGGAATGAGAACGAACGGACTCGACCCTTATTATCGTTTTCGACTGTCATGACCGGACACATTATCGTTTTCGATCTTTTATCCCTATATCCATCCTCATTCCTCAAGTGTTTGTATTGTGGCTTGTTTCCTTTTCTTGACTTCCACATGCTTTTGTTGCTTTGGTTTCTTTCATGGCATGTTGTTTTCTCAAAAACTCTTTTTAGGTCACATTTTATGATTCTCTCTTTACCTTTACTACATTGTGTATGTGTGTTTGTTTTGAAGTGTTGTGTTAGCTTAATTTTGTTTTGGTGTTTTCCTTGAGAACCGTTAAAGTGGTGATTGTACAAATTTGGACGGAGGTGTGAGTGAGGTACGAATGATTCTTGAAGAGCTTTGTATTTGTGAGCTGTAATTTTCAATCATGTTTTTCTTTCTTTCTTTCTTTTGTAGCCCACTATAATAGTGTTAGCATCTAATACCGGTGCACAATCGTCGTACCAAATCATTCCTTTTGGATATTTGCAACCACACCCCTCGAATCTATACATTTTGCAATGTGATCCTTTTTAAAGTACATTAGTTGATGCGACAAATGTAGTACTATTTCCGTCCAATTCTACTCGATATGTTTCTATTATTTTATATTTACATAGATTCAAAAAACTTGTTAATTAGAATGCGGCGAATGAAATATTTAAAAAATGCCCCAATATGCTCATTTTCATTCTGTTCTTGAAACGTAACTTTTATATAATTGTTAGTATGATTAAGAATCCAAGTTTATTTTGAGTTAAAAAAAAAAATACACGTTTATTGTTATAATTCACTTCTACATTTTTGTAATTTACGTTTACGTCCTTTTCAAATTGCAATTCCATAAACATAAATCCTCCCTTATCTCATACGGAGTACTGACCACACTTTCTCTGCATATTTTTAGCGGTCGTCATTTTTTCCATTTCGGTATATTTTTTCACGAAATAAAAATACTCAGAAAATCAAATTACTCCTCATTCTTTCTCCCAAGTTTATTTCAAGTAATTTCAATATATTTCTCCATAGAATAAAAATACTCCGAAAGTCAAATTATCTCCGATTTCTTCCTCCCCAAGTTTATTTCAAGTAGATACAAGGGATGAAGGGAGACTTTTCCATTTTTCATTTCCCGACCATCTCCAAGGTAATGTTCACCGTTGGAATTTATTTAACAAGTGAAGCATGACTTCCTCTGTTTTTTTCTTTCTCTTAGCTGCTTTGTTTTCTTGATTTTGTTTCGCACATCATGCCTCCAATTGCAATAACTTAGTGTGCTTAGTAAGGTGTAATTAGCTTAGTTGTTGTCATGAATGCTTTAAACGTTTCAGTCTATAAATGGGGGTTAAACATCTACATGATGTCATGGTCCCTCATGTCACCTTAACAAATCTCGAAGTGTTGACTAAGCTTAAAGGCTAAAAGGTTGGAGTTGATATGTGCAATTGATCTAGACTCTTGACGAATCTGACTGAACTCCTTCTCCAATTCTCTCTTGTAGTGAACTGGGATGAATCTGTCTCTCATCACATCTTTCATTTCTTGCCAGGTGCCAGTCTTGGTATGTCCAGATTTTGGCAATTTTGAAACAAACTAAGAAATTATTAAAGGGCTCATATCCAATTAAACTATCTCCGTATATACAATTTTTAGGTATGATAAATATATTTAAAAACATACTAACACTACAATAAAAATTATTTTTTTCACATATTCCACCACCGGAGTTGGCTACTACTGCAGAACCGTCAGACTTTGGTACGGAGCTTCCGAAGCAATTAATTGTCGATTGGCCGGACCTTTTCGCTATAAACCGCTTTTGAACACTTCAAATTTTGGATCCGCCGGTGGTTAAAACACGCACGGTTTTCCGGATTTAATTTGCAACATATTTTTATATCGTGTTGCACCTTTTTCGAAAGATTCCAAAGTTCACAGCTATGTGATTGAAACTTAATACCCCAAACAAGCATTCTAGACATAAGAACCGCGAAAAGTCCACTCATTCACGTTGAGCCTGAAGTGAACATAATTCATGCTAGAGATGGCATTGAGGAGTCGATGTTATGCTCGTTCCCTATGAAGCTCATTCGCAGCTATGCGCCTCTGTATTAACAAATTATGTAGCGGTTGTTATTACCGAGGATTCAGACTTATTTGCCTTCAAATGTCCGAGGGTAAGTTTATGTGTTTATCGTCATTTTTTAAATTTTGAATCTAGTTCATTGACAATATAATGTGATCTTTCAATCTTCTTTTGCAAATTATATTCAAACTGAATATTACAAATGAAGTCTTTTGCCATTTCAAATACGGTTGGACAGCCAAATGGTGCATGTTTCATGCCGAAAGTGCCTCAATTGGTATAATGACCAAAATAAGGGAAAGGCAAAGAGGAGAGATAAAAGACGGAAGATAGGTCTTGGCTACTTGAAGAAACCAATTTGTGTCCTAATTGCACCCGTTCAACTCGTTAATCAAGAATATGGAGGAAACACTGTTAATAGCATACATTATGAACCATTAGTTGTTGACCTAGCTAATAAGAGGACTATGCAAGGGAAGTCTCGCTTTGTGCAAAGGAGTTAGACAAAAAAACGAGTTGAATTTAAAGACATGCTTGGATTGAGAGCCACTAGGTTTTGTTGCATTCTTGACTTTTTTTACATTTCTTGTAGATTTTGTTGCATTTGTAGCGAGTATGATTACATTTCTTGTAGGTTTGTTGCATGTTTATATTTTGTTGCACTTGTAGTGAGTATATTTCTTGTAGGTTTTGTTGCACGTATGTATTTTGGTGAACCTATACTGAAAATCGTTGTATTTCTTGAATGTTTTGTTGCATGTTTGGATTTTGTTGAATGTTAGTTATTATAGTTGCATATTTTGTAGGCTCCATTGAATTTTTTTTCTTTTGTTGCACTTGTAGAAAATATGGTTGCATTTATTGTAAAATTTGTTGCATGTTTATATTGCACTTGTAGTGAGCATTGTTGCATTTCTTGTAAATTTTGTTGCATTTGTAGTATAGTTGCATACTTTTTGATTAAGTATGGTTGCATATTTTTTGCAACGGCCAATCCAATACAACTAACATCCATATAGTTGTTAACTAGCTCCTTAAACAACCGATCCGGTCTCATCGGTCCAATGTTTGATTTAACACAATTAACTAATTTTTTTTGTTGAAGGTCATCAAGGGTTCTGTTGAATTTAAATAAATGTCTGTCATTGTCCGACACAAGTGCATG
Organism: Thymus mandschuricus; assembly: GCA_029379335.1. Taxonomy (NCBI): domain Eukaryota; kingdom Viridiplantae; phylum Streptophyta; class Magnoliopsida; order Lamiales; family Lamiaceae; genus Thymus; species Thymus mandschuricus. Next base: position 2,593,904 of record CM057078.1, read on the forward strand.
CATATGAAACTCGTTAAATACATCTACAACATATCATTCGTGGCCACAAATAAGAGGATTCCGTTGACAATGCTTTCGCACCCTCACGATTATAATACACATATTGACTCAAAACGGTACCATATGCTGATCTTTTGATCTGCCCTAGGCGCACGCCGAAGCCACATTCACACTCAAACGATCGATAGAATTCCTCAGTTTCCTTTCTAGTTCAGAACTTGCGTTGGTGTATGACTTATTAGGAATAAGCCAGAAATGTATAAACTAATCGTGTGAGTATCTCGAATCATCAACATGATTTTCTCCTCCATGATCCTCTTGAGATACACTTTCATGCACACACACAAGGAAAAAAAATAAAAAAATAAAATCGAAATATAAATATAAAAAGAAAAGAAAAGAAAAAAAGATGTGCATCAAATAAAATAGTCAATGTGATTTCTTTACAATTTAAAATTTTACAGTGAATCAATAAATATTTGAACGATATACACAATAGTATAATTAAAATCACAAATTAAAAAATATATAATAAAACACGAATAAAAATGTGAAACAAAAGAAAAATATAGAATCTGCTCTACTACAATCGAAAAAAGAAAAAAGAAATGGTAATAGAAGAATTGATCGAGATGATGATGATAATTGAAGAGAACAGAACCATTAAGATGAAGGTAGTACTCTTTCCGTCCAATTCTACTCGACATGTTTCTATTATTTATACTTACATATATTCAAGAAACATGTAAATTAGAATGAGACGGAGGGACTAATATACGGGAGTGATATCTTCATCTCCTTTGGAAGTTGAGGAACTTGATACCCCAGGCAAAGGCTAAGGCAAATACTAGGACAAAAACCAGATGCATGATAGCAACAACAGGAAGAAAGTCATGCTCATACCCCAAGTTTTGTTTCAGGTAATCTTTCACTGTCTGAACTCCAACTCCGGGCACGTCGATTTCCGAATCTGACTCGCCAAACTGAGAAGCCACAACCCCATATATTGTCCAAGCCATTGGGGATCCCCAGTAGTACCACCTCCACCATATTGGAATTTGCTGCCATACAATATTATACAAACACGTACATATTTCTATCAAAAAACGAACACTCGAAAGAAAGGATCACGACAACTATGACTTCAGCTAGCGCGTGTACTTACAGTTCGTGGGAGGAGGTAGCCGGAGAACAAGTTCCAAAAGCTGAGGAAGAAAGACGATGCAATGGAAGCAATCTGAAGGCCTGGTGTCAGGGCAATGAACATCATCCCGTAAAGAGTGAAGTAGACGAAGCACATGAAAAGGAAGTAGTAAAACCAAAAGAATCTGGCTGCGTTCCATTCAAATCCAATCATCGAATACAGTAGTAGAATGTAAACTGCTGTTTGGATTGCTATGTACATAATCTCTATGGCCACCTGAAAAACATCCACATTTTCAAGTGGAGAACATTCGCTTAGAGCTAAAGCTAAGATGAAGATGATAATAATAATAATAATGCTCATAACAATAACAGTAGCAATTACCTGAGCAACTGCATAAGGCAATGGTGCATACATTCCGGCTGCCCGTTCACGATAGAAAACTGTTCTCTCTATAGAAACGACGCCTTGCACGGATCCTTTATTAGAGGCTCCGAGGAAGAGAATAGCAGAGTATATTGCTCCCATTAGATTTTGGAGATCTTGTTGCTTTGTGCTGTCAAAGAGCCAAAACATGGAGTTATTTCAAGAAGTAATACTGCTGAAAGATAAAAAAGGATTATATGTGGAACTTACAGTACTTGTCCCTTGTTCCAGAAAATGAGTCCGAATATCAGTCCAATCATTATCGCCATTAAAAACCGGATAGCGTTATATAGTGGATTCCGCCAGTATGACCAGAACAGCTTCCAGAAACAAGCTTTGCACTGCTCAAGAAATGGTTGAGAGTACTGTCTAGTAAAAAAGAGGTCCTTGGAATCCGGTGGAGGAGTACTGAGCTCTTTAATGAGTTCTTGATTGCTCCTGAGTAACAACGAGATCTGTTATGGCTTCATAAAGTTAAACACTAAAGCAAGAGATAAATGAGCTTCATCTTCGACTCACTGATATAGTGATGATTTGGCATAAATTTCAGCAAAGTCGACTCCAAGTTGACTCTCGGCTGCTGGGGTGCTGATATCCAGCATCCACGTTGTTGAAAAATAGCCATCTTCAATCTTAGAAACCCCAGGAATAGACTGCCACATGATGAAAGAAATAATATGCTTAAAATCGAAGGCAAAACGAAAAACAAGCTTCCAATCAACGGTAAGACTTCAGTAGTGAGGTGATGGAGACAGCTCACCTTAAAATATTCTGTCAGCTTCTGAGAATGCCGGCCAAGAGATCCAGCGTATATTATGCGGCCTCCTCTCTTCATCAAAACTAACTGCAGTAGTAATATCCAAAGATTTAGTCTGCATGAAAAACCAGTAAAGAAAAACTCTATCAGAATCTACATTGAACATACTTCATCAAAAGCTTCGAATATATCTATGCTTGGCTGGTAAATTGTGCAGAGAACGGTTCTTGCTGTATCCACGGTGTTTCTCACTGCACGCATCACACTAGCAGCAGCTCTTGCATCAAGAGACGAAGTTGGTTCATCCATGAAGATGATTGATGGATTGGTAACCAATTCTACAGCAACTGTTAGCCTCTTCCTTTGTTCAGTCGAAAGACCCGAAACTCCGGGAAGCCCAACTAAGGAATCTCTTATGGGGTTAAGCTCAACCAGCTCCATCACTTCTTCGACAAACATCTGCAGTGTAAAAGGAATAGATCAGTAAAATCTTCTTTCTGAAAGTGGAACGATAATTAAGAAAATATTACAAACCTTTCTAGTGCTACTTGTTACTTCTTCCGGAAGGCGTAGCCAAGCAGATTATAATACGGATTCATAAACGGTGACATTAGGCGAATGTATGTTATTTTGTTCGCAGTATCCACTGATTCTTGCAAATGTTTCTTGATTCTTCGCATAACCTGAAATGCTGATACTTCCCTCGATCACTCTCAACGCCTTGAGTTTTCATTTCCTGTTTAGAAAAACAGAAGAAGACATAATATTCAATATTCAGTAACATAATATAATATGCATAATGATGAGTAGAATCCACTGCAATTCAGTTCTTATTACTACAGAACAAATTGGAAAAGTAAAGAGAGACACACTTACAGCTGGCAAATCCACATAGTAGTTTATATGATTGAACACAAGAGACAGAGGCTGAAAGGGTATAAGCATTCCCTTCCTCGATGTATGATCTAACGTACACAACTCCATCCGAAGTGTTTTGCCGAATATCCTCATTCTCACCTGTAGTAAGATAAGTAATTTATGAACAAATGCAATATTTTATTCGAACATAAACCTGGTTTGAATAATAACTTTGGGACCTTTGTAGACCAGTTTTGAGGGTTAGTTTTTTTGTGGTGTTGTTTCTGAAGGCACTACAACATTAGTAACAGCAGCTTTAAAAAACCTTTGATGTTTTCACTAAATGAATAAGTCCTTGATGCTAGGGGAGTATGGGATACACAAATGACGAAAAAGAAGAAAAATTGTCAAATTAATGGAAGGGCTAGTACCTTTAGATGTCCCCTTCATTCCTAGTCCAGAAGCATCCTTTTTGCTGTCATCCTCATCTAATGTCATATTCTTTGAATCCCTCAAAGCTGTAAATTTGGTCAGCTTTAGCAAATCAATTTTGTTTCGAAAAATCAATGAAAGTGGAACTTATGGAATATGACTCACGGTTCAAGAAAGTCAGTGCAACGATAAATAAAACGTTGTACAGAATCGAAAATCCTAAGAGTGCAGATGCACAAATCCAAAACCAATAAGCAGTATTCAAAGAAAAGCAAGAAAGATTAAGAATAATTAGACCAGATATTCGGAATTTCTCTGATGAAAACGTACCAGCGGTAACACGTTTCTTTTGCCCTCCCGAAATGCCCCTTCTCATGTCATCTCCAACCATGATATCAGAGCATATATCTAAACCAAGTATCTATCATCAAGATAACAACACTAAGTCAGCTCTTCAGCCAAAGTTTACATGCTTCAAGATCAGAAACAAGAAACAACAAAAATATGGAAAACCTTGAGAACATAATCTGTGAAGAGGCTGGATTTCTGGCCAGAGATTGCTATGCCTTTCATGAATGCATCAACCTCAGGATCAGGTTTGATTCCAGCCTCCTTCTCACGCCTCGAGAGTACTGCCAACCTCTCATATCGCGCTCCCATGCCCAAACAATGAGCCGCAAAATTAAGAGTCTCCCCCACTGTCATCTCCCCATGATGAAGTTCATGTTGGCTGATATAAGCACATGTCTTCTGAGGAATAAATTCACTGAATTCATGCCCACAATACGCACCATACCTTCTCATCAACTGTCATAATTTAAGTAGTTATATCATACAAAAAGAAGAAGAAAAAGAGATTGTACCCTTAGATTATGATCAAGCTTTCCAGCAAGTGAAAGCAAGAATGTAGTTTTCCCTGCACCTGGAGGACCCAAGAGCAGAGTGATTCTGAATACAAACTAATTAGTTAAAATAGCAACAAAATTCTCTATACTTTAAAGTATAAAAGTAAGGAACAAAGAAGTTGAAGGAGAAAACTGTAAACCTGGATGGTCTGATTATTCCAGTGGCATCTTTAAGTATCTGAATTGGCGAAAACATTTTACGTTAGGCTCAAGATTCTGGCGAAAACAATAGTATACCAGGATTCTGAGTTCGATCATGGCTCAAGATTCCCAAAATCTGATCTCGTTTTACCATGTATTTTGATGAACCTAATCTCGTGCTCGATGTTATATTGCTACACCATCCTCCACCCTATATATCAATGCAAAACACATATAATATAAGTAATTGATCCACAGCACAAAAAATCCATAAAAAATGAACATCTTAACAAACCAGCCCAGTTATGATCACCAGTTCTATTTGATCAATCAATGGCGTATACGAACCTCAACGTGTGAATCCAAACCCTCTCGTCAGATGATAACAAGGCAAACTCCCATCCAAACAAACTGCAATCGTTCCGAGCTGAATCAAACACATATACTCACACTACCTCTATATATAACTAAGCAAAACCTAAATTTCGAATCGCATTATTGAAAAGCAATCGGAAAAAGGCAATGCTTACGAGCAGAATTTCGCTGCGCTTTGGACAGGGCGTGAAAGGGACCCACTCCGAAGCCGCCGCCGAATCCGCGACATCTGTATTTCCAAACGTGCGAGAGACCTTAGGGAAAGGAGATACGACGATGAGGAAGAAGGCGATTCCGGCGGCGGCGATTGTCCACTCCCGCTTTGATAGTTTGTGCCAGCACCGCCACGGGACATCCGCGGCGGAGCGAGGGAGGCGGTAGTGGGTAGGTGGCATTGGATGTACGGCGGAGCGAGAAGTCAGCTGTCGCCAAAATCTCGCTAATGGAGGTTGTACCTTGGGTACAAGCCGAGAGATGGAGGACGCCATTTTGTACCAAACACACCTCTTTCATGCAGTCGTCCTTTTTTTCCATTTCAGTATATTTCTCGATGAAATAAAAATCTCCGAAAATCAAATTACTCTCATTTCTTCCTCCCCAAATTTATTGCAAGTACTTTCAGTATATTTCTCCACAAAAAATACTCAATATCAAATTACTCCTCATTCTTCCTCCCCAATTTTATTTCAAGTAAGATACAAGGGAGACTTTTCCATTTTCCATTTCCAACCATCTTGAAGCAGTATATTTCTCCACAAAAAATACTCCGAAAATCAAATTACTCCTCATTTTAACAAGTGAAGCATAACTTCCTCTGTTTGTTTTTTTCTTTTTCTTTTCCTTTTCTTAGCTGCTTTGTTTTCTTGATTTTGTTTCCCACATCATGCCTCCAATTGCAATAACTTAGTATGTTTAATAAGGTGTATTTAGCTTAGTTGTTGACACTAATGCTTTAAACGTTTCAGCTTGTAAATGGGGGTTAGACATCTACATGATGTAATGATTCCTCATGTCACCTTAACAAATCTCAAAGTCTTGACTGAGCTTAAAGGGCAAAAGGTTGGAGTTGATGTGTCTGGGTGGCTCTATAAATGTAAATACGAAATGAAGGAACATAGACGCTACAGGTATTAAATTTGTTGGAAATAATTTAATTTAAATTTTACTATTGTTGATTACTTGCTGAATTTCTTTTTAGATACACGGATTTTGTGCAATACATGGTCGATGTATTAAAAGAAGACTATGACATCACATGCGTACTTGTGTTTGACGGTAAAACTCCGTTGCCTAAAGGGCAAAATCAAGCTGGAGGAAGGTATATCATGTGGTTTTATGTTTATTCCTATAATTAATTTATGGTATATCATCACATGTAGTACTAATATGTGTAGAATTTGATGTCTAGAATGCATTATTCCGATGATTATGATGCGGAGCCATTTGTTTGGAAAGTAGCACATGAAGTCTTTGTTGTAAGTCTATTCCGTCATAATTTCTTTTACAAATTTTATGCGTCTAAATTTTGTTAAAACATAACAGACTTTGAGGTATCGAGGAGTCGAAGCTATGATCGCTCCCAATGAAGCCGATTCCCAGCTTTGTTACTTGGCATTAACAAATTATGTAGCGGCTGTCATTACCGAGGATTCAGACTTATTTGCCTTCAAATGTCCGAGGTACCGTCATTTTTTTAATTTTGGATCTAGTTCATTGACAATATAATGTCCTCTTTGAATCTTATTTTGCAGATTATATTCAAATTGAACATTGCAAATGGGGTTTGTTGCCATTTCAAATACGATTGGAAAGACAAATTCTGCAAGTTTCCTGCCGAAAGTGCCCCGTTACCTCTGTATAATAGGATCAATCTTAGATTGTTGACTCCGGCCATGTTCGTTCATTTTTGTATCCTATGTCATTCAAGTTATCTAGATAATATACATTCCATTGGACCTGCTCATGCTTATACATTAGTTAAAGGGTGTGGTGGAAATCTCCAAGAGTTGTTTGGAAAGCTCCAGACATATGCAAAACATCATCTCCCGTCTGAAGTGGATAGTTTTCAAAAATATAAGGAGAGATTTGAAATGGCTGTTGAGACTTATGAACACCAAATGGTGTTTTGTCCAAAAGAGAGGATAGTAAAGCATCTACGAGACATCAATGATAAAGATGATGGAGTCAAACGAGAGTATCTAGGCTCTAATATCTCCAAGGATAAAGCCATCAAGGTTGTTGCAGGGCTTATAAACCCAATCTCACTTGAACCCTTTCCTAATGATCAGGTATGTTTTAAATTTCTTACCTATTTATTTTGTATAGTTGTACTAAGTAGTAATATTTTCTTTTGCATGTTGTGGATAGTTAAAAGCCGATTTGACCCGAAACGTGGAGAATGAGAAGTATATTAAAAGTACACGGTATGAAAAATTTAAGGGTGATTTGGGCCCATCGGACGAGCATGGTATGCTTCTACAAAGTTTCTTTTCTTTTCGATATTCGTTATCACTTTTTTGGTGTTTTGCTTGCTTATATTATTGATTTGTGTTTCTAGTTTGGTAAGTTTACGAAGAAGAAGAACGGAGAAGCATCAAACCACAAAGATACTGGCGGTAAGGGTGTCTTCTATCTCTTAACGCTCTAGTTTTGCTTATTCTTAACACTATACTTTTTTTCCCTACTTCTTATATTGCATTCTTGTTGCAGGGAAGACTTGAACGCTTTCCTAATTCTTCACTTAGCTTTCTGTTTGGAAGATTGGTTAGGAGAGGTTCAGTTAGCATGTAAGTGTGGCAACTAGATAGTTCTTTAGCTTCCTTTATATTCCAGTTTTTGTTCTGTTGCATGTTCAAATTTTCTAGTAATCAGAGATTCGATTTCCCAGAGTTTCTCTCCTCTTGAATCATATCTTATCTGAGTTTCTATGCTCCGTCGACTTGGAAATAATAGCATTTACCCATATGGATTTAGTAAAATTTGTATCCATCTATGGAAGGATGGATGTATGCACATATCCTTAAGTAACTAAAGAAAAGCAGTTTAATTTACTCATCTTTTACACCAGTCATACTGCAAAGAAATATGCATGCTTCAGTCACAAATTACATAATATAACGAACAATGAGAAGAACCGGAAATACTACAAGAGAAGAAGAGGTTTAAGTTAATCCTGTAATGGAAAAATTCTCTTCACTCACAGCACGTATTCTGTTTATGCCGTCAGATCCTGTTACCTCTAGCAATGGCTATATTTTCTTTTGTCGATAAACGGCAGGAGCTATGCAGAGTTTTCGATTTGGAATTGCTAATTCTTGAATTGAGGCCGAGCCAAAAGTGGAAGCAAACTGTGGATGAATAGTTGAATTTGATTGCTTAATTCTTAGCTCCAAAACCTCGAGGACTAGGTCTAGCACCACCCGAGTCTGCAAATTGCTTCCTCGATTCTGATCTTTTCTTTCTCCTTGCAGTACCAGGTGGAGCCTGTAAGTTAAGAGAAAAGGGTCTAAAATTTGCCCAAAGTGTGGGGAATAGATCGAAAAATTCAAATATAGCAAAAAAAGTCTCAAATAAAGCAAGCAAAACATGATCACCTTCTGTTCTGCTTCCTGAAGATTGCTCATTGTGGGAAGCGACCCACCTTCCATTATACCCATCAAGTTCTTCATTCGTACACACATTTGGAAAATTTGAGCAATAAGTTGACTCACCTGGAAATGAAAAAAAAAAAAATTGATAGTTACATGACAACAATGTTGCTATGTATGAGAATGAGAGAGAAAAATCATTTCTAGCTATCAACTTATCCCCCACATATATATACCTGTTGCTCTGTTTTTCCAGATGCTTGAGCAATTCGTCTTCTCCTTTCAGGTGATTCTGCCAATAGTTCTGGTTTTTCCCTTTCCTCTGCATTCAGATGAGTAGACATCCACCAGGAACTCAATGATTTGATCAACAACAGTAATTTTGATAAGAGGCTATGATATCTAGCTTGATTCATAAATGAAAAAGGAGGATGTAGAAAGATGTTTGAGATTCAAAATTATTCAGTATAGTGTACTCGCAACTTGACATTCTCAACAGACATATAAATCAGACAAGAATCTCAAAATCTTCTTTACGATGTTGCAAAATCTGTTAAGGCAAGCCAAAGACATAAGATATGCATACAAAACTATGATATCTTTATTTATGCACCTGATGGAGAATTGCATAACAGAAAGAGGATAATGGAAGCAAGAAGTAAGATAATATAATCTCAAACAATAATATAAGATACTATTATGCAGAAAAAGTTGTTAGGCCTTGGGAATATGAACAGAGGAAATTACTTGGGGTCATTGCTTCAATCATAGACTCCATTAATTGCAAATTCTTCTCTGCCTCTCGAATTTGTGCAGGAGTAACCTGTTTGAATACAATTTATTTGTAGATTAATTACAATTTGAAATTCCCTGCAGAAACTAATCTTATCTTTCAACAACACTTTGCATTGGAGAAACATGGATAAATATTTTCAAACACTCGACTTTCTCAGTAGCTTGCAAGTAGCCTTCAAGGATCATCTTTTCCAATTGCCATTAAGAAACAGTAAAGAAAGCAGGCCAGAGATGGGAGTCATTTTGGAACAGCAACCAAAATTACTACATTGTTATTATTATTCCTTCATCAGTTTTATAATTATTTTGTTGCATAGTACTGGGCTTGAAATCTAGAATCACTTCCTGGAAATGTTCTGCTTGTTTGGACTAGCAAAAGGACCAGGCTGTCATACCTTTCCCATGCCCGGAATCATTCCAATTACACGAGACATCGAGCCCATCTTTGCAACTGCACGAGTTTGCTTCAAGAAGTCGTTGAAATCAAATTTGGCACTCATTATCTTCTTCTGCAAGTCTTCCGCTTCTTCTTGTTTCATCTACTCAATGTACCTAAAGTCACATTGCATGATTAACAAGTACATAGGCAAAATTTCAAATTATTGGGTACTCACAACTTCTTGGGCCTTTTCCACAAAAGATAGAACATCACCCATTCCTAAGATAAGTTCGGCCATGCGATCTGGATAGAAGGGTTCAAGGTCTTCCATATGCCCCCCCCTTCCTACTAGCTTGATTGGCTTCCCCGATACCTGTGTAAAAGGTCCAATTAACCAACATAGAATGGGCTCCGACATTTGCATATGACGACACTGGTTGAAAAAGATTACACTCAAGAGCATTCCATTTATATGAAATTAAACCCCCCCCACTTCTTCTTTATACTCTAATTCAAGAGGTACAATGTGTCATTAAAATGAAAATTTACCAACAAATACACTGGGTCTATTTAATAACAAGGCAAAAGGATAATTACATCTCTAGGAAGTTCAGTTAACCATGCTTACATCTGTCAAAGTGCTTGAATGAACTGAAAATACTCTATAAGAAAGGACATTTCGAGAGGTACAGATGTCTGACCTCTTTTACATTCAAGGCAGCACCACCTCTAGAATCTCCATCTAGCTTCTTCAAAATGGCACCAGTAATTCCGATCTCCACATTGAATGTCGTGACCAATGCTAAATAACAGGAGAGGATTCTATAAGCGAAACAAACATACTTCCTATATACAGGCAGTGTTCAATCAGCATGAAATGGAAAAATTCTACCTCTCCTGTTACGATTGATTTACTGCTCATACAGAAATCTCAGGAGGAGAAATGAGCATGATAAGTGCACGAGGTAGTCATGATTTAGACTGCATCATACTAGATAAAGGATTGTGCAATATTTCTGCAAGAAGCATGAAACTTAACCCTGGAAAAATATCATTGATAAATAGGGAGGATATTGTATGTTGAAGCATGCTTCTAATGGACGGGAGTTTGACTTTTAACCAAACCATATATCCGGTTAAAGACCATGTGAAACATATATACCAGCAGCCTCTTGCCCAGTCATTGCATCCACAACAAGCAAAACCTCGGTGGGATTTAATACTTTTTTGACGTCTTTCAGTTCATCCATCATAGCTTTATCTATCTGACAAAAGGGAAATTACTTATTCAATTGTAAAAAGAATACTTTGTCGAATATTCAAATTCCCATGGATAAAGAGTCTGACCTGAAGTCTTCCCGCAGTATCCATTATAACTACATCTACATTCTTGTTCCTGGCCTCCGTCAATCCTTGCCTTGCTATTTCTGCAGGTTTAACATCAGCCCTTTTTAGTATTAATTCTAAAATAAATATTAGTACTACTTTTTAATTTAATAATCCCCAACAAATTATTCTTGACATAGCCGTGTTTGTAAAACTATAACAAGATGTCAATAACGTTAGAAAAGGTTTACCCTTCCTAAAATAGTTTACTCAAAATTGATAAAACTCCTTCCACCCAATAGTTTATTACTCCCTCCTCTCTTCCTAAACGACCCCTTTTATATTCATATATTCATATGTGACGTTAGAAAATACTGATGATCCAGGATGATCAAATCCGAATGCAGCTTCATCGTAATCAATAGCCCATTCCGTACCTGCAAGAAATCATCCAAACCACTCGGGTGTTACTCTTCCAAAACTACTTTCGTCATTCTCCACTTGTTTGCATTTTCCCTTTCTAATTCCTAAATGCAGCATCACCATTCAATCCAGCTGAGAGGTATAAATTAATAACTGCATGTGGTCAATAAGAAGAAGCAATTGATCAGAAATAAAATGAACAAATGAATGTAAATATATTGACATGGGTTATGGTAAGCGTATGAGGAGAAGTATCTGTCCTTGTAATGCAATGTACAAGTTTCACCTCTCGAATATCTGACATCTATATGCTGTCCCGATTGATATGCCCGCGGCCCTTATAGATCTCCCGACTTTGACCTGAACAGAAATCTAAGCAGTTGGCATTATCTCATATGCCTTCAAGCCCACATTTCTCACAGCCTTGTAAATCTCTTCAGATGAAAAGTAGGGGGGTATATAAAACTGGTAAAAGATGCATCCAGTATGAATTTTTCCGTCTGCCATTCAATTTCTTATATATCGCAATCGAACTGTGTGGAAGGGTAAAGAAGGCACCTCTTTCTGGCCAATACAGACTTGTGCAGTAATATTGAGTAGGCAAACCCTGCTTCTTTCTTTCCTCTTATCAATTTTTGTGAGCACTGGCATTTGCTTCTCTGTGCTGAACTGCTGATGACCCCAAGGTATTGATCTTATATCGACATATATACTTTCTTTCGCTTCTTCTAGTTGGAAGTCCATGTAAGCATTTGCCAGAAACATCTCCCTTCCATTGGGTCCATTCCAAGCTCGGTTTGGCATCATTCTACCATGAAACACATGTCACTTCCTTTCGACTTTTCGAACATGTATTCTATAATATAGATATCTTTCAGATTAACAGCCCAACACTTCAATTCCATCAACTATAGCCCTTTTATATATATAACGCCTCGCCAGTAGGTAGTTTGCTTACAGAGTCCCCATCCTACATGAACTTGACTTGGTTTTCCTAGGTGCCAGCTTAGTTGTCTGAGCTTCTCCTCCAAAACATCGTCCCCGTCGTTTTGCTCTTGCTCTTCAATTACTTTGCAGTTCACTACTTCATCCAATGCCTCTGGTGAGTAATTTGAATAGTATTCTGCCCAGATTCTGTCTAATAGACCTTGCCTTATTTGCCTGCATAGTGTTCCTTTTGGACACAATGGGCCTAATAGCAGCCCTGGGACGCACAAGCTTCTTTTTCATGGCAAGCCATTCGGTACGGTGCTTCTCTTCCATATTACAAAACCAGACTTCTTTATCAGAGAATTGCTGCAAAATGATTTGACCATGCACAGCCACATATCTTTTTCCACTACTTAGATCGATCATCCGATATAATCCAGTGGACACAAAATTTCGGAAGCCAGTCAATCAATAAGCGAAGGAGCCAATTAGATTGTACACTTAAACATCATATACTGCATTAACATGTGTGAAACAGAGAAGCAACATACCAGGCCATAACAGTTCGGATTGAAATCGAAATCCTCCTCCCAAATTCAATATATTGAACAAAATTAGTTCATGGCATCTCATATCTGATTGGATTATGAGGCCAACCACGAATTTGGATCTCAACTTTTCTGCCTCTAACTTGCTAATAGATGAGATATTCCTGCAACAACTAGTAAGCATGTATTTTTCTGGATAATGATATTCCTAAAATTAGCTATAGTATATCATCACTGTCAAAATACACAGTTAAACACACAAGAAAACTAGACTTTACTCTAGTCCTCATGAAGAATTATTCACTAACAGTAATCCCCTTCAATCGTGTTCCCCTATATTCTCGATCGATAATACCAAAAGCACGTTTAAGAGGGGGATTACTTTCTTCAATACATAGAACTCACTTCTATCGAAGATAACAGATGAAGATATACATAACACATAGGGTCAGAAATCAAATTTTGCAACTTTAATCATTAAAAACCACTAAAACAGCCATAGCTAGATCGGAAGAAAACCTTACTACTTCGTTTACGAAACATGCTTAAACACAAAAATAGAAGAAAAACCCCACAAAGGCCATGATAGTCAGTGCAATCTCAGAAAAACTACAACAGTTATCAATCGAATGCACGAAACTCCAATCACAAAACGAAACGAAAAGTCATCGAATTTCATCATCTGATCTCACTGCCGATGAGCCTAGCTCCAACTCTATCGAGCTGCTTCACCATTGCGGTAGACTTCAAGTTCCCTTCACTCCAAAACGCCTCCACCATTTTCTGCCCAATGATACCACCCATCTCCTCGCTGTCAGTAACCGCCACCGCAGTGGGCCCCGCCCCGCCGATCGTGCAGCCAAACGCCCCTGCCGAGATCTCCGCCTTCTTCACGGCTTCCATGCCCGGAATCAATGGAGCTCGCCTCGGCTCCACAATTATCCGAAGATAGCGCCTTTCCCAATCCGATTAGGACTCCCTGAAGCACCGAAGCAACCAGAGCTCCGGCTTGGCTGCAATTCCACACGTGGTGCGCCATCGTGATCTCCGGCGGCAGCGCCGCCCTCATCTTCTTCGTCGGAGCTTCGAATTCGGGATTCACGAGAACGAAGTACAGGCTTTTCTCGTGCGGGAACTGCAGCTTCATCAGCTCCAGAGGGTCGTAGCGGCGGATCAAGACGAAGCCGCCCAAGATCGACGGCGCCACATTGTCGGCGTGGTAGCCGGAGACCTTCGCCTCGGACTCCAGGCCGGCGATCACGAGCTCCGACGGAGAGAGAGGTGCCCCGAACAGCTTGTTCACAGCCACCGCGGCTGCGGCGGCGCTGGCCGCGCTGGAGCCGAGGCCGCTGCCGAGTGGGAGCCCCTTCTCGAGGGAGAGTGAGAGGCCCACGGAGCTTATGCTGAGCATCCTCATGACGGCGATGGCGGCGATTCCGGCGCAGTTCGAGGGGGGATTCTTACTGAGCCTCGAGCAGTCGCCGGAGATGTGGGAGATGGAAACCTCGCCGGGGTAGACATCCGGGTCGACTTGGAGGCTGACGTAGTCACCAATTCCGTCGACGGCGCATCCCAGAAAGTCGAATCCCGGCCCCAAGTTGGCGACGGTGGCGGGGGCGAAGGTTTTGACGGCGGAGAAGACGGGGATGGGGTCGGTGGATTTGGTGTAAGTGGCGGCGGCGGCGGTGGTGAGCTTCAACACAGGGTGGCCATTTGCTGCGGCGGCGGCGGCGGTTGCGGTTGGTAGCCTCTTTCTTTTCTTCTTTTTTACTTTTGTGAAAAGAAAAAGGAAAAAACAAAAATTATTGGGAAAGGGATGTAACGTAAGGGGGCTTTTAATTAAAAAGGGTTAATGCACCGTTAATACAAAACTTTCCCACATATTTTATTCTTTTCCACGAACTTTCAAAAATCTGTCAAAATACAGGAACTTTATAACATGTTCAATTTTTCCATAAATTGATTTTTTCCCCAACTTGATGCCGAGCTGGAGCCTACGTGGTCGTCAGGAGTGTGATGTGTTTAAAATATTCCGACGAACTAAACGAAGTCGTTTCGGAGTCAAAACGACATCGTTTCGAAGTCATCAAACTATGTTGTTTTACAAAAAAAATTAAATCCTCAAATTAAAGGTTAGCGTTTCTTCGTTCTCTTCACCATTTGTGATTAAAGGTTAGGGTCGATTCGGCAAAGGAGCAAAGGAGAGAAGAGGGAAAAGACGAGTGCGCGCCAGGGAAGGAGAAGGAAAGAAGAAGAGAAGGCTTTCCGGCGTAGAGATGTCTGCCTCCAGGACATCCTCCAACAACTCTAGTTTCCATCCCCCTCCCTTGATGAATCGATATTATCAAAGCGGTGTGAATGTGGGTTGAGGGCCATGGTTGACACGTCATTTACTGTTAAGAATCCTTACCGTAGGTTCCTCCGTTGCTCGAAATACCAGGTAAAATGGCAATCTTTGAGTGAAAATTGAGGTGTTTATGATTCTATGATTTATGCAGTTTCTTTGAATTAATTTATTTGATTGGATTTTGAAATTAAGCTTAGGGTTTGGTTTACAAGGTTTAGGAATAAGAGGCAAAGATTTACCTTTCAAACGAATAAGATTTTAAGAATTAATTTACTGTCATTTGTATACATATGATTGTAACCATGCTTATAATCTGCCAAGGGATATCAATGTCGATTTTTCAAATGGATTGATCCTTGTAGGGCACCTCAGCTGATGATGTTAATTCATTGAATGGTGAAGCCGAGAGAGGAAAGTGAACATGTGGATTCACATGTATTCAGCTGTTCTAAAGGACAAAGACAATCAATGAGAGTTAATCAAAAAGCTTCGGGATGAAGTTGAGGATTTGCAGAAGGTGAACAAAAAACTGAAGAAGAAGCTATTTATGATTCGTGTAATCGTAACATCTGTAGTGTTGGTTGTTGTTGCTATCGACTTAGTTTAGAGTGTAATATGTTTTATTTTACAGTTATGTATGTAGTATAATGTAACAGACTGCATTAACCCTTATCTAAACTCTTGTAACAGAGTCTAATGACATTGTATGTTTTACTATGTTTTAGTATGAATATTGGTTGTTTTAGGGGTATCAGTTGAGTGTGGTGTGTTGAAGTTATGTATGTAGTCTAATGTTTGATTCTATTGAAATTAATTTGCTACATTTAATTGGATTGTGTTACACAACTGAGTGGAAATGTGTTGAGACAAATGCATTTACCTCTTTTAAAGTTTTGGTAAATGGTGTTTATGGCAACTGTTTTGATGCTTCTTCCATGATTGAACAACAATTATTACATAAGAATCTAAAATAGAGTAGACATCAATTTCCAAAATGACAAAATTCAAGAGGTCTGAACCTGCTCAAACATTCAGCATACAAAATGAAACATGGTACCAATCAATGAAAATGAAGAATATTTTTAAAAATCAAAAAGGGTCATTGTATCAGATCAATGAAACATAAAACATTCTCCATGTGACTACTTTATATGACTCTCTTGAGTTGGAATGGCTGCTCTTGAAGAACTACTTGTGAATTTGTTGCTGCTTCCTGGAGTGTTGATGCAACGCGTAGATCGTGGATTTCAATTCATGGGCCAAGAATAAAAGATGATATGGGCTGAAGATTGAAGATTTTATTTAGTAGTTTATTTAGTTGTTTATTTTATTAATTAATTTTCGTTTTTTATGAGTATTATAGTTGGTAGGTTAATTTTCAGCTTTATTTTGGTATTTTTATTCCTTTTTAGACTAGGATTTGGTTTGATATCTTTTAGGATAATTTTTAAAGTAGTTTCCTTATGGAATTAGGACCTTTTGAAGCCTATAACTAAGGCTCTTATGTCATGGACGAAAATTGGAGCAATTTTGATTAATATATTTTCTTGAGTTTTTACTCTCTCTCTCTTTTAAGAGAATTTTCAAATTCCTCTTGTTTATCAAGTTGAATTCTTTATTCGGCGAATCAACGAGTTCATCTCCCTCGTTGTGTGTCAATTATCGTTCCTGAGTTGTTGAGTCAATCGTCTCCTTGGGGTTTAGGGAGTTTCTCGCCTTTATCATTTGGAGGATTAGATTCAAAGGTTTAGAAATATCCATCCTTGTTCAATTAGAGTCGTGTCGAGTTAATTCAGTCTTCCGCTTGCGTTTCGGTCGTCAAGGATCGTATCATTTGGCACCAGAGCCAGGTTTACGTCATCCAGGTTTTGTTGTTCTTTCTTGTTTTTGTATCTTAGTGTTTACGTTTTTGTTCGTGTCATTCGTTCGAGTTTCCGTTTTCGTTCTTTCTTTGTCTAAGCGTTTCGAGTCCGTTTGTTAAAAAAAAAAAATCAGATTCGTTTGTGTCATATATCTCGTAGATTCTTTTCAGCGTTTTCGTTTCCTTCTTGGTGTCTTGTCCAAATCCGTTTGTTGCCTTAGCCATAGATTATCCCAAATTCACATACCTTTTTTGAATTAATTCCTTATTTCTACACATAGGGATACCTTATTTAGACGTTATACATGTTCACTCATAATTCTCGTCGGCCACGATATCTTCGTTATTTTAATCTAGTTTGTGGGAAGAGCAAAAAAAAAAATAAATAAAAAAAAATAAAGAAGTGTCGTCCTTTCCAGATCTATTTTTGCGTCAATCTGTCGTTTTGGCAGATCTGTTCATGTGCTTGCATCTTAGTGTCGTATTTGTCTACATGTTGCAACGTTTGTTTTTTTGTGCATATAGCAGACCTGTTGCTACACTTTTCCTATAGCGTCGTAATAAACGGTCTATGGCTACACCAGCCTTTTGTCCCTTTTAACCTGTTACTACACTTCTTCAGTAGTGTTAAAACTGATCTGTTGCTACGCTTGCTGAAAAGTGTCATATTTGCTAGTCTGTTGGGGCAGTTTTTATATTGTGTCATATTTTCTTGTTTCTTTCTGCTGTTAGGTGTCTAAACTTCGTTATTTTGGTCTAGTTTTTGGGAATTTTGAAATAAAAAAAAAGGAAAAAAAAAAAAGAAAAGGAAAAAAAAAAGAAAAAAAAAGAAAAGGAAAAAAAGAAGAGGGAAAAAAAAGAAGTAGAAGAAAAAATTATTTTTGCAGGTATGGCAGGTGAATGTCAAGATGATCAAACTGTTATTGATCCCAAGATGAAATTTATGATCGAGGCATGGAAGTTGGAATTGGGAAAGATTATGGAATCAAAGTTAGATGCAGTGTATGATAGGATCGGAGAAGTTGAAGCTTCCAAATATTCTCATTCTACACGAGGCAGTGGTGGAAGAGGAAGACGAGGTGGAAGAGGAAGTTGTTCCAATAATCGAGATATTGATGGCTAATTTGAGGACGAAGAGATGAAGATTCCCTCATTTCAAGGGAAATGTGATCCTGAGTTGTATATCGAATGGGAGAGAAAGGTAGAGCTCGTGTTTGACTGCCATAATTATTCTGAGTTCATGAAGGTGAAGTTGGCAGCCAATGAGTTTTCACACTATGCTCTAGTTTGGTGGTATCAGTTAGTGAAGGGTAGAAGAAGGTATGGAGAACAGCCTATCCAGACATGGAAAGAGATGAAGGCGGTGATGAGGAAACATTATGCGCCTTCGCATTACTATCCTGCGAATCAGACAGATTGGAGATGACTTCAAGCTAATGTGTCATACTCAAGAAGAAGTTTATGGGAGAAAGAATAGAAATCGAAGGAGGTCAAACGTCCATTTGTGAAGCTAACATCAGATTCGTCGAGTTCAGCAACTCAAGGCAAACCAATGGTTCGTAATCGTGATTTGAAGTGCTACAAGTGTCAAGGTTTTGGGCACAATGCTATTGAATGTCCAAATGGAAGAGTGGCGACAGTTCCAAATGATGGTGGAGTTGTTACGAAAGATGAGAGAGAAGATCCAAAAGTGATGGTCTTGGAAGAACCGAATGAAGAGGTGGAAGAAATTGAAGCACCTCCGGGGCCGCTTACTTTGTTTGATGATATTGATCTTGGTGTGCAAAATAAATTGGATGATGGAGAACAACGAGATGACACCTTTCATGTCGATAATGAAATGTCGCTTGTTTCTCTTACTTCAAAACAAGTGGTAATGGAGGATCAAGTGCAATTGTCAAAGGAGGCGGAGATGGTGAAGTCCAAGGTGGAGAAAGTAGAGACAAATGAGAATAAATTGATGCATGAGTCTCTACTTGACCAGAGTGATGATTTGGAGTTGGTCGTAAATGAAGATATGTCTGTGGATGCACAGTGGAACAAGGGGAATGTTTGGTCCACTAATGATTTTGATTTTCTATTCCCTTCTAGTTATTCATTTGTGTAGGCATTCGATGATGTTCTTCCGAAGAAAATTTTATGGCATGCTATCAATTCGAGGGAGTGGAAATCAATTAGAGTTGGTGGGGATAAAAGAGTTGGAGTCTATGCTGCCGGGTGAGAAGAAACTGAAGAAGAATTTCATTCCTTTTGACGTGGGAGATGACCAAGATTTGAGGACAAATCTTCTTCAAGAGGAGGGAATGATGCAACCCGTAGATCGTGGATTTCAATTCATGGGCCAAGAATTAAAGATGATATGGGCTGAAGATTGAAGATTTTATTTAGTAGTTTATTTAGTTGTTTATTTTATTAAATAATTTTCGTTTTTTTATTAGTATTATAGTTGGTAGGTTAATTTTCATCTTTATTTTGGTATTTTTATTCCTTTTTAGACTAGGATTTGGTTTGATATCTTTTAGGGTAAGTTTTAAAGTAGTTTCCTTATGGAATTAGGACTTTTTGAAGCCTATAAATAAGGCTCTCATGTCATGGTCAAAAATTGGAACAAATTTGATTAATATATTTTCTTGAGTTTTTACTCTCTCTCTCTTTTAAGAGAATTTTCAAATTCCTCTTGTTTATCAAGTTAAATTCTTTATCCGGCGAATCAACGGGTTCATCTCCCTCGTTGTTGGCCTCGGAAAAGAGTAATTGGTGTATGGGGGGGGGGGGGGGGGGGGGGAATACACCAATAACCAACCGTTTTTGACTTTAGAAAAATAGGCTGTGATCAAGGTCGATCTTATCAGAGACAGGTTGATCTATCAAGCTCGTTGATAAACAAGCTTGATTTATCAAACTGTGCAAATGCGGAAGTTGGTGGAGGTTGATTAACTCATTTGTAAAATCTAAGGCTATTAAACGAATGCAGGTTGATTCGTGATATGCAGGTTGATGTTCGTCAGTTTGTAAGATATTGAAATTGCAGTAAAGAGAGAGAGAGGGAGAGGGAAAGAGAGACACCGCAATTTATTGTGGTTCGGAGATAACCCTCCTACGTCCACGTTAGGCCGAGCTCGACCTGAGAATCCCTTTATATTTGGATCCAACTTCTCTCTTGTTTATACTGACTGAGTATCAGTTATAAGTACACTCGAACTTGAATATACCTAGACACGAGTTTTGGGTCGTGACCCTTACAACCTTTCATACAGATACTAACAACCTTTCACTAGATTACAGAGCTTGACTAACTCTATAATGGTGAAAAACACAAACTAACTTTCTAACTTTGAACTACGTCGGAGAAGAAGTTGTTTAGATCGGCGACAAGCAGCAGTGAACGCTTTGTCATCAGAGAATGATCGAAATTGGAAATCTCTATTTCTCAAGTGTTTGGGAAACTAATGGGATTTCGAACACTTGAAATGATAGAACTTTGAGAGAGATTTCGGCAGAGTATTTGCATTGATAGCTTGAGTTTCCCGTACTTGATTCCGATTATGGCTTGAAGTATTTATAGGCATTTTGAAAAAAAACTAGCTGTTGGAGTCATGATGATGTGGCACTAGCCGTTGGGGCGGTGACTCACTTCTAGCCGTTGGGAGGTTTCATCCTTGCTGGCATACGACGTGGCAAGGATCAGGCCGTGTTGATCCATGAAGGTGGATTAACGACCTTGTTTTGATAATCCAACGCTTGAAATCTTCAAAGGCAAAGCGGGCTGGAAGCTTGAGTAGGAAGGTCGATAGGCGTCTAAATATGTCAAGTTCGATCCTAATTAGTAAGGTCGATAAACAACCTTTCTCTTACATGGTGGATCAAAATTGACTCAAACTTTAAGGTACTCGACCTGCACTAACAGATAGCAGGTCGATCTATCGGCCTTAACCCTAAACAAGTGAAAATATGTCTAAGTGTGGTTTCGAAAAACATTATTAAAATCAAACTGCGAGGGGTTCGCAACAATTTCCCCGTTTTTGATGATGTCGAAACCTAACACTTTACAAATAATTCCTAAGTATATAAAAGATTATAAGACCGATCAATCTATAAAGGTTGATAAGGAATTAAATGAAAGGGAGTTAAAAGACATGAATAAAGAAAGCAGTAAAGGCAGTTAGCCTGGACAAAGAGGTATTGTCATCAGGTCGAATAAGTGATTTTTGCTTCATTCAGTTCGTTAGCACAATTACAAGATGATTTTTACAGTTCGATGCTAGGAACATAAATGAATTACAAAAGGTGATTATACAAAAATCACTAATTCTACTTCTGCTGGCCACGGGCTGCTATCCTCTCCTCCTGGATCTGCTCCCTCGATTTTGCCCTCATACTGGCATAAATACCATCCCTAATGCGACAATAGTCGGGATCAGAATTTGAAATGTTGACTTGTTGACCGAGGGCGGTCAGTGCGATGTATTGGTCGATTCTCGAATAATTGAGATATGGAGAAGAACCAACCAATGGGGGCATGAAATATTGCTTTGCGGGAGCCCGTATAATCGCACCGGCCTCTGCTGCTCTTCTTCGGAGTTCACCAATGAAATCTTGGTGAGGGAATTTCTTCATATAAGCTTCATAAGCAGCATCAGCCTACGTTGGAAGGGAGGGGTCCTTGATATAATGGAATAGAAGGATGAAGCAGCTGTTGAGCTCTGTCAATATGGCATTCTGCTTCTCATCGAGCCAGTTGATGGCATGCTGGGTACAGGCCTCGAGAATGAGCTCGGATGTAGACTGGCCAATCCAATCCTCTAGAGCTTTCCTCCTAGCTTTTCGGCCCGACGCTCAACAATAAAATGCCTTTGAAGTCGAGGGTTGACGGCCTGCTCCGGGGTGGCACCGGCAAGAGTCATTGCTAAAATGAGTTTGGTCTCATGACTTAGACGAGCTTGCTCATTAGCCTTGGACTCCGGCTTCTTCGGGGGAGGCGGAGGAGGAGGTGGAGGAGGAACCGAAGTGGATGGGGATTTGGACCTGCATTTTGAATGTTTCTTCTTCTTGGTTCCTTCCCCCTTTTCGACATCATCAGAAAGGGTGTTGATGATTGATCGAAGGAAAGCGTCCTCCTCATGCAGGGCGACAACATCGTCCTTTAGAGATTGTTGAGAATTGAGCAGGGCGAAGATGTTGTCTTGGATGGCGTTGATATGGGTGTCCTCGCCGATCTGTTCGACGGTCGCCATGTTATTTGCAGATAGCTGATTAGGAAGGAGTTTATCCATGTACTCCTTCAAGTGATTCACTGCAAAAGCAGTAACTCGCTCCCTGGCAGGGTCATCGGCCTGGGTCTTGGCTTCCTTGATGATATTGACCCGGGCTTCTGCAACAGCCTTTGATATCCTCTCCGTGATGTCAATGTTGAGCGAGGCTAATTTGGCGGAGAGGGTTTGAATCTCGGCCTCGATATCAAACCGGGCTGGAGGGGGAGAGACAGCCTGAAGAGCTTGATCACCACCCGCATTCCTAGGTGGTGATGGCTTCGGAGTTTGAATGGCTTCAAACTCATCGCCTTAAGAGAGAGACGGAATTATAGAGTGCCATGGAGTTGACGTAAAGAGAACGAAGGTCGATGCCCAAAATATTGGCCTCGACCTTCATGCGACGCAGCACAAGAGATTGGAAGTTTGTGGCCGCGTCCTCCACGTTGAAGAAGTTGAACTCGGATTCCAACTCCAGCTCCTCCATCTTCAGCTCATCCAGGGTGAAGACCTGCAGCAGTGCCTCAAACACGTAGTAATAACTCGACTTACAAACCAAATAAAACTGGAGGCGAGTGGCAAGGTTGAGAGACTTGGGGCACTGCTCAATCCCTGGGAGCAGTTCGATGACCCTCAATCGAGCTTCGGCCTTCATGGAGGCCATCGTCGATTCAGCCGTAGAGAGAGGTCGATCCGCAATCGGCTGAATGGGCAAGAACACGTCCTGCTCCTCATCCATGGGAATTTAGCGAATAGGGGACGGATGGGGAATGAAGTCCCGAGGAGAGGGTGCTTGCAGGTCGTCCTCGATTAGATCCTCAATCTCAACCGAGCCGGCACGACTGACGGTCTTCTCACGGGGTGGGGAGTGCACCGGTGAGGGAGAGATGGCAACTGGCTACAGGGGTGAGCGGGCTAGGGATCTAGCTCGGTGCAGCTGCGAGGCTGACGGCTCACCTGCAGGAAGACAGACTGGAGAGGGAGACCGTTCTGGCGAAGTAGAGGGCGAGGGCACCCGGGCTGGTGCGGATTCCTCGGCCTCCATGGGAAGGACCAGCTTGAACGGCCTAGTAGGGACCGTGGAGAGAGCTAGCCTCTTGGACGGCCTGGGAGGGAGAGTCCTTTTGACTTGATGGGAAGGTGCCGGCACATCATCGGCCTTTCTCTTCTTCTTCTGCACAGGGCGAGGAGGCACCGTCCACCTGACCTTGGATTCACCAGTACAAATGAGGTACGGCCTCACATGGTCCGGGGACCCATAGAAGTTTTGAGGCGCTACCCCAATCGCCATTTCGAGCTGGTGCAGGTCCTTCGGGATGAAGTTGTAGGGAAACTCATCCGTATCTGACCACCTCCTATTTTTGAAGAACGAGGTGACGATGTAGGTCGCCTTTGTTCCCAAACGAAGCGGCCTCTTCTCCAAATGGAGGCAAACTTCCACGACGTTCTCATCCTCCATGGTGCAAACAATTTGTTTGGCCTCCTCCCATAACAGGTTGACCATCAGCTTGGCCCAGCTGATGGGCAGGTTGATAATCACGGCCGCAATGATTTGAAACTTCAAGGGCGTGACCTGGTCGTTGTTTCACCTAAAAGTGCTCGCAATAGAACGAGATCTATCGTAGCCTAGTAAGCTAAACCCAATGTCGAATCTCAAGGAAGACTTAGCAAGGCATTCAATTATGTGGCAAACAAAAACAAATAAAATCCTAATCTAATAAAGCAAGTAAATAATTTGGGTTTTTGGTTTTTCTAAATCCTAGGCTTAAAAGTAAATATGCAATAAAAGTAAAGAGCAAAATAAATTAGAGCAAGAATTAAACTAAGAACAAATAAATGAATCTAAAACTAAGAACAAGAATTAAACTAACTTAAAGCAAGTAATCAATTAAAAGAAAACAACTAAACTACCTAGGCATGGAATCATAAAGAAAGCAATAAACATAAAGCAATTAAAACTAATCTAGAACAATTAAATCCTAACATGCTTGTGAAGAAAATTAATTTAAGAACTTGGAAAGTAATCAAGTAAATCTAAGAACCTAATCTAATTGAAAGCGATAAATAAACTTACGAATTAAAGAACGAGAACTTGAATTGAAAAATGAAGAACTAAAACTTGAATTAAACTTGCGTCTTGGATCCAAAGCAATAAACGAATCTAAAACTAATGTATTGTGCTTGAAAAACTAAAGCTAAAAATAAGATAAAAGTTAGTCTAATTCGTCCTAAACCCCTCCTTATATATTAGGTACAAAAACCTAATCTAATAAGGAAACAATATGCTAAAAACCGCCGTTGTGGACGATCGTCCAGATGTGGACGGTCGTCCACATACAGAAATTGGAAACATGTTATAACTTGTGGACGATCGTCCAGATGTGGACGAAACTGGAAACATGTTATAACTTGTGGACGATCGTCCAGATGTGGACGGTCGTCCACCTACAGATTCTGACTTTTTCCGTCTCTTCTCTTCTCGACCCTTTTCTTCTCGTTTCTTCTTCAATTCCGCCCTTTATCTCCTACAATCACCAAAACCAAAAACATACCCAAATCATAGCCATCTAAAGACGAAAATAACAAAAATAAAGGAAAAAGGGACTCGAGACACTACTAAAAATCACACACATAAACACCAAACAACACCCCCACACTTAGATCTTTGCTTGTCCTCAAGCAAACATACTCAACATAATCTCATCTCAATTCAAACAACTCAACATTATAAAGTAGCCACCATTGAAATTATCAAGTCAAAACATAGATCACCTCAATCTTAGCTAGCAAATGCATAATCAATCTCAAACATTCATGTTGCCTGTTAACTCAATTCAAATATGAGGATCAAACTAATGATATACACTCATCTCACATATCCTCAACTTACCAATACATTCCATCCCTTAACCTACTTCCCTTGTTTTTTTTTTTTTTTTTACTAAAGATAAAATAAAAGTGAACGATATGGTATATAATTCATTAGGTACACCCTCAATGGTTAACATCGAGTTTCCTAATGCGGTTTCCCATACTCATTGTAAAGAGGAGTAGAATACCTACGAACACTTCCATGACTCCACTTTTATTAATACCAATCATAAGTATCATTTAGGATATAATCATGAAATAAAATCTTCGAGGGTTACTCGAAGCATTTTCATGTGGTTTCCCATGCTCATTACTCTAGCATTTACATACATAACGAGTAAGAGGAGCAAAATCCTATCAACTCAATTATTCATTATCCATACTCTTTTTTTTTTTTATACATATCAAGGAAAGTAGACTAAGTTCTAGAACATATAAACAACTTAAGGCATTTCACTCATAATCCGAATAAAAAATAATCACCTCATAATATGAATCAAAACATGCCCCACGATTATTCAAAATCAATCATGCATTCACATGTCAAGACTAAAGTTATCCTAGTTAAAACTATCTAATCCCAACAATTTCTACTTCACAATATCAAACCATTCAAATCAAGTGAAAAATATGCCACATATGCTACTCAAATCCAAACAATGAACTAAATGAGGAAACACACAGACACAAAATATAATAACAAGTCAAGTGCATAAATCACCTCCCCCCCCCCCCCCCACTTAAAACCGAACAATGCCCCCATTGCACGAAAATAAAATAAAAAAAAAGAGAGAGAAGAAAACTTATCACTTGACAACCAACGTAGTACAACTTGAAATCCCAAAAGACTCCAAATATGCAACCTGCAATCACAACACCAAAAACACAAAACACCAACAAGCGTAAAACCGAACAAAATATCTAACAAATAACAAAACGCACAATAAAACAAAAAATAAGACACTACAAAAACACGACATGAGACTCACAAAGAAAACAAAATACGAAATTCCAAACTAGATGACTAAAAAGGATGATGTGGACCTTGGTAACGTGGATCTTGGAAATTCGGATCTTGAGAATCCCGAGGCTGTTGAGAAGAAGACAATGAAGAGGCCGGAGTGAAACCGGTGTAGCGAGCCAAATGACGCTCGATTGAATAGACGCGGCCATCCAACCTTTGATAGTTTGTCCCCAAAGACTCCATCTGAGCGGTCATGGACTGGAGAAGTTGACTCTGAGTATCCATCCTCTCGAAGAGCCCCATTTGAAAAGAGTGAAAATACGATGGCACCTCCGGAGATGGAACCACTCGGACTTGCTCTCGTCTGTGCACAATTCGAGGGCCACGATCCTCGCCTTCTTCATCTCCTTCTTCTTTGTTTCCTCCTCCCTCATATGCCGCTTCCTCATCTTCATCACTCCCCTGGGCTCTTTGACCACTAAAAAATGCCCTGACAGCAGCGCGTTGTTCCACCGGAACGAACTCGAATGGATTGTGCATCAAATGAGCGTTGACGAATTCAGAAGGAGTGATCTCAACACTCTGAACCCGTCCCATGGCGTTGGTGATTTGGAAACCCAGTTGTCGAGCCAAGGCTGTAGCAACATAGCTGAGAGTGGCATGTGCCCCGCGCTTCACATGCGTATTCCGTATTTGAGACCAAATAAACGGGGTGAGACAAACCTGCATGTTATTCTTCGCCGACCATAGCAAATATATCTCCATCCCATTTACTTTATAACTAATCTCTTTCTTGCCCGGAATCATATACGCAATATAACGATGCAAAAGCAATAATGCATCATCACGAATGAAAGCACAAGAAACACCCGAAGGTCTAAAATTATTGAACCCTGTTACTTCTAACCAAGCCGCGTTAGGATTAAAATTTCCAGGTGGACAATCAGGCAGAGTACGAGAAGAATGAAAACCAAAAGTATCATGCATTGTATCCTTAGATATTTCACATAATTCACCACGCAAATTGCAATGCATAACTCTCTCCTCATCCTCACTATTATCCATTCTAAAACTAGAACACATCTCCAAACATAAATCATTGTGCCCGTCCCATTTATGAATCATTAATCTAGTCATACCTAAGACATCTAGATATGCCTTCAATGTATCCCACACGGACAAACGACGAAGAAAATTAAGATCAAAATGACTTGGAGGACGTATAGACAACTCACGAAAATGGAGATAGAGATTGGTCGTTATATACCTATCCGTTTGGAAGGGAACCCCCTGAAGACGACCATACTCTTGCTCATCCACTCCAGTTGGGTGGAAATCGAGTATTCTCGTTGCCAGAATCCGGTCCGGGAGCTGAGGACCCATCGAGCGCTTCCCTGTACGAGTCATAGTGAATGGACAACTTAGGGACCCGGAGGCGACGAAGATGAGGTTGAGACGAAACTAGCGATCGCCGGTAGAAACTGTAAGTGGACGGTCGTCCAGAGTTGGGCGGTCGTCCAAAATAAGATTTCGACGGCAGAAAGTGGAACTGGACGGTCATCCAGAACTGGACGATCATCCAGTTCAAATCTCAGCGTGAAGGCGACAGCGGCAGTGAAGGCGTGAACGACGGCTGCAACGACGACAGCGGAGGCGGCGGCTGAATGGCAGCAGCGACTGAATGGCGGCGGCGACTGAATGGTTAGCGTTCCTGCACAAACAAACCAACACCCACAACCAAAGTGCAAGAAAAATTGAAAAGTGGGAGTGAATGTGACAGCGGCGACGACGGCGTTGGCAGTGGCGGAGATGGTTCTAGGAGAAGAGAGTGTGTGGAGAAATAGGTATTGGAGTAGGGTGTGTGGTGATTTCAACGAAAGTGAATAAAAGAAACGAAAGAAAACTTACCTGGACGCATCGTCGTGGACGGTCGTCCAATCGTGGACGATCGTCCACTAACAGAATCTGCCTTAAGCGAGGAAAGTTGGACGATCATCCACATGTGGATGATCGTCCACATACAGATTCTGATGATGCGCGGGTTGGGTTGGGCGATCGTCCAGAAGTGGACGATCGCTCACCTCCGCGTTCTGACTTTTTATTTTTTTATTTTTTATTAGTACGTGGGTTGCCTCCCATCAAGCGCTTGTTTAACGTCATTAGCTTGATTTACAAAAACTTCATAGAGAATGAGATGGAGGGTCGGAGATGAAAATCATCTCCACAGTTTGAGGTAACGTCATTCCTTCGATGTAGGGCTTCAAGCGTTGGCCATTGACCGAGAATATAAATCCCGACGCTTTATTCTTGATCTCCACCGCTGTACCACCGTGTATGGACCTCCCCATCTAGACTTAAGCTTGCCCGGAAACAATCGAAGTCGAGAGTGAAAGAGAAGTACCTTCATGCCTATCATGTAGACGTTTCACTTTGTCCTTGTAAATCTTGGCATTATCGTACGCCTCGTTCCTTAGCTCATCCAACTCCTCCAATTGCAAGACTCGAAGATCATGAGCATCTTCGAGGTCGAAGTTGTGCGCTTGAGGGCACAATACACCTTGAACTCGATTTCCACGGGCAAATGGCACGACTTACCATAGATGAGACGATAGGGACTCATCCCTAGTACACCTTTGTAAGCCTTCCTATAAGCCCAAAGAGCGTCGTTTAACTTGTCGGCCCAATCCTTCCTTGATGGTTTCACCGTCTTCTCCAAAATCCCTTTGATTTGCCGATTACTCGTCTCCGCTTGTCCTGAAGTTTGAGGGTGGTATGGAGTTGCCACCTTGTGCGTGATCGCATTCGTCTTCATGAGCTTCTCAAACAACTTGTTGCAAAAGTGTTTTCCCCCGTCACTAATGATCGCACGAAGGAAACCAAATCTACACAAAATATGTTCCTGCACAAACTTCAAAACAACATGAGAGTCACATGTCTTAGTGGGTATGGCTTCAACCCACTTAGACACGTAATCAACAGCAAGCAAAATATACTCAAAACCATGAGATTTAGGAAAAGGGCCCATAAAATCAATACCCCACACATCAAAAACCTCGACTACCAAGATGGGGTTGAGAGGCATCTCATTGCAACGACCTATCGATCCGACGCGTTGGCAACGATCACATGCGAGGTAGAAAGCTTGGACATCCTTGAATAGAGTGGGCCAGTACAACCCACTTTGAAGAACCTTGTGTGCCGTCTTTTGCCCACCAAAATGACCTCCTCTTGCCTCCTCGTGACAATGTCGCAACACCTCGGCTTGCTCATGGTCGGGAACATAACGTCGAATAACATCATCTTTCCCAATCTTGAACAAGTAGGGGTCTTCCCAAAAGTATTGCCTACACAAACGAAGAAACCTTTTCTCTTCTTGAGCGCTAAGGACAGGCTTAGTGTCCTTATCGGCCAAGTAGTTAGCAATATCCGCAAACCAAGGTGTAAGATCTATTTTGCTAACATTTTCATAGGGAAAAGAATTAAAGATATCATCAAGAGTAGCATAAGGGGGAGAAGAATCGAGACGAGAGAGATGGCCGGCCACTAAATTATCACTTCCCTTCCTATCACGTATTTCAATGTCAAATTCTTGTAGAAGCAAGACCCATCTAATTAACCTAGGTTTAGCTTGAGCTTTAGTCAAAAGATGTTTAAGAGCACCATGATCACTATAAATAATCACCTTAGATCCTATAATGTAAGAACGAAATTTATCTAAGGCAAAACTACGGCGAGCATCTCTTGTTCAGTAGTGGTGTAATTCACTTGAGCAGGATTTAAGGTCAAGCTCGCATAATAAATCACACGTAACATCTTATCGACTCTTTGACCCAAAACAGCCCCTACAGCGGTATTAGACGCATCACACATGATTTCAAAAGGAAGAGACCAATCGGGACCAACTACAACGGGTGCGGAGGTTAATTTTTCTTTGAGAGTGAGAAAAGATTTAAGACATTCATCATCAAAATGGAAAGGGACATCTTGAGAAAGTAAATGACAGAGAGGTTGACTAATTTTAGAAAAATCTTTAATGAAACGCCGATAAAAACCCGCGTGTCCTAAGAAGCTCCTAATCCCTTTTACATCACTTGGTGGGGGTAATTTTTCAATCACCTCACTTTAGCTTTGTCGACCTCTATACCTCTACTTGAAACAATATGGCCTAAAACAATCCCACTGTTTACCATAAAATGGCTTTTCTCCCAACTCAAAGTAAGACCACTCTCAATACACCTATGTAGGACTCTCTCGATCTTACTTAAACAATCGTCAAAAGAAGACCCAAATACAGAAAAATCATCCATAAAAATCTCTACAAAATCACCAACCATTTCCGAAAGTATGGACATCATACATCTTTGGAACGTACCTGGTGCGTTGCAGAGACCAAATGACATCCTCCTATAAGCATAAGTCCCAAAAGGACTTGTGAATGCAGTCTTCGCTTGATCCTCCGGAGCGATGGCAATTTGATAATAACCTGACATTCCATCAAGAAAACAGTAAAATTCTTGCCCAGCTAACTTATCAAGCATTTGATCAATAAAAGGAAGAGGAAAATGGTCCTTTTTTGTGGAAGCATTAAGTTTCCTATAATCTATACACATCCTCCACCCTGTTACGGGACGAGAGGGGACCAACTCATTCTTCTCATTCATCATCACATTGATGCCTCCTTTCTTTGGTACCACATGCATCGGGCTAACCCACTCACTATCGGCGATGGCGTAAATGATGCCCTTCGCCAGTAGTTTGTAGATCTCCTTGCGCACGACCTCCATGAGCATCGGATTAAGCCTCCTTTGTACATCTCGTTTTGGGCTGGCGCCTTCTTCGAGATTGATCCGGTGCATGCACGTAGTTGGGCTTATGCCTCGAATATTAGCCAAGCTCCATCCAAAGGCGAGCTTGTTCCTCATCAATACTCCAACTAAGGCTCCTTCCTCTGCAAAAGACAAAGAAGATGAGATAATCATCGGCTTTTGTCCCCCTTCTTCTAAAAACACATATTTTAAATGAGATGGAAGCTCTTTCAACTCCAACGGTTCCGGGACTTTCAAGCTTGGATCCAGATCTTGGGGAGGAAACGGAAGCTTGATTCCGATATCCTTCTCCATTTGCTCCCATTCCATCATATCTCCTGATCCCATGCATGCCTCTTGTAAGTCAAAATCCTGCACGAATGAGATCGTGGCCACTACATCAATCTTATCAATGAATGAGCAATTATCAACCAAATTTACCGACGAAATGAGCCGACCCTTATGCACAAAAAAAGAGACATCTTCACCTAGCACCGACATTTTAATGATTCCATTCTTAACATCTATCAAAGTGTTAGTAGTAGCCATGAATGGTCGACCTAATAAAAGAGTGTGTTCGGTACCGTTCTCATGCACCTCTCCTATTTCTAAAACAACAAAATCAACGGGAACAATCAACCCCCCAACACGAACAATAATATCCTCAATAATACCTCTAGGGTATCTAATAGACCTATCCGCCAATTGAAGGCTCATGCGAGTGGGTTTGAGTTCACCTAGTTGTAACTGTTTAAAAATAGAATAAGGCATAAGATTAATACCAGCTCCTAGATCTAACATACCACATGCTTCTTTACCATTACCAAGAGAAATGCTAATAACGAAGCTACCTGGATCTCGATGTTTTGGCGGTAGAGGATGTTGCATGATTGATGTTGCCACTTCCGACACTGTGATAATCTCTGACTCATCAAATGGTCTCTTCTTGGATGTCAACTCCTTTACGAACCTCACAAATGGTGGCACATTGCGTATGACATCGAGCAAGGGCAAATTCACGTCCACCTTAGATAGTAACTTGTAGAGGTCCATGAACTGTTGATCTCACTTCTTGTTCTTCACTCAGCTCGGATATGGAATGGGAGGAACGTAAGGATTTGATGTCTTATGTAGAGTGGTAGCACCTCCCTTATCGTCCTCTTTTTCCTTGTTGCTGTTGTCCGTCGCGGGCGATCGTCCAGAAGTGGACGATCGCTCACATACAGAATTTGGAAACTGTTCATCAGGCGTGGACGATCGTCCAGATGTGGACGGTCGTCCACTTACAGGTTCTGGAAACTGGTCATCAGGCATGGACGATCGTCCAGATGTGGACGGTCGTCCACTTACAAGTTCTGGAATCTGGTGTTGAGGTGTGGGCGATCGTCCAGGCGTGGACGGTCGTCCACTTACAGGGGCTGTCCAATATTGGTGAGTCGTGGGTGATCGTCCAGAAGTGGGCGGTCGCCCACTTCCTCGTTCTGTCGCATTTTGGCTCAGTGGCCAACGAGGGCTCGGGCCCCACCGGTCGTTCGGACGGCTGTGGGGTGGCATGACGACCCCATTATCGACGCGCTTTTCGTTCTACAACACAGATACAGCTTGGGCTTGATGAGGAGGAAATTGAGGTGGATAAGGAGGATAGGGCGCTTGAAACTCGTGAGCTTGTTGAGGTTGAATCCCTTGACTAGGAATTCACCCCGTTTGTTGACTTTGTTGAAGGAGGTTCATGGTGCCCGAGATCTGCCCCATAGCGGTTTCGAGCCTCTTGATTGTGGCATCTTGAGCTTCGCGGGCTAGCTTATTTTCATGGAGATAAGCTGCTAGATTATCATCAAGAGGAGGCTTTTGTGGTGGTGCTTGGGGGCGAGGGTTAGGATGTGACGGAGGGGGATAAGTTGGTGGATGATAGAATGGAGGTGGTGAAGTGTAGTAAGGATATTGGTGAGGTGGGTAGTATGGTGGTGGTGGTGGAGAAGGGTAATATGGTGGTTGTTGGTAATGGTGACTGTATGATAGGGGACGACGATTAGGGAAATTAGAGCTCGTACCTTGCCCTTGGGGTGGCCTCACACCGGAGTTTTGATACCGTCTGTTCCACCCTCCTTGATAGCCTTGAGGTGGTGGACCTTGACCTTGTGGTGAATACCCTTGGGCTGCATAAACCTCGGCTCCGCCTTCATACGTCATTGCCCCCATGTTGGGACAAACCTCCGTTCCATGACCGAGAACTCCGCAAATATTGCACAGCTCCGGCTCCTTCTCTTCTACCTTGGGTGCATTTTGCTTCATCTTGAGATCTTGGAGATCCCTCAACATGTCGGCCATTTACTTCTTCATGTCTGGGCTCATGATTACCGCACTTGCCTCCACTTTTCTTGGCCTAGATGACTTTTGTTGGGAACTCACTGCAAGGGTCTTGTAGATGGTCCTCATCTCGTCGGCCGTCTTGACTCCAATATTCCCTCCGGCCGAGCTATCCACCATAAATTGACACGTCTGATTAAGAACATCATAGAAGTATTGCCAGAGCAACTCCGGTGCCATTTGATGGTGAGGACATTGTTGTAATAGCTCCTGGAACCTCTCCCACACCTCATGGAAAGGCTCATCGTGCTCTTGGGAGAAATTCATGATCTTTGACCACACTTCCTGAGTCTTGCGGTTCGGGTAGTACTTCAGCATGAACTTCTCGCACACCGCATTCCAAGTGTTGAGAGAATTGGCCGGGAGTGATAGATACCACGATTTTGCCCAATCCTTCAAAGTGTATGGAAAACACTTCATTTTCAGGTTGTCCTCCGTGACGCCTCCTAAGGGAAAAGATTGCACCACTGTGCAATATTCTCTGATGAAGGTCAATGCGTCCTCGTTGGGCGTCCCATGATAGGAAGGGAGCAACGCCATGTGATGTGGTTTGAGATCGTGATTCCTAACTGCTTCCGTCAGGACAATCGCCGAAGTGGTGGCTGTGAAAGTGGGACGAGCAAAATCCCCCATAACTCATGCCATCGCTTCGGTCTCAGTGAACAGCAAGACTAAACCGTAGTCTTGAGGCTCAGCTTCTTCCTCCTTCTTCATGGCTAAAATCGCCTTCCTCCGATTGATGTTGTCGATATGTGGTGCTAACTTCCTTTGTAGACTTCGGCGACCAAGCATGCACAACACTCAACAAACGGATTGAACGTACCGATGGAAAGAAGAATAAACGAGCTGAAAAATAAATAAAGTAAACTAAAGAAAAGAAAAATAAACAAAAATAAAACCACACAATCAAATAGCCTAAAGCCTTCCCCGACAACGGCGCCAAAATTTATTTCACCTAAAAGTGCTCGCAATAGAAAGAGATCTATCGTAGCCTAGTAAGCTAAACCCAATGTCGAATCTCAAGGAAGACTTAGCAAGGCATTCAATTATGTGGCAAACAAAAACAAATAAAATCCTAATCTAATAAAGCAAGTAAATAATTTGGGTTTTTAGTTTTTCTAAATCCTAGGCTTAAAAGTAATATGCAATAAAAGTAAAGAGCAAAATAAATTAGAGCAAGAATTAAACTAAGAACAAATAAATGAATCTAAAACTAAGAACAAGAATTAAACTAAATTAAAGCAAGTAATCAATTAAAAGAAAACAATTAAACTACCTAGGCATGGAATCATAAAGAAAGCAATAGACATAAAGCAATTAAAACTAATCTAGAGCAATTAAATCCTAACATGCTTGTGAAGAAAATTAATTTAAGAACTTGGAAAGTAATCAAGTAAATCTAAGAACCTAATCCAATTGAAAGCGATAAATAAACTTACGAATTAAAGAACGAGAACTTGAATGATGAATTGAAAAACGAAGAACTAAAACTTGAATTAAACTTGCGTCTTGGATCCAAAGCAATAAACGAATCTAAAACTAATGTATTGTGCTTGAAAAACTAAAGCTAAAAATAAGATAAAGTTAGTCTAATTCGTCCTAAACCCCTCCTTATATATTAGGTACAAAAACCTAATCTAATAAGGAAACAATATGCTAAAAATCGCTGTTGTGGACGATCGTCCAGATGTGGACGGTCGTCCACATACAGAAACTGGAAACATGTTATAACTTGTGGATGATCGTCCAGATGTGGACGGTCGTCCACATACAGAAACTGGAAACATGTTATAACTTGTGGACGATCGTCCAGATGTGGACGGTCATCCACCTACAGATTCTAACTTTTTTCGTCTCTTCTCTTCTCGACCCTTTTCTTCTCATTTCTTCTTCAATTCCGCCCTTTATCTCCTACAATCACCAAATCCAAAAACATACCCAAATCATAGCCATCTAAAGACGAAAATAACAAAAACAAAGGAAAAACGGATTCAAGACACTACTAAAAATCACACAAATAAACACCAAACAGTCGTGATTCCCGATACCAAGAAAACAGCGTTGTACGAAGTCCACCAACAACCTGTACTTCGGTCAGAGCTCGGTCCTTTTGAAGGACTTTTTCTTATATTGCTCTGGGACAATCAATACCCGATCGAGAATGCCCTGGAGCTGGGACTTTGAGATTTTGGACAATTTCATCGGCCCGCCATCCCCGATGTCGAAGGCTAACTTGGCGGCATCCAGGACATTGATATGATGAACAACAGTTGTCATCCCCAATGTCACGGTGTGAGCCGAGATGAAATCCCCCTTGTTCCAGTTATAGAAAAAGGTGTTGACGATGCTGGGGATGAACTTCGTCGGATGGGCAGTGATGATGCAGTGGAAAGGTGTACATGCTTCCACCAACCCGTACATGGAGTCGAGATTGCGAAACCCAAAGGTTTCACGAACCATGTAGGGTTCGTATTTGATTCGTGATTCGAGATACCCAAAGGTTTCACAAACCATGTAGGGTTCGTATTTGATTAGTGATTCGAGATTTTTTTTGACTTCTTCCCATGGAATATTAGGACGGCCGGAAGTAGAGGTTTCTGCCATTGAAAACGGAGAGAGAGTAAGAACACGGGTTTTTATCGGTGACGGTGATAATGGCAGAAATATGAAGAGAGAATGAGAGAATTAGGGCAGTGAATGAGCGAGTGAAACTTATGAACGAGTGAAATCTCACGATATATATAGATAATTTTAAGGGCTGAGATTTCACGAATTTGAAAGGTTTAAAGTTACTCCCTTCATTCTCGACCACACGATCATGCGCGCGTGGAATGTGAAACATTTCACTTCTGTGCGTAGGTTAACAAACATGCGCACCCCCTTCAATTTTTTAGAAAATGTCAGTTCATGAATTAAATGCTAACATTGGTCAATGTGTCAAGATATGACATTCGATTTGAAATGAAACAAAAGTAGTAATGATTAAGCCCTTTATCCCCTTTTTCTACAATACAACAGTCACTTAAAACATGCAACACATAGAGAAATAAATATTAATAATTGAAAATTTATTAGCGTATTGAAGAAGATAATGAAAAGACAAAGGGTGATACACTCCCTTTGATTCCCCCTTCATTAATGCTCGGTATTGCGTGCGGGCTATTGAAAGGGTAGGGCGTTATAGTAACGGCCTGATGAGATGAAGAATGACCTGATATATATGTGACGTCGGCCTTTGTTCCCCCTTGATTGGCGAAATGTTTGTACAAGTGTTTTGAGAAACACATGTCGATCTGAGATCGATAGTATCGGGCCGAATAGTGGAAACCAGGCTGATAGATCGGCCTGTTTGGTTGTAGTCAAGCTGGCTGTTAAGTTGTCAATTGAAGGCAGCTGTTGAATGGCTAACGGCCTGTTGATTGGCTAACGGCCTGTTGACTAGCTAATGGCCTGTTGACTCCGCATCGGCCTTTGAGCCAACACTTAGCAACCCTAATTTTCCACATAACATTTTGAATCTGTCTTCGACCAAAGGTTTGGTCAAGATGTCAGCCCGTTGAATATCAGTGTGTATCTTTTCAATAACCACGTTTTTCTTTTCCACATGATCACGAATAAAGTGATGTCGCATATCCAAATGCTTGCATCTTGTGTGAAGAACTGGATTTTGAGCAATGGCGATAGCACTCGAACTGTCACAAAATATTGGCACTTCACTGACTTCAACTTCATAATCTTTGAGTTGTTTGAACCATAAGATTTGTGCACAACAACTGCCTGCGGCCATATACTCAGCCTCAGTTGTAGAGGTGGCTATAGAAGTCTGTTTCTTTGAAAACCATGAGATTAACTTGCTTCCTAGAAATTGGCAAGTACCGGAGGTCGACTTCCTATCAAGCTTGCACCCTGCATAATCTGAATCTGAATAACCTGTAAGCTGCAAATTATCATCACATGGGTACCATAAACCTAAATTCACGGTTCCTTTGACATAACAAAGGATCTTCTTTGCGGCCTCCAAGTGAGATTCCTTGGGATTAGCTTGATAACGTGCACACACTCCAACTGCAAAAGTAATGTCAGGTCGACTAGCAGTTAAATAAAGTAATGACCCAATGATACCCCTGTACTGTGTTATGTTGTCTGGTTTTCCTTCGGAATCTGGATCAATCTTTCCACTAGAGAACATTGGTACTTTGACGGGCTTGCTGTCTTTGACACCAAACTTGTCCACCAACTCATGTGAGTATTTTATTTGGCTAATAAAAATGCCTTCTTCGGACTGCTTGACCTGCAACCCTAGGAAGAAATTCATTTCCCCCATCATAGACATTTTGTATTTGTCTTTCATGAGGTTACCAAACTTTTCACATAATATAGGGGATTTAGATCTGAATATAATGTCATCAACATAAATTTGTACTAAAAGGATATGGTCATTCACTTTGATGGTGAATAGCGTCTTGTAGACTGACCCACGTTTGAATCCTGATTCGATGAGAAATGATGATAGTGTCTCATACCAAGCTCGAGGAGCTTGCTTAAGCCCGTAGACGGCCTTGTGTAATTTGTAGACTTTGCTAGAATCACCCTCTTCGAATCCAGGTGGCTGTTCCACGTAGACTTCCTCTTCAATGATGCCATTGAGGAACACACTTTTGACATCCATCTGGTATACTTTGAATCGTTGATGAGCGGCATAGGCTAGGAACAACCTTATAGCTTCCAATCTTGTGATGGGGGCGAACGTCTCATCATAATCGATTCTTTCTTGTTGACAGTAACCCTTTGCGACCAAACGGGCTTTATTTCTGACAACTTCACTAGATTCATCTCTCTTGTTCTTGTAGACCCATTTGACTCCAATGATGCTGTTTGGTGTTTATTTGTGTGATTTTTAGTAGTGTCTTGAGTTCACTTTTCCTTTGTTTTTGTTTATTTTCGTCTTTAGATGGCTATGATTTGGGTATGTTTTTGGTTTTGGTGATTGTAGGAGGTAAAGGGCGGAATTGAAGAAGAAACGAGAAGAAAAGGGTCAAGAAGGGAAGAGAAAGAAAAGTCAGAATGTGTATGTGGACGACCGTCCACATGTGGAGGATCGTCCACGAGTTCTGATTATTTTACAATTTCTGTATGTGGATGACCGTCCACATGTGGACGATCTTCCACGACTTCTGAACGCATTCTTATAGTTTCTGTATGTGGACGACCGTCCACATGTGGATGATCGTCCACAAAAGCGGTTCTTTGAAGATTAGTTTCCTTATTAGATTAGGTTTTTGTACCTAATATATAAGGAGAGGTTTAGGACGAAATTAGGGAGATATACCTTTAATCTTAGTTTTTCATTGTCAACTTTTAGTTTCATTTTAATTTAGTTGTTCGTTTTGGATCCAAGACATTTAGTTCATCAATTCAATTATTTCAAGTTTCCTTCATTCAAGTTCTTCGTAAGTTTATTTAATTGTTTTTATTTGTGTTTAAGTCGTTTCAATTCTATTGTTCATTGAGTTCTCAGTTTTTAGTGTTTAAGTAACCGTTCGTTTCAAGTTTCATAGTTAGGATTATTTATGAAAATTGTGTTCTTCGTTTTAAAAAGTTTTAGACTACGATTTGTTTTCATTAGTTCATAGATTTAATTTCTTTTATTATGCTTAGATTAGTTTTTTACTTTCTTAACTCTAATTGCTTTCCTTTCAATTTCATGCCTAGGTAGTTTAGTTATTTTAGCTTGAGTTCATTAGTTTAATTAGATAGATTAATTCCTCGTTTATTTTAGTTTAGATTTATTTAATTGTTATTTTCATCTTTGCATATTTATTTCCCTTGCCTAGGATAATAAAAACCCAAACAAATTCTTTTACTTGCTTTCTAGATTAGTTGTTATTTTTCATTTTTCTTTTTTTACTACACAATTACTTGCCCTGCAAAGTTTTCCTTGAGAATCGACATTTGGGTTTAACTTACTAGAGCTACAATAGATCTCGTTGTATTGCGAGCACTTTTAGGTGAAACAAATTTTAGTTTAGATCTCGTTCTCTTTTCCGTCACTTCCGGGTCCCCAACTCGTCCATTCACTATGACTCGCTCTGGGAAGTGCT
Organism: Thymus mandschuricus; assembly: GCA_029379335.1. NCBI lineage: Eukaryota > Viridiplantae > Streptophyta > Magnoliopsida > Lamiales > Lamiaceae > Thymus > Thymus mandschuricus. The sequence continues at coordinate 2,633,495 of CM057078.1, forward strand.
CGATGGGTCCTTAGCTCCCAGACCGGATTCCAGCATCGAGAAGACTCGATTTCCACCCAACTGGAGTGGATGAGCAAGAGTATGGTCATCTTCAGGGGGTCCCCTTCCAAACGGACAGGTATATGATGACCAATCTCTATCTCCATTTTCGTGAGTTGTCTATACGTCCTCCAAGGCATTTTGATCTTAATTTTCTTCGTCATTTGTCCGTGTGGGATACATTGAAAGCATATCTAGATGTCTTAGGTATGACTAAATTAATGACTCATAAATGGGATGGGCACAATGATTTATGTTTGGAGATGTGTTCCAGTTTTAGAATGGAGGATAGTGAGGATGGGGAGAAAGTTATGCATTGCACTTTGCTTGGTGAATTATGTGAAATATCTAAGGATACAATGCATGATACTTTTGGTTTTCATTCTTCTCGTAATCTGCCTGTTTGTGCACCTGGAGATTTTAATCCTAATGCAGCTTGGTTAGAATCAACAGGGTTCAGTAATTTTAAACCTTCGGGTGTTTCTTGTGCTTTCATTCATGACGATGCATTATTACTTTTGCATCGTTATATTGCGTATATGATTTCGGGCAAGAAAGAGATTAGTAAAGTAAATGGGATGGAGATATATTTGCTATGGTCTGCGAAGAATAACGTGCAGGTTTGTCTCGCCCCATTTATTTGGTCTCAAATACGGAATACGCACATGAAGCGCGGAGCACATGCCACTCTCAGCTATGTTGCTACAGCCTTGGCTCGACAACTGGGTTTCCAAGTCACCAATGCCATGGGACGGGTTCAGAGTGTTGAGATCACTCCTTCTAAATTTGTCAACGCTCATTTGATGCGCAATCCATTCGAGTTCGTTCCAATGGAACAACGCGCTGCTGTCAAGGCATTTTTGAGTGGTCAACGAGCCCAGGGGAGTGATGAAGATGAGGAAGCGGCATATGAGGGAGGAGGAAACGAAGAAGAAGGAGATGAAGAAGGTGAGGATCGTGGCCCTCGAATTGTGCACAGACGAGAGCAAGTCCGAGTGGTTCCATCTCCGGAGGTGCCATCTTATTTTCACTCTTTTCAAACGGGGCTCTTCGAGAGGATGGATGCTCAGAGTTAACTTCTTCGGTCCGTGACCACTCAGATGGAGTCCTTGGGGGCAAACTATCAAAGGTTGGATGGCCGCGTCTACTCAATCAAGCAACACTTGGCTCACTACACCGGTTTCACTCCGGCCTCTTCATCGTCTTCTTCTCAACAGCCTCGGGATTCTCAAGATCCGAATTTCCAAGATCCATGTTACCAAGGTCCACATCACCCTTTTTAGTCATCTAGTTTGGTGCCTTGTTTTGTAGTGTCTCGTTTTTGTTTTATTGTGAGTCTTGTTGTTTGTTAGTTATTTTGTTCGGTTTTACGCTTGTTGGTGTTTTGTGTTTTTGGTGTTGTGTTTGTAGGTTGCATATTTGGAGTCTTTTGGGATTTCAAGTTTATACTACGTTGGTTGTCAAGTGATAAGTTTTCTTCCCTCTCCTTTTTATTTTCGTGCAATGGGGACATTGTTCTGTTTTAAGTGGGGGGGCACTTTTTATTCACTTGACTTGTTATTATGTTTTGTGTCTTTGTGTTTCCCCACTTAGTTCATTGTTTGGATTTGAGTAGCATATGTGGCATATTTTTCACTTGATTTGAATGGTTTGATATTGTGAAGTAGAAATTGTTGGGATTAGATAGTGTTGACTAGGATAACTTTAGTCTTAACATGTGAATGCATGATTGATTTTGAATAATCGTGGGGCATGTTTTGATTCATATTATGAGGTGATTATTTTTTATTCGAATTATGAGTGAAATGCCTTAAGTTGTTTATATGTTCTAGAACTTAGTCTACTTTCCTATATATATATATATATAAATAAAAAAAAAGTATGGATAATGAATAATTGAGTTGATAGGATTTTGCTCCTCTTACTCATTATGTATGTAAATGCTAGAGTAATGAGCATGGGAAACCACATGAAAATGCTTTGAGTAACCCTCGATGATTTTTATTTCATGATTATATCCTAAATGATACTTATGATTGGTATATAATAAAAAGGGAAACATGGAAGTGTCGTTGGTATTTTACTTCTTTTTACAATGAGTACGGAAAACCGCATTAGGAAACTCAATGTGAACCATTGAGGGTGTACCTAATGAATTATATACCATATCGTTCACTTTTGTTTTCTCTTTATTAAAAAAAAGAAAAAAAAAAGAAAAAAAGAAAAATAAAAGGAAAGTAGGCTAGGGGATGGAATGTATTGATAATTTGAGGATATGTGAGATGAGTGTATATCATTAGTTTGACCCTCATATTTGAATTAACTTAACGGGCAACATGAATGTTTGAGATTGATTATGCATTTGCTAATTAGGATTGAGGTGATCTATGTTTTGACTTGATAATTTCAATGGTTGCTACTTTATAATGTTAAGTTGTTTGGATTTAGATGGGATTATGTTGAGTATGTTTGCTTGAGGACAAGCAAAGATCTAAGTGTGGGGGTTTTGTTTGGTGTTTATTTGTGTGATTTTTAGTAGTGTCTTGAGTTCACTTTTCCTTTGTTTTTGTTTATTTTCGTCTTTAGATGGCTATGATTTGGGTATGTTTTTGGTTTTGGTGATTGTAGGAGGTAAAGGGCGGAATTGAAGAAGAAACGAGAAGAAAAGGGTCGAGAAGGGAAGAGAAAGAAAATTCAGAACGTGTATGTGGACGACCGTCCACATGTGGACGATCGCCCAAGAGTTCTGATTATTTTACAGTTTCTGTATGTGGACGACCGTCCACGACTTCTGAATGCATTCTTACAGTTTCTGTATGTGGACGACCGTCCACATGTGGACGATCTTCCACAAAAGCGGTTCTTTGAAGATTAGTTTCCATATTAGATTAGGTTTTTGTACCTAATATATAAGGAGAGGTTTAGGACGAAATTAGGGAGATATACCTTTAATCTTAGTTTTTCATTGTCAACTTTTAGATTCATTTTAATTTAGTTGTTCGTTTTGGATCCAAGACATTTAGTTCATCAATTCAAGTATTTCAAGTTTCCTTCATTCAAGTTCTTCGTAAGTTTAATTAATTGTTTTTATTTGTGTTTAAGTCGTTTCAATTCTATTGTTCATTGAGTTCTCAGTTTTTAATGTTTAAGTAATCGTTCGTTTCAAGTTTCATAGTTAGGATTATTTACGAAAATTGTGTTCTTCTTTTTAAAAAGTTTTAGACTACGATTTGTTTTCATTAGTTCATAGATTTAATTTCTTTTATTATGCTTAGATTAGTTTTTACTTTCGTAATTCTATTTGCTTTCCTTTCAATTTCATGCCTAGGTAGTTTAGTTATTTTAGCTTGAGTTCATTAGTTTAATTAGATAGATTAATTCCTCGTTTATTTTAGTTTAGATTTATTTAATTGTTATTTTCATCTTTGCATATTTATTTCCCTTGCCTAGGATAATAAAAACCCAAACAAATTCTTTTACTTGCTTTCTAGATTAGTTGTTATTTTTCTTTTTTTCTTTTTTTACTACACAATTACTTGCCCTGCAAAGTTTTCCTTGAGAATCGACATTTGGGTTTAACTTACTAGAGCTACAATAGATCTCGTTCTATTGCGAGCACTTTTAGGTGAAACAGACGCCCTGGTGATAAGGACGATCAACTAGAGACCATACTTCATTTCTTTTGAATTCGTTGAGTTCTTCTTGCATGGCTTGAATCCAATTAGCATCACGAAGAGCTTCAACTGCATCTTTGGGTTCAATTCGAGAGAGGTAGCAATTTAGTAACGTACTTTTCTCTTGTACGCACTCGTTGGTTTGGGTTCCCAAATGAGCTCTTTTGGATGATCATCAACCCATCGTCTGCATCGTGATCTTTCTGTATTTCAAATAATAGGCTCGGGCTCATCAATTGTATCGTCAAACTCCAGGTGAGCAGAAAGTTGATTAGTGGACACGGGCTGTTGCTCGGGCAGTGACTCGGGTTGTTGCTCGCATTGTTGCTCGGTCTGTGGCTCGATCTGTAGCATTGTGATGTCAAGCTGCTCAAGTTGTGATGTAAGGTCATTAACAACATCAGTTTGGGGAACTAAGGATGGGGGATCAGCCTGGTTATTTCCGACTGATGTATTATAGCATGATGTAGGAACATCACTTGCATCACTTTCCCCTTGCTGTGTGACCTTTGGATCAGATTGATCCTCTTCCTCTAGATCAGTTGGACTCCAAACTAGAAGGTCGTCGATGGGGATGTTGATCGACCTGTTATTATTGGATTGATCTAGACCTGTATTAGATTCTCTGTACAGACAAGTAGATTCATCAAAAACAACATGAGGTATTACCTCCACAGTTAGGGTTTTCTTATTAAAAACTCTATAAGCTTTGCTAACCTCCGAGTATCCTAAAAATACTCGTGGATCGGCCTTGCTATCAAAAGTTTTCAATTGAGATTTCCCATTGTTATGGATGTAACACAAGTACCCAAAAGATTTAAAATACTTTAACCTGGGGAGCTTGTTGTTCCACAACTCATATGGTGTCTTCACATGTTGAGTTGTGATAATCGACCTATTTTGGGTATAGCAGGCTGTGTTCACGACCTCCGTCCAAAACTTCTTGGGAAGGTTGGTTTCGTCCAACATTGTTCGAGCTGCTTTCTTCAGCGACTTGTTGCGACGTTCCACTATGCCATTTTGTTGAGGTGTATGAGCTGCTGAAGTCTGATGATGAATTCCACTCTTTGTGCAATATTCTTAGATCATTGCATTGAGAAATTTGGTGCCACGATCGGATCGAATGGAGATAATGGATTTCTCCTTTTGATTGCACAGCTTGCTCAGCAATGCGGGTAGCTTCTCCAATGTCTCCTTCTTTTTAAACATGAAAATAACCTACGTAAATCTAGAAAAATTATCTATGACAACGAGAGCATATTTTATACCGTTTATACTCAAGGGAGTGACTGGATCGAACAGGTCGAGATGGAGAAGCTCGAGAATTCGATTTGATGTTTCTCCCGTCACACTTGGAAAGGACGCCCTTGTCTACTTTCCAGCTTGACAGGCTTTGCAAATATGATCACGGTCGAACACTTGATCTGGCAGATCGTTCACCGGCTTGTTGCGTACGAACTTGTTGATGGCCTTGAAGTTCAAGTGACTCAGCCTCTTGTGCCATAACCAGCTTGTCTCGGAGTCAGCATTTGTGATCAAGCAGGTTTCCCTTTCAATAGACCATTGGACTATATAAAGTTTATCCTGCAAAATTCCGGTAAGGAGTATTTCTCCTTCCTCATTTTTCACAAGACATTTGTTAGCAGAAAATTCTACTCTTTTACCACTCGAGCAGAATTGTGACACAGAGAATAGGTTATGATTAAGACCTTCAACATACGAGACATTAGAAATGGTTGTTTTACCGACTTTTAGATCGTCTGGCCTCGTGTGTGACCCTTCGAGTTTCCTCCAAAGGTTACTAGTGGCCCATCTCGTTTTAGATAATTTGATAGTAGCATTTTGTCACACGTCATGTGCTTGAAGCATCCACTATCAATGATCCATACAGCTCCACGAGCTGCTTGGCTCCTTCTCTGAGCCTTCACAACCTGCAATTAATTAAACTTAGCGACCCATTTGAGATTGGGTGCTATGTCGGTTGCGGGAACGGCCTTTGGGACCCAAAACTTGCTTTGCCAGTCTGCTTCTATTCGAGGGTGAGGATGAGGCAGTGGCAGAATTGGGCTTGGGAGCCTTCTTGGATTTTTGTGAGCGAGGGCGACGAGGCTGATAATAATGTTCCTCATGAAAACCAGGTTGACACTGCCAATCTTGATAATTTGATTGTTGAGGATAATGGTAGGAGCACCCTTGATGAGCAGGGTGTAAGAACTGAGAGTGATACGGCCTTTGGAAATGCTGGCCTTCATATTGCCCTTGATGGACAGCCTGCTGTTGATGCATAGGGGCAGGTCGACGCTGCTTCTGCTGGGTAGGCTGACTCTCTTTCCTTAGAGGAATAGGTTGTTCCTTCTTATGTAGATCGGTCTTCTTATGCTGCTTTAACAGGATGGCATGGGGCTGTCGAACTGGGTTCTTCAGCTTGACCATTTTGTCCGACAAAGCTTGATGAGCTTTCTGGACATTCTTCAATTTTGGCTGCATCTTCACAAACTTGATCTCGCCGTCCTTTTCCTTGCTTTCCTTGGATTTTCCATTAAATCTAATTCCAGAGCGATTGCGAGAATTACGTTACATTGATTGGACTTCTTCCAATTTTTTTCCACTTTTCTTTAGCTGGCTCAGGGTGAGTTGAAGCTTTCCTTCTTTAACTACAAGGAGTCCATGTCGCATAGCCAAGTCAGCCAACATTGATGTAAGGCTGTGAATTTCGGCATCCTTGGCTTTAAGGACTCGTCCTTCTCGAGCGCCCTTGCTTCAACCTCCTTTTCCCATAAAGTCAATTCATCAACTTTAGGGCTTCAATCTCCCTTTCCTTCTCTTCATCGTAGGGAGAGAATCGTTCTTCCAATGTTAGCTTATATTCCTCATTTTTATTCATAAGCTCAGCATATCTTCAATGACCTCTTTAAATGTAGCAACGAGGTCGGCATACTCCTCTAGCTGTTTCTTAACTTCTTTCCAACACACAGCCTCGGATAAATCTTCACCTTCATCTGCACATTCATCGTCAGAGAGATAAAGTGAAATGGGTTGAGGATCTACCTTTGAGGGTTCCTCGGATTGTTGGTGTCTTCCAACAAAGCATTCTTCATCATCACTTTCTTTGAAAGTGATGTATCCCTCATCATCACTTAACGAGCTGTCGGAGAAGTGAGCCACTTTTGTTTCTTCGGCGATCATTGCAGCTCATTGTTCTTTGAGCTTCTTATCATGCTTTGCTCAGAGCTCATCTCTCTCAACCTTTGTCAAATCTGGACAATCGGTCTTGTAATCACCTGGCCTGCCACAACCGAAACATCCACCCTCGGGTGTGCTAGAAGAATTGAAGGTTGAGGGTTTACCTTCACTCATTTTGTCAGAGCGGTTGTGGTTGCGGTTTGAGAAGTTGCGCTTGTTGTCACAGTAGAATTTCTTGTATTTGACAACCTTCCCTAGGATCTTCTCATTTCTCCTAGCAGCTAGCGCATAATCAAGAGTCATTTTCTTGAACTTTTTGACGATGGATTCGTCAATTGAGCTTGGGGTAGCAACAGCGGCTGCATCGGCCTTGAAGGCTACCTCATTTTCTTTCTTTTCATCAACCTTCTTGCTGGTATAAGGTTTTGCTGATCCATGGATACGGATGATCTCATACTCGTTTCCAACAAGAATGTCGAAAAGATCTTCGGTTGTGAGAGTGTTGAAATCAGCATGAGCTGGATGCATGGCGGTGTACACTTGCCAGTTTGCGGGTAGGGCATGCATAACTTTTAGGTTCTTCTCGCGCTGCGTATATTTGAGAGAGTTGATAGCAGCGACTTCGAGAATGATTTCGGTGAAGCGAATCTTCATTGCTTCAATAGTTTCTCCCAAAAGCATTTTGAAATCATCAAACTTGTTGCACGCCATTGACAGCTTGTTCTCCTTCATTTCTTCAGAACCCAGGCTGATGGATCGAAGGGTGTCCCACATCTCCTTGGCAATTTCAAGATTTCAAATCTTGGCTAGGTACACGCCCTTCACTGTGCTGGAGATGAGTCCTTTTGCATAATCATCGAGACCAGCCTCTTTTCTTTCCTTGATTGAGTAATCATGAGGATTTTTGAGGACCTTTTCGTATGTAGCCTCACCGAGGGCGGTTCCCTCAACAATAATCTTTGCGGCATAGATAGGAGTGGGGCCCTTTTCGATGACTTCCCACATAAGGACGTGATGTGCTTTGAGGCACATCTTGATTCGGAAGCTCCAATCCTCATAGCCTTGGATGGGGAAATCTTCACATACCCTGAGAAGAGAGGCTTCCATAGAAAATAATATGATATGACATGAATGAAAGATTTTTCAGTGGATCGGTTCAAAATGACCAAAAGCTTGATAAAACTCTTAGTATGCAAAGCAGCGGTCAAAAGAACCACTGCTCTGATACCACTTGTTGGTCCCGGGAAAGAGTAATTGGTGTATGGGGAAGGGGGGGAATACACCAATAACCAACCGTTTTTTACTTTAGAAAAATAGGCTATGATCAAGGTCGATTGTCAAGGTCAATCTTATCAGAGACAGGTTGATCTATCAAGCTCGTTGATAAACAAGTTTGATTTATCAAACTGTGCAAGTGCGAAAGTTGGTGGAGGTTGATTAACTCTTTTGTAAAATCTAAGGCTGTTAAATGAATGCAGGTTGATTCATGATATGCAGGTTTATGTTCGTCAATTTGTAAGATACTGAAATTGCAGTAAAGAGAGAGAGAGGGAGAGGGAAAGAGAGACACCGTAATTTATCGTGGTTCGGAGATAACCCTCCTATGTTCACGTCAGGCCGAGCTTGACTTGAGAATCATTTTACCTTTGGATCCAACTTCTCTCTTGTTTATACTGATTGAGTATCAGTTCTAAGTACACTCGAACTTGAATATACCTAGACACGAGTTTTGGGTTGTGACCCTTACAACCTTTCGTACAAACGTACTAACAACCTTTCACTAGATTACAAAGCTTGACTAACTCTATAATGGTGAAAAACACAAACTAACTTTCTAACTTCGAACTACATCGGAGAAGAAATTATTTAGATCGGCAACAAGCAGCAGTGAATGCTTTGTTGTCGAAGAATGATCAAAATTGGAAATCTCTATTCGTCAATTGTTTGGGAAAGTAATGGGATTTCAAACACTTGAAAGGATAGAACTTTGAGAGAGATTTCGGCAGAGTATCTGCGTTGATAGCTTGAGTCTCCCGTACTTGATTCTGATTATGGCTTGAAGTATTTATAGGCATTTTGAAAAAAACTAGCCGTTGGAGTCATGATGAGGTGGCACTAGCCGTTGGGGCGGTGACTCACTTCTAGCCGTTGGGAGGTTTCATCCTTACTGGCATACGACGTGGCAAGGATTAGGCCGTGTTGATCCACGAAGGTGGATCAACGACCTTGTTTTGATAATCCAGTGCTTGAAATCTTCAAAGGCAAAGCAGGCTGGAAGCTTGAGTATGAAGGTCGATAGGCATCTAAATATGTCAAGTTCGATCCTGATGAGTAAGGTCGATAAACAACATTTCTCTTACATGGTGGATCAAACTTGACTCAAACTTTAAGGTACTCGACCTGCACTAACAGGTAGCAGGTCGATCTATCGGCCTTAACACTAAACAAGTGAAAATATGTCTAAGTGTGGTTTCGAAAAACATCATCAAAATAAAACTGCGAGGGGTTCCTAACACTCGTTGTGTGTCAATCATCGTTCCTGAGTTGTTGAGTCAATCGTCTCCTTGGGGTTTAGGGAGTTTCTCGCCTTTATCATTTGGAGGATTAGATTCAAAGGTTTAGGAATATCCATCCTTGTTTAATTAGAGTCGAGTCGAGTTAATTCAGTCTTCCGCTTGCGTTTTGGTCGTCAAGGACCTTATGAAGTGTTGTGAATTCCAGCCCCACTTGACATCTATAAAATAAACGAATCATCACATACTATTGCAAAATATCCCTAATTCATGAAAAGATTTAAATCATAACCTACATGTAAATATGTGTTTCCAGTCCCTTCACACACCAAATGGCCAATTCCATTTCTAGCTTACATGTTTAAACAAATTAATCGATTTAAAAAGCTGATATCATAACAAATTTAGTGAATTAAAGGTCATTAACAAAAAGTTTATGTACTTGAGCTTTTTCTTTTGCAATGACTTTCTTCAAAGCTGCTGAAGCAGTTTGAGAACTAGGTGTCTTACTAGTTCCCCTTCTTGTTGAAGCAGCTACATCAGGATTCTTCCTTGGTCACCCTCTCTTTCCCTGAGTTATTGCATTTGTAATGGTGAGCTCAATTATAAAAAAAAAACAGACCATAAATGCAAAAAAAGAGTAGAGATGGACCGGTTTTTTATGTGGTTTTTGGGCTGGTTCATTCTTGCAAGTTCTTGCATTGTGGTCTAAATGAAAACATTTTTGGCAGGTCATTAAAACACCACTCAACCTGAATCAGAGTAAAATCATCTTCATCTTCTCTTGAATCAGAGTTAACTTCTTCATCTGAATCAACATAATCACTTAGCATTTCCTCTTTGCACTCACCTTGTATCCCACCAATACCCTCAATCGATACCCCAGCACTGCCCTCACCTGATGGAATTTCAGTCTCAATGTCATCTATTCTTAGATCCTCTTGAGTGATATTCTGTCTTGCTTCTTGGTATTCTTCATCACCACTATCCAATTCATCATCATCAAGACTGTCATCTGTCTCAAATGCCTCTTCATCTTCATCCGAATCATGCCATGATATATCAGAAGAATCACTGTCTTCATTAAAATCTTCTATGTCCTTCCATAATCTACTAATTCCCATCTGTTTATTTTTTTCAATTTCACTGCCACTACCCATCACACTCCCACTGCCACTGCCCTTTCCCTTTCCCTCTTCCTTTCCCTTTCCCTTGCCAATGCCAATGCCATTGCCTTTTTTTTTTTCTTTTTTTTTTTTTTTCCCCAACCAATACCACCTTTGATTTTCCCTTGCTGTGATTCCAATCTGAATCTTTATGACCCTTTCCTGCCTTAGTAGTAACTGTAGAGTCACAAGTAGAGTTCTTATTGCCCTCAATTGCTATCCCTTTCCCTTTGTGATTTTTCCCAGCCACCAAAACATTTTTACTAACCCGCCCACTTCCATCTTCACACAGTGGCCCGCCGTCAGCTATCTCCTCCTCTAAACCCTTTCTCAATCCTCCATCAACATAGATACTAATACAATAACATTTTTTAGATAGGTTTCTAAGCATTTGCATTACATTGTTATCTTTTAAATCCATAAAAACAAGAGTTTTTGGTATTTTGTATGCGATACAAGCCTACTTCTCATAACCCAGCTTCTCTACCTCATCTACAACATCAAAATATCCAAATTTATCCTTTTCAAACCCTTCTTTTCTTTCATATATCCCACCAGAGCATAAAATCTACCCCCCCCCCCCCCCCCCCCCCCCCCCTACACACACACAATCTTAGTAAATTTACCCCCGTGATGAAAGTAAATAGCAAAATGGTCTCTGCAAAGATATAATTTCAACAAATTATTATTCATTCAAAAAAACAATGCAAGTTATATATCAAACAACATATTTCAATAGTAGAATTTAAGAGAACGTACTCGTCGGCGTCCGACATTGCTATTTCTCAATCGCCGCCGCGAGCCTGAACCCTAGTTGTTTCAATCGCCGCCACTCGCCTCTCGCCGCCCTTCAAATTGATTATGCAGATTGCCTGAAAGGAGCTTGTAGCAGACTCCCACCTTTGCCCTAGTGAAAACGTGATAGTTCTGTGAAATTAAAATCCCGTAATCGTGTTTTGTTAACGTGAAACGATGTCATTTTTGTTTCAGAAGAGAACGATGTCGTCAGCTGTACACCTCATCCGACATTAATAAGAAAGATTGACACATCATATCCATGTCAGCATCAAACTTATCGGAGCTCCGATTTATGAAAAAATTGAACATGTTACAAAGTTCGTTTATTTTGACAGATTTTTAAAAGTTCGTAGAAAAAATAGGGTAAAGTTCGTATATTTATTCGACATTAACCCAATTGAAAATAATGGACTTTCCTCATTATTATTGGGCTCAAAAATACTAATGAGATATAAGTGCTTCAATTTCAATTTCAACTAGATTTTGCACCCGTGCGATGCACGGTATCGACAAATAAAATGTAGTGATGAAATTATATTTGATTTCAACTATCGATCAAATTATTCATATATAACTCTCATATCCCCATCATTTCAGCTCATATTTTACTTGAGTTCATTATGGATACAATTACAAATTAATTAAATTGCCTGATTTTTGAAAATTAAAGATAAACACTGAGGCTTATCAATCTGATGAGCATAATAGATCAGTTTTTGCCCTCTTGCCAATACAACAATCTTTACACTACTTTGAACCAATTCATTATAGTTGGGGGTGAAAATTTTAAAACATTAACCGCGAAAGAGCCAAAAGAACCAACGAGTTGAAATCAAAAGTTGTCTTTGTTTGATGCCAAAAGAACACAATAAATATTAACAAAATTAGTTTTGTGGCCATGCTTTTCTTCTTTGTGCATTTGACGGAGGACGATTTGTATCTATCCTCAATCTTCTTATAGTATATTCTAAAATATGACGACTCGCGAATAGTAATTGAGGTGGATGCACCTTTAATCTGGTGATACAAAATACTATTTAAAAAAGGGAAATTGTCTTTCAAAAACATAGAAGAAGAAGAAGAAAGGCCGAAACTAAGCGAAGAGAGAATACCACGCACAGGGGATAGAGTATGAATAAAATAAAATAAAAAAGAATTTGCTAAATGTTAATAGATTTGCTAGCAGTTAAAAACTACCAGTTAATAAACGTAAGTCGTGGAGATCATGCATAAGATTTAACATGTGTACATATATATTTTTATTAATTTAATTGTGACCATTAATGATATTTATAAAATTGTCACTCAAATTGAATTTCAATTTTGAATTCGTATTTTATATATATAGATATTGTATAATAGAAGAAATGATTCAATTTCCCTACATATTTTAAAATAAATGGATAGTGGGAACCTATTTATTTTGATTCAAAAATCCATTGCACGTGTTTGAAGATGTGTGAGTTGCAACACCAAATAGAAAAGATAGATCATACAAAAAGAAAATAAGGAAGTTGTGTAATATCAAAAATAACTATACATGTAATATGTAAAGCTAGATAATGGGAGGAATAATGATAATAATAATACGACAAAATATTTATTTTATTCATAATCATAGAGCGAATAACATTGCATAAAATTAATAAAAGGTTGTGCAATAACAACATATTTATAATCTACAATAATCGAAAAGATACGGAGTTAAAGAAATTCACAATGTTACTGGACAGATAGCAAATCTATTTAAAAATTGATTCACAAATGGAACTATACCTTTGAATTTGAATATAATATAAAATGAAGGATACAAATAGATAAATGGAGTGTAAACATTTTTAGTTGCAGTTTTCTACCAATATATAGTCACAAAATATTTTTAAAACAGAAAGAGTTCAATTAATATCTTTATTTATGCTTTTGTAACATCAAAATTAATTGATTAATTAAAACTATGAAGTACAATTATGGTATAAAATTTATAACACCATTATTTGCAAAAGTGTATATTGATAATAACTTAATAATAAAGTTATCATAAACAATAAATTCAACTTTTATTAGATTTATTATTTAAAATTCAAGAATCAACAAAAATATATTTAATTAATTTTTGGGCATGGAAAAACATTTACATAATTTCGATTAATAATTTGATGGCCGCCATTGGATCATACTATTGCATTTATTTTGCCCTTCAATATATAGTGAATCATGTTAATAAACTTTGAATTAAATTAGTAAAAGATTACCTTAAGTGATTTATTATTAAATAATGAATAAATTATTAAATTCTTGATTTATAAAATTCTTGGGAGTTACAACGATTAACTCAATAACCATACATAGAATGATAAAATTAATAAATCTATAAATAAAAATCTATATAAAATTAAGGTATAAATTATTACTACTATTATATAATATAAATCATATTTTTTGTTGACATAAAAGTAAATAAAAGTGTATAATTAATGAATTAAAATTTTCTAAAAATAGGATTCGTAACTACTTTTATACATTACATAGATATCTTCATTTAGTTGAGGACAAAAGAAATTGTGCAATAATTTTATATACGGACGTGGGTTGCATAAAAATAAATATATATATATATTGATGTGTTCGAAGAAAGTAATAAAGAGTGATATACTTCAAATAAGTGACTATTCACCTATGCCGCCACACAATTTACATCAACAACAAATACATACAATCATGCAACAATGTTATTTAGAATATAAATTATAACACATTATTGCTCAATTTCAATAAATCAATAAAATTTAAGGAACTTCTGTTACAATGTTGCTCACTTAGTTTCCTTTGTTTTTTCTTATATAACATGGCATAGTGATTGGAAAAGAATACAATTCCCCTCATCTCTAAAACCCTTTACAACTTTACAACAATGGAAAAAAGAAAAAAGAAAAAAAAACAACTACCTTGATTCCAAATTTTGGTACATTCATACCAAATCTGCATTTTTAAATGAATATGTGCGATTCTATCAAACATCTATCACAAATATTCAAATATAAAATATTGTTTTAAAAGAGAAATAACATATAGCTTTAGAAAATTACAAAGTACTCATGATATATTGCATGTGATGTGTGATGTTAGGAAGTTCTATTATATATAGGCACAAAAATAACAAAAAATAGGAAATAAATTAATGAAATTAATTAGATGACACAAATCATGCATTTGTAACTTCTAAAATTAATTGATGATTTATAAAATTAATACACAATTATGATATACCATATCTAAATTTTATTTTCTTAAATTCAAATTATACATTAATTTTAAATTGAATTCACTTATTATCACTTAATAAAAGTTTATATAAATGCTAATTATGCAAATTATATGTATACATATATTATATCACTCATAAATGTATCTAATTAATAAACTGAAATTTCTATAAATAGCTATCCGTAACTACTTTTATATATTATATAGATTTCACGATCTTACGTATTTCATCCAATTTCATGATTATGGTAAATAAGACACGTCAATTCCGCTACTCAAAAATTGACAATTATAAACATGATTTGTTTATCGCTAACGTTCCCCTACCTATCGTCAGTACTCTTATTAATATGTTCACCTTTGATATAGTGTTGATAGGGTTTACTTTTTCTTTAGATAGATTAAGGTATATATTTAAATCTATTATTCATTGATAATATGTCACATTATTCGTGGGCATATTAAGAATGCTCACGGTGGGTAGGGGAGCATTCCTCTTTGGAGATGTTCTGTCGCAAAATACAAATGCATCACATATATACACACACATGTACACTGAATATCCAAAAATGACATCGAAATAGTGATCCACAATAAATCAGTGAGGAAAAATGCTTCGGCGGTTAACAACAATTATGCGACATTTTAGGGGCACTTCGGTAGCTTAGTTAGAATTAACCAAGATAAATTTAAAATAAGATAGTACTAGATATTTGATAAGATAGTTATGGAAGATGGCTATTTGGTATATATGATTACAATCCAATATAAAATATTTGGCCATTTGGTAGCAATGCTTATTCACTGGATTAAAATCTTGAATTACCTTTTGTCTTTAATAACATAACTAAATTATAAATTAAAAAATCATGACGACTATTCCATAACCTAGCCTAGGGGGTGAGAAATTTGGGTTCGGACTCAGGTTCGATTATTGAATTACTAGCTGAACCTTGAACTATGAGATACCTGAAAATAATATTTAGTAATTAAATTAATTACTTAAAATTAGCAAAAATTGAAAATATAATACTTTTAAATTAGATTTAATCAATGCACTTGTGATATAATTTGATTATTTGTATTTTTGAATTTAAACCTTATAAGATGAGTAAAATTACAAATACCCAGTATCAATAAACTTGCAGTATGAAATTCTAAATTAGTTCAATAAAAAATAATATTTTTTAATGAACAATAAATGAAAAATATCCGTCAACTAATCCACCAGTCAATCTATATATATTTTTCACGGAAAATTCAAAATTTATTTATTCAAATAGAAAAAATGTTATTTGAAAAGATAATTAAAATTATAATATATAAACCAAAAATTAGAAAATGATTTTTTTTTTTTTAAATAATATTTTTAACAAATTCATGTATTCGGGTAAACTTTGCATAATATTATGGGATTATTATACTCCAGAATAGTGTTGGAGTACATTTTAGTGTTGGGACTAATTTTTTTTCAATTTGTTATTCCATTTTTAATTCTTTATTATTTGTTTTTCATGTTTTAAATTATTTTCTTTTACAATTCGTTCTATATGTAAGTTATATGAGTCGAAAATAAATGTATCAATATTCAATACTGATCGATCTAACTTTCGTAGGGCAATTAATGTCAAAACAAGAGGAAGAATACAAAGGAATTACGTGGTTCGATCTACCGGAATAGATCTACGTCCACGGGGAGAAAGGGAGGTGTATTTTTATTATGTATCGAGTAATGGATACAATGAGTATGAAAAGCATAAGTGAGTCCTCTATCTCTAATCTAGCCTCTATTTATACATGAGTATGTGGAGTTTGACTCTAATACAAAGTCTTCTCCTATAAGGATTCTTTGAATTTATCTCCTTCTTTGCGATAAGCATCCGAGTCTTGTACTTCTATTGGGGCTTGAGTTATATTCGCTGAAGGAGTTCTTTATGGGCCGAATCCTCTGTGGGCCGAGCTGCTTCTTCGGGCCGAACTGCATGGGCCGAGCTTACTGTTGGGCCCATTTATATTGGGCCCAATGCTTGGGCCTAGTGGTTGGGCCATATCCTATCGCATCCCCCCCCCCCCCCCCAAAAAAAAAAAAATGTAGGAAGCGAGGGTGTGAAAAGGCTATTGCCCCGTCAAAATGTAGGATGTTGACGAAGCCAAATCGTGCCGTCCCACCGAAGTGGGTTTGGCAAAGGCAATTGCCCCATCAAAATCTAGGATTCTGACGAAGTCAAATCGTGCCTTCTCACCGAAGTGGGTTTGGTAAAGGCGATTGCCCCGTCAAAATCTAGGATTCTGATGAAGTCAAATCGTATTGCCCCTTCAAAATCTAGGATTCTGACGAAGTCAAATCGTGCCGTCCTACCGAAGTGGATTTGGCGAAGTGAAACCGGGCCATCCCATCGAAGTGGGTTTGGCCAAGCCTATTGCCCCGTCAAAATTCAGGATTCTGATGAAGTCAAATCGATTGTTCTACCGAGCCATAGTGGAATGTTATGCCGAGGTTGAACTCCGAACGATGCACCGAGGTCAAACACATGATGGCATCATGTGCATTAAATGCGAGCGGCGTTTGGAGTCCCGATAAAGTTGGGACGTGATAGGCCGGCGGATACAAACGGTTTCATTTTAGAGTTTGAATAGCTTCCTCGATACGCCACTCTTCATTTCACTTTGTATTTCAAACTCGAAAAATCCTCTCTCTGCAAAATCCCTTTGCTGTTACGCCGTCCCATTCTGCCGTCGTCGATTACCACCAATTTTCAACACGAAAATCAGTAAGTATTTCCCATGGCATCTTCTGACCCCGTCGTTAATGTCGAGTCTACTTCGCCGTTGGGTTCACCGGTGGTGGCTCCCCACCAGCGTTTGTCCGCTAGGTTAGAAGCCTTTACTGTGAATTTCACTGCTCCGTTGGCTTTAACAGTTACGTATCTCAATTCAGAGGATTAGGGTAGGGTTTTTGCTTTTTCATCGTGTCTAGATGGCCCTAAAATTAGGGAAATCGCCCAAAATTTCTTCATCCCCCCTTCTACCATTCTAGCCGTCCCCCTATCGGAGGATAGGGCCTGTTGCCCTCCGGTGGGGTTTAAAACTGTTTATGAAGATTCCCTTAGGTGTGGACTTCGTATTCCCCCTCCTTCTGTATATATCGAACTACAACATCGGTTCGGTATTTCTCTTGCACAAATAATGCCGAACTCCTTCTGGCAACTGACCGGTCTCGGTGTTGTCATCCATCGTCATGAGTTTTCTCTAACTCTTAACTTAGTTTTAAAATTATTTCAATTTAAGTCGAGCTCGGGGTGGTACTATTTGTCACCTCACCGTCTTTTCAATGTGAAGACAAAGTCAAAAATGAAGGACTGGCAGAAGAAATTCTTCTTCTGCCAGGTCATCGATAGTAACTACTTCACGTGGAATATAGAGAAGCTGAAGGACGAGGTCACCGATTTGGACTTCGGTGACCTCGAACTGGCGATAGACAAAATGGGCCATGGAGATGAACTCTTCTCCGAGGTCAAACTCACATCGACGGAGCTAAGCCCTTATGATCCAGCTACCTCGGTGGCTCCAGTGAAGGATGAGGCTTCACTCTGCGTACTTCAGCTTCCTTTTACTCATTCCTGTTTGTTGTTGTTGTTTTTTTTTTTTTTTATACTTCCTTGTTGACGTCTTTGCAGTGGACTTCGGCTAGCCTGCAAAGAAGAGGGCGAAGAGGCCGAGGTCGACGTTAGAGTCAACCGCCGACGTGGGGAAGACCTCCTCGGAAGCCTCTTCTGAGAGGGCTGAAGACTTGTTAAATTCTCCCTCTCCTCCTCCTCGCACTTTCCATCGTCTGCAGAAGTAGAAGTGGGTCCAACTTGAAGCTGCCGATGTAGAGTGCGAGATCATGCGCACTAAGCCTGCCCGCCGGCCTTTTCCCGAGGTAATGTATCCTGCTGAGTTTATCCTATACTCATCTTTCTTTTCTGTTCTGGGCTCTTACTTTTGCTTGATTCCTTCCCGGATACAGTCCATCGAGCCAGCTGTTGCCAAACTAGAGCGGGTGATCGACGTCACGGCCGACGTCCTCCACTAGGCCGCCATGCAATTCAAGTGAGTTTCTCGCATCGCTCAGAACCTGGAGGAGGAGAAGTCGGCGCTAGTCCACGAAGTGACCGTAGTGGAGGCCAGGGTTCGGGACATGGCGAGGTAGGACGCTGCGGCCGTGTCCTGGGCCGAAGTGGCCAAGGCTGAGGTTGCCCTTCTTAGGGCCGAGGCAGAGGCGGCGTGGGGCCTCGAGGTCGAGGTGGCGGCGCAGCAGGGCGAGGTCCTTCGCGCCTTTGCTGAGAGGATCTTTCGATCGAGGAAATTCTCTACTTTGGTCAACGAGTTGGCTTCTTTGCTGAACACTTTCGTGGTGGCGACCACCCTCGATGAGGTTGCCCGTGATTATCCAGACTTGGATAAAACCAAGTATGGGTATGAGGTGATCTCAAGGGAGGAGCTGCTTCGGGACTACATCGAGGTGCTTCTCGAAACCACGGAGGACTTCCCCTTTACGGGAGAGTTGGCTTCGTCCTCCACCCTCCGTACTGCCGAAGCAATCTGAGCCTGCCCAGAGGACTGGGACGCTGTCATTGAGGGTGTGATCGCTAGCCTCGGTCCCCAGACAATGCAGGCCGAGCCGGAGAAGTCGGCCGAAGAGTAGCTCAAAAAGGAGCAGACCGAGGCCGAGGCGAGGGAGGGGGCTGAGGAGAAGGACGCTGAGGCGAGCCCTTCCGAAAGGGTCAATTGATCCCCTTTTCTTTTTTTCCTTTTTTTTTAGATCCTTGTAACTACGACATCACTAGGATGTCATTTTTTATTTTGCCTTTAAAAGGCCTTAATAAAATCCATCTTTATAAAAGAATTTCTTCTTTTAAATTTGTAGTCTGCTCCCGAACTCGTTGATACTTCTTCTTGGCTCAATGAAGTCAAACGCTTGAACTGAGGTCTCGAAGCCAAAGAGGCCGAAGTCCTGTATTGGAAGAGCAAGCTCGGCCATGTGCGGGATGAGGCCGATGTGTGGTTCAAAGCTTTGCAAGAGAAGTATGATGAGCTTCACGATCAATTTTTGGAGCTGGAGGAGAAGCTGGAGATCTCCAAAGACGAAGCACAGAGGGTTGAGGAGGAACACGCCGAATATGAGGCAGTTATTCGCTAAAGTGGTGGAATGACCATCTTCAAAGCCGAAGCCAAAGTGCAAGAGATTGCAGGTCGGTGCTCCAGTTACAAGCGCGAGTACAGTCGGGAGTCCTGGCAATTTCAGGAGCAGCTAGCCGACCTGAAGTGGATAGGCGGGCTATACAAGACTGTTGTAGCTCGTCACCCTCAGCTTAGAAGAGTACTTCCCTCCACTGCTGAGACTTCTTCTTCCACAGTCGTCCGTTCAAATTCTAGGATCGTTGACAGCCATCCTTGGGAATTTTACGAACGCGAATGGCAGTTAATAAGTGGCCGAGGTCGAAGTCAAAGCTAAAGAGTTCAACCCAGCCGGGGACGAAGTAGAGATAGAGGTAGGGGTAGAGTTAATATAGACGACCTCCTTAATACCGACTTCGCCCATGCTCGGCTTAATTTCAGTCATCCTCCTGGTCCTTCTTCATAGATATGTAAACATGTAACAGTTGTAATTTATTTTGAAATAAACACAACTTATCGCTTGTTGTTTGAAGTTAAATCAACTTCTTATTTGTACATCCTCGTAAAACGAAGGTATTTCATCCTCGTAAAAATGAAGGTAGTTCGTCCTCGTAAAAATGAAGGTAGTTCGTCCTCGTAAAAATGAAGGTATTTCATCCTCGTAAAAATGAAGATATTGTATGGGTTCCTTATTTGTCGAGAAATATCGATAGGGGTGGTCCCCTTACGCATGTTTAATTATCTCCAAGGGGAGTTTATGTATCATCCTCTTAGAGGTTATTTTATTGTAGGGAAGAGATAATATGCATAAGTGACAATGAACCATGCAAGACCGAACTCATGATAAAATAAAGCCATATTTTATTAAAAAATGACACAAAAAGTCTGAAAACATGACTTGACACAAAATTTAAAGAAATGACCTAACTAGACTCCATACTTGACACTTATGCATAGTATCTTCTAAGGTGGATAATGTGCCACGTACGAGGTATTTGCTCACCAGATAATTGGGCTAGCTTATATGACCCTTTTTCGAGGACTTCGTCAACTCGGTAGGTCCTTCCCATGTGGCTTCGAGCTTGCCAAGCTTGGCGGCTTTGCTGACTTCGTTATTTTGAAGTACGAGGTCACCTATTTGA
This sequence comes from Thymus mandschuricus, assembly GCA_029379335.1. Classification (NCBI taxonomy): domain Eukaryota; kingdom Viridiplantae; phylum Streptophyta; class Magnoliopsida; order Lamiales; family Lamiaceae; genus Thymus; species Thymus mandschuricus. The sequence goes on from CM057078.1 coordinate 2,654,434, forward strand.
AATTGCTGGTACTTGACTCGCTGATTGTAATATTGAGCTACTTGCTGCTTATACCGAGCTTCTCTGATGTAGGCGAGGTCTCTCTTCTCTTCCAGCAAATCCAGGTCAGTTCGGAGATTGTCCTCGTTGGCTTCGGTAGAGAATTTAATTGTACGAGGGTTGGGCATGCCAATCTCCACTGGAATTACGGCTTCAGTGCCATACACCAAGTTGTAAGGTGTTTCTCCATTTGAGATCTGAGGTGTTGTGCGGTAGGACCACAAAACTTGGGGCAAATTCTCCACCCAGTTTCCTTTAGCTCGATCGAGGCGAGTCTTGAGCCCTTTCACGATCGTCCTGTTAGTGACCTCGATTTGACCGTTTGCCTGGGGGTGGGCTACCGAAGTGAACCTCTGCTGGATTTGGAGCTCTTGGCACCATTCTTTGAATACCTTGTCGGTGAACTGCATCCCATTATCCGAAACAAGGACATGAGGTATGCCGAAGCAACAAACTATGTACTTCCAGACAAAGTTGAGGACGTTCTTGCTTGTGATTCTTGCCAATGGTTAGGCTTCGACCCACTTAGTAAAATAATCGATAGCGACTATCAAGAACTAAAGTTGCCCTGGTGCCTTGTCGAAAGGACCTATAATGTCAATCCCCCACTGCATGAATGGCCAGGGACTTTGCATGCTGACTAGGTCGGTCTGGGGTAGCCTCGGCACGTTTGCGTGGATTTGGCACTTCGGGCATTTCTTGACGAGGTCAACCGAATCTTAGAACATTGTTGGCCAATAGTACCCCCACCTCATGACCTTCTTAGACAATGCACGTGGTCCGATGTGGCTTCTGCATGCCCCTTCATGCACTTCTTGTAGAACGTATTCGGCTTGGTTCGGGTCGACGCACCAGAGAAGAGGTTGGAGATATGACTTTCTATACAGAAGTCCTTGTTCAAGGACATAACGCAAAGATTTGCTCAAGATCTTCCTGGCCTCAAGCTTGTCATTTGGTAGTTCACCCTTCTCCAAGTACTCTCGAAGTGGGGTCATCCAATTGGGGTCGTCATCTGTAACCACGTTGACTTCGGCCTCTTCGATACTTTTCCTCTGGGCTTCTTCAATTGGCAAGGTTGTTGAGGATGAAGCTAGCTTGCTTAGGGTATCAGCTCAGTTATTTTGTCCTCTTGGAACCCAGATTAACTGGAAGTATAAGAAAGACCTCTGTATTTCCTTGGCTTTGTCGAGACACTTTTTCATCCTATCACCTTTGGCTTCGTACTTTTCCAACATATGGTTGACTACAACCTGAGAATCGCTATGAACTCGCACTGCTCGTATTTGAAGGCTGTGAACTAGGCGAAGCCCTGCGAGTAAGGCCTCGTACTCCACTTCATCGTAGTTGGGAAGGTGAACCGAAGTGAATAGGTGATCTCTTAGCCAGATGGTCCTATGAAGAGGATACCTGCCCCGCTTTCCGCTTTTCCCGAAGCTCCATCTACAAACACTTGCCAGCAATCCAAGGGTACATCATCTGTTGACTTATCTTCGACACTATCCGAGGTGGGCTCGATAAGCTTCGGCTTTTCTACAAAATTTGTCTCTGCTAGAAAGTCTGCCAAGGCTTGACCTTTAATGGCCTGACGAGGGCAATAAGAGATATCGTGTTTGCCCAATTCTATCGCTGACTTCACAATTCGTCCAGAAGCTTCTGGCTTCGTCAGCACTTGCTGAAGTGGATGGTTGGTTAGAACCTGTATAGGGTGTGCGTGGAAGTAGGGTTGCAATCTTCTAGCAGCATTCACCAGTGCCAAAGCAAGCTTCTCTATGGGTTGATACCTTGTTTTTGGTCCCTTAAGTGCTCGATTGATGAAGTACACCAGGAGTTGACGACGTCCTTCCTCACATACGAGCACCGCACTTATGGTTTCATCCGAGGCGGTGAGATATAATGAAAGGACCTCTCCTGCTTTTGGGACCGACAGGGTCGGGAGCTTGACGAGGTAGTTCTTGAGAGCTTCAAATGCGGACTTGTGCTCACTTTCCCAACTGAACTCCGATGCCTTTTTAAGGATTTTGAAGAAGGGGAGCTGCTTCTCCGTGGCTTTCGACAAGAAACGACTTAGGGCAGCTATGCAGCCCGTCAACTTGTGCACGTCATGGATTGACTTCGGCATCGTCATGTCCAAGATGGTTTGAACCTTGGATAGATTAGCTTTTAACCCATCTTGAGAAACCCAGCATCCTAGAAATTTCCCTGACCTAACTGCAAACGTACATTTCTGAGGGTTCAGTTTAAGGTTCACTTTCTGAAGTAAACCGAGGACAGTTCGGAGGTCGGCAATGCTGGTGGCTTTTTCCTTGCTCTTGATGACGATGTCATCCACGTACACCTCCATGATGTGACCGATGTGAGGTTTGAATATCTTGTCCACCAGTCTCTGATAAGTGGCTCCCGCATTCTTGAGGCCGAAGGGCATTTTTCTATATGCAAAGATGACGAAGTCCGTGATGAAGGCTGTCTTGGAAGGTCTTCGTCGTCCATCAAAACTTGGTGGTACCCCTTGTATAGATCCAAGAAACTGAAGACTTCGTATCCAACCAGTACGTCGACCTTCTTATCAATGTTGGGGAGAGGGTAGCAGTCCTTAGGGCAGTGTTTGTTTAGGTCGGTATAGTCAATACACATGTGCCACCCTCCTCCTCCTTTCTTGACCATCACTGGGTTGGCTATCTATGTCGGATACTTGACCTCGAATAGTATACGAGCTTTCAAGAGCTGATGCACTTTGTCATATATGACTTAATTTCGTTCTGCAGCGAAGATCCGTTGCTTTTACCGAACTAGTTTGACACTGGGGTCGATGTTGAGCCGATGAGTAATTAGGCTCGATGAAACCCCGGTCATATCGAGGGATGACCAAGCAAAGACGTCTTTGAATTCCCTTAGGAGTTGGATGATCTGTTCTCTAAGTATCGGCACTTTGGTGAAGCCTACTCAGACGACCTGTTGGTCCCGGTTTGTTAGAGGAAAAATACGTAGAGGGGGGGGGGGGGGGTGAATACGTATTTTTAAGTTTTTCAACTTTTTCCTTTAACTCAGAGTATGAAGTAAAGTGCTCGCTACGGAACTAAGATCTAGCCCAGGGCTGGATCTACAGTAATAGCAATTCTCTTGACCTAAGCTTTAAGCTTGATCAAGAGTGAGACTTTACTCTATATGTGCGGAAATTCGGTGAGCTAAAATCTTTCCTAAGTATTTGAAAATTCCAGATTGAGTTTGTTTAGATGCAAGTGCAGTGAATAATCAAACAGAAGGAAGTAAGAAATTAGAGTTAGAGAGACACCGAGATTTATAGTGGTTCGGTGACAAAGCACCTACGTCCACTTGTTGCACGAAGCAACTGTTCTCTTTACTCAAGAACTTTGAAGGTTACGGGTCCTTCAAAAACCTGGTCAAGATCGAGCTTCACTCGCTTGGATCTGACAACAACTGCAGTGATTACGGGTTCACTACAAAAAACCTAGACTGGACTGGAAGCTTCACTCGCTTCAGTCCGACACAGGGAGATTACTGGCTCTCCTTACAGCCTAGTTTCGATCGAGCTTTACACAAACTAGGTAAGTGCAAGCTTGGATCTAAACTCTACGATCGAGGCTTCTACTATCGAGGAAAGTAGAGCCTTGGATCTGAACAACCTGACGACGAACACAAAAACCTAACAGACAGAACTTAGGGTTAGGGTTTTTGGTTTTCGACGAACACACTATGAAGAGCTCTTTACACAAGTGTAAAGTGGGCTAGAGCTCTTCTTCTAAGCTGAGATATGGAATGGGCTTAGAATCTAGGTGTGAAGGTTGTGAAGACGAGTTCCAATAAAACTGGAAACTCGGAGAACACTTGAAAACAAAGACTCGAGGAATACTTTGAAAGCTGGGAGTGTTTGTTTGCAGTAGACGCTTGAATGCTCAGGTAGTGTTCTGCCTCTTCACATCTTCATCCTTCACTATTTATAGGCGGAGGTTTGGCCGAGATCCGTTGCTTGGTAGGTGGCCTTGTCCCTCCTCCTCTCGACAGTACTTGCACAGGCGAATAGCTTTTCAGGCGTGCCAGTTTGTCTCTTTGCCAAAAGTGGCTAAGTTACAAATTTAACAGTAACTGGAGCGAGCCAGTACTGTAGCGGCGCCCTGTCGGCCTGGCAGTCAACTCCTCTACTCCACTCCGCAATTGACATGTGGAGATCTTGTAATTAATGCGAAGATCTCTTGTTGACTGGAGTTCAAAATATGCGCGGGAGTCGTGCTGTCGCTTTCTGTTAGGTGGTGACTCGCTTTGCTTTGAAGTTGTAGCGGCCGTTTCGAATTGAGTCGCTTTAAGGTCATACTGTAGCGAGTCGCTTGGGAAGTGAGATTCCCGAGTGACTGCTTTAGTAGATGTTGACCTGCGTTGACTCGCTTCGGCTTTTCTTTGTAGCGCTCGCTTCGCTTCGCTTTGGTGAACTCGCTTTGATTCCACTGTAGCGCTCGCTTCGCTTCGCTATTCTTCGGCACGCTTCACTTCGGCTCGGTAGACTTGCTTCGCTTGGAAAACACACTCAAGTGAGTGGCCTTCACTTGGGATTTCTGCAGTCTAAAAACCTAAGCAAAATTTAAGCCATCCTAACAGTATAGGCTTAGAAAAATTTCTAACCTATTATCTACATCAAAATAGGTCGCTTGGGAATAGGACACTTGGGGGTTTTGGGATCAAATCAAAACAACACTTCATTTATTAAAATATCCCATATTGGTTCCCCCTTAACATGTTTGTCCTTAACAATTCCCAACAATTTCCCCCTTTTTGATGATGCCAAAACCCAATGACTAAGACTTAAGGAAATCTAGCCTATCTAACCGTGGAAAGAACTTCAAGTGACTGCTTCCTTTGCAGCTTTGTTTGAATTTTTCTTTTAAGTTCCTTTCCCTTTTTTTTTCGGTTAAATTGTTTGAGTTTGTAGCATAAGGATAAAGTCATTCACAAAGCTTGTAAATGACACAAGTTGACAGAAAAATAACATTGAGATATAGGATCACAGTTCACGAAATGTGGAGAAATTAAATTCATGAATCTGCATCTTTGTCCTTCTCCTCTTCTTCTTCCTTCATGGTATAAGCAGATAAGACTTTGACCTCCAGAGTGCCAACATTGTATATGCTAGGAATCCTCCAGCTCCTTTCCAATGTGAAGGCTTCATCCACCTCTTCATCAAAAATTCTTCTATCCGGAACACCAGTGCCGGGTAGGAATGGCATGGGAAAATCCATCGCCGCGGGCACTTTGATGATAAGAGGTTTAGGCTTGGCCAGCTCTGCTAGAGTGAAGATTTTTCGCCTTAGCTTCTCATTGTAAGTACAGAGGAAGTTGCTGAGAGCACTCATCCGAGAGCACTGATCCTGCAGTGGCACTACTTCCCAGCAGTAGTAAGCTTTGATGAACTTCTCCTTGTAGAACAGCCACTGATCAAGAAGATCTCTTGGGATGAAGTCCTCGACTTCTCTAGCATCTGGGTGCTCATTCCTCCGTACTATCAGTTGTTCCTCCGTCCTGCTCGATAATGCTTTCATGACTGTATTGAATTTAGCACTCGACTCAACGTTCCACTTTGGAAGCTTCTCATTGAGTCGCTTGCGAATGTAGTCATGCTCTTCCTTGCTTGGGTAGCGGCCAGAATCGATCATCTCCTTCGTAGTAACGGAGCAAGTATCTATCATAGCTTGACTCTGACACGCTTCAGATTCTTTCGGCAAGAAGGGAACGAACGCGCTTCGAGTGATGGCAGACTGGATGAGTCTCACTTCATTGAAGTGTTCCTCGATTCGGCCATCAATTACTTCAAGACGCTTGGCCTTGATCCTCTTCTCCTTCTCTGCCTTCTCCTTCCACTCCTCTCCTTTCTTCCTCCTTTTCTCCATCTTTGAAGCGACTGACTGTTTGACCTTTAGGCGCTTGGCCGCGGGATCATCTTCTCTGGATTCCGGTGTAGTCCGCTTCACGATTTGTTTTGGTGGAGCGGGTGGAGACATGTCTTTCTTCTCTGTCGTGGCACTTGGAGGAATCAAAGTGAGCACCATTGTTGAAGCGGGGGCGGAGGCTGAAGCGGGCGCTTGTGAACCTGAACCACCTGCTGGAGAAACTGTTAGTGTTTCCAATTCAAATTCCTTCTCCAGCTCACGTGCCAGGGCCTCATCCGCCGCAATTTGTTGCTCCCTGGTCAAGGTAGCAATGGCGGGATGTGTCGCGATCGAAGAGCCAAGTATTTTCCCTTCAATTGGCCTGCGGGGCTCTTCGACCACTTCTGTGACTTTTTCTTTGCCCTTCCTCGCACGCTTGGCCCGTGCTTCATCATCCGCCTCCTCACCAGCTTCTCCTACTCCACTACTCCCTCCTTCTCCACCTTGTATCTCCAATTCCACAACACTTCCCTTCACCATATCTTCCCCCGTTTTGGCATCATCACTGCCGGGGACTAAGGCGACTGCTTTTCCGAAAATGGACTGGTGAAGGTTGGTGACTGCATTGAAGACAGCATGCAGCATCTGCTCGGCTTTTTCTGCGAAAATATGCTCCTTGGCGAGCACCAATTCAGCGGTTTTAGCACTAATCTCCTCGAGCAAATAACTGCATTGCCTCTCCCTTTCCTTCACTGAGAGCATCAAACTCTCAAGTGACTCCACCTCCTTGAAGCGAGCGTTCAGCTCCGCTTCAATCTCCTTCTTCATCCTCCTCCTTTCTTCTTGCAGAGTGAGCTCGAAATGGGATTTGGAGGCCTCGAGCTCGGCTTTTGTAGATTCAAGCCTCTTCTCTCTCCTGCTGAGGGAGGTATGGAATGCAGCATCAGCAGTTATCCGGACAGCATAGGTTTCGGCTAGTGTCTTTACTCTGTCCAGGATAATGCTTAGCTCTGCTTGTTTTAGATCAACAGCCTGCGCATCCTTCCTCCTACTCTCAAGCTCACCCTTCTCCTCCTCCCTTTCACGCTTAAGGGTTTGCATTTCCTGTTGAAGGTTGTGCAGAGCCTTTTTTGTGTGAATCAGCTCGCTTCCCTTCTTCACAAGATCCGCATCCTTATCCTCCACTTCCTTCTTCAGCTTCTCCACCTCCTTCTCCAGCCTCCTCTTTTCTTCGCCAACTGTCACCAGCTTGGCATTGATTTCCCTCAAGCGACTCCTCTCTGCTCCAAGCGAGTGCTTGAGGTCAATGATTTCCTTCTCCTGGTCTCCCACCAGCTTCGCCTTTTCCTCCAACACCTTCTCCTTCTCCTCCAACAACCTTCCTTTTTCCTCCACCCTTCCTTCCAACTCTTCCTTCACCTTGTCAAAATCTTCTCTAAGATTCTTGACCTCCACTACCCTCTCCTCCATCTCCGCAGTCCTCCTGGTGATCTCATCTTGTAGATTTGAGATCACCGCACTTTTCTCCTCTACCTCCTTCTTCAGCCGCTGCTCGTGGATTGACGGCACTCGCTCCGGGACTGAAGCTTCTGGATAGGCTCGCTTCACCTTTGCATCCAATTTTTCCCAGAAGCTGGTCCCACTCAGGAACGCGTGAAAGCCATCTTCGCCGATGAAGTCGAGCAGCTTCGCCTCCATTTGGATGAGTACTTCCTCCGTGAAAGCTTTTAGGAGGTTGAATATTTTGTAGTATTCAGTCCCCCTGTAGGTGATGTATGTGAGGAAGTCAACGGCTTTGGTGAAGAATTCATCGGACATCTGCACAGAGGAATAGCGAATTGAGAGAGTCTCTGCAGCCTGCTCTCTATCTCGGATATATCTTTCTAGAGCCTTTCTCTCTGCAGATAGGGTAGGGGTTTGGAATTGTGGGATAATGGCACGTTCTGTGCCGGTTGTTTGGGCGGTATCGGCTGTAGCTGCCGATGTGGATGGGGAATGGGTTGATGAAGAAATTTGGGTGATTTCGGGTTGGGTTGGTGTTTGCTGGGTAGGTTGGAATATGGAGAATGCGGCGGTGGGATCTGTGCTGAGTAGAGGGATATTTGGTATTTTGAAAGAAGAAGATGATTCTTCTTCTTGTGGGGATTTGGGAGATTTCTGGGATAGTGGTTGGGATGTTGATGAGGCTTGGGGTTCTAGGGTTTGGATTTGGGGTGATTGAGGTGGGGGAGTTTGAATTTTGGTGGGTGAAGGATGTGGTTGGGTTACTTCGGCTTCCTCAAGCGGCTGCTCCTCAGCCTCGCTTGAATGGATGAGTGAAGCGAGTGAAGCGACTCGCTTCACCTTCTTGGCTCGCTTGGGCGCAGCTCGCTTCCCTGGTGAAGCGGCTCGCTTGGTTTGGATTTGCCTTTCGGCAACTGGGATTGCTGAGGGCACTTCAACGGTGAGAAGTCCCTTGTCGATTGGTGCTTTATCCGACTTCCACAAGTCAAAAAACACCGTATTCTTTTTGTACCCGGTAGTGTCTGACTCTGGCCAGATTCTATTTGGATATTTCTCCTCCAGTGCGACGGAGAGTCTGGAGAAGAACTTCAGCTTTCCCTTGCGGAGGATCTGGTCGGTGCTTCCACTCACGAACTTAAAGTCCTTGGCAAGTTCGCAGATTTGGTTGAGAAACCAACCGTGCCAGTTGAACTTTGTTCCCGTGAGGCAGTCGACGATGACCGTCGTGGCGAACAGTTTTGTGTCAGAAAGTTGACCCAAATTTCCGACGTAGCAGGCAACAGATTTGGTGAACAGTTCGCACACGAATTTGAACGGAGGCTTCAAGTCCGTCCTAATGCTTCCCTTTTGTGCATCGAACACTGCTCCTTCGACGCAAAAACGTGCAAACTCGACTCTAGCAGACAGCTCCAACTCCGACAAGGAGTTTGCACCTTCTCTTGGTAGATTGAAGATCTCGACCAGATCACTCAACTCTACCTCCACCGGCTCTCCGGTCTGTGGATCAGTGAATGTAGAAATTTGTCCTTCTTGCAGATTGAGAAGGAGTTCGGCTACTGCCTTTGCAAGAATCTTTGACGGCACCGCCGTCACGAATTTCCACAAGCCGGCCGTGGTCACGGCCTTGCGGAAGAAGCCATGTTCTTCAACGACGGCTGGGTCGAGATGGGGCTCTATGTTGATATGATTTTCGATTCCGGCCAGAAATTCCTCCATGGTTTGGGATTGTAACTTTTTGCCCATGGTGAGAATTGAATCGGCGATTTATGAGCGAAAGAAGGGTTGAGACTCGTGAGTTGCAGTTGTTTGCAGATCTTGCACGAGAATGGCAAATTAGGTGAGTTGTGAAAGGTTTTGCAGTTCTGCTATGACGTCTTTATATAGAGTTAGGGTTTGGCTGACGTGGCAGAGGCAAGACAGTAATATTTGCCGAGAATCCTGTTTGTATACGGCGGCCAACGGTGAAGTGATTGACATGTCCGGCGTCACCACAGTAAAAAGTATGCCGTCAATTTGACTTGGCACTCCACGTGGCCTGCTGTAATTTGTCCACAGAATTAGCGTCGATCAAACGGCTATAAATCAAGGACTGTTGGGATTCGATGGCTGGATTTTGTCCGTCTTTTCCCGCTTTGAATGCAACGGTGAGTTTCACGCGCCCGTTATTTCGGCTGTACGTGAACCTGCATTTAATGCAAAGTAAAAAGTAAAATTTGCACTCGAGTGCAGACAGCTCATACTCGCTTCGTACTCGCTCGCTTCAAGTTTGGCCGCTTAGGCTTTTACACGCTTGCGAAGTACTCGCTTTGAATGACTGTTCCGCACTCGCTTGCGATGGCTTGCTTGAGTGACGTAGCACTCGCTTGACCATCTGTAGCGACTGGAATAAGAAATTGAGATTTCTTTGCTTTATTTAAAATGTTTCTGACTTACATACCTCGAGGATAAACAAGAATGTTTTCCTCTTTGTATTTGTGTCAGATTCATTTCATATTTTCCACATAGTGAGTGAAGGTTTCTAGCACGCTTCAGCTCACTTAGTGTACTTAAAAATTGAAATACTTACCAGTCAATCTCACTTCGTAGGAGATTGATACCACATATGTAGACTTCATTTAGCTCCAGTTGTTGAGTACTACATCTTGGTCTTCATGGTATTCATCTTCCTCTACGAATTAGAGAGTCCTCCATCGAAGTGAATGGGGGAGAAAATGAATATAGTACACAAGCTTGCTACAACCCGAAGGGAGCTTCACGTAAGTGTACTTATTCACGACGAATGGGGGATGAGTACAAGTCCTTATCTCAGATTGGAATAGGACAGGATGACAATGAGAATGCTCTGACAAGACAATCTCGTTTTTAAGCAGAGGCATGTCACCAGCCCTGCAACCTTTTTAAGCAAAAGGTAGCTCTTCAAGCTTCCTCTAAAGATCTACAGAATGAATTTGCAATCGACTCGCTTTGCCCAAATTAGGGTTTGTCGAAGCGATGCATAATTCAAGAGGAATGAATAAACATTCGGCAGCTCAACTCAATGAAGAGTGAGTAAAGAGTGAATGTTTATCCACGATGAAGGAGATGAGAAGACATGCTCCTCTTCGGCGGAAAGATGGGAAGAGGACCCAAGGTCTAGGTGCCAGCCCTGCCTAAGCTTTCACCATTTTTACGTGGGAAGGTCCGAAGCAAGACCCCACAACCGTTACTAGAAACGGCACTTGCGAGTGTTTATACCCACTCGCTAGGAATCCTAGGCTAGGTAGCAGCTTTCCTTGCTCGCTTTGGAAGTAGACTACTCCGAGAGCAATCAATAGTTCCCCCTTAACCAATGGCTTAACAATTCCGGTAAGCGGGTAGGGAACATCTCCCAACACTCCACCTTTCTCCACCTTGTTACTCCTTCTTCAAGCGACTGGATCTTGAAGTGACTCGCTTGAATTGGTGAAGATCCAAAGCAAGTGACACTTAAAGGCAAGTGACCACTCCTTTGTGCATCCTGGAACTAGCACTCTTCACCAGGGTCTAGTAACCCTAATTCCATGCATAGCTGGTTGAATCGAGACTCAGCTAGAGGCTTGGTGAGGATATCTGCTCGCTGGAGATCAGTATGAATTTTCTCGAGCTTGATATCCTTCTTCTCGACATGATCACGAATGAAGTGATGTCTGATTTCCACGTGTTTGCATCTTGTATGAAGCACTGGATTCTGCGAGATGCATATAGCACTGTTGTTGTCGCAGAAGATAGGAATTTCATTCGCTTCAACTCTGTAGTCCTTCAACTGTTGACGAAGCCATAGAATTTGAGAACAGCAGCTTCCAGCGGCCATATATTCGGCTTCTGTTGTTGAAGTGGCTACGCTTGTTTGCTTCTTTGAAAACCATGAGATCAGCTTGCTTCCCAAGAACTGACACGTGCCCGAAGTTGATTTTCTATCAATGCGGCACCCTCCATAGTCAGCATCTGAATATCCAGTGAGTTCCAAGTTGTCCTCCGCTGGATACCACAGCCCCATATTGACAGTGCCCTTCAAATATCGAAGAATTCTTTTGGCAGCTTCAAGATGACTGTGCTTGGGATTGCTTTGAAAACGAGCACAGACACCGACTGCAAATGCAATATCTGGCCTGCTTGCAGTGAGATATAGGAGTGACCCAATTAGGGCTCGATAATCTGTAGCATCCACAGATTTTCCTTCTACGTCTGGCTCCATCTTCGAGTTGGTATTCATCGGGATTTTTACAGCTTTAACATGTTGAATACCAAACTTAGCAAGCATGTCTCTAGTGTACTTGGCTTGGTTGATGAAGATTCCATCATGCTGCTGCTTCACTTGAAGACCTAGAAAGCAGCTCATCAAGCCAATCATAGACATCTCATATTTGGTCTTCATCAGCTCTCCAAACTTCTCGCTAAGCGACTGGTTTGGTGATCCAAATATGATGTCGTCCACGTAGATCTGAACCCATAGCATATCTTCCCCATAGTTGATGGTGAAGAGAGTCCGATCTATCTTTCCTTTGTGAAATCCATTATCCACTAGGAATTGAGATAGGGTATCATACCAAGCTCTGGGAGCTTGCTTCAACCCATATAGGGCTTTCTTCAATCGATACACCTTATCTCCCTGCTCGAAACCCGGTGGCTGCTCCACATATACTTCTTCCTTGAGCTCTCCGTTGAGAAATGCGCTCTTCACGTCCATCTGATAGACTTTGAACTTCTTTGCTGCTGCATAGGCTAGAAACAATCTGATAGCTTCAAGCCTGGCCACTGGAGCGAAGGTCTCATCGAAGTCGATTCCTTCCTCTTGGCAGTAGCCCTTAGCGACGAGTCGAGCTTTGTTTCTTACGACGTTGTGGTCCTCGTCCGTCTTGTTCTTGAACACCCACTTGGTGCCAATAACATGCTGGAATTTGGGACGATCTACGAGGTACCATACGTCATTCCTCGTGAACTGGTTGAGCTCTTCTTGCATGGCGATTACCCAATTTGAATCGGCTAGAGCTTCTTTCACGCATGCTGGCTCAATGTTTGAGAGAAAGCAACTAAACATAGCACTTTCTCCAAACACTTGACTTCTGGTCACTACACCTTTGGTGGGATCTCCAATAATTTGTCTCGGTGAGTGATTCTTGAGCCATGCACGCTTGGATCCACCAGCTTCTTCTTCTTCTTCATTTGGGTCGCTTGCTTCTTCATCTGAAGCGACTGGAATGGGTGCTTGGCCTGCACTCGCTTCAGGCATTTTGGGGGCAGCCTCAACTTTTCCTTGGACATTCTGCTCGCTTGAATCATTGATCTCTTCATCTTCTTCGAGCATGTCCCAAGTCAGTGGATTTACGGGTTCCTTGCTTTGATTCTTCTCGTTCACTTGAACCTGTTCCTGTGGAGGACTCAAAGAAGATTCATCAAATACGACATAGGGTGATTCCTCCACAATTAGGGTCTTACAGTTGAATACTTTATAAGCTTTGCTAGATGTAGAATATCCTAAGAATATTCCTTCATCAGCTTTGCTTTCAAAAGCTTTCAACTGTGACTTCCCGTTGTTGTGAATGAAGACCCTACAGCCAAAAATATGGAAATAAGATATGTTAGGTATTCTCCCTGTCCATATTTCATATGGTGTTTTGTCGAATCGTTTGTTGAGAAGCGTCCGATTCTGTGTATAGCATGCAGTATTGGCAGCTTCAGCCCAATACTTCATCGGAAGCTTAGAATCAGCAATCATGGTGCGAACGGCTTCTTTGATGATTCTGTTTCTTCTTTCAGCAACTCCATTCTGCTGAGGTGTGCGTGCTGCGGATGTTTGATGTGCAATGCCGTGCTCCGTGCAGTATGCTTCAATGGTAGAGTTTAGAAACTCTGTGCCTTTGTCGGAGCGGATGGTGGCAATTGCTTGATTCTTCTCCACCGCAAGTCGCTTGAGCAGTTGCGGAAGCTTGGACAATGTCTCCTTTTTGCTGAAGAGAAATACAACCCAAGTGTAGCGAGAGAAGTCGTCGAATACAACAAGAGTGTACTTTCTTCCATTCACACTAACTGGAGTGACTGGTCCAAACAAATCTATGTGCAGCAGCTCCAGCACTCGCTTGGAAGAGGCTTCTTCAAGACTGGCGAAATGCTTCTTCGTCTGCTTTCCTCGTTGGCATGGTGAGCATGGATGGTCTTTAACAAAGACCTCGTTGGGTATGCCTTGCACCAAACCTTTGCGAGCTAAGCGGTTGATAGTCTTGAAGTTGAGATGGGTCAAGCGTCTGTGCCATAGCCATCCCATTTCTGTAGCATTCCTCGCAACTAAGCACGTTTCCTCTTTGCAGCTGTCCCATTGAGCGATGTAGACATTCCATTGTCTAATACCAGTAAGTGCAATCTGGGACGTGAGCTTGCTCTTCACAATGCATTTATTGGAAATAAATTCCACCTTGTATCCTTTGTCACAGAATTGTGAAATGGATAACAAGTTGTGCTTAAGTCCTTCCACATAGGAGACTTCTTCTATAGTGAGCTTTCCAATTTTTAGTGCGCCATATCCCTTGGTGCTTCCCCGTGAGTTATCACCAAAGGTAACGTGTGGACCCTTCTTCTCTATGTAGTCATGAGTAGAGTTTTCATGCCGGTCATGTGTCTTGAACAACCACTGTCCAAGTACCAGATTTGTTGACCCTTACTTGGCATGGGATCCACGACGCTCACCTGCAATTAAACAAGTTTTGGTACCCAAATCAGTTTGGGTCCTTGCAAGTTAGTTCCCTTAGGTACCCACACTTGCTTCACTCTCTTTTGAGAGGTAGCTTGTGTCTTGGGTTTCTCGGCCTTTGAAAACTTTGAGCTCTTCATAGAAGCAGCTTCACATGTGCAGCAGTGTGTGCAGGAGGGGTAGCGACCTGCTTCGGACTTACCTATGCTCTTCCCATTTTGCTTATATCCTGAAGTGACTCGCTTCGGATTAGCTACAGGTTTAGAGACTGACTTAGGGTTTCCAGTCTTTCGAAGCGGCTCGCTTGGTTTCTTCGAAGCGGTCAAACTAGGGTTTTGACCCCGACTCGCTTGAGAAACTTTTGGAATCTGAAGCGACCTCTTGGGTGCTTCAAGTTCTTCCCCCTCAACGTATGTCCGGTTAGACCATCTCCAATCCGGATAACGTGACACATAGACATTACTCCTCTTTTTAGGAGGTAGGTCCTTTGTCTCTCGTGTCTTGGCTTGAGACTTAGAAGTTTCAACAGTTTTCCCATTACCCTTGGATTGGTAAGATTTAGCATTTTGAGTGCTAGGGGCTGTTGAACTTTGCTTACCCTTAGGATTTGCCTTTGAAGATATAGACATCTTTGTTGGCTTCCTTTTAGGGTTCTCAGCCACTTTGCCTTTGTCCTTGTTGGTGGTCGCTTTGGAGGCAGTGGGCACATCCAAAGTAACTGATGGTGAAGTGTTTGAGGCACCAACAAAGACAGTGGGCTTGGAAGGTCCACCCTCATATCCAAGGCCTGCTTTTCTACCAAAAGGTAGAAGCGAGCTCTCTAGTGCCTGCCTAGCATATGAAGCTTTGTTCAAATTGGCAACTAGAGCGGACTGGGTTTCATACCTTCCTTCCAAGCTTTGATGTCTAGCGAAGAGATCCTTGAACTTACTAGTCATAGCCCTTAAGTTAAGTTTGACTTCGTCAAGCTCAGTGGCTAGCTTTCGGTTCTCCTTCTCGCTTTGAGACATAGCTTGTTTTAACACTTCGTGATCACTTGACAATTTCTGGTACTTGTCAAGCAGCTCACTATTTGTCGAGGATTGAACTTCCTCTTTGTGAGTGTGTGCCAGTGTAATTGACGTGATTGAAGGATAGAAAAATACCTCTCCAGTGTCCTCGTCGGTGAGCGCCATGAGTCCCAGATCCTCTCCCTCACTTGAGTTGGGATCTGTGAATGCGTCGGAGTCGCTTGACAGATCTTCAGTTGTTGCGACCGGCACTTCACTTGCTACGAGCGCTCGTCTGGGAGCATCTCTCTTAGCCTTCAGTTCCTCACGCTCCTTGGCACTGAGCTTTGGGCAGTCTGATTTGTAGTGGCCCATTTTGTGGCAGTGGTAACACTCCACTTCCATCATATCTCGTGAGATCGGCTTAGTCATTTCTTCTCTTTTCCCTTTTCCTTCACGAGCATCAGTGCTCCTCCCCTTGTACTGCTTGTAGAATCTTTTGTACTTGCCCACACGCGAGTTCATCTTGTTGAAATTCTTTGACAAGAATGCAACCTGCTCTTCCAGCTCTTCCCTTGACATCTTGGCTAACGACTGGTCGCTTGGCCCTTCAGTAGCTTTGAAAGCCACTCCCTTTGATGTCGTGGGAGCTTCGTCCTCTTCGTCGAGGCTCATTCGATTCAGATCGAATTCATGAGCTTTGAGCTCGGAGAACAGCACCTCCGGCGTGAGCTTTGTTAGATCTTTGGTAGCTAGGTAGAGCTCCTTCATTGTCTGCCACTTTCTCGTTAGAGCACGAACTATTTTGAGATTCACCTCTTTATCTGTGAGTTCCTTCCCAAGTGAGTTGAGAGTTGCAGTGATGTTGGTGACTCTCAGCTCGAAGGCGTCGATGGATTCTCCTGACTTCATCACAAGACCTTCAAACTCCCACATCTGTACGGCAAGTTTGTTTTCCTTGATCTTGTCTGTGCCTTGAGAAATGAGGGCTAGAGTTTCCCACATTTCTTTCGCCGTTGCGCACTTTCTTATCCGTGGTAGATAGGCATCCGACACGGTGCTCTGCATCGTGTGGCGTGCGATCTTGTCGAGGTTGGCGATCTTGAAGTCATTGGTAGTGTATTCATCCTTGTCCTTCTCCACGTACTGTTGACGAACGTGGGCTGCTCGGCCTTCCGCTGTTGGGATGTCCACAGTGATCGCCTTCTTAATCTCGATTGGTCCATCTTCTATGACCTCCCACATGCGGTCGTGGATGGAGCATAGAAAGCTCTCAACGCGAAAGCTCCAGATCTCATAGCCTTCAATGGAGAACTGTGGAAGATTCGATGCACTGTATGTAGACATAGCAAACAATCAGCAGTAAATGCAGTATGCGTGGGTGAGGTTTTGATGCACTTAGGAAAACTGGATCCGGTTCAGTGAGACAACAGAAGCGAGAGAGGACTCGCTTCGGATATGCAAAGCAGAGGCTCGAGAGAACCGCTGCTCTGATACCAGTTGTTGGTCCCGGTTTGTTAGAGGAAAAATACGTAGAGGGGGGGGGTGAATACGTATTTTTAAGTTTTTCAACTTTTTCCTTTAACTCAGAGTATGAAGTAAAGTGCTCGCTACGGAACTTAAGATCTATCCCAGGGTTGGATCTACAGTAATAGCAATTCTCTTGACCTAAGCTTTAAGCTTGATCAAGAGTGAGACTTTACTCTATATGTGCGGAAATTCGGTGAGCTAAAATCTTTCCTAAGTATTTGAAAATTCCAGATTGAGTTTGTTTAGATGCAAGTGCAGTGAATAATCAAACAGAAGGAAGTAAGAAATTAGAGTTAGAGAGACACCGAGATTTATAGTGGTTCGGTGACAAAGCACCTACGTCCACTTGTTGCACGAAGCAACTGTTCTCTTTACTCAAGAACTTTGAAGGTTACGGGTCCTTCAAAAACCTGGTCAAGATCGAGCTTCACTCGCTTGGATCTGACAATGACTGCAGTGATTACGGGTTCACTACAAAAAACCTAGACTGGACTGGAAGCTTCACTCGCTTCAGTCCGACACAGGGAGATTACTGGCTCTCCTTACAGCCTAGTTTCGATCGAGCTTTACACAAACGAGGTAAGTGCAAGCTTGGATCTAAACTCTACGATCGAGGCTTCTACTATCGAGGAAAGTAGAGCCTTGGATCTGAACAACCTGACGACGAACACAAAAACCTAACAGACAGAACTTAGGGTTAGGGTTTTTGGTTTTCGACGAACACACTATGAAGAGCTCTTTACACAAGTGTAAAGTGGGCTAGAGCTCTTCTTCTAAGCTGAGATATGGAATGGGCTTAGAATCTAGGTGTGAAGGTTGTGAAGACGAGTTCCAATAAAACTGGAAACTCGGAGAACACTTGAAAACAAAGACTCGAGGAATACTTTGAAAGCTGGGAGTGTTTGTTTGCAGTAGACGCTTGAATGCTCAAGTAGTGTTCTGCCTCTTCACATCTTCATCCTTCACTATTTATAGGCGGAGGTTTGGCCGAGATCCGTTGCTTGGTAGGTGGCCTTGTCCCTCCTCCTCTCGACAGTACTTGCACAGGCTAATAGCTTTTCAGGCGTGCCAGTTTGTCTCTTTGCCAAAAGTGGCTAAGTTACAAATTTAACAGTAACTGGAGCGAGCCAGTACTGTAGCGGCGCCCTGTCGGCCTGGCAGTCAACTCCTCTACTCCACTCCGCAATTGACATGTGGAGATCTCGTAATTAATGCGAAGATCTCTTGTTGACTGGAGTTCAAAATATGCGCGGGAGTCGTGCTGTCGCTTTCTGTTAGGTGGTGACTCGCTTTGCTTTGAAGTTGTAGCGGCCGTTTCGAATTGAGTCGCTTTAAGGCCATACTGTAGCGAGTCGCTTGGGAAGTGAGATTCCCGAGTGACTGCTTTAGTAGATGTTGACCTGCGTTGACTCGCTTCGGCTTTTCTTTGTAGCGCTCGCTTCGCTTCGCTTTGGTGAACTCACTTTGATTCCACTGTAGCGCTCGCTTCTCTTCGCTATTCTTCGGCACGCTTCACTTCGGCTCGGTAGACTTGCTTCGCTTGGAAAACACACTCAAGTGAGTGGCCTTCACTTGGGATTTCTGCAGTCTAAAAACCTAAGCACAATTTAAGCCATCCTAACAGTATAGGCTTAGAAAAATTTCTAACCTATTATCTACATCAAAATAGGTCGCTTGGGAATAGGACACTTGGGGGTTTTGGGATCAAATCAAAACAACACTTCATTTATTAAAATATCCCATATTGGTTCCCCCTTAACATGTTTGTCCTTAACAATTCCCAACACGACCTTGTGGGGATCGTCCTTGTATAATGTGACTTCTTCGGCCGAACTATCGAGAGCGGACTACAATTGCTATGCTTGTGGTAGTTGGGCCGAAGTCCCAACATCCCTTAGGGTGACCTGCAAGCATTCCTTAGCTTGCTTCTGGTCTCCTCGAATCACAGCTACCCCCCCCCCCCCCCCCCCCTTAGGGATCTTCATGGTCAGGTGGTACGTCGAACACACTGCCCTCACCACGTTTAACCAATCTCGACCCAATATGATATTGTAGGGTGAGAAGGCTTTCACTACGAAGAACTGTACTAACTTGGTGGAACTCGTCGGAGCTTTTCCATCGTGATAGTTAATTCGACGACTCCCTCTGACCTCATTTCCTCTTGCACAAAACTCCGAAGTGGACGGGGAGTTGGCATGAGACGTGCTTCTTCTATCCCTATCTTGTCGAAGCAATCCTTGAAAAGGATGCTCACCGAAGCACCACTGTCAATGTATATGCGCCGAACTAGTTTGTTGGCGACCACTGCTTGGATTATGATCGCATCCTGGTGGGGCACTACAGCTGGCACGGGGTCTTCGTCAGAGAAGGTGATGGCCTCGTCCTTTTTAAGCCACTTGTTTGCAGGCTCGGTGGTCTGGGGACTTCGGGCCTCAGCCTTGAGGGATGACTTTGTTGTACCATGAGGGATCCCTGTGATTGTAGATATAATCCCATCGAACTGGTGCTCATCATTGCCGTCGTCGTCGGCATCGCACTTTGCCTTCTTGCCAGCGCAAGGACCACAATTGTCTCTTCTCTTGTTCTGCTTTCTCTTACACTGACCTTGGTGGGGGACTTCATACTGTCCAGTTCATCGACCACTATCTTGGTACTTCTTAAGAGTTCCATCCTGTACCAACTCTTCAATGTCCGCCATGAGATTTATGCACTCCTCCGTGTCATGTCCATGATCTTCATGGAAAGAGCAGTACTTCTCCTTGGACCGGCGCTTGGAACCCCCTGTCATGGGATGAGGTTTTTCAAACATGTCCGCATGGAGTTCGTAAATCTCTGTTCTTGACTTTGTCAATGGCATGTACTGAGGATGAGGTGGCTCAGGATCGTTACGTGGTCCTAGTCTGGACTCTAGAGGACCACGTTGTATCATATCGAAAGCACTCTTCCGACTTCGGTTTTGATCTCCTCTGCTGTCTTCTTTCTTCTTCTTTTCCGAAGTCTCGCCCTTGTCAGCCTCGCTTTTCCTCCTATCAGCTTCGTCGGCCTTGGCAAACCAATCTGCGATTCTCCACAGTTCTATCGTCGTCCAGGGCCCCTCCCTAATGATCTCCTCGTACAGAGCACTGGGCAAGATGCCATTTTGAAACGTTGATATAACAAGGAGATCATTAATGTCCTGGACTTTTAGGCTCTCTTGGTTGAACCTCGTCATGAAGTCGCTAATGGATTCACCTCGGCCTTGTCTTATAGTGAGAAAATGGACTGACGTAACTTCGACTTGGTTTTTTGGAAAAACCTTCGCTGGAAAGCCTCCATCAAGTCTTCATAAGACCCGATGCTTCCCGGAGGCAAACTGTCGAACCACTGGCGAGCGTTGTCGATCAGCAACTCCGGGAAGAGCTTGCACATGTGGACGGAGTTAAGGCATTGATTTATCATGTTGTACTGGAACTGGAAGAGGAAGTTTTGTGGATCTCCCAGTCTGTCATAGGGTGTGATATTGGGCACCCTATATTTGTCCGGGAGACGAGTATTGAGTATCTCGTCGGAGAACGGGGTAATGATCTTCCCGTATGCTCCGAACACTCCTTCAGAAGGGCAATGCAGAGGTGAGGGTTGAACAACCTCGTATTGATCATGAGGGTCAAAGTTGCGTCGATCACGTCCTTGATGGCCGAGGTTGTAATGGTCATTCCTCACCTGGTTGGCTCGAAGGTTACTTCGTGCATGGTTCCCGAATGGCGGGTTCAGTATCTGGAGGCTGGGGGCCTCACGCTACCGAGGCGGTCCATGCTTGGACGAAGCTTCAGCTTCTTCTTCGCCTTGTCGATGTCAGCTTTGCCTTCGGTCGAGGAACCGGAGGAAAAGTTCGGCGGCTTCATTGGTTTCAAGGAACTCCTTTACTGCTTTGCCAAGATTTGGCTGGGCAGTTTGGGATTCCTCTCTCCTGCTGTTGCGACCTCCATCGCTGCGGCGGTCTTGTTCTTCTTAACGAATTTCTGGTTCATGCAGGTTAGGGTTCTCCTGCTCCATTAGGGTTTGGACATGCCCTTCGGGAGTCTCGCTTCTCCTCGGACTTCTCCCGGGCCGTCCCTGACGTGCTTTGTCGGTGTTGTTAGCGCCAGAAACAGCCCTTGATGCAAAGCTTTGCGTGTTCTTCGTCATGACAGTTGATTGCGTCGGAAATCGTTGATCGAAAACACAGAATTTTTAGTTTTTCACAGACGGCGCCAGTGATCGATCTAAATTTCGTAAGGCAATTAATGTCAAAACAAGAGGAAGAACACAAAGGAATTACGTGGTTCGATCTACCGGAATAGATCTACATCCATGGGGAGAAAGGGGGTGTATTTTTATTATGTATCGAGTAATGGATACAATGAGTATGAAAAACGTAAGTGAGTCCTCTAACTCTAATCTAGCCTCTATTTATACATGAGTATGTGGTGTTTGACTCTAATACAAAGTCTTCTCCTATAAGGATTCTTTGAGTTTATCACCTTCTTTGCGATAAGCATCCGAGTATTCTACTTCTCTTGGGGCTTGAGTTGTATTCACTGAAGGAGTTCTTTATGGGCCGAATCCTTTGTGGGCCGAGCTGCTTCTTTGGGCCGAACTGCGTGGGCCGAGCTTGCTGTTGGGTCCATTTATATTGGGCCCAATGATTGGGCCTAGATATCCTATCAAATACTAATTAGTATAATATAACATTGAAAAAAAGTGCATAAAATTGCTAAACCAAATGCAAAATATAATGTAAATATTAATATAATTATATTATTTTACACGTATATATACTCCGTATTTAATAAATGTGTCGTCTTGGACAGAACGAAGATACGGGGATAATACATGTGATTCGAAAATTGCTTCCTTTTACTCGTTATATTATCTTGATTTAAAAGCAGAATATGAAACATGAATGATGAATTAAATTAAAAAATGAAAAACAGTGAGCATAATATGCTATTCCAAAAGCCCAACAAAAAATCTCAACTTTTCAACAAAATATTTTATCCTCAATTTGCATTAAAACTTGGGCAAATGCTTATTTCTCACACCCCGCTTCTTTTATTTATTTATTTTTATTTTTTATTTTTATTGCCCTTTCGTTTGTTCGATAACACTCCATTTACTATTTATTCTGAAAAAGAAAAAAGAAATCAAACGAATTATTCTTGGTATAACAAACGTTTGTAACTATACCAAGAACGTTAGAACAAGTTTACCCATTATATAGCTCCAAATTCCTCCTTCCGGGTTCTCCACCCAATAGTTTATTGATATATTAATTTGGATTAACTGTAAACACACTTAATATATTTAAGTTGAATCAGTTGATATAGTGATAACACGTCAATAAAATTTTCGTTTAGGGTTCGGTGTTCTCTTATTTTTTTTATTTTTTTGGGGGGTATTTTAGTATATATATTTATAAAAAAATCATCTTTTTTTTTTTGGTTACGTGAGTCATTGACACAGTAGGTAATCAGAGTAACATCTTTCTCCTTTTTATATACTTCCTCCGTCCATTTTATCATGACACTTTTGTTCAATAAAGTAGACACAGATTGAACAATAAAATATCATGATAAAATGAACAGATGAAGTACTATATAGTAAGTATTATGCTAAAATCTACGGTCACTTTCCATATAAAAGTAAAATTATGTAGATAAATGCAAGACCCGATGCTCTATGATAATAGAGGCAAAAATTATTTTACCTAACTAGGATAAATAAATTTAAAAAAAAAAAACAAAACAAATTATGCCCACAACTTAATAAAACACAAATAATACCCACACTTTATCTATTAGGACAAAAATGTCCATACTTATACCTTTGAGACCTTTGAGTTGACATCACTATAGTATTCTCTTTCCTACCTTTTCTCTTTCTACCTCTTTTTTCTTTTTCTACCTCTTTTTTCTTGTTTCTTGAACCTCTCTACTCCAATTTGTTTTGGTGAGAATTTGACCAGTTCTTATGTTTTACAAATTTGTATTTCTTACAATTTTTACTATGTTTTTATTAATTTGTATGTATGCATGTAAAATTGTATATGCGACCGTAACTTGATAAGAAATTTCAATTTACAACCTATTATTCATTAAGAATTCGTATTTCTTACAATTATTATCATGTTTTTGTTAATTTGTATGTGTGGTCGTAACTTGGTAAGAAATTTCAATTTCTAATCTTGTATTTGCTACGAAATCGCATTTTTTAAATTTGTATGCGTGGTTGTAACTTGGTAAGAAATCGTATTTTTTTTTTGCCTTTAATTTAGTAATAATTCGTTAGTCCATCAAGAATCCCCAACCAAAGAAAATAAGGCAAATAAACCAATTTTTTACTTGGTGAGGGTTTGTATTTCTTACCACATTTTCTAGGTTTTTATGAATTTATATGTAACTTATAAAGAAGTTCAATTTCATACATATTATTTGATAGGTACGAAATTCTTTTTTTTACCAACAAATCATTATGTGCATATCCTAAACGAATAACTCAACATCAAAACACTCCCTCATCACACACTTATTATTACTATGATTTTGTACCTGTTATTTGCTACGAATTGACATTTCTTACCATTATTACTATGATTTCATTAATTTATACGTGTGATCGTAAATTTGTGTCTTTGACCTTAATTTTGCAAGAAACATTTACCTTCTTACCTTTTTTTTTTTTAAATTAAACGTGATAAGAATTTGTTAAATTTGTATTTTCTATCTAGGTTTTTATTAATTTGTATATATCACCGTAACCTGTAATAAAATTTATATTTCTTACCTATTATTTGATACGAATTCATAAAATCTTATAATTCGTATCATGTTTATTAATTTATATGTGTTGTCGTAATTTGGTAGAAAATATTGATTTCTTACCTATTGCTCCTTCTGTCCCATATTAATTGTCCACTAGACAAATGACACAATAACCAATGCAAGAAGAGATAGGGGGTTTTATATTATATTGGTTGTGAGAGTACAATTTTTGCATTTTGGGCAAGTGGACAATTAAACGGGACATCTCAATAAGGAAACATGGATAATTAGGGTGAGACAGAGGGAGTATTTGATACAAATTCGCATTTCTTACTATTTTTACTACGGTTTTATAAATTTGTATGTGTGGTGGTAAATATGTATTTGAGACCATAACTTGATAATAAATTTTAATTTTTTACCTATTATTTTGTAAGAATTCATATTCCTTACAATTTGTGTCATGTTTAATGTAATTTGTATGCGTTTAATGTAATTTGTATGCGTGGCCGTAACATGGTAAGAAATTTTAATTTCTAACCTATTAATTTCTTATAATTTGTGTCGTGTTTATTAATTTATATGTGTGGCGTAACGTTCTATGAAATTTTAATTTCTTACCTATGTTTTGCTACAAATTCGCATTTCTTACTATTCTTTTTTTGCATTTCTTATTAATTTCTCTTTCGCATTTTTACCATTCTTATTCGCATTGTTTTTTTCTACAAATTCGCATTTTTTACCATTCTTACCATTTCAGTTCATCATATTCGCATTTCTTACCATTCTATAACTATGATTTTGTTAATTCAGGTGTGATCATAAATATGTATTCGTGGTCATAATCTGGTAAGAAAATTCATTTCTTATCTATTGTTGGTACAAATTCGTATTTCAATCACTAACACCACCAAATTTCAAGAAGTCGATAATTTAACATAAACCATCAAAATGAGAAAACAACACTAGAAGAAGAAGGCCATATCCATAGCTTGATAATTTTTTACATTAGAAGAGTGATCAGAAGAGGATTAGAATTTGTTATTTCTCTCTACATTCTTTGTTATTTCTCTCAACATTCTTCACTAATAACACAATATTTACAAACACGGACTCATCTCTCTATAAACAAGAGAAAAGGAGCTCAAAATGACCATACAACAGACATGTCACTAACACAAACACAACACAGGGTGGAGCAATTAATTTCTCTCCTAATCAATCACAAACACAACAAATGGTAAGAATTTGAGCAAGCTATTTCATTCATAAGAACCTAAAATTTAGTGAAAAAAAATTAAATAAAAAAAATGAAATTCCAAACATGACATTCTACCAAACACTTCCAGCTTCCCAAGACGTGATACATAAATATATGCACATATCCCGGCAAGGAAGAACGGGTTGTGGCAGGCCTCGTCGCGGCTCAGCCCGAACTTCTCGGCTTCTTCTAGAAGGTTCAATGCGTGGGTCGGACGAGGAAGAAAGGGATTTGGAAATTGTGGAGGAAGACAACTAGCGAAGAGCCAGAGGTTGAACAAGTTCAGGCTCTCCGGCCCGAGGACCACTGAAGAGCACCGACGAGAAGAGGTTGAACGAGTTCGGGCAGAGGAAGAAGAAGACCGGCGGCGCTCTACATGCTACGGAAGAGCACCGACGAGAAGGAGACAACAAAGAAGGATAAGAGCTCCGCCGCCGCCCGAGGCTGGAAGAAGACGGTCGGATCGAGGGCATGGGAAACCCTAAATCGCCGCAACCACCATTCATTAAGAAAAGAAATGCTGAAAATTATTCGAAAAACAAAATTTGAAATCTAAACTCAGTTTGCAACATAGGGAAAATAAAAAAGACCAGAAACGAGATTCAGGCAGCCACTATGCAAGAAGTGAAGCTCGTACCAGTACGAGGCTGCAAGAAACATCGAGAAGAGAAGCTCGTACCAGTTGGGGGCGGCGGAAGCGAACGGATTAGGGTTCGACGCCTCGGAGTCGGGCTCCGAACCCGAGTAAGGAGGGTCCCCCCGCTGGCGGCAACGAGGTCGTCGCCATGGCCAGCAGGAACACCAAGCCCAGCGCCCTCTTGGTCTTCCTCCATCTCCGCCGCCGCGCCGCCTGTCGGCGGAGAACGAACGGATTCGCTGCCGCCATAGACGCCCTCCACCCTAACTTCCCATTCGAAATCTTCCGCAAAATCGAAGGGAGAATAACACCGCCGGAGAGAGAGAATCAGAGAGGGATGCAACGGAGGAGAGAGAGAAAGAAGGAGGTGAGGGAATGTGAGAGAGAAAGAGAGAAGGAGAGAAGAGATCTCAAAATAAAAATGCAGAGAGACGATGAGAGGTGAGAGAAAACGGAGTTGGACCCCTTGTGCAAAATATGGGTAGAAATTATGTTTTGTTAAGTTTGGGGTAACTTATGATTTTCCTTAAGTTTCTTAGGCATAAAACTACAATACCTCATGATAATATCCCATAGAGAATAGTATTACAACAAAGACATAACATTAGAAATAGTAGCAATTCCATACTCGAACTAAGACCTTTGGTTCCCAAACTTAAACCCCTATAACTAGGCCAACCCACGTAATTATATTACTCCCTATTCCACACCAACTAGATTATTATCATATGACATTAAACATATGCAATATTTAGCTTTGATTTTTTATTTTTTCCATTAAATTTTGGGAGAAGATTTTGAAGATGAGCGTATAATAATAATTTATGATGTGAAAAGGAAATGGAAATATATTTATAATCCCAAATATTTGGAAAAAAAGAAACTACACTTATCAAGAAAATAATCTACGTATAAATGCATGGAGTGAGGAATCTGAAATGGAAAGAAGGAACCCATTTTTTGTGGCCTTGAGCAGGAAAGAATAACCCTAAATTCTTGACTTGAGAATCTGGCTTGTCTTCTTCACTTTGAGTTAAGATTCCGAGGCTCGGAACCTCATTCCGCTTCCGTTTCAGCCAATACCAACACGTGTAGCCGCGGCCAATCAGCACCATCAACGAACTCCAGTCAATGATTAAGATGTCGTAAGTTCATTCCTAATCAAACATAAAAGCCCGTAAAAATGGAAATTAGCAGTAAAAGAAAGAACAGCCCAAGTTTTTATGAGTGGAGAAGAATTACTGTAGTTCTGAATACTATCGAAAAAGCTTTTCAAACGATAAAAAGAAAGAAAAAGAATACTAACAATTTGAACGAATATCACCAGTAATATACTCCATTTGTCCCGTTCCACTTTGCATGCTTTATCACTTCATACCTCACATATATTCAACAAGTAGGCAAATGAGTACTAATATTCTCCATGGGAACATCAGAAAAAGGCAACTCAAATACTTATAATTAGTGCATAAACGTACGAATTTATTCTGCAATATATGAAATCGAAGTTTAACAGCTGATCTCTCCCTTTTCCCTTCTATATAATGCATTATGTAGGCATAGGCATATATACTTCCCCCACAACGGACATGAACTATTATTAGAATGAAAAATGTGAAGGCAGCTATTATTGACTGAATATACGAGTTAACTGGCAATGAACAAAAATAAAATACACTCAACTTGTATGTAACATATATAACTAAGGAAGCCAGCATCAGGTGATGTTGCTAGAAGAGCATCTACGTCGTTCCCTATCTGCAATTCATTCCTATCTACTACTCCCTCCGGCTCAAGTATTAAGACATTTTTCTTTTCGGCACGGAACTTAAGACAGGAGTGTTTAGTGGTGTAAGTGTATTGTGTTTAGTTAGTGTTTGTTGTTTATGTATTTGTATTTTTTTTAATGATAAATAAATGAATAAAAATGCAAAATAATTTAATTTTAATTTTTTCACCAATAATTAATTTAAATAATTACTGTTTTATTTTATTTTATTTTATTTTTATTTTATTTTTTTATTTTTTATTTTTACTGAAGTTCAATTTTGTGATTTGGACCATGTTCTTACTCAATTAAAGGGGGATTTTAAACATAGCCAACTTTCCTCTAATCATAGCTCCCAAATTACATAAACAATAAAAATAATTTTAAATTTACTATTACACCCCTTATTAAATTATAGCCCCCAATCAGATTAGCCTCCTGCCTCCCTCATGAACTAAAACTAGAACGTGAACGTGAAGAACAGTTACGGAAGTAGATCTTCCAATTACATCCACCACCTCTCTCAGCACAATGAAAAACGGCAACTCACGGCAGCGGCAGAGGCAGCGGTGTTGAGTTCTCTCGAGGGAAAGGCTTGAAACGGAGGTGGGGGATCTCCGTCACATTTCACCGATAAATTGATCATCTCCGAGCATATATCTGACGGATCATAGCAGATGTTTCCACTCCGGCAGGTCCGTACGGCGGTGTCGTAGTTGTAGACTCCCGAGTTTGTGATGCGAAAAGGCAAAATCTTGTTGGATTTTCAGCTTGTCTCGATGGCTTTGGTGCGCGATGTGAAGTTGAGGCTTGAATAACTAGCTATTTAGCAAGAACTCTCAGCCCTTCCTGCATAAAAGAGGCAACGTGCATCTTTTATATTAGAAACCTTGTAGGATCTAAGGGTTATTAGTTTTGATTCAGGAATCAATCTATCAGGTGATTAGAATTTGATGTAGGCGGCTATGAGTTATGTAAGGATATAAAGATAAATTTAATTTATTTTATTTTATTTGGGGCTATGGTAAGAGGAAACTTGGCTATGTTTAAAATCCCTCCAATTAAATCTGTCCAATAATTTCAGAAAATCAATGGATTAAATACACTAGATTAATTAAAATAGGTCCAAATTAAAAAATTGATCCATTAAACTTCTAACTAGAGATAAAATCCCACAAAAAACAATTTCACCTTACACCATGTCAAATCAAGAATGAGTGGGGATATTGAGAGGGAAATTATCCCAAACAAACAGGCGGCTAATTTGAAATTAAATTCACACCTAACCTATATCTTCCCTTGAAGTTCAAAATCACATTCCTACTTTACAAAAAAAGAAAGAAAAGAAGAGCAGCAGAGAGAGAAGAGAACGATGCAGTTGCAGCTCAAATTCTTCAAGTAAAATGGCACCAAGATCCAAGAATCTCTCCACAGATGAGAGGAATATTATCGTGCAGTTCATACTTCAAGGTTCTTCGGCTAGAAAACCCAAGTACGGTAGGCTTCTTGAAGCTCAAAACCACTTCCAACTCTCAAAATCTACAATACACAGACTATGGAAAGATGCATCACAGCAACAAAGTAAAGGGTTAGTGATTTACGTAGTTTCAAAAAAAATTGGGAGGAAAAGAGATAATGTAATGAAACCTGATTATGTGAAGTTAAAGTCACTCTCTCTAAGTGTTAGAACTAGCATTAGAAAAATGGAGGGGGAGTTGAAAGTGAGCAGAGCCACTTTACAAAGATGGGCAAAAGCTGGATTATTCAACATCCTCACATCTGCATTAAAACCCTCCCTCACAGCTGATAACAAATTCATGAGGATGAAGTTTTCACTTGAAGCTATAGAACTAGATAGAGTTCTCAACCAAATAAGATAGTCATCTATGCACAACACTGTGCACATAGATGAGAAATGGTTCTACATCACCAAAGGCAACAACAGGTTTCATTTCCACACATTCTTTTTTTTTTAAATATACTTGACCTCAGAATTGCTTTCACAGCATCATTGGTCTTTTAAATTAAACACTGCACAGGTACTACTTAGCACCAGATGAAGAAGAGCCATACAGGGCATGTAAATCCAAGAAGTTCATAAGCAAGATCATGTTTCTATGTGCAGTGAGTAGGCCTGTCCTTAGGGAAGATGGAGGTGTACTATTTGATGGCAAAATAGGGATATTCCCTTTCACAGATGAGGGAGAAGCCCTCAGAAATAGCAAAAACAGACTCAAGGGCACCAAGTACACTAAGGCTGTGGATTCAGTTACTAGAGAAGTAATGAAAAAAGCCTTAGAAAAGGTACCAGCAAGAATCTATTTAACTCATGCAATCAATTGAAGCTTAGCATTTCATCATTGGGCTGAATCTATTTACTTTCATGTAGGTCATACCAGCAATTAGGGATAAATGGCCATCACAATTGTCAAAAGATATATATATCCAACAAGACAATGCCAAACCACATATTATGGATAATGACGCAGGTTTCAGAGAGGCTGCTACAATGGATGGATTCAATATCATATTAGTGCAGCAGCCCCCAAACTCACCGGATACGAATATCAATGACCTAGGTTTCTTTAATGCAATTCAAGCTTTACAACAACAGAGAGCATGCAAGAATGTAGATGATTTGGTTAAAGCAGTTGAAGATGCATTTCATGAACTAGCACCAGCTACTTTGAACTAGGTATTTCTCACATTACAGTGTTGTCTAACTGAAATTATGAAGGTCAGAGGTTACAACAAATATAAGACCCCACACATGGGTAAGGATAGATTGATTAGAGCTGGAACTCTTCCTCTCACTCTTCAAGTGGATGCTGAATTGGTGGAAGAATGCATTAAGTATCTAGTGGGAAATGGTCAAGTCAGAGGTATTGAGGAATTGGTTCAAAGGCTAGGGATGCAACAACTCACTGGGATTGGAGTTTAAATCTACAAGTACAGAGATTTCAAGTAATGGAAACATGGATTTTGAACAGAGCAGAGGCTAATCTTTTGTATGTTTTGAATGTATGCATTTTCAGTTTCAAAAACTATGTAAATGAAACTTTTTGAATGTGAAAATGCAGAATACACTACAAGAAAGTTAAGCTTTTGCGACACCGAAAATGTGTCGGCAATGATTATTTTTATGTCGCAAAAGATAATATACGAAATTTTTGCGTCATACTAAATTATGTTGCAAAAGGGGTATGTAGCAAATTTACGACACTTTTCTTTCATTTGTGTCGCAACATTTATGACATTTTGTGCATCACTAAATTAATGTGGCATAAAATGTACGACACATTATGCATCACTAAATTTAGGTGACACATGTTATTTTGCGACACATTACGCGACGTGTGTTGCATCTTCATTGGCGACACTACGGGTGACATTAATATTAATATCAATGCCACATTTTTTTCCGACACATATGATGTCATGTATAAAATGATGCATAGATTTTGCGACATAGGATATTTGTCACTAAATTGTGATATTAAGTCGTAAAATACATAACTCATTTTGAACAATACACAATATACAACAAATTAATTTTTGTTTAATGTAAAACTTTTACAAAATAATGTTGTATTAAACAAAAACAAAGTAACGTTTCTCTATGTCAACTACAAACAATTTCAAATATCAAAATAACTAAGTTAATACTCTTCATTATCTTCACGCATTTGACCACAAACAGTCCTGCCCACGTACATTAGAAGTACTCTTTGATAACTTCGTATTGTTGACTGTATCATTTCTTCCTGCAAGCACATCATAAACACAATATTATATATAAACACCATATATTACAAGCTAAAGTTCAAATATCGTTGTGAATATTTTATGTCTACACAAGATTAATCGTCACAAAATGTCATCATTTAATAAAATGCAAAAATTTAAATGAGCAAAAGCAGAACAATATTAATCTAATTTTCAAGGTGTAAGACTTGTCCATATTATAGAACAAAGTATTAAGCAAGTTCTTGAGTTAATGTTATCATCTGAAACTAACTACTTACTATTTTACAAGTTAATGGAAGTAAGAGTGCAAAACATATGTAGCATTGCATATGAAGTCGGTATATAACATAGAAAAATACTAAATGCATTCTCACCAAGGAATTTGTCCCATTTTAGAGTTGCTTCAATCAAGCGTTCTCCAAGATCTAATTATTCTTCATCTTGGCATTAGGTCCAAATACAACAACAGCCACACTTTCGTCTCTCTTTCCTAACAAAAAAGAAATTGATTGACTGTCAACACAACAAAATTCCTGAGAAATTACGTAGTTAGGTAAATACTAATGTATAGCTTAAAAAGAAATCAAGGGTTCAGAATTAACTTCTAATTTACAGAAGAATCCTGCAAAAATCTTATTAAAACCAAGTCATAATTGACATAAGAATCAAACAATTCCTTCCTGACAGTGTCAACTTATCCGCACTCTACAATCATGGAAAACCTTTAGTAGTGCCACACTCAACTACATAGTTACAAATATTTCATCAAAGTTTTATATGCAAGCTCATTTCATTTAATAAATTCCCTTCCAACACTCTTCTTGAAGAAGAGCAAATTAAAATATATCTATACCTAATACACAATGCTGGAGAACATTTCCTAATCAACTAGAGATCATGAAATTCATATTTGTAGAATTTCTTTCAGATATATCCCTACTCATAAGTTGATGTATAATCTCACAACATTTAAATTCATCATCAATTTATATCCTTCCAATACAGTGGAAAGGACCAATATAACTAAGAAAAGGGATTTTATGATTGTATTAAGTTGCACTAGCTAGTTTGTTTTTAATTAGCCACGAAAAACATGAGAGGCTATTCGAATAGAGACAAAGACATTAATACAGACATTTAGCTTTTGATTTCATATTGTATTACCTATCTAAAACCGTAAGGACTGGAAAATCAAATATTTCCATGAAATTGACAAGACAAAAGAGGACTGCGAAAGAGTAAAACAATTATAAACATATAGTTCGCCAATAAATAATATAGACACAAGAACTCACCGAAGATAGAGATAAAGCGGTATCGCCGCCGTGACGATGCAGTTTCCTGTTTGCTTAATCAGCAGAATCTGGCCGTAGTAGCTATGCAGTGAATCATAGCAGGAAGTCGGCGAGCGAGCAATTGTCAATCGGCAGGCACGACAGAACGGAGAGAAAGGAGTTTGTTTCACTTATAATTTATGATTTGGGGATTTTTAGAGGTAGCGGCTATTTGTGAAATTGGGGGATATTATATTTATTTTGTTTTTAATTGCCTTCTTTTTTAATTTATTTTGAATGTCAACTTGCTAAGTATATCTCAAAATTTTCATACAATTAATTTATGTAGTGTGACTATTTTAAAATGAGTATTCACGTATTTTATGATTTTTTTTTTCTTTCTTTTTATTAAACTATAAATTAGAAATGTTGATATGAATATGATTTTGAAGCATTGATCAATAATTTATTAAATAATTTAATATTTAGCATTTTAGCCTAGTGTATAATATATATAGACTTATATAAATGATGTTCTAAGATATGAGATAAAATCAATTATTCGTCAATTCTTTAATCATAGCTAATTGTTCATATTAAATATTATAAATTAATTATAAATTTAATCTTAAGGAAGGAAAAATAAGATATTGTAATTGCTTGATGGTTAAATTTATAATTTTCGTATTCTTGATTTATATATTAATCAAATATTAACACAAAAAATTAGATAAAAAGTATGCTTTACTTTATTATTTTAAACACTTAAAGAAACAGTTCGTGTGGTTGATATGTGATATGTATTATAATCTACTCTATTGTTTGGAATCTCCTATCATAATATATAAGTGAACATTATAAAAGTGAATTAATACAAGAAAAATATTTTTAAAAATTAGAGCAAGTTTATAATAACACTATTTTGAATACTATGTAAAAAAATTATGGTTACGCGAT
Organism: Thymus mandschuricus; assembly: GCA_029379335.1. NCBI lineage: Eukaryota > Viridiplantae > Streptophyta > Magnoliopsida > Lamiales > Lamiaceae > Thymus > Thymus mandschuricus. The sequence goes on from CM057078.1 coordinate 2,687,494, forward strand.
TTAATTGACGAGATAAATGAATTGTCATAATTTATGGATTTAACAATATTTGTTAATATATTTATAAAATTTATGAGACATAAACAACATAAATATACGATACTAAGTGCAACACTATCGTATTTATATCGTACAATTATGACATATGATTAAGGAGTCGCAAATAAATTATTGTAATTTAGGGACAAAAATACAAGTATCGCATCACTGTCACAAAACTGCGACACAATACTGAAATGATGCACAAATTTATGACACAAAATGCAACAATGATTAAAATATATTGTACAAATATGACATTTTATTAATGTGTGGTAAACAAATTGTCCTAAATTAAAGACATGAAACTAAGTGTCGCATTTGTGTTGCAAGACGATAACACATTATGTTAATGACGCACAACAGATGCAAATATACGACACTAAATATACAAGTGTTGCACTTTAACGACACTAATATGTAATGTCAAATGAACATATGTCGCAATAGGCCAGTTTTCTTGTAGTGATACTTTTTTCTCTAATTCTAAACTTTCCATCTACTTTCAAATGTATGTATGCATTTTATTTTCAAAAGTATATTTTCTTCAAAACTTTTGAATCATGTAATGCAATTAATGTTTCTCTAAACTTCTAACATCCACAGACCAACACATTCACCACACATTCATAAGTAACCAAACAAGAGCATGTATCCATAACATACTAGAGACAAATATCAAGCTCAATAGAACCCAATCACAACAGAATTCAATCACAAAAACACATCAGCCTCATCATAATCCAACTAACATAATATATTCATGAGAAATGATATGCCGCTCCCCATCCGTGGGCACCTTTCGTGGGCACCTTTGTTCGTTTGCTCACTTTAGCATTATTTTGTTCGATTTTTTCAATTGTTTTATACTCTAATACCTAAATAATTAATATTGAAATCATAAAATTTACAAAATACATAAAAATCGAGGCTCGATTTGTATTTTTCGCCCTCTAACTACAAAAAACAATAAAAACACAAATCGAGCCTCGATTTTTATGTATTTTGTAAATTTTATGATTTCAATATTAATTATTTAGGTATTAGAGTATAAAACAATCGAAAAAATCGAACAAAATAATGCTAAAGTGAGCAAACGAACAAAGGTGCCCACGAAAGGTGCCCACGGATGGGGAGCGGCATATCATTTCTCATATATTCATAATCACCATCATGAAGCTCAATATAAGAAAGTCTCAACAGAAAATATAAGACATTATACTATCTCACCAAACTAATCACTCTCAGATGCAGTAGATGATGCCATCTCAGCATCCATAGCAGCCCAAGACTCAGTTGAGGGGTGGAATGGCAACCAAATGGGCATCCCATTACAGTAGTATTTGGGCGGACCCAAACTGCATGAGTCGCTTCCCTCAGGGCCTTCCTCCTCCTTGGCGATTGCAATCGACAGCGGCGGCGATTCGATTCTTGGCAAAGGGTCACTGATTGGGGCTGGTAATAGCCTCCAAGGCTGCGTCGGTGAGCCCATCGCACGAGGAGGGGTTGCCTCTGGAGATCGACGACGGCGTTGCCATTCATCGGCGATAGGAGGCGACAGTGGCGGAGTACCATGTCTGGGCCTCCGCACTGGGAATTCAATTGATGAGGGGGAGCGAAGAGCGTCGTATCGCCTAGGAGAAATAGGTAGCCGTATTCTACTAGGGCTGCGTGGGGGGCTAGGGCTGGAGTAATCCTCGAAAGCGTGGAACTGAATTTCCACGCGACGGGGAGCAGATCGGCGTCTTCGAGCTACGCCGTCGATGGGAGCTACCACCCGGCCTGCGGGCGCGTCACGACGAAAATTGCGTCGGCCTCTGCAGCCACCCCGATTCGCTGCGGAGGGGCCGCGGGTAGATCTCCATCGTGACGGAGGAGATGGGCTCTCGCTCGACGGCGGACGTGAGTCCATATCCACAGAGAGAGAGAGAGAGAGAGAATCGTTGATGCAAATTTAGGGTTAGGCTAGAGGAGAAGAAGAAGCTTGCAGAGGGAATTTGGGGAAGAACTCCAATAATGGAGGTGAAGGGGGCGGATAATTAGATTTTAGGGTTTGAAGAAACATGTTAGGTGTAGAATTGAATGTGAGTTGGTGTGTTTTAATTGGGAGAATTATTTTTTGACTTTTCTATATTAATTTTGGTGAAAAAATGGATTTTTTTTGTTAATTGTAATAAGGAAAAGTTAATTGTAATAAGGGATTAACTAATTATACAATCAGTTAGCTAATTATTTCCCAAAAAGGAAAGGTATCGGAATACTTGAGACGGCCAATACGGAAATAGTGTCGGAATACTTGAGCCGGAGGGAGTACATGCTATCAGAACTGTGAAGAATCAGCTTTTACCAACTTTTTGTAAAGGTCTTCACAGATTCCTCTAAACTGCATAAAATACCCTAATATGAGAACCAAAAGACTATTCTTAAAAGCTCGATTGGAACTTCCACAAAGAGATCGTTTGAGGGAAGCGAATACCATTTACTTGGCGTCAGATCATTGACTATTAAATAGTGAGTTATGCTAGGTCTTAGTGTTAATATTTCACCTTTCTTTCTTTTACTCAGAAAGAATAACCTTAAAGTCTACAAGAGAGGAAAATGTGATTGTTTACCCAAAATGAAACTAAAATACGACTTGTATATGAATATCCTACATCCCTACTATGCAAATCTCAACGACTAGGCATTATAAATCCAATTTCCTAGGATTTCTATCTATCAAGGGAAATTACAGTGTGGCCCAAAAAGGGTCGTGTGAAAGAAAATCGTAGGGGTTGAAAATAATCGAAAATACCGATACTACAGATGCACAAGGGAAAATCAGATCAATAGTAATCTTCTTATAGTGACTAATTATATTTCCAGCCAATGCAAGTATAAATGAAAGTACAATTCCTTCTCCTTTTGGAAGGGCCCCATCGAAGTGCACCGAATTCGTTGTGCCTTTTATAAAGATATAATTGGAAAATAAGTCCAGGATGAATAAGTACCATACTTACTAAAGGAGACAAAAGGGAATGTATTCTAGATGCCATTCCTGGCCTTCAAACAAAGCCATGAAAAAGAATTTTCCCACTTTTTTATGAGTCGATGACTTAAATTATACATAAGAAACACTTGACATAATTAATAGAAATGATTTTGCATGAAATATATACTCAAATCCATTTACTTTTAAAGAAGCTATCTATGACGATGAATCATGTGGATGAGTTAGAGAGAGATGATTATTGTGGAGAGAGAGAGAGGAAACAATAAAATAGTTATTATCTTTGAGATAAACTTACTCAACATGATAATGTGTAGTTTATATTTTAAGTATATACAGACCCGATGGCTAACTTCCTATTTATGTCAAGATACACATGATAACCAAGTTTTATGCATGTTGGAATCATCGATCTCGCCTAATTATTCAAATAGGAAAAGAATTGCATTAGTTACCTAAACTATATCTGTTCTAGAAAGAGTTTCAAGGCAGCATCAAGTTGTTCGTCTTGTTCTTTTCTTTTCCCCTCAGAAGACGTGTAGCTAAAATGCTGACAGGATGCTGGCATCAACAGAATCTTCCATTAAAAAAAAGAAAGAAGAAGATTGACTTGAAATGTTTCAGGACATCATAGATAGTGGGATTCCTTAAATCCGCATCAGAGCAAAAGAGAATTCCACCATACATTCCTGGAATAAGGTTCGAAAACTTTGCAGTATGAGTGAACCGAAAAGAGAGAGATCGGTGAATCTATTTGTACCTATCACAGGTTAATACGTTTCCCATACGAACATAGTATAAGGAATTTTAAATGTGTAGTGGTGCTTTCAGTGATTGGAAAGGGAATTCGAAGACCTTAGATGCATGGAAATTGAAGGACACGATTTCTTATTCAAGTCAGTACAAAGATTGGTTAGGATCCGATATTCTTTTTTAGCCCCTGTCCAAGATTCAGTCGATGAAAGAATTTAGAGATTTCAACATATAAAAAAGGTAATCGAACCTACGAAAGTATTATACTTTAAAAGCAACAATCGCAGCATGAACAAGGGCACCCAGTTTATATGAATTACCTCTATAATTGCTGAAATCAACAATGGCTGAGATTTAACCTTGTTGAGATGGAGTCTACCAACCAGTGATGCAGAATTCAAATTATTGAACAATAAACACGAAAGAAAGTAGAATCACAAGAAATCAAACAATTTCGGATAATACATATATACTACAATTCTGCATAAACAGAAGCAATCATGCAGCAGTGATCGATCTAATTAACCTGCATAAACCGGGAGTTCACGGTGGTCTTTGTGAAAAGGAGACGAAATTTGATTGCTAACGACTTGGAGAGACAGTCTCATTTCTCTGCTAATAGGTGAAGTTTCTCTTAATTGGTTTCTTGATGTATTGAATTATTTTTGCGTTGAACATTAATAATATTTGCTTCTTTTACCATAAAAAAGTTAAAATTGATAGATATTTAATTTGCATTTGCGATTTATGTATCCCATAAAATGAAATAAGGTCTACACCGCGTGCAATGTATGTTTTTTGATTTTATATTTTATATGAAATTTTGTAGTACCGCCTTCATCTCGTTTCGCTTTGCCTAAACAATGAACATGTGAAAAAACGTAATCCGCATAATAAGACATGCTCTTTGTATTCCTGTATATGTTCTTAAAGTTGCACTTGAAACAAGAACAATAAACGAAAAGCAACGATATGGTAACCCAGTTCGGTGATCACACACCTATATCTGGGGGGACAAAATTCGAGGAAACAATTCACTATATGAAGCCGGATGCTTTAGGATCTTACACAAAAGGACTCCACTTATGTCGCCTCAATCACCCGTTGATCGCTCCCTTTCTTAGTATTAATTGTTCCTAAGATTCAATAACGTCCTAAAATATATGGATAAACGCCATGGGAGACAACCTACAACTGATGGATACAATATGGAGAAAAACTAGCAGGAACAACAAAAAGCTATTGAAGTTCAAGAGCAGAAACAAGAACATCAGCAGGAGCATATGTATATGTATTCTCGACACCAAAAGGTGCGAGATTTATTTTTCTTTTCAGCGCATGACTGCTCCACCCTTCATGGACGAAATTTGGTCTTCTTATATAGTCTTCACGTCTTGGATTGTTGCTTGAAGCACACGCAAGATATATTTTTTGCTTGATTAGAATCCTTGACTTGATAGACTTCCCTTGTAGAGTTGATCTTGAATACAAAAGGAAATAATTACATTACTATTTTCTTTTGTTTTATGGCCAAAATTTATAACGTGTACGTGTGTGAGTTTAGACAAGAATTGCATAGGCAAAAAAATTAAAGAAAATGTTGACGTTTGAGAAGAAGGTTTTTTTGATGTTAGGTCGAGCATAAAAACACTTCTCTACACATCCACACACAAGAGTGTTTTGGCATGTATATAATCTATATATATATAATACGAATACCGTTCTAATCTTACGTGACATCGTGTATGATTTTCTTGAATATTTTCCTAAATTCTCATGGCTTTGACTTTTAATCATTAATTTAATGTAATACTATTATATTACAATAAGGAATTTTGAATTTTATAAACAAACAATACGAGGAGAGATTGTAGAAGGTATAACTAATAAGTAGTAAAATTAATCTCGATTTTGCATGGTATTATTAATTTTTTTATTATATCGAATAACGGGCTGCTTGATAATAATATTTAAAAAAAGGCAACTACATATATTACTATAATTAATATGCCTTATAGAAATAGAACACATTGAATGAGGTGGATAAATGGCAAAGAGGTCTCAAATAGTTATATTGGTTTTATCTCGTCATGTCATTATTTCAAGCTGCCCGTTAATTGTGATAATAAAAGGTAGATTTTTAAGAGTAATATTTCGATAATTTCTGTCAAAATTCGATATGAATAATTAATTGTTTAGTGTTATTTTAAGCAAACATAAAAGAAAATATTAAGATAAGTCAAGCCGCCCGTTGTAAATTCTAATAAAAGAAAAAGGTCAAAGAGGCTCTCGAATATTTATAATCAATTTTATCATATCACGTCAAAATTCGACGTGGATCATTTTATTTTTATGTCTCAAAAGAGTAGATTTGACACAAAAAAAAAAGGTAAATAGGGGTTAACATTGCTCAAATAATTTTACTTAAGTTTATACGAATACCGTTCTAATCCTGTGTGGCATCGTGTATGATTTTCTTGAATATTTTCCTATATTCTCATGGCTTTGACTTTTAATCATTAATTTAATGTAATACTATTATATTACAATAAGGAATTTTGTCCCACATCGAATTTTTACAAGAACTTAACGACGGAGTACCTATATAAATAGATCTATATCTTCCAAACAAAATTTGTATTTGATTTAAGGAACTACATTATTAATGTAGAAATTTCAAAAATGAAATTAAATGATTTTCTATTAGTTATGTGTTTTGTTGTAATTCTTAAAAAATTATATAACAAAAAATAAATCGTAAAAAAAATTTCTACATTAATGGACTAATATTTATTAATGTATATAAATCGTAATTTTTTTTTGGTTATTATGAATGCATATCACATTATTATTCTCAATATTTATAGCCATAAATTACTTTTCAAAAATAAATTTTATAAAAAAACAATACGAGGAGAGATTGTAGAAGGTATAACTTATAAGTAGTAAAATTAATCTCGATTTTGCAGGGTATTATTAATTTTTTTTATTATATCGAATAACAGGCGGCTTGATAATAATATTAAAAAAAAGCAACTACATATATTACTATAATTAATATGCCTTATAGAAATAGAACACATTGAATGAGGTGGATACGATGGAGGACATGAGAAACATTACAATTATATTATTGTTTTATTTCTATAACTAATATGCCTTATAGAAATAGAACACATTGAATGAGGTGGATGGAGGACATGAGAAATACTACCCTCATATTTTATTTTATAAAATCATGAAATAAACTTTGTAATGTTATATATTATTCGTTCTATTATTCGTGAAATAACTATCCCTTTTCAAACTTTTATAAGACTTCATCAATAGAGAACTCAAAGATACTATATATTTGATATTATTCGTCTCCAAATATTTTTTCATTTAGGATTCGGTTGTTCCTAGTAGGGTTTAGTTTTTTTTAATAGGGTTAGTTTTTTTAAGAGTTTATTTCAAGGGTTTATATTAATAACAATTTTCTTTAATTATGTCATCATCACATCATCCATATACACATAAAGTATATATGTCCAGTGATAGGGGAACATTTATCTAAGTTTATATATTTTGAGGAGAGTAGCCCTTATAATAAATAACGGGTGGCTTGTCATTCATACTGCATGTAACTATTTGAGAAATGTTAATTAACCCTTTATTGACGTATTTTTATGTCAAATAGACATGTTCGACGGGCGCTTTAGAGATAAAATAAATACAACTTTCTAACAATTTAATTGAAATAAACAATAGACAACTTGATATGTTTTGATATTTTCCTTTATAGTTTGCTTAAAATAAGCAATATAAAGTGACTTGCGTCAGATTTTGACGTGCCACAATGAAATCGTCTAATTATTTGAGAAATGTTAACCCTTATTAACCATTTTCATGTCTACTTTTGACGGGAAATATTAATTTATTAACCTATTTTACTATTATCAGAAGTAATGGGAGGCTTGAAATAATTAATAAAATAATTATATTTTATTTAAAATCACAAAAGAAATTGAATCCAGTCGAATTTCGACGGGAAACGTGTATTATTCTTATTAATCTATTGTTTTACTATCACAATTAACAGGCTGTTTGAAATAATTAATATAAATAATTAAGTATTTTTTTATTAAAGTTTTATTTACTACTTAAAAAATATACTGAATACCGTCGATTTTCGACGGGCACCTAACTAGTTAATTTAAAATCTCACTTTCAATACATTTATGTTAGAACTCTTTGAAAGTCGGGTATATGATCGACTTTACCGAAGAGGAGGGCATAGAAATCATCACCATCAGATTTTAAGATTAAAAAAATTATATATACTATGGGTAACCTGTCATGCATGAATTTATATTAGCGGCTTCCACCATCATCTTTGGTAAGTCAAAAGCTGAACCAACATATTCATTTGTAACAAAATTAATCTTGAGGGGGAAAAAAATATGTATATTGATAAATGCTTTAATAGTAACGGAGGAAGTAGTTGATTCTAAATGATTAGCCTTTCCATCATGATTTTTGTATTAAGCCCATGGATTAATTAGTGATTGCAAGTATGGTGGCTTTATATAAATCACCATCACTGTTAAAGAAGAAGAAAAATGGACAAAGACTTTTTGCAACCTATGTAGTTTTAATAAGATTATATGGATTTTTTATGTTAGTTATATCTTGATGAACATGATTCTTGAATATATTCTCTTCATCAATTTTATAATGAATTATTTCTTTAATTACAAAAATCAATATAACTTGAATTTTATGATTTTAAATTATCACAATTTGCTCAATTGTTCTTTGGCATTCACGATTTTTAATTAATGGCAGCGATATGCTTTTTCATTTAACATCAATTATTATATATATTTTTATAGATATTAGCATATGCTCTCGTGTGTTTTTTTTTTTTAAATTTATTTTAAAGGAAATAACATTTTATTATACTCCCTCCGTCCCTTTATACTAGTTACATTTCTTTTGGGACACGGGAATTAAGAAATGGTGGATTTGTGTGTTAAAGTGAAAAGTGCATGTGCAAAAAGTGTTTTTCCTTTAGTAATTTTTTACCAAATAAGGAAACGTAACGTCTTCCGCGGGACGTACCAAAAAGGAATATGTAACTAGTATAAAGGGACGGGGGAGTATTAAAGAACAAGAACATGGTAAAGTGAGGATTTCATCCAGAAAATCTGGAATTTCATCTCACTCACAAGGATTCGAAAATTCCCTAGCCATTTTAGCAAGACGGTGCACAGTACATTAGTGCCACGACGAACATATTTAACCCTGAATAAATTACTATCCTTTATGAAAGCAGCACAACTCCCACAATGACCCCAAAATCAGATTGGTCTTCACTTGGATGAGAAATTGCATTATATTCGTGCTTAGGATCAGGTTTCGAATACCACTTGACGAAGCCCCCAAGCTTTTATCCAAGTAAGAGCCTCATGTAGACCTATTGCTTCCCCTTTTTCCACCCGAACCTGGCCGGTATACATAGTACTCGAGCAGCAATAAACTGTTGGAATTTGGCTTTGACCAAATAAATGAATAATGATTTATATTTAATTTATTAAATTAAATGATAAATTATTAATCTACTCCGAGAGTAGATGAACGTGGTATATTGATATGCTCAAATCCGAATTCCGGTGAGTGAGATATAATATATCAAAGTTGAGAGTTGGTGGAATTATTACAAGGTGGATTAACTCTTGTAATAACTTTGTCCCACATTGATTAAAGAACATTAATTAGTTGTGTATTTAACTAACTATACTAATGGGCTAATTAATCAAGTGGGCCAAGTGGAAAGAGACGGGCTCTCGCGCGCGCACACACGCGCGCGCCGCCGCCGCCGTCCGTCCGGCCGGGCTCGGGCTCGGGCTCGTGGCTCGGGGCCGGGGCCGTGGACTTGGACTTGGATCTTGGCAATTGGTCCTTTGGGCTGTTCCTTGGGCCTGTGAGTGGGCTTGGGCTTGGGCCTCCATGTATTATCTTTTTGGGCCAGAAAAGCAAATGTGATTGGGCCTAGATTCAGGCCCAATACGAATAAGCCCAGCCCGCAAGATCTGTCCAGATTCGTTGATCTGGTTCGTCCAGGTTCAATGAATCGAATTCAAATGTTTAAACGTTTGTAACTCTCATCCACCAACTTAATGGACATAATGGGCTGCCAGTAACTGACGTGGGCCTTAATGGTGTCCATTAACTCCTCCCATGGGCTGATGCCTATAAATAGAGGCCTTCTTGGCCATTAGCAGAGACACCACAATCGCATCTCTCTCTGCATTCTTTTCCTTCTGCATTTCATAACGAGTTCAGTCCTCGTCTTCATCCAGTTCGCCGGGGCTCGGTGGTTTGCGGTGCTGCTACCTCCGAGACGAAAGTCGTTTCACCTTTTGGGAAGCTACGCCGGTTCCGTGAGCACTACCGGGGCGTACAGCTTCTTGCGGGGAGAGTTTCTGCTCGACTCGACTTTACCACCTCTGTTCGTGCTTGCTGCTGCTGAACGTGTTCCACCGTCCTAACAATCGCAAGAAGCTGTACCTCACGTTCGAACCAGCAAGATGACAACCATCGGATTCAACTCTTCCTCCGTTGCTAATTCCATGTTCTCCAACGGCAACAACAACAACAACAACGGAACTGGAGGTCAACAGAACTCAACCATGGCCCCTCTTCAGACTTCCTCCATGAAGGGGCTTGCTCAGAAACCTCCTGTCTTCTCGGGCCAAGACTTCCGTCATTGGCAGCAAAAGATGATGTTTTACCTCACTACTGTTGGGTTGCTTCAGTACCTGTCTGAGGACAAACCGGAGATGCCACACGAGGAGGAAACTGACTTCTTAGTTCGGGTTCGCTCCGACAGTTGGTATCAAGGCGACTATCTTTGTAAGAACACCCTTCTGTCTTACATCGATAAGGGCTTGTATGGTGTCTACTGCCAAATCAAGACAGCTAAGGAATTGTGGGCTGCTCTCGAGGACAAGTACCTTCTCGACGAGGCTAGTACCCGCAAGTTCGTAGTGTCTCGATGGCTTAAGTATGAGATGGTGGATTCCCGCCCAGTGATGGAACAAGTGGCCGAGTTTCAAACTCTCGCTCATGCTGTTCAGTCCGAGGGAATCACTTTGCCCGATGCTCTAACTGTGGCTGTCATTATCGAGAAACTCCCTCCAAGTTGGTGTGATTTTCAAGAGCAATTGAAGCACAAGAGCAAGGAGATCACCGAGCAAATCTTGGTGAAAAAGCTTCAAGTGGAGGCACACTTGAGAGAAGTTAGGAAGACGAAAGGGAAAGCTCCTATGGAAGCTCGAGCCAACCTAACGGAAAAGACGGACAAGTCCGGAGGCTCTTCCAAACGTTCTCGTCCGGGCCCTTCTAAAAAGGGACCTACCCCTAAGTTTGGGGGGGTGTGCTACAATTGTGACAAGCCGGGTCACAAGGCTGCGGACTGCACTAAGCCGAAAAAGAAGAAGGCCAAAGCTCATGCCAACGCTGTCGACAACAATGAAGACAAGTGGGATGAGGGTGACCTTGCTGCTGTCGTGTTCGAGGCTAACCATGTTGATAGCCCGAAGGCTTGGTATGTGGACACTGCTGCGACCGTGCACGTGTGCTCGGACAAGAATGCGTTTTCCACCTACAAGGAGGCTAGTGCGGACAAGAAGATCCACATGGGCAACTCCAACACCTCCAAAGTTGTTGGGATTGGGAACGTGGCTTTGAAGCTGACTTCGGGTCAACAGCTGCTCCTGCGCAATGTTCTTCATGTTCCGGACATTCGCAAAAATCTTGTATCTGGTTCTATTCTTGTTAAGAATAAGTTTAGGCTAGTGTTTGATGCTAATAGTGTTACTATTAGTAAGAAGGGAAAGCCCCTTGGTCGTGGTCACATGATTGATGGGCTTTTCAAGCTTAGCACTGCTGTGGTTGTAACCCGTGCTCCCAAGAAGGGAAATAATGAGAATGCTTCTACTTCTGCTTACTTGCTTGAGTGTTCCAATTTATGGCATTGTAGATTAGGACATGTGAATCTAAATGCTATAAAGAGACTAGTAAATATGAACTTACTAAATGTTGAGAACATAAATTCACATGATAAGTGTGAAGTTTGTGTTGAAGCAAAAATGACTAAACTACCTTTTAAGTCGGTAGAACGGAACACTACACCTCTCGAGTTAATCCATACAGACGTATGTGATTTAAAGTTTGTACAAACGAGGGGTGGGAAAAAGTACTTTATTACTTTCATCGATGATAGTACAAAGTACAGTTATCTTTACCTATTAAGAGGAAAAGATGAAGCAATTGAAGCGTTCAAACACTTCAAAATTGAAGTCGAAAATCAACTTGGCTGTCGCATTAAGATGATTCGAAGTGATAGAGGTGGAGAATATGTAGCTCCGTTTGAAGAATTGTGCAACGAAAGTGGTATAATTCATCAAACCACAGCCCCATATTCACCACAATCTAATGGTGTTGCAGAACGCAAGAATCGAACTCTTAAAGACATGATGAATGCTTTGTTGATCAGTTCAGGATTACCCCAAAATTTGTGGGGGGAAGCTGTCTTAACGGCTAATTATATCTTGAACAAAATTCCACTCAAAGGTAAAGAGGTGACTCCATATGAACTATGGAAAGGAAGAAAACCTTCTTACAAATACCTTAAGGTGTGGGGTTGTTTGGCTAAAGTTGAAGTGCCATTTCCAAAGCGAGTTGCAATTGGACCTAAGACGGTTGATTGTATCTTTATTGGATATGCACTAAACAGTAGCGCCTATCGTTTTCTTGTGCATAAATCGGAGATACCCGATATACATGTGGGAACAACGATAGAGTCAAGAAATGCAATATTCTTCGAAAATATTTATCCTAGCAAGGATAAAGGTCGGGTTTCATCTAACGAGAATGTTGAGTTAGAATCTACTAGTTATAGACAAGTGGATGAAAACTCAAATTCTGAGCCGGAAGTTGAGGAATCAACTAGTCGTAAACGGCCAAGGTCTAATCCTTTGGATATAGAACCAAGACGTAGTGATCGGAAAAAGACTCCAAAAAGCTTTGGTCCGGACTATGTGGTGATGATGTTAGATGACGAACCAAGAACGATCAAGGAGGCTCTGTCTAGATCAGATGGAGATCTTTGGAAAGAAGCTATCAACAGTGAAATTGATTCCATTATGGAAAACAATACTTGGGTGTTAACCGAACTTCCTCAAGGAAGTAAGTCTTTAGGCTGTAAATGGATCCTAAAGAGAAAGTATAACGCCGATGGTACTGTTGATAAGTATAAAGCTAGACTTGTGGTCCAAGGCTTTAGACAAAGAGAAGGATATGATTTCTTTGACACTTACTCACCTGTAACGAGACATACGTCTATTAGAGTGCTTCTCGCTATTGCTGCTTTGCACAATCTTGAGATTCATCAAATGGATGTGAAGACTGCGTTTTTAAATGGTGAGTTAGATGATGAAATCTATATGAAGCAACCGGAAGGGTTTGTAGTACAAGGGAAAGAACACCTAGTATGCAAACTAAAAAGGTCTTTGTATGGATTGAAACAAGCGCCTCTTCAGTGGCACTTGAAGTTTGACAAAACAATGTTGTCAAATGGTTTCAAAATTAACGAGTGTGACAAGTGTGTATACATAAAGACGACTAATAACGGTTATGTTATAGTTTGTCTATATGTAGATGACATGCTGATCATGGGGAGTAACACTCGTATAATTTTAGAAACAAAGAGAATGCTAAGTAGAAACTTTAGCATGAAGGATTTGGGTTTAGCCGACGTGATACTTGGAATGAGGATTCTAAGAAAGCCGGATGGAATTGTTCTGACTCAGTCTCATTATGCTGAGAAAGTACTCAGAAAATTCAACGCTTTTGAGTATTCACCAGCTAAGACTCCTATGGATCCTAGTGTTCACTTGAACAAGAATCGAGGAGATTCTGTTGCTCAAGAGGAGTATGCTAAGATTATTGGCAGTTTGATGTATATTACAAATTGTACAAGGCCAGATCTAGCGTGTTCTGTGAACAAATTGAGCAGATTTACAAGTAATCCGAGTGATGATCACTGGAAAGCTCTTGTAAGAGTTTTGAGGTATCTAAAATATACTCAAAACTGTGGGATTCACTTCACGAGGGAACCCCCTATACTTGAAGGGTATAGTGACGCGAACTGGATATCCGACGCAAAAGACTCGTTTTCAACGAGCGGCTACGTGTTCACTATTGGGGGAGGGGCTGTGTCGTGGAAATCCTCAAAACAGACGTGTATAGCACGATCGACCATGGAATCGGAATTCATAGCTTTGGATAAAGCTGGTGAAGAAGCCGAATGGCTTAGAAATTTCCTCGAGGATATTCCGAGTTGGTCGAAGCCTGTGTCGTCGGTGATGATTCACTCAGATAGCCAAGCGGCTATAGGACGAGCACAGAATAGTATGTATAATGGCAAGTCTCGACACATACGTCGACGCCATAATACTGTTAGACATTTGATCTCAAGTGGTGTTATCTCGTTGAGTTTTATTAGATCAACCGATAACTTAGCGGATCCGCTAACGAAAGCAATAAATCGAGATCAATTACATAAGCTAGTTAAGGGAATGGGGCTAAAATCCACAATATGAAGGTTTGTAGTGGTAACCCTACCATATAATTTGGAAGTATCCACAATATGGTTCAAAGGGACAACTAAGCTACAATACTTCGAGTTGAAAAACACTCAAACTGTGTGTACATTCCTTAAAGAAAGCTATGAGTGTTTGTCTGCATGTGGTGAGGATAAGTCGATAAGACTTTTAATGATTCTTGGGAGAAAACCTTGGAGAGGTTTTAGCAAAGCAGAATGCTATGTATAAGAATCACCTATATAAGTAAGAAGTAAAGGCCGCTTCGATGATATACTTATGAATCAAAAGGGGTGATCCAGGGCCTGAAATGGACACAAACGTGAGAACGGATGAGATTGAGACGATATTGTGTCAACGTCGTTGTCTTGGTATACACCAAGGAGAACTAGTTCAAGGCATCATGTCCACTAGGTCGCCGGTATACTCGATGAGGTTGACTATGGAGAGGTTCAAGGCAAAAAACCACCTATCCTAATACAATAAAGTCTCTTGAGGACTGAGCTTTGCATTTGCATACATTTTTGCATCAGGCTATCTCGCTCATGGGGGGGATTGTTGGAATTTGGCTTTGACCAAATAAATGAATAATGATTTATATTTAATTTATTAAATTAAATGATAAATTATTAATCTACTCCGAGAGTAGATGAACGTGGTATATTGATATGCTCAAATCCGAATTCCGGTGAGTGAGATATAATATATCAAAGTTGAGAGTTGGTGGAATTATTACAAGGTGGATTAACTCTTGTAATAACTTTGTCCCACATTGATTAAAGAACATTAATTAGTTGTGTATTTAACTAACTATACTAATGGGCTAATTAATCAAGTGGGCCAAGTGGAAAGAGACGGGCTCTCGCGCGCACACACACGCGCGCGCCGCCGCCGCCGTCCGTCCGGCCGGGCTCGGGCTCGGGCTCGGGCTCGTGGCTCGGGGCCGTGGACTTGGACTTGGATCTTGGCAATTGGTCCTTTGGGCTGTTCCTTGGGCCTGTGAGTGGGCTTGGGCTTGGGCCTCCATGTATTATCTTTTTGGGCCAGAAAAGCAAATGTGATTGGGCCTAGATTCAGGCCCAATACGAATAAGCCCAGCCCGCAAGATCTGTCCAGATTCGTTGATCTGGTTCGTCCAGGTTCAATGAATCGAATTCAAATGTTTAAACGTTTGTAACTCTCATCCACCAACTTAATGGACATAATGGGCTGCCAGTAACTGACGTGGGCCTTAATGGTGTCCATTAACTCCTCCCATGGGCTGATGCCTATAAATAGAGGCCTTCTTGGCCATTAGCAGAGACACCACAATCGCATCTCTCTCTGCATTCTTTTCCTTCTGCATTTCATAACGAGTTCAGTCCTCGTCTTCATCCAGTTCGCCGGGGCTCGGTGGTTTGCGGTGCTGCTACCTCCGAGACGAAAGTCGTTTCACCTTTTGGGAAGCTACGCCGGTTCCGTGAGCACTACCGGGGCGTACAGCTTCTTGCGGGGAGAGTTTCTGCTCGACTCAACTTTACCACCTCTGTTCGTGCTTGCTGCTGCTGAACGTGTTCCACCGTCCTAACATAAACATACCTGCAGGATCTAGAAGAATCATTCCGACTCCGGTGGTCTTTGGCTGCGTGAAAAAAAGCCTCATCAACTCCACAAAGAAAATATCCCGCTGGGAGATTATACCAATTGATGTAGCTGATATGAGCACTTGTACCATGAACTTCATTTTTCACTTGCATGTAACCGTTCTTCTCGGTTGAGGATAGCTTGAATCATTGTATGGTCCGGAGATCGAAACTTCTCATATGCACTAGTTTTTAAAAAGGTTGAAACTACATCAAAATATTAACCCGGCCGTATACTTTAATTTGCTTGTAATCAAGAATCTTAATTTATGTGCCTGCGAATTTTTGCTCATTAGCAATCAATTTGTTTCCTTTCTATTTAAACAAATATCGTTGCATATTTGCTTTTAGGTGATTTGTGTACATGGGTGGGTTGGCCCAAGAGAATAAGATAAAACTTATTACTACTATTTTACCTTTATTAAATTGCAGGTAAATTTTGGCATACCACAGGGGGAAAATAAAGAATTTAAAAAAATAAGTAGAATGAAACAAATTAATCAATCAATTAATTAATTACGTTTCTTGGCCACCCGAAAGTCTCCTTCAATGTCCATGATTCCGAAACAACGAAATGGATTTTATAGTCACCTCTGTCGAATTTGAAATAACTAGCATTACGATAATAGCATCGTTTGGCCATATATATTGTTGGTATGGGGAGCGGGAGTACGAACAGAGGGGTTGCACTGTGAGTGCCTCATTAGATACTGATATAGCGGAACGATGAAAATACAGAGGCATCTACAATATGTTGCATAAAGAAAAGCTCTCTGGACGAATGTGTTGAGGAAAGACGACGACACGAAGAAGAAAATATAAAGGCATCTTTAGACGGTTGCTCAGTGATGAGCTCTTTAGACGAATGTGCAGCCGGAAATCAACATGGAGAAGAAGAAAGTTTGTATTGTTACACAGTAATGTCCACAATAAGTTACAATATGGGAACCAATGTGCTATCTACAGACGTGGTAGAATAAACAATGACACGAAGAAGAAGATATGGTTTTTGTGCAAGATATATGAACTATTTCTTGCAACGCCTCATGGCTAAAATAATCCACTAATTTGTGAATAAAAACGAATACAAGTAGAGAAAAAGTAGAACAAAAATCCTAACACAAGACATCTAACTATCCACTAAGTTAGTCTGCCCCATGCTAGTATAATCTCAACTATGGGAACATCTCACTCATACATACAATAATTATTTCTATACAGTTTTCCTATGTGCGATGCTGAGAGAGGGTTCATCGTTCTTCATATCTTCTTTCTCCTTTTATAGATGTAGCAATCTTGGAGACCAAGTTTGCGATTAGTGGACTGTGTTCCACTTCTCCACTCGTCAACTATTTCCATTTCTTCCTCCTTGCATGATTTCCTCAACAACTTGGACCAAGTCTCCCCCTCAAATGTGTAGTGATTTTAACTAAAATTCCTGAAAGATAGGAACCAAAAAATACCAAAAAGAAAGACAAAAATAAAGAAGGAATTTAATAGAATTAAATTCCAATATATATATATATATATATATAGAGGAGGGTTCAAGTGAAAATCATCCCTATATTAATAACTAGAAACCCATGTACACCTTAGATTTAGTTCAATCTACGGTAGTGATTCATTTTCTTTGAGCGTTGATTTTCTATTCATTTGGTAGATGAGGGATAATTTTGTAACTTAATCGCTATTTATAACGGTAAAAATCCTTGATTATTGGGATATGTTCCATTAGTTTAGTAAATGTTTTGTAGTTTATAATTTAGCCTTTTTTATTTATGGTATATTTATTCTCTCATTTATTCCTTTTGGTATTGTTTCCTTTTCGTAATTAGAATTTTTATTTGTAGTATTTCAAATTGAAATCATCTTTAGTGTGTTTTTATAATTGGATATTAAATTTATATGTTCTACTCAAGCATTATATATTCTTACGTGATTTACATCAATTAGTTGAATTCTATGCGTTGCTTTAATATTCCTTTTCTTTTGTGTTTAATTCATTCCATAAAAATTCTTTTTCATAAAATATGAAAAGAGTTAAAAAATAAAAATAAAAATAAAAAAAGGCATTTGACATAGTACTATATAGAAGCATTATGATTTATCACAAAATATCACAAAATACTGAAAAACGGTATGCACAATGTTTAAAAGCATTAAACATAGTGTACAAAAGCATTGCGTTGTTCTTTCAAGAAAAAAAAACTTTGTGTTGTTTATAAAAGGGAAAGAAAAAAAAAACATTATGTGTCATATTTAATAACGTTGTACAAGACATTAAAAGCATTATGTGTACTCAATAAAAACATTATATATATATATATATATATATATATATAGGGGTTGGTTCTCATGGATACTACCTAGATCATGAGAACTAGGAACCAATCTAGGCCCTTAAATTAGTAGAGATCTATGGTCACAATTAATCCCTACATTAATTAGTAAACTGATTTAAATCTAATTTTAATTATTCAAAAGGGCAGATTAGTCAATAAAAAAGCAACACAAATCCACTTACCTTAATTATAGGATGCGGTAGATTTGAAGCATCGATGCCGCTTCCAATTCAACTAGGGTTCTACGTCGATTCCAATTCATTTAGGAATTAAAATCTGTGCTTATCTTCGAAAAATATGTGCTTATAATTATACCGATTATTTTGCATAAACCTAGTTTTCTTCCTCCTCCAATATAACTCGACCGATATCTTGCAGAAACCTAGTTTTCCAGAAACTGACCAGCCACCGAAAACGCGAAATATCCAGCCGCCGAAAGCGAGCAGCAAACAGCCGGCGAAACGGCGCGTCGACCAGCCACCGAAAGCTGCTTCGCAATCAACAAAACGGCGAATCGACCAGCCACCGAAAGCTGCTTCGCAGGCAGTGAAAGGGCGCATCGAATAGCCACCGAAAGCTTTGCATCCACCGAAATCGCGAAGCAACCAGCCACCGGAAGCCCGAAGCGACCAGCAACCGGAAGCGCGAAGTGACATGGCGGGGAAAACAAATACGAGGACATCAAGATCGAAATCGATCGACGGTAAAATTACAACTATATTCGTATGTTGAATTTGCTTCGTTGATTTTAAGTAGTAAATACATCAAATCGAAAATTATGTATGTCTTCTTTAATTATCGACGACGGTAAAATTACAACTATATTCTTAAGTTGAATTTGCTTAGTTGATTTTAAGCAGTAAATACATCAAATCGAAAATTATGTATGTCTTCTTTAATTATCGATTTTATTGTTACGTTTAAGCATATCATATATTTAGATTAAGCTTGCTAATGTTTGCTTTAACATAGTTAACTATAAAATTGTGTCGAAGGTCATCAAGGGTTTTGTTGAATTTAAAGAAATGTCTATCATTGTCCGACCTACAAAAAATTAAACTTTTTGCCACACATAAATTAGCGACACATAATTATGTGTGATTGATTAGCGACACATAGTTAAAAAATGTGTGGATAATTCGACTTGACACTTCTTTAGGAATTGACATTTATTATGTGTGGTAAATAATCTTTACTAACATTTATATTTTTATTTATTTTAAATTTTATTAAGCCACGTCTCATTTTATACATGGTGTGCCTACATGGCAAATTAGTTTGTATCACTCGTCACACAAAATTATCAACGTTGCATATATGTGTGGTTAATAACAGTTCAACTTATTAATTCGCATATAGCAACGTGACAAAATACTCAGGAAAAAAAATAATAAATAAAAAATAAAAAAGTTCAACTCGTTAGTTATTGTTATTTTATGATTGAGCGGAAAAGCATTTAGCAATATTTATATAATTATTTTTAATTTTGGATGAATATTAAATCGCATATAAACTTGCATGCTAATCATATAAAATTTTACCACCGACTTAAAATAATGATAACTCTCTGTGTGAAATTTAGCAATGGAAAAATACTTATTACGAATTAATTCAGGCTCATATTTTCAGTCAAAAGATAATATTTCTTAAAATTATATGCTCTTAATTATTGTTGTCTATATTCATTTTCAAATTTGAAATACACAGTTAGTAGAATAATTGTAATTATAGGATTACAATATTTTAAATATGATGAAACGTATGGCCATTCAATCATTTTGAAGAAAAATAAATGGATTTTTGAAAAACTAAAAACTTGAAACTTGGATAACAATTGATAAATTAAATTTTTTTTTAAAAAGCCGCTATATACTGAAATAAATCCCTCCAAACTTGCTAAAACTAAAAAATTCAAATTCCCACTAAGTTCTCAAACCACAACGTGACAACGCCTGTGAAACCGCTCCAAAATCCCCATCTTTATTTTTTGCTTCTCTGCATTTTCTCTCTTCTCGGTTTTCTTTTTACTCGTTGCACCTATGAAAACTTTTGCAGCTCTATTTCATTTCATATGTTGTCTAAGTATGAAATCGCAAAAGAAAGTTTATTCGACCGAGAGATTAGACTGTTTGCGTGTGATTTGTGTTTTTTTATTCCATACTAGGGTGGAGAGTTTCATCGAACACCAGGATGGGGCGGCTCCGCTCCGATCCCCACCCTCTTATGCTGCTTCCGACGTGCCCCTCCAACTCAGCGCCGTCGCGCTGTGGCAGAAGGCGACGACGCTCTCTTTGCCAAAGCCAAACGATTCGGTTGTTTTAACGAATATGGGGAAGCTTGCGACGAGCAGCCGCAGAACTACAAGCACCGGCATCTCACGTAGGGCAGCAGCGGTGGAGGGAAGCATCTCACTTGCTATTTTATTTATCTTTAGCTACATCGAAGGTCAAATTTTTGTTTAAAAGTGAAGCATGCCGAATTTTTTCTACATTTGAGTGAAGTAATGGTAATCCATTGGTATTTGCAGATAAAGCAATTTCAATTACAAAGAGATTATGGAAGGATTTGATAAAGTAAGAGCTTACATGAGGTTCAAATGGCTAATACAAGCGGAGATTGGATCACAAGGAGCCATATTTCATGTAGTTTTTTAGATTTATATTGTTTCATTTTAGATTTTTTTGTAGTTGACACATTACAATAGTAGTTGTACTTTAATTTTACTACATATTTATTTAATAATTCTTTTTATATTATGATCTTGTTAGTTATATTCTAATGCTTTGTGGATTATGTATTAAATCGATTTATGATCCATATTCTACACCAAAAAAGTACTCGTATTATTTTATATCGTATTGTAAAGTGGATTAAATATTATTAAATTTATTCTCACACATTATATATATATTTTAGCATACAAATTGCCAAGTCATCGTCCATGTCATTATCCACGTCATTTCCACGTAAAAATTATATTATAGCACAAATATATTCATCCACACTTATAAATAACCTTTACTCACACATATATGTGTAGGTAAATGTCCGACTATTTCTCCACAGTCCACGCATATATGTATGTGTCGCTAAAACGTTTTTTCTACATAATTATAGCCACACACGTTGACATTTACGTTATGTGTGGGTAAAAATCATTCCTCGCACATAAGCATATATTTAACCACACTTACATGCGTATTACCCTCGTTAAATACATCTACAACATATCATTCGTGGCCACAAATCAGAGAGTTCAATTGACGTTGTTTTTGCACCCTCACGGTTATAATACACATACCGAATCAAAACGGTACCATGTGTTGATCTTTTGATCTGCCCAAGGCGCACGTCGAAACCACATTCACATCCAAACAATCGATAGAATTCCTTAGCTTCCTTTCTAGTTCTTACTCCATCATATGACTTATTGGGAGTAAGATAAAAAGGTATGAACTAGTCATGTGAGTAGCTCGAATCATCAACATGATTTTCTCCTCCATGATCCTCTTAAGATACACTTTCGTGCAAAAAAAAATAAAATCGAAATATACATCAAACAAAAACAAAAAAAAGATATGCATCAAATAAAATAGTCAATGTGATTTCTTTACAATTTAAAATTTTACAGTGTATCAGTAAATATTTGAATGATATACACAATAATATAATGAGAAATGATATGCCGCTCCCCTCCCGTGGGCACCTTTCGTGGGCACCTTTGTTCGTTTGCTCACTTTAGCATTATTTTGTTCGATTTTTTCGATTGTTTTATACTCTAATACCTAAATAATTAATATTGAAATCATAAAATTTACAAAATACATAAAAATTGAGGCTCGATTTGTGTTTTTCGCCCTCTAACTACAAAAAACAATAAAAACACAAATCGAGCCTCGATTTTTATTTATTTTGTAAATTTTATGATTTCAATATTAATTATTTAGGTATTAGAGTATAAAACAATCGAAAAAATCGAACAAAATAATGCTAAAGTGAGCAAACGAACAAAGGTGCCCAGTGTTTCCCACGGGACGAGTGGCAGAAGTACGTGATGAAGATGTGCCAGGAGTGGAAGAAGAAATTCGGCCTCCTCCACGACCATGATTCTGTCCGGTTCCCTTTCCCCGCACTCTAGATGTCATCTGCAAAATTAAACGAATAAATAGAATTAGAACATAAAATACATAATAACATATGATCCAACATAAGTCTGTTTTTATTATTTATGTATTTATTTATGAAAATCTTACTTTAACAAACTATGTGTTTAGATGTTGTGATCATCATCACTCATGTCCTCATCATCAGAGTAAGGTATATCTTCCTCTTCATCATCATCACCATCACCATCATCGATTTCAATGAGACCCCCATCCGGATGAAGCAATGTCATATCTTCATCTAGAGCCGCGGTTGTGGAATGTACAAACTCGTCCTCTTGAAATGGTTGGTCTAATGTCGAAGTAGATAATTCACTAGAAACTTCAACAAAAGACCTGGTCTTGATTTTGCAGACCTCTAACCAATCTTTCTTAGATTGATTTAAAGCAGGATATGTGCTATAGAACACTTGAGTGGCTTGCTCAGCTAAGACAAATGGATCAAACTTCTTGTACTTACGTGTATCATTTATAGAAACCAATTTGAATTGGGGATGAACAATCGTACCCGCTGGTGATGGGTCAAACCACTCACACCGAAACAATACACAAGTCTTCATCGGTAGTCCCGGGTACTCTAGCTCAACAATTTCCAACAAGCGACCATAATAATCAAGCTCTTGACACTGTGATCCATACACTTCTCCTTTAATGCACACTCCACTGTTCATGGTGGCTCGATGTCTTCCATGCTCTAAAGTTTGAAATTTATAACCATTGACAAAGTAGATCGGATATGTTCCAACTAGTAGTGAAGGCCCATTTGCTAGATCTTTGATAAATTTATTCCTTACATGGTTGATAGGATTATTCACATATGATTTAAACCACACTGCGAACTCCTTTTCCGTCCTTTCATTGATTTCACCTTCTGAAATTGATGAGTTACATTCTCGCAAGTGATCCACAAAAACCCTACATATATTATACATAACTTTAATTAGGAAATATAAAATGATACTTAAATCAATGTTAAGGGATAATTAATGTATACATACTTGAGATATGTCTCGGTGACTTCCTCACAGTTAAGAAGAACATATATACGAGCAGCCTCGTATTCCCTTTGATTGAGATATCGTGTCATCTTCTTTCCATGATGCCTTCCAGGTTGCTTGAAAATGGCAAGTCTGTCTGGATGATTGTCATGCCTATGATCTTCAATTCCTCCACCATCATTACGAGGTGCATTTCTGTGTCTCGTGTTGACGTGGTCCTCAAAGTAATAAGAGCAAAATATTGATGCTTCTTCTACCAAATATGCATTGCTGATTGATCCTTCAACCCGGGCCTTGTTTCTTACTTTATTTTTCAACTTTCTCAAGTATCTTTCGAACGGATACATCCACCTATATTGTACTGGCCCTCCAATGCGAGCCTCATCGGCTAAGTGGACTGGTAAATGCTCCATCGAGTCAAAAAAACTCGGGGGAAAGATGCGTTCAAGCTTACAAAGAGTGATAGGAATACTATCATGAAGTTTGCACATATCTTCAAGTTTGATGGTCCTTGATGTCAATTCTTTGAAGAATAGGCTCAACTCTGTGATAGCAATCCACACATTTTGTGGTAAGAGATAACGAAACGCAATAGGTAGGATGCATTGCATGAAGACGTGGCAGTCATGACTCTTCATTCCGAACATCTTCAACTTACTCATATCGACACACCTTCCCAGATTTGAAACATAACCATCTGGAAATTTGAGACTCTTTACCCACTCACATAGAATCTTTTTCGCATTATTGTCGAGCATATAACACGCTTTGGGGTACTTTCCTGTTAACTGGTTCCTCAGTAGAAGTGGCCTATTGCAATACAAATTGAGTTCTTCTCTAGACTTGCTCGTGTCTTTTGTTTTTCCTTGCACATTCATTATAGTGTTAAACACATTATCAAACACGTTCTTCTCAATGTGCATGACATCTAGATTATGCCGAATCAACAACATTTTCCAATACGGCAAATCCCAAAAGATACTTCGTTTTTTCCATCCAGTATTACAAGACCGGAAATTCTCTTGTTTATGTTATCACTATC
This sequence comes from Thymus mandschuricus, assembly GCA_029379335.1. Taxonomy (NCBI): domain Eukaryota; kingdom Viridiplantae; phylum Streptophyta; class Magnoliopsida; order Lamiales; family Lamiaceae; genus Thymus; species Thymus mandschuricus. Next base: position 2,712,091 of record CM057078.1, read on the forward strand.
AAGCTCGGTCACTTTGACGAATCCTAAATCCTCAATCTCTTTCAAAATATCTGCACCAGATCTCCTTTCAGGAGCACATGTTGTGAGCACTTGTTTATTTCTTCTGAAGTCTTTCTTATTTTTTCGAAACACGTGGTCAATAGGTAAGAACTTTCTGTGGTTGTCAAACCATGATTGCTTGCCACTCTTCTCCAGTGTAAATGCATCGCTCTGATCCATGCAAATCGGACATGCTAGCCTTCCAGCAGTACTCCATCCCGACAACATTGAGTATGCCGGAAAATCACTAATTGTCCATAGTAATACAGCTCGCATCTGAAAATTCTGCTTCAAAGAGACATCATAGGTAGGCACACCTACTTCCCATAAATGTATTAACTCGGAAATCAGAGGCTGCAGAAACACGTCTAGCTTCTCTTTGGGATTGCGTGGCCCGGGCACCAAAATTGTAAGAAACATGAATTGCTCTTTCATGCACATCCATGGCGGGAGATTGTATGGTGTGACAATGACAGGCCATGAAGAATATTGTTGCCCCGATTGCCCAAATGGCTGAAAACCGTCTGTGGAAAGGCCCAATCTTATATTTCGATTATCTTCTGCAAAATCGGGAAATGTATCATCTAAGTGCTTCCATGCAGGTGAATCTCTTGGATGACACATAATACCATCGCTTGAAGTGGATTCGTGCCAACGCATATCTTTTGCCGTAGCTTTGGATGCATATAACCTTTGTAGTCGGGGAGTTATAGGAAAATAGTACATCTTCTTGAGAGCAACAGCTTTTCTACTATTTCCTACTTCTCGATTCGTGTCTTTAAAACGAGAAGTGTTGCAAAACTTGCACTGAACCAAGTCCTTGTCATGCTCCCAATATATCATGCAGTTATTAGGGCAACAATCTATTTTTTCGACAGGTAAACCCAACTCACGTAACAACCTCTTTGTGGCATAGAAGTTATTAGGAATCAAGTTATCTTCCGGCACAATCTCTTTCATCAGCTCCGTCATCTGATCAAAACATCTCTCAGACATGTTATTCTCTGATTTCAAAGATAGAAGACGAGACACAAGGGATAACTGTGAATGTTTTTTACATCCTGGCCACAACTCACTATCTGCAGCACCTAACAAGTCATAAAGGTGTTGTGCGTCTGGATTCGGGGTCTCTTCAGTGTAGAAGTTGCTTCGAGCGTGGTCCATTACCATGTCTCTGTATGAAGATGGTAGCTCTTCACTTGCTGAATGAGGTGCTTCTGTTGTATGTGATGTCGTTTCACCTTGACATGCCCAAACCTCATAATTTCGAACAAACTCATTCCTTACTAGGTGATACTTAACATCATGACATAAGTGAAACTTCATGTTCTTACACTTTCTACATGGGCACCTAATTTTCTCCCCATCCATGAATCTAGGTTGACTAGAAGCAAACGCAATAAAATTGTCAACTCCGGCTATAAAATCGGGATTTAAGGTACCATCACGACTCAGACGCTGATACATCCACCCTCGAGTCATTCTTGCTAAGTATATTCTGAATTTGAGTAATAATCAAATGGCATTGCATTGGTGATCATAAGTAATAATAAAAAATATTTCATAATAACAAATCAAATACTAATACAAAACAAATTCTATAATCTTTATATTTTGCAATTTATAGAAAGTGGTAAATTAAATATTTATCGGTCATTAGAATATAAATTTCATATTTAATAATAAATAAAGTTAAGTAATCTAGTTATACACAACATAAACATCAAAATTGTTTAATCAAAGAGTTGTAATCCGAAGTAAATTTCATATTTAATAATAAATAAAGTTAAGAAATCTAGTAAAACACAACATAAACATCAAAATTGTTTAATCAAAGAGTTGTAATCGGAAGGGCACTCACCTCTGTCCAAATTTTCAGGAAAAACCTCAAGCTTTTCTGGAAGGGAATGATTTTGATATGCTATGTCCGGCTGCAGTCTAGTCTTGAGCTCCCTGCAGCTTATTTCAGTTAATGTTGAAAGGGGAGATAAGGGAAAAAAAAATGAACGAAGGAAATAAATTAATCGTATAGTAATGCATAAGTTTGCTGCAACAACAAAAGAAAAACTGAGTGACAATAGTTTTCAAGAAATAAAACATTCAAGAACATGGAGAAATGGGCAATGCAATGTCGAATGGTAGTCCTAGAGCAGCTTCTACTCTGTTTTCTAACTACACAGTAAAAAAGCACATAAACTATGAAGTCTGCATTTACACAGAATTAAAGACTGCCGAGAACTATCAGAATTTTTCTACTAAAACAGCTGCATAAAAATCTGCAGGTATACTAGACTAATAGTACACACACCACCTTGTCGGATGGAATACGAAGAAAAGCAAATAATTTGCATATGCCCTATTCAGTATATTACCCTATATGTAAAAAGCAAGCTCCTCGAAAACTTGAGTGATGTTTTCCGCTGTACTGATGTTTGGAACACATTAATGGGAACGAATGAGGTATAGTTTCTGATTTTCTGCATCTCCTAATGTTATAGACTTTGCCATGAACTTATGATTCCTTCTTTTTGAGACGGTAAGGGTACTTTTGGTAGATTGATATGCTAGTGGCTACCAATGGGAGAGCCACAATACAGAATGGGGAAGGAGGAATACCATCAAAGATGTATTGAAGCAGTGCAGTGACATAATCACCGTGATTACGAAAAGCAACTAAACTACTAAAATCAAGAAAAAAATTGTCCATGAACAAGAGTAAAGTAAAGAGAAAAATTGTACATGAACAAGCGTAAAGTAAAGAACTTGCAACAAAGCCTACCTCAATCGAAAAGTTCAATCAACCAAAATTAAACAATACCCATAAACTATCAGCTAATACCGCAACAAACATAAAATCAAGCCGATGAAATCAATCGGAAACACAACTACTCACCGAAACAACGCCGGAATCCAGTGATGCAAGCCTCCAATTCAAGGGTTTTCCGATGTACGAAAAATAGATCGATGAAGAAACGATTTCGAATTCAATCGATTATCGAATAGAGGGACAAAACAACTAGCTGCAAAGAATCTGCAACGGATTAGAGGAAACCCTAGGTTTGAGAGCAGAGGAAGACGAAGAGGAGTGGTAGAGAGAGAGAGAGAGAGAGAGAGAGAGAGAGAGAGAGCGAGTGAGAGTGAGAGTGATAGTTCTTACCGAGAGAGGGTCGGAGATGGCGAGTGGGAACGGCGACCAGCCACCGTCGACGGCGCAACAGCAAAATCTCCGACCAAGGCTATACGAGTGTGAAGAGAAACATTAATATTTTTTTTCCATGGATAGATTTTGAGAGCAGAGGAAGAGGAGTGGTAGAGAGAGAGAGAGCAAGAGTGAGAGTGAGAGTGAGAGTTCTTACCGAGATTGGGTCGGAGACGGCGAGTGGGAACGGCGGTGGACTTAGGGCTCGACAATGAAATTTGGGGAAAAATACATTACTTAAAACTACATTAAGACCGAATAACGACGGAATAATTCCCTCATTAAATGTCCCTCACTAGTCCCTCACTATTCCGTCGTCCTTTTTGAGCGCCAAACTTTCCCGGGTTATTCCGACTTTGTTCAGTCGTAATTTCCGTCGTCATTGGCCGGAGTTCCGTTCCGTCTTTATAGTGTCGTTATTCCGTCGTTAATTAACGACGGAATCATGTCCGTCGTCGGTTCCGTCGTTGTTCGGCAGGTTTTTTTGTAGTGAATACAGTATCATATGTAAGTTATATAATCTGGATTTAAAAATCATATCAAAACCCATGATTAACTTCTAAAATATTAATATATATTGATGGGTAATAAAGTGATATTTAATTAAATTCGTTTCATTATATATGAAAACTACAAATGGAAAAAAATTGTATTATTATTATTATTATTATTATTATTATTATTATTATTATTATTATTATTATTACTACTATTTTACGTATTATATATCTAGCTATACCGGATTTAATGTATACATACGTATATTATTGATATTATGGAGTATATATGAAAAATTAATCACTTAGTTTGACTTTTATGAATGATATTAATGTTCATTTAATTAATCATTAAAAAAATAAGTTACAAAAGTTACTATTTATAAAATAAAAAACTTACTAAAAAAGGCAGCCCGTAGCTGCTATTAGTACTCCCTCCGTCCTCCATTTAGTGACGTTAATACTATATTGGGACGTCCTCCATTTACTGACAATTTCCATTTTTGGACGTAGACCCCACAATCACTTTAACACTTTAACACTTTATACATCTACTTTTTATTATTTTAACATTTTAATACTATTAAACAATTCAAATGGACCCACAATTATTTCACTTTAACACTTTAACACATTAATTTATTATTATACCATAAAATGCGAAAAAACGCGTGCACAAACTCCCTCCGTCACTAAATGGAGGACGGAGGGAGTATATAGATATAAATAGATTCATATCCTAATAAATAAGGAATGCAATCGGTTACATAATATGCATTTTATTTAATTACCCTCATTCAACAAAAAAAAAATTAATATAACAATAAAAAACTATTAAGTAATTGACGATGTGTTAAAATAACATTCATCGGATTATGCAGATCTACGTTATACATCGGTTTCTATATTTCACCAAATAACTAGTTTTTATTTGATCCACCCCCTATATATATACATATATGATGTGGTTCCAATAGAAATCGACCCTTAGGTGTTTAACTAGGATCCATTTTAAACCTTTGATTCGGTATATCTGGATGGTTGAGATTTAACTAATTTAAATATAAATATGAATATCTTACATTAATCCAGTAATTGACGCTATCAATTTAAGGGTAAATAAGTCAATATGCATAACAACATTCTAGTTTTTACCGAATTTTAAGGCTAGCGCGCTCAAACTGGAGTTGATTAGAAGTTGAGATGCCATAAATTATTGAGAAATGCAACTCTAATATTATTTGTGGTATTCTTTTTGTACAGTCAATCTTATTAATCTAATTGTTAATCAAATTACCACTTAATTCAATTAAGTGCTCTTTTCATATATCCTAAATGCTTAAATCACTCAAATTCAAATTTATAGCTTATTTTGCTAATGGCTCATTCAACATTTACGTATTTTTTTCAATTTTATGCTTATTTTTAATGCGTAAAATGCTTTACTCTTGTCTAAATGTACTGCTTATTATGCAATTTTACTGCATATCTTAAGAGGGTATTTGGCTAAGCTTAATTTGAGGAGCTTATAAGCACCAAGCGCTTATAAAATGTTTCAAGAGTTTATACGATCTTAGATTTAAGAACTTATAAGTTGTCAAAGTATTTGAATAAAAGAATTTATAAGCTCAAAAGAAATTAAAATCTAAAATTTAAAATAAGTAAATATATATATATACATATATATATATATATATATATAGGGGTTGGTTCTCATGGATACTAGTTAGATCATGAGAACTAGGAACCAATCTAGTCCCTTAAATATTTCCAAATCCATGGCCACGATTAATCCCTACAATATTATTGTAGTGATTAAATATTAATTTCACTAATTATAAAGGGTAATTTGGGCATGGAAAATAGCATCAATATTCGGTTACCTTAAATCACGGCACTACGTGAATCTATTCAAGGATATATACAAATTCTCTACTTGGAAATAAATCTCTACTTATCTACATAAAACCTAATGCTTATGACGATTCACGCCAGAAGCTTCTGCATAGACAGATCGGAGCAGCCACGTTTTGTTCCTCTTTTGTATCTACCGACTAGCTTAACTTTTTTCTCTTGCAGAATTTCGCCGATTCGACATAGCTCCGAACAAGAAGCGACGTCAAGCTGAAAGCACGCAACAACAATCTGAAAACAGTTCGATCAAGGACAAATTCAAACGATGGTAAGTTCTAAATATGTTGTTTGCTTATTTATGAAAATAATTGAACCCAGTTAGATATGAATTCGAATAGTCTTACTACTCTATGAAAATTGTGAAATTAAATTAACAACGCATGGTTTTACATTCACGATGTTCTAAATTTTCTTCTATAACTTGCTTAATCATTCATATATAATATGTTTGAGCATAATATGTATTTAAGTTAAGCATATATAATTACTTGTTTTAAGCAATCCTCGTAATCTTTTATGTCCATGAAACTTGTATTTTAGACATTTTATTGAACAATTTCCACCCGTTAAAACAATGAGTTTTGTGCTTTGTTAATTGATTCATTTTGCTTATATATAATTTTCCTGTTATAACTTCTCTTAAATGTAGTTTATACGTTCCATTTAAGCATAATATTTCCTTAGTTTAAGCATACATTATAGTTATTATAATCAATGTTTACCAAAATTTTAGGAATTTTATCAAACAGCTACCACTCATTGTAACGAATTTATGCATATTTGTTGTCGATTTTATGCTTATTTCTCATATAAACATTTTATCGAACACATTTGATGATTAAATTCTTGATACTTGATTCTTATTTTTCAAATACCTTGAATTTTGATGCTTATTTTTCTATGAACAACTAGTTTCATGCTTAAATATTATGCTAATTTTTCAATGAACAATTTTGATGCTTATTTTTGTGTCGTCGATTTTATGCTTATTTTTTGTGTTGTTGAATTTATGCTTATTTGTTGTTGATTTTATGCTTTTTTTTTTTCATAGAAACGTTTTATAGAACACATTTGATGCTTAAATACTTGATACTCCATGCTTATTTTTGTGTTGTCGATTTTATGCTTAATTTTTTTTATTAATATTATTGATAATTAAGCATGACTCGTAACATGTCGTCGATTTTAGATTAATGCTTAAAATATTTTAATTTATTTCTTAAAATATTGGTAATTTAGTTTCATGCTTAATTTGTTTTGTCGGCGAATAGGAATCATAAATTTTGTCGAACAATTTCCGTGCATTCTTAAATACTTAAGTTATACATTATTGAAATAATAAGCAATGCTTATAATTGTTTAAGCTTTCTATGAAACATTTATCGAACAATTTATGTGCATAGTTTAAGCATGAATTACGACTGATCTAAGCATATTTTTCGATGTTTTTAATTGCGCAGATTAGGGAAAAGATTTAAGCTAAGGAACCGCACATAAACGGAATGTAAAAAAGAACTTTTCAATGATGATTTTGTTGCTAGCCCTTCAATTCAAATGCTGGAAAAAGGGAAACTTCAAAAGGAAGGAACTGGAGCATTGGAGCATGCAAAGAATGACAAAGAACTTGATTTAGAGGATGTTGATTTTTTTTTATTATTTTAGCGCATATTAGCCTTACTTTTTTCTTTGTTGAGATATTTTATCGAACATATTTCGTGCATTATAACAATTTGATTGATGCTTTATAACAATTTTATTGATTAAATAATTTTGCTTATATTTCGTGTATTTTCATTCATTATAATATCGTATACATTGAAAATCGAGAAAAGTTTATAAAAATAAACAATATTGTTCGTTTATAAATAATTTTATATTAAATAACACAAATATAGATAATAATTAAGCATTGAAACAAGTTACACTTAAATCAAAACAACATTGTTCTTTTTTTTTTTTTTTTTTTTTTTTTTTTTTTTTTACAAGTAACATTGTTGCTATGAGTAAGAAGCATGAAAAAGATATCTAAACCCTATAACCATAAACCATATACCCTAAACCCTAAAAGCCTAAACCCTAAACCCCATTATAACCCTAAACCTTAAACTCTAAAAAGCTTAAAAACCTTAAACCCTATGAAGATATACGAACAAGAAAAATTAAACAAGCTCACAAGAAAATAAATAAAGCATTTAGACATTCGTAAAAAAAAAACATAATATCATATCTAAATATTCATAATTGTACCTCTAAGAAAAATATAAATTCATATATTAAAAAGAAAAGCATGAAAGAATTATAGTCCAATTTATTTCATGCTTAATTTATTTTGTCCAATTTTTTTCTTTACACAATATGATTTGTAAATTATAATTTCATGCTCAATTTATTTGGTTGGAATGCTTATTTATCTTCTCAGAAAGCTTAAGAGTAGTCAATTTTAATTAGAACTATTAATCATAAACTCTCACTAGATATAGCAAACAATTCAAAAGCATTGGGAGAACATGATAAAAAAAAGCATTAAAACATAATAAATTAAGCATTTTAAAATATAATAAACGATCAAATTAATACTCACATCCTTATAACGTATTGCTTACATTCATGCGTATCCATTATTCGTCTATTGCTTTAATCTTTATGCGTATTGAATACTTTATGCTTAAAATCTTACAAGTATTGCTTGCATGCATGTACTCATCTTGCATTTACATACGTTGGAGAGAGAAAGAAGACAAAGAGAGAAAAGGAGTAAGAGGCAGCGCAAGTATGAAAAAAATGGGGGAGCTGTCACAACAAAAAAAAAAAAAAAAACTTGTAAACTAGAGAAGAAAAAAATAAAATGAGTAGTGTGTATTATAATAGGAGAGAGAAACCAACGGTTAAAGAGAAAATAGAGAAAAATTAAATGAGTAATCCCTAGATTTAAGGAAGATGTAATGTAGATTACTTTAATGCCCCCCCACATAACAAAACTGCCGAAAATAATACCCATTAGAAATTAAATCTCAACCATTGATCCATTAGATCTAAAGGTGGAAATTAGTTCCTAGTTCTCACGAAATGAAAGGTTCTCATATGATCTATTCTCTATATATATATATATCTTATTTTCCATTATCTCAAATGCGCAAGTATTTAAAATTTATATCTTATTTTTCTATATGCTAATTGCTTATTTTGCGGAGAAATGCTTATTTTGTACATGCTAAATGCTTTATTAACCTAAATTTACTGCTTATGTGGGTGAAATGCTTAATTTATTTTTTTTATAATTTCTTGCTTAAAAGTACAATAAATATAAAATTCCATAATTTGTGAAGTGAACAGTTACACTAATACATAATTACTTCATTAGCCTTTCATAGTAAAAATAAAATAAAATAACAAGGAAATTGACGTTATAATATAACCATAAATCTTACAAATTGAAAGGCTAAAATTGGATCCTAGTTATTACCAAAGGATAGGGATCTCATTTGATATATATATATATAGAGAGAGATGAGAGTGCAAAATCCCCATTCTTATAGTTTGCCAAATAACAATCTAAATCCACACAAAAATAATTCTCCCGTACAAATCGATTTTGCTTTTCCACAAGGGGATGAGAGAGACTATTATTGGAAGATTAGCTAGGGTTTCAACTTATGCGAACTTGAGGCTTTTTAAGTTCGTAGGAACAGAGAGAATAAAGTTTATCGAAAGGCCCTAGTTAATTTATCGGGACTGTCTGATCCAATTGATTATTATAATGTTGATGATACATTTCAATAACTAATAAACTCACTCAATTTGGAAAGTATCTCAACAACCAAAGTCTACACTGCTGTTTCTAGTGGAACATGTTAGCAGAATACACAAAATAGCCATGCAGCAGGCTAATCACACATACCTTTTTCTATCAACAACAAAGTCTACACTCTTCCCTTTTTACATTTTATTTTCACTTCTCTCTCCACTCCTCACTCTCTTAGGTTAATCGTGAGAATTTATATATATATATATATATAGAAAAGAAGGATGTATCAATATCAAGACCGAATAACATTTAAGAGCCCGAATCATCTAATGGTTCATCGCAAACATGAAAGGACTTGAGAAGAAGTCCCAAGCTAGCTACATCCAAATTCACAGTAAACAATCTAGAGAGGAGATCTGGACAAATTACAATAACAGGGCACAAAAAGGAAGGGATAAAAAGGCAAACATGCTCGAAAAATCAAATAGGGATAGATAGTAGATAGAGAATTGTCATAATAAACACCAACATAAAAAGATATTCAAGCCTAAGACAATGGAATTCATACAGCATCATTCAAGCCAACATAAATAAAACATCTAGCATCAATTATACTAAAACGAAGTAGAAATTAATAAAATGCATATGTCCATAAAATATATAGATACCAAATTAACGACTCAATCAGCTTATGCTCAAGGCCTTCCCAAGAACTTCAATGTCCTCACTCGTGTTGCTGCATTCGAATTCGAGGAATGGAATGGAATTAATTTAGATGTTATCCCAAAATGTAAAAAACACATTAACAAGAAAACTTGAATGAGAAAAAACAAAATTTAGAAAAGCAAAGAAACATCATACCCCTCACACTCATCTTCATCTTCATACTCATCCTCATCAAATTCATCTTCACCCTGAGCTTCAGCATCAAACATATCAGCAAGCATGTTATCAAATACAGTCTCAAGTGCATCGGTTGGAATCTCAGCTATTTCATCATCAGTTATATCATTATCGTCCATCACAGCATCCTCTGTTTTGAGCTTCCTAGATATTCCATTCACAAAACAATAGGAGTAGTAATTAAAGAAACAACTACTGTTATATATACTACTAATTGTTACGAATAAAGAAATTACGTACCTAGGGGCGAAGAGCTTATGAAGGGCAGCTTTAATGATAGGCTCCTGCAGCAAGCAGTCAAAAACATTACTAACCAAACCAAAATGTACAACTATCTATTGTACCTTAGCTTGGTTTCTTTCGTCGAGAGACATGTAATTCCATCGAGAGAGCAACTCCTTGGGCATCTCATAAACCAAAACAGGAGTAGCAGCAACTTTGTTTTCATCAACATATTCATAACTGTCACATCCCACCACTGCAATCAACACCAGTATTAATTTAGTGAATATATAAGAAAAAAATTAGTTTCATCTCAATAATAAATAAATATAGTAAGTAAGAATAAACAAAATTACTGTACATTGCTGGGACACCCAAAAATCCCCCTCAATTTCCAACATGATTCCGATTCCGACGAGATCGAATCTATCGCCACGGTCGATTTTGTAGTAGAGAGACCATTCCTCATGGCATCGTTTCGGCGGAATCATTCGGCCGTTGAATTTTATAATGGGATGGTGGGTGAGAATGTAATCCCCATTCTCATTTGTTGACAAAAAGTGATCACGATCCACGGAAAAGTATCTCTCGTTTGAAAAATAAGTTTTCAGATCCATGCCTTTTGCCCATTTAATCATTTTGCTTGATTTTCAGGGGAGGGGCGATTTGTCAGTGAGGGATTTGAGAGAGAGTGCAGATAAATTAGGGTTTGGAGGAGGTGGTCGACTTATATACTCCATTATCAGATAACCCCTTGTTTGTTTGGGCCGCTAAAATTTGGTCCAACTGATTATTATGATGTTGGGCCATTTTCAATAATTAAAAACTATATAAGTTCAATTGAAGTACACCCTCCGTCCCCAATTAAGTGTCCCGAGCCGCTAAAACGCAATAACCAAGAAAGTGTTTAAATTTACCATATTAACCCCTAATCATTACATAGAAAATTGAAAAAGTAAAAAAAATGTAATGATAGCAGGGGTAAAATTGGTAGTTTAGCTAAATTTTTACATTGAAATATGTAATAGGACACTTATTAGGAGACAAAAAGTTTGGCTGCTCGGGACACTTAATTGGGGACGGAGGGTGTATGCCTTATGGTTAATTCTATCCACAGGCCCCATATTACCATAGGGTAGTGCTATTCGGCCATAATGTGGCCGGCCATAATTTAACTTTTTTTATTTTTTTTTAATATCAAATAATTTATATATTTATGCCAAACTTTTTTAGATTATAAAAAACTCAAAAAGCGATACTCCGTATTTTTTACGTATTTTTTTAAATTAACCTTTAATTATTTGATAATTTTGACTATTTTAAAGAATTTGTTACCTTTTTATCTAAAAAAAAGAGAAAAATGTGTAATTTTGGGGGAAAAAATATTTTTAAATTAAAATATAAAAGTAATTAATTATAGTTATCAATTACTATTTTTAAAATTACATATATTATGAAAAATGTTGTTGTGTGGTCGGCCACATTATGGCTAAATATCATTATTGATTACCATATTACTCCTCATAGTCACAGCCCCTCTATAAAAAAAATAAAAATAAAAAAATAACAACATTTACTAATTTACCCCCTCTACCCCCAATTTCAGGTACACCTATCAGTAACATAAAGCTCCCATCGGCCAATGACCCCTTGGCCTAGTGGCAAGGGGAGACACTTAGGACTTTCCTCTTCAGGAGGTTCTAGGTTCTATTCTCACTACCAACGTGGTATGTGAAGTAGTTTTTCCACATTTGTGTGGAGTAGGAGTCTCACCTTTGTTGTGTGGAGTAGATATACATGAGTAGATATTGAGATATGAATTGTAATATAATCCCACAATCGTGTGTGGTGTCAAATATCTCATGTATATGAGTAGTTGTAAATTATGATGTAACTGTACTTTCAAAAAAAACATAAAGCTCCCATCGTACATTAAAATCGCACAGTCCCCACCGAAAACAAAAATCGTACACCCAATTTAAAAAAATTTCGAACCGGAAAAGAACCGTTATTTTATTTTTTAATTTCAATTATTCCTAATTCGTTAATTTTCGATCCAAGTTTAATGTAATACAATTCAATTTATTAATTGTAAAAAAAATTGCAAGATAATTATATAATGAGTTAAATGCATGAAAATACAAAAACTTTATCTTAATTTTCATTTTTAACATGAACTTTCAAAATTTAAAAAAAATACACTAACTTTTTCAATTTAAACACAATTTAAAATTTTGCCCAAATCAATTCTGCAATGGCACATTTATGCCCACACGGCATAAGACAAATAAAAATAAAAAGAATTACAACTCAACTCTCTCTCCTCTCATTATCTCTACGATCTCTAGCCCCCCCCCCCCCCCCAACACAAAAAAAAAAAAACATCCTCCCTCTCTTCTTCTCCCTTTGTCCCATAAACGCTTCTGCTCCGAGTATACTTCACTGTCGACGACGGCATGAAGGCGCAACTCTTCCGCATCATCAGCGACTCTGCCATCCTAGACAGGAGTGCACCACCGGCTGAGGACCTAACCGCGATGCCGTCCCTCATCGCCCTCCCCCTAATCGCCGACGACATCGGGAAATTCTCCACTGCGGTCGGTGGCTGATCGATCTAGTTTTTATAGGGCAATTAATATCAAAACGATGAAAAAAACACAAGAAAATTACGTGGTTCGATCTACCGGAATAGATCTACGTCCACGGGGCGAAGGGGAGTATTTTTATCGAGTATGAGCGTGTGTTGAGTACAAAGAATAGCAAAAGTGTGAATGAATCCTCTAACTCTAATCTAGCCTCTATTTATATACAAGTATGTGGAGTTTGACTCTAATACAAAATCCTCTTAAATTTGTTTATTTATTTTATTTGTCTAGGGCTATGGGAAGAGAAACTTAGCTATGTTTAAAATCCCCCAAGATATTAAGAGCAGTCTCAATGGAAAAACCCAAAAAGTGAGTCCCAGTGACAGTTTCTTTCCAGTTCTTTCTTTTTGAATTTTTTATTAATTTAAATTTTGATTTTTAGTTCTATTTTTATTTTGTTATTTCGAATTCGATTTTTGTTTCAATATTTAAATTAAATAATTTCATTTATTGAATTTTAAAAACATTGTCAAATAAAAAATACATAAATTACATTACATAAAATTACACAAATGAATTTTAAAAAAAACAATTTTTTTTAGAATTCGAATTGTAATAATAATAATAATAATAATAATAATCCTGCTGACATCATTATGATGTCAGCAAGGAGTGTCGCTCGCGTTTCGCTAGAGAAAACCCAACGCTATTCCACCAACGAGAACCCGGGATTGCCAATGGGGCGGGGTGTCGCTCGGCGGTGGCAACACCGAGATCCCGGCCCATTGGGAGTGCTCTAAATCTTACTAATCTTTTACCTTTTGTAAATTGCGGGTAAATATCACCAAGGAAAAAAAATATAATAAAAAAAAAAAAAATACTCGCACTATGTAACTGTGTGATTTTTTATTTTTATTTTTTTCTTTTTTCGAAGTAAAACAAGATTTATTAATTGGAAGTGCATGGAACATTTATGAACATTAATTTGAATGATCAGTAAGTTATAGAAAATCCAACTAAAAAAAAATGTCATTCTATACTCAAGATTGCATCTACAAGCATACGGTAGACTACTTGCATTCTCTGCATATTGAGTGAAACAATTGTCATAAGATTATGTATGAGTATATGAGGGAATCATTTGTTTATAATCTTCCAAAATAATTCAAGATTGCATTTTTTTTTGGAATAATTATGGATTGCTTACTATATTCCTTGCAATCACTCTGCTGATGCAGTTACCACAACAAACAAAATTGTTCTTACATGATTCGCGCGACAATTATAACAACATTTCATCTTTACGCAGTGCGAAATAAGAAGTAATCTTATCCGTCCAACTTGTGTGATCTATGGCTAATATTAGTTGTATTAATGTTTTTCTCTGTGGTCCGATTATAAAGGTGGGAAGGTTAATTTTGTACCTTTCTTTTTATTGACATCTGTATCTCTCTAAAATCATGCAAATTAAATTGCTTTGTTTGTTCTTTTTGTTCCTTTCCCTAAAATTATATATACACATTCCATTGTTGGTTCATTATTATTTTTTTATATATTTTGTACTATTATTCATTGACAAAGTCAATCTATATCTTTAATCATATCTTATTTGATCATGCTAAGAAGTAACAAATAGTTGAATGCATAAATAAATCAGAATACGTAAATCATAATTGTATTGGTTTTGTTTTCTTGTTTACTAAATCACGTATCCACATTTATTTATTTTTCAATCATATACTCAATAATTTTTGACAAAGGCAATTATGTTTAATGCTCTCCATTTATTTAATTATTTAACATATTATTAAGAATTATATACACGTTAATTTTTGTTACATTTAGAATGTGCATTATTCTAAAAAAAAAAAAAAAAAACATGCATTATTTAATATTTCACCGTGCATTATTTAAGAAGCATTGCAATTCCAATTTTTTTTAAAGTAATATTTTTTTTTTTTGCAAGTGCATTATTCTAAACTTGTACATGCATTATAAATTTTATTTAATGTGCTATATTTTTATGCAAGTGCATTATCCGAAACTTGTACACGCATTATAATTTTTGTTTAATGTACTACTCCTTTCGTTCCACTCCATTTAACATATAGAGTGAATAGTTGTGAGGTTTAAGATAATGCGGTATGTCAAATAAAGTGGAATAGAGGGAGTACATTTTTATGCAAGTGCATCATCCAAAACTTGTACATGCATTATAAAAGTTGAAAGTGCATTATAATGTCTTTTTAGTTGCATTATATTATATGCAATTGCATTATCATATAATGTTTATAATGTTAAATGCATTATAGGCTACCATGCAATGCATTATCATAAAATTTTAATACAATTTACGTATTCATGAAAAAATTCCCGAATCCCTCAATTTTTATTGGCTTACACTAGTAACATTATTTTAGCTAATTTTCAATATTTAAGATTTAGATGACCATGGCCGAATTTAGTGGAATAGCAGTTTTTCAATTTTACTAATCTACCCATATGAAGAATGAGGTCCGCGCGTGTTTGAACGACTCAATCCATTTAAAATGTTGGGATGATTAATCTAGACCGTATATTTCTAATTATCAAGGGATGAAAATGCTTCTTATTTCTTACACTATTGACACTTTTTACTTGATCTCACCCCTATATGTATATATATATAGAGAGAGAGAAATAACAAAAGGGAAAAGGAAAAAAAGGTACATTACTTGATGCGTTGAAGGTAGTACTCTTTCCGTCCAATTCTACTCGACATGTATCTATTATTTATACTTACATATATTCAAGAAACGCGTCAAGTAGAATGAGACGGAGGGATTAATATACCGGAGTGATATCTTCATCTCCTTTGGAAGTTGAGGAACTTGATACCCCAGGCAAAGGCTAAGGCAAATCCTAGGACAAAAACAAGATGCATGACAGCAACAGCAGGAAGAAAATCATGCTCATACCCCAAGTTTTGTTTCAGGTAGTCTTTCACTATCTGAACTCCAACTCCGGGCACCTCGATTTCCGAATCCGACTCGCCAAACTGAGAAGCTACAACCCCATAAATTGTCCAAGCAATAGGAGATCCCCAGTAGTACCACCTCCACCATATAGGAATTTGCTGCCATACATTACATACAAACATAGATATTTCTATCAAAAAAAGAACACTCTTTTAAGAAAGAATCTCAACAATTACGACTTCAGCTAGCGCGTGAACTTACAGTTCGTGGGAGGAGGTAGCCGGAGAACAAGTTCCAAAAGCTGAGGAAGAAAGACGATGCGATGGAAGCAATCTGAAGGCCTGGTGTCAGGGCAATGAACATCATCCCGTAAAGAGTGAAGTAGACGAAGCACATGAAAAGGAAGTAGTAAAACCAAAAGAATCTGGCTGCTTTCCATTCGAATCCAATCATCGAATACAGTAGTAGAATGTAAACTGCTGTTTGGATTGCTACGTAGATAATCTCTATGGCCACCTGAAAAACATCCACATTTTCAAGTGGAGAACATTCGTTTAGAGCTAAAGCTAAGATGAAAATGATAATAATAATACTCATAACAATAACAGTAGCAATTACCTGAGCAACTGCATAAGGCAATGGTGCATACATTCCGGCTGCCCTTTCACGATAGAAAACTGTTCTCTCTATAGAAACGACGCCTTGCACAGATCCCTTATTTGAGGCTCCGAGGAAGAGAACAGCAGAGTATATTGCTCCCATAAGATTTTGGAGATCTTGTTGCTTTTTGCTGTCAAAAAGCCAACACATGGAGTTATTTCAAGAAGTAATTCTGCTGAAAGATATAAAAAAATTATATGTGAAACTTACAGTATTTGTCCCTTATTCCAGAAAATGAGTCCGAATATTAGTCCAATCATTATCGCCATTAAAAACCGGATAGCGTTATATAGTGGATTCCGCCAGTATGACCAGAACAGCTTCCAGAAACAAGCTTTGCACTGCTCAAGAAATGGCTGAGAGTACTGTCTAGGAAAAAAGAGGTCCTTGGAATCCGGCGGAGGAGTACTGAGCTCTTTAATGAGTTCTTGATTGCTCCTGAGTAGCAAAGAGATCTGTTATGGCTTCATAAAGTGAAAAAACTAAAGCAAGAGATAAACGAGCTTCATCTTCGACTCACTGATATAGCGATGATTTGGCATAAATTTCAGCAAAGTCGACTCCGAGTCGACTCTCGGCTGCTGGGGTGCTGATATCCAGCATCCATGTTGCTGGATTGTAGCCATCCTCAATCTTCGAAACCCCAGGAATAGACTGCCACATGATGAGAGAAGTAATACGCTTAACATTGAAGGAGAAACGAAAAACAAGCTTCCAATCAATGGTAGGACTTCAGTAGTGAAGTGATGGAGACAGCTCACCTCAAAATATTCTATCAGATTCTGAGAATGCCGTCCAAGAGATCCAGCGTATATTATGCGGCCTCCTCTCTTCATCAAAACTAACTGCAGTAGTAATATCTCAAAGATTTAGTTTGCATGAAAAACCAGTAAAGAAAAACTCATCAGAATCTACACTGAACACACTTCATCAAAAGCTTCGAATATATCTATGCTTGGCTGGTGAATTGTGCAGAGAACGGTTCTTCCTGTATCCACGGTGTTTCTCACTGCACGCATCACAATAGCAGCAGCTCTTGCATCAAGACCCGAAGTCGGTTCATCCATGAAGATGATCGATGGATTGGCAACCAATTCTACAGCAATTGTTAGCCTCTTCCTTTGTTCAGTTGAAAGACCCGAAACTCCGGGAAGCCCAACTAAGGAATCTCTTATGGGGTTAAGCTCAACCAGCTCCATCACTTCTTCGACAAACATCTGCAATATAAGAGGAATAGATCAGTAAAATCTTCTTTCAGAAAGTGGAACGATAATTAAGAAAATATTACAAACCTTTCTAGTGCCACTCGTTACTTCTTCAGGAAGGCGTAGCCAAGCAGAGTATAAAACGGATTCATAAACGGTGACATTAGGCGAATGTATGTCATTTTGTTCGCAGTATCCACTGATTCTTGCAAATGTTTCTTGATTCTTCGGATAACCTGAAATGCTGATATTTCCCTCGATGTATCCACCTGTCTTTCTCCCAGCTAACACATCCATTAAGGTTGTCTTTCCAGCACCACTAGCTCCAACAAGTGCTGTCAAAACTCCTGGTCTGAAAGCTCCACTCACATCTCGTAGTAGTTGGAGACGATCACCCTCAACGCCTTGTGTTTTCATTTCCTGTTTAGAAAAACAGAAGAAGATAACATAATATTCAATATTCGGTAACATAAAATAGCATGCATAATGATGAGTAGAATCCACTGCAATTCAGTTCTTATTACCACAGAACAAATTGGAAAAGTAAAGAGAGACATACTTACAGCTGGCAAATCCACATAGTAGTTTATATGATTGAACACAAGAGACAGAGGCTGAAAGGGTATAAGCATTCCCTTCTTCGATGTATGATCTAACGTACCAACGACTCCATCTGAAGTGTTTTGCTGAATATCCTCATCCTCACCTGTAGTAAGAGAAGTAATTTATGAACAACTGCAATATTTTATTCGAACATAAACCTGGTTTGAATAATAATTTTTTTAGTAGTGTTGTTTCTGAAGGCACTACAACATTTAGTAACAGCAGCTGTAAAAAACTTTTATGTTTTCACTAAACAAATAAGTCCTCGGTGCTACTGGAGTATGGGATACACAAATGACAAAAAGAAGAAAAATTGTCAAATTAATGGAAGGGCTAGTACCTTTAGATGTCCCCTTCATTCCTAGTCCAGAAGCATCCTTTTTGCTGTCATCCTCATCCAATGTCATATTCTTTGAATCGCTCAAAGCTATAAATTTGGTCAGGCGTTTAGCAAATCAATTCTATTTCAAAAAATCAATGAAAGTGGAACTTATGGAATGTGTCTTACGGTTCAAGAAGGTCAGTGCAATGATAAATAAAACATTGTACAGTATCGAAAATCCTATGAGTGCAGAAGCACAAATCCAAAACCAATAATCTTCTGTGTAGAAACCCCTCGCCTGAAGGAGAACTTTTCCAACAGTAGGCTGAGTGTACTGAGGATCTGTATTAGGCTGCAGCAAGAAACAAATGGATAAAAAGGTAATTGCAGGAATCATGAAAACAAAGAAATGAACACTTTTCATTGGTAAAGTAATGAGGAACTTACATTACTCCATCTTTTGGCAAGAAATTCATTTATGGCTACAGCATTCTGTCCATAACTCATCGGAGAAATATAATACGCCCATTTCAGCCATGGCGCGAGATCATCTGAAATCAAGAATGTTAATGAATATAGTAATACTTCTTAGAAAAAAAACTAGAGACATGCATAGTACCATAACATTTCATACTGAGTTCACATTAAAGTACTTACCTTTGGCAACTATAAAACCCCCAAGAACCATGATCACGAGCAAAGAGAAGGTCCCTAATGTCTCTGCAACAACTTGAGTTCTTCCTATTGCAGCAATGAACCGGAACAGACCGAGGGCCATCTGCTTTACGCTGAAGAACGTCAAAAGTTGCCGGAAGAATCTAAAGACATACATAAAAAATCAGTTTGTGAAAGTTTTGATCGGCGTGCAGTTCAAAATTTGATGAGTCAGCTGAACCAAGATTTCTACCTTCCAGGAGAAGGAGCAAACCCGATTGTGTAGTACGTTAGGCACGCCCATATAACCGATTCCGCTGCTGATAAGGGAATACTTAAAATCCAAATAGGTAAGCAAAAGGCCCAGGCTGGATAGAACATATGATCTCTTTGTTTAAAGAAGACGGGCAGCCTGGAAACGGTCATCGAAAGTTCAGCCAATCCATTGAACATCATGGTCATAAGACTAACAAATAGTGCTCCAAAGAATTTTCCACCATCTGTTAATTTCCCGTACGGCATTGTTGTTCTCAGGAACAATGTGAAGGCTATAAAACCCATTAGTGTTAGCTGTGAACTCTTGAATATGTAAACAAACGAGTTACGTTTCATCAGCAACCAGTCTGTAGAGAAGCAAGCACGAAACAGTTGCCAACGGGATATACCATACTTCTCCTTAACCAAAGCAGTTTTGTGGGCTTTAGATTTATCGTATGGGATACGAAGATCTTCAGCGAGCTTTTGGCCTGTTTCGAAGGAGTTGAAGGCTTCTGCAAATTCTGAAGATGGGATATATCTATAGGGCTGGTCTCTCTTGAACCAGTATTGTTCTTGATCCTTCCTTGAAGTCACTTCTTGAAGAAAATCAGCAACTCCTTTTCGTGCAGGGCATTTGAATCCCATGTGCTCGAAGAACTCAGTAACACTTTCCCGTGGACCTTGATAGACAATGTGACCTTCTGATAATAAAATAACATCATCAAATAGATTGTAGGTCTCTGGGGCTGGTTGGAGAAGAGAAATAACCATGGTTAAACCAATTATGTGAGCAATTTGGCTCATGTGATTGACAATCTGAAAGGTGGTGGAGCTGTCTAATCCAGTCGATATTTCATCCATGAAAAGAACTTTGGCTGGCCCCACCAACATTTCCCCTGAAGTTCCAACAACAGTACAATCAAATAAAGTTTACAAATGGAGAAACAAGTAACTGATACATCTAGATACAAGAAACTTGAATCAAGTGAGGTTGATAACTATCAATTTGAAATCCCCAAAGGAAGACGTGGAAGAGAATGAGTCCAACTAAAACACTACAAAAATCAAATTTAACAATTAAGCTACAAAACCAACAAGCATTATTCAAAGATAAAGCAAGAAAGATTAAGAATAATTATATCAGATATTCGGGATTTCTCTGATGGAAACATACCAGCGGTAACACGTTTCTTTTGCCCTCCCGAAATTCCCCTTCTCATGTCATCTCCAACCATGATATCAGAGCATATATCTAAACCAAGTATCTATCATCAAGATAACAACACTAAGTCAGTTCTTCAGCCAAAAATTTACATGCTTCAAGATCAGAAACAAGAAACAGCAAGATATGGAAAACCTTAAGAACATAATCTGTGAAGAGGCTGGTTTTCTGGCCAGAGATTGCTATGCCTTTCATGAATGCATCAACCTCAGGATCAGGTTTGATTCCGGCCTCCTTCTCACGCCTCGAGAGTTCTGCCAACCTCTCATATCGCGCTCCCACGCCCAAACAACGAGCCGCAAAATTAAGAGTCTCCCCCACTGTCATCTCCCCATGATGAAGATCATGCTGGCTGATATAAGCACATGTCTTCTGAGGAATAAATTCACTGAATTCATGCCCACAATACGTGATCTTCCCTGTTTGCTGCACCGTAGCTTCTCATCAACTGTCATAATTTAAGTAGTTTATATCATACAAAAAAGAAGAGGAAAAAGAGATTGTACCTTTAGACTATGATCAAGCTTTCCAGCAAGTGAAAGCAAGAATGTAGTTTTCCCGGCACCGGGAGGACCCAAGAGCAGCGTGATTCTGAATACAAACTCATAAGTTAAAATAACAACAAAATTCTCTATATCTTAAGTATAAAAGTAAGGAACAAAGAAGTTCGAGGGAGAAAACTCTAAACCTGGATGGTCTGATAATTCCAGTGGCATCTTTAAGTATCTGAATTTTTCTCTTCTTGTTAGGGGAGAGCTTCACTAGTTCTAGAACACTCTGTTATGCAGTAACGCCCCAAAGTAAAGATTCAGAATCAGATTTTCAAAAAAAGAACAGAATATGCGATTGGAGTTTTTCTTGTTCTTTATCTTTCTAATATTGATGCTGTACTGCAGATTATATTATAAAGGATTTTATTTAGCTGTATTACAATCATTATATGATCCATCTCATGAAGAACTCATAGTGTAAGTTATATATCAATCAAATGAAATTTTGAAAACACAAAAGGAAGAAATCACAACAATTGTCCCTCAGTTACAAATGATGCATGGGTCTAATCTAATGTGTTATCCTTTGACATTCTTCACCTTGGATTTGGAAAAAAAAAAAAAAAAAAAAAAAAAAAAAAAAAAAAAAAAAAAACATAATTAACATTATAGTACTCCCTCCGTCCTCCATTTAGTGACGTTAATACTATATTGGGACGTCCTCCATTTACTGACAATTTCCGTTTTAGGACGTAGACCCCACAATCACTTTAACACTTTAACACTTTATACATCTACTTTTTATTATTTTATCATTTTAATACTATTAAACAATTCAAATGGACCCACAATTATTCCATTTTAACACTTTAACACATTAATTTATTATTATACCATAAAATGCAAAAAAACATGTGCCCATATTCCCTCCGTCAATAAATAGAGGACGGAGGGAGTATTAAAATTTGACATGTGTCATCTTTCTTTTGATCCTTGATGATTGGTAGATAATTTAATTTTTAGACAAATCAATCCCAACAAGTCAGTAGTCAACGCATTATAATATAATGATCGCATAAACAAATAAAAAAAGTATATTCCAAAATGAATACAGTAGAATCCCTAAATTAAGCCACTTTCCAGGTTACCCACCATTTTAATTAAAAAACCTATACCAATGACTTTTACATAAATTATATGAATTCCACTAAGCAATCGTCTTCCTAATTCCTGCAGATTTTTTGCTGTATATCACTATAGATCACATCACCTTAATGTAGTGCCAACTTCTTCTTTTTTGTTGTTGATGGAGTAATAAATCTAGTGCCAACTATAATCTGAAAGTGCCCACATCTTCCACCCATTTTTAGCTTATAATAATATTTATAAAAATTACAATAACAAAGAAAGTCCTCCAAAATCCTATCTTTATCTTGACGAGTGGTCCATTTTTCCAAGTATCACCCACAAAAATATCATTGGCATCAAATTAAGTGAATAGGTCTAGCTAAAAACTCCGATACCAAATATCTCAAGTTCGAGTATTCGTAAAAAAAGACACAATTTCACATTCAAGAGCAGAGGGAATTAAGAAAACCTCAATTGTATTCATGGTTGCGTTAAACAGAGAGGGCAAAGCTCTGCTTCCGACGTGCACTTCTCCCTCCACCGACAAATGTTCATACCTTATTTCTATCTCCGGTAGATCAAGCCCCACCCTTAAGCAATTAATCAATCAACAAAATTATTAACTAATTCACTCTAAATTGAATAAAATACAGTTTATTCAAATAATGCAATTGAAGAGAGAGAGAGAGAGAGGAAGAAGGAGAAGAAAATTGGGGAAAAATCACCTTTGAATCCGGTTCCTGAGGGCGCGGAGGAGGCGCTCGTTGTCTCTCTCAACATCCTCGAGGATTCTGTTCATGAAATACCTCCTCTCCTCGGTGCTCAGCTTCTTCACGTCGATCTCGTGAGCCTTGACGGTCCCGTCTTCTAGAACCTTCTTCAGGAAACCCTTCCTCAGCCGGTCGTACGTCGGCAGCCGCTCCAGTGCCGCCCACCGAAGCTCCGCCTCCTCCTCCTCCTCCCTGTCGCTGCCGCGCCGGAAAACATCCGGCTCCTGCTGCCACACATTCGTGAAGCTCCGGCTGCTCAGCGTCCTCGCCAGATCATCGCCGGCCAAACCCAAACCCAACGACATCGTTTTTGTTTTGGCGGCAAGATTAAATCGAAGTTTCTAGAGGGAATTCCGGTTTATGAGGAATCCGACGTCGTAGGGTGGCGCCGCCGTAGTGCATGGGGTGGCTGTTGAGTTAGTTTGATTAGCTTCTTCCCAAAGTCCAGTGTGGATAGCAGGCAGAGAGAGAGAGAGAGAGAGAGAGGAGAGAGAGAGAGTCAGAGATATCAATCAGTTAATCGATTATTTGAAATAAATTCGATCCGTTTGTAATTTCTGTGATGAAGTAACGTATGTTATTTTTAGTTCAAATTAAAATTAGTCAACCTGGAAATTCTATTTCTTTTTAGCTAACAGTAATTAACAGAGGAATAAATTATTAATTATTTTGGCAACTTAACTTTCAGTATCTATCAAATTATCAATATCTAATTACTATATAAGAAAAGGTCGAGATCGATCAACAAAAGATTACGCCATATCTCAATATAATAATATCCGGTTAAAATTTAATTTCTCAATTTTTTCCTTTTTCGACGGCTCCATTCCACTTAATAGTGATGCGTATAGAAACGTCTCACTTTAATAGTTACTATATTTTTGTCCACCATAGACACACGTAACGTTGTTGTCGCACAATCGATAGATATATTAAACCGAACATGTTGAATTTTAATTAGTTAAGAATTGATGTGAAAATCATGATTAAAAAGGGAGACATCGGTTGTCAAAGTCGCTTTATAAAAAGTAGATTAAATGGTTAGTGCTTTATTGCAAGGGCATGACAAGGATTGGGCCTCTCCTTCACAATCAATGTTTTAAAAACCGAACCGGAGATTAAACCGGCGAGGCCTTCGGTTCATGGTTTGATCGGTTGAACCGTAGTTTAACCGGTTAAAATCGGAAATAATCGGGAAAAATTGCAAACCGGAATTACGGCGGTTCATGGTTCAACCGGGTTCAACCGACGGTTCGGTTCGGTTTTTAAAACACTGTTCACAATACAAGTGTTTTTTACTTCTTTAAATCATGGTTTTTAAATAGTAATGATATTGTCTTTTCATAACTTTATTTAATTTGAGACAGCTAAAAATTGCTTCTAACTAATTTATTTTATTTTTTATAGAGTAACATGATTCACCATTTTCATGGAAAGGGTCATAATCCGCTATTCTAAATATTGAATAAAAACAATGATTTATGGTGAGCCATCTAATTGTAGCAATCACTAGATTTTTAAGAATCAACGCACTTCCACTGATTCAAATACTCCATCCGTCTCATTTCAATCGACCTATTTCATTTCGACACAAAATTTTAAATACAATGTTAAAAATGAAAAATAGAAGATTTACATTGATGTGAGACGGCCCAATTAAGGACGACCCGACAATTGAAGTGGAATGAAGGATATATTAGACTACTGAAAATAGAAAATAAAATATACAAGAAAAACCAAACACTGGCAACGGTTAGTCCAATATCACACACTATGGCATATTCCAAACGCTCCCTCGATCCCCTAATAAGTATCCCCGCTTTAGGGTAATTTAGCCTACATCGGGGACACTTATTAAAAGATGGAGGGACTTAAAAAAAGGGTAAGGAAGTATAAAGCTAGTATAGTGGTTGACATTCATAAGATAAGATAATAGGCTATCTTCATTACTATGAATCCAGAGTAACATCACATCAGATCAAAGGAAATCAGAGAAAGTGAGCATGTTTACAAGTTAAATTCATACAATGATGATAAGAGTTTTACATATGCTGAACTTGAAGCAAGAAAGATCCTCAGATGCCAAGCACTAGTACCAGGGCATTGTCGCGTGTACCTCAGTTTCGACTCTTGTAGTCGAGTTAAGCGCAGTCTTTTAATCCCCACTCGCGCAGCCGTTGCAACCGCAATGCACACATTCAATAACCTTCTCCTCACGCAAATGCTTTGGAACTCGACAAACGCAGGTAGTTTGAAAGTTGTGGTCCCGAGGCTGGATGCACCTTAGGCAGCAAAGCCTTTCGTAACCAGGCTGCCAAAACAAAACAGCTACCGTGAGAATCTAGAATGGCAGCAATCTTGATACAGTAAATTATAATTTATCTGGCGCAACAATAACGGATATACAGCATACATCTTGTGAAAATTGTTATGAGCTACGCTGTCTCGTATGTTGCTTCCTCAAAAAATGGTTTCCGACATTATAGTATTCAGGTAACATGCAACATGAACTTAATAAACAGAGGGGATTTGCAGTATCGGTTTGAAAATTATTCAATGGTTGTGAGTAGGGCTGCAAACGAGCCGAACCTGATCGAGTATTGGTCTGCTCGGGTTCGGCTCGTTTAGTATTTGACAGGCTCGGGCTCGGGTTCGAGTTCGATTCGAGCTTTAAATCCGGGCTCGAGCTCGGCTCGGGTTAAAATTTTTGAGCTCGAATTCGGCTCGAGTTCGGCTCGTGCCCGGTTCGGATTTGAGCTCGAATTTGGCTCATGAAAAGCTCGAGTCCGAGCTCGTTTAAAAAACATGATATAAACGTATTTAATTTTTTCT
This sequence comes from Thymus mandschuricus, assembly GCA_029379335.1. Lineage (NCBI taxonomy): Eukaryota > Viridiplantae > Streptophyta > Magnoliopsida > Lamiales > Lamiaceae > Thymus > Thymus mandschuricus. The sequence continues at coordinate 2,738,297 of CM057078.1, forward strand.
TTTAAAACTTCAAATGAACTTAAATTAAAATGAATTTCATCAAATAAAAATCCACCTAATGAAATTCATCCAAAACACAAAATATAATCCAAAAAGAACAAAGCATATATACATATTTTTTTTTTATTTTAATTATGGTATAGTCCATAATTAGTTTTGGTTGTAATTTGAAATTAATTTTAACTCATTAACATTTGACAATAATTCAAATTCTCTTACCTACAATTTTTTACACATAAATGCTAAAGCTCGTTTACAGGCTCGATTAGAGGTTCGATTAAGAGTTCGCGAGCAGGCTCGCGAACATGTTCGATTAACATACGAGCCGAACACGTTCGCGAGCAAAACGAGCCGAACACCTTACTGCTCGGGTTCGGCTCGTTAAGTTAACCGAGCTCGAATTCGGGCTCGAAGCTCGGCTCGTTTGTTAACGAGTTCGAGCTCGAACGAGCTTTTACCGAATCGAGCACCGAATAAGTCCCGAGTAGCTCGGCTCGTTTGCAGCCCTAGTTGTGAGCATACATACCTTTTTCCACTTTGCAATTAGGTTACGATCTGCATATCCCTGATCCAAGCAGAATTCATATAATTCCTTGGAGATTTCCTTCCTCCTGTGATAGAGGTCGAAGATATATCGACTCTTCTGATGGGCTATTTTGAAAATAGGCCACAAGGCCTCGCATTTTCTTTTACCATCATGTGGGTCATTCTCAGCTGCCACCATAAAAGGAAGATAAGAAAAATAAGAATATTTAATGAAGAGAGGACGAGACAAAATTCACTACTTAACAACTCGCAAGATTAAAATGAATGTAACGAGAACAATGCAGAAAAAGGAAATAGATTATAGTCAGAGAACTTCAAATAACCTTCTCTCATCTTTGCTTGCAGTTCACGTAGAGTAGGTTCAATCAACTCCCAACCCTCTGGGATCTTTACTCGGTTTGTCTTCACTTTTGGCATTTTTCCAGAACACGACCTGTTGACAGAACAGAAAATTATGCTTTGGAATTGCATAACTATAATGATGTATGAAATCTAATACAAATTTATCATTAAAAAACTCTACAACATAATATTTTCAGTATGTCTAACTTATTTGCAGTTTGCACAGATATTAAAAATTTGAGACTTTTTTCTAATCTAGCAAACGATGAAAGGCCGCCCCCTGTACGTTTACGATTGTTATTTATCAGGAATCATGAGATATTCTATTCGAGGCTATTATGGTATTGAATTACAAGATGAGACTGGAGCTTCTACACGGTCTCTAAAATCAACAAACAAGTCTATGACTAGATAAGCTGCAGCATTATAACTTGAGCCAGCTGAAACATAAGATAATTGTAATAGGATGTGCATTAAGTAGATGCAAGAGGTGGAAGCTTTCATCCTCAACAAGGAAAAATGCAAGGTGACTAGAATCAAACTCAAAGCCTCAAACCTCAGAGATACTGCTATACAACAATACATCCTCTATTTTTATGAGCTAAAACCCTAAACGCGAATCCTAGTTATTAAAGGCATCCAGTGCCAAGACGATAGGCAGAAGGTACAGACAATGGCACTTCGAAGTTCTAACACAAGCCACGATAGAAGGCAGAAGTTACAGACATTTGCACTCCAAAGTTCGAACACAAGACAAAAAATGCTAATGATAATCAACAATTAGGCAGTACCCAGTTCCGAAACACAAACCATGAAAAGAAAGACAAAAATAAGTGCCATCAGAAAAGCTTGACAGAAATTTGAACTACCAGTACCTAAAATTGAGTTTTATCTAATTTTCAACTCTTTGAGGAAGAAAAATTAGTTAAAGAACAATCCATAAAATACACCTTCTTCAACAGGAAAAATATAACTATTACAGACCCATAATTTCTGACCAGATTGACCAAGCATTATGTAAATGCCCTATATGAATTTGCTTTTGTTTCGAACGACAGAGAAGACGGAAACATAGAAAGGAAGAGAAGTAGGGTGAAGAAGCAGCACCGAGGAGTGTGTCTCTTGTATATTAAGGGAGTGTGAGCTGTTGCACTATTTGAAAAGGCCACAAAAGCCATAAAAACAAATTGGATTCACCATGAGATTTTATTTGTTGTTTTTAGTTGATGCAACACCTGGTTCGTGAATTCATGCTTGTGGGACGAGATTCGAAGAAATCCCTCGCTCGACAAGGATCCTATCACTAGTGGATTTTGCTTTTTGGTCGTAAGAAATAATTTTGGAGAACCCTTTTAAAGATTAAATTTTTGTCTTGATAGCTCTAACTTCGTTATGCGAGGGGCAAAGCAAAAAAATGAAGAACAAAAATCCCCCAAAAAGAACTCAGAACCGAATAATAATGGTGACCAGAGCAACAATTACTAGGAATAATTAACAAAAAAGAGCGAAGGGGTACGAAAAAACCCTAGAAAAAACTCATTGAAAGCACAGAAACAGCAAAAATGCCAAAGAAAACCTAAATTCACGAGCCAATCAGAAATACAAAACCATAAATCGACACACTGTTAACCCCCAACTTATACATCAACAACTAACAGATTGAAAATCTTGAAAACTCCAGGTTGAGAGATTACCTTACCGACGATTTCAGTATCTGAATAGGCGGCGGCGGAGGAGACGGCGGCGCTGCAGCGGAGGAGGAAAACGATTTCCCTATCAAAGCAAATCAAAAGAGTCGGAAACAATTTAGAAACAGAGGGATATAGTAATGGGATTCTTCTCGTTCTTGAAAATAGAAGCGCGCTTCTAACTCTTAGACTATCTTTATCAACAACCTTCTACAACCCAACTTATAAATAAAATATTAATTTCTCTCTCTTCCACCTCCACAATTTACAACCCAACCTAACTTCACAACCCATATCCCTCATCAATGACCCAACACAATCCATTATAAAAATTTACTTTACATATTATTAAATTAAAAAATAAATTTTTATTAGCATAGTTTAAAATTTATAAGGTATATACTCTGTATTTATAAATCATCAAAAATAAAATAAAATAATATGATTTTTTTTTTATTTATAATTTTAATTGGTAGTATAAATAATGGAGTACATGAAGATGGAATCCATTTATCTATATCCATCAGTATGAATTTAATTTTTTTTGTTTACTTTGATGTACTATTTCTAATAGCAATCCATTTAAAAATTAATTAAAATTTTTATTCTGTCATAGAAAATGAAACGACCTTGGGTCGTTGGAGAAACTTGAATCACGTTAGGTTGTAGAATAAAATACATTTTTCATTTTTTTATAATTAAAACTTTTTTGTCCTATCCCACGACCTAGAGAAAAAATCATGGATAAACATAGTCTTAAGGCTTCAATTCGGTTTCTTTTTCTTTTTCTCTTTCTCTTTCTTTTTCTTATTTATTACTACTCCATCCCGTTTAAGTTGGGATGTTTCTAAATGGCACAAGAGCCAAGAAAAATGGGATAAAAGGGTGATGTGATGGAGATGTGATGGTAAATTAGAGTTTAATTTAATTTAAATTATTAGTACTACTCACATCCATTTTTAATTAAAATTAATTTAAGCTAATTAAGTGTGATGTAGATGGTGATGTGATGTTAAATTGTTTCTTTTATGAAACATGTCTAATAAATGAGACGTCCCGAAATGGAATACGTCCCAACTTAAACGGGATGGAGGTATTATTATTATTATTATTATTATTATTATTATTATTATTATTATTATTATTATTATTATTATTATTATTATTATTATTTTTATTATTATTATTATTATTATTATTATTATTATTATTATTATTATTATTATTATTATTATTATTATTATTATTATTATATGCATCAATTTTCCAACTCGAATATCTTGTCTCTAATAATTAGGGCTGGACAAAAATACCGAAATACCGAAATACCGACGATATCGTGCCGAAAAAAATAACGAAAATACCGAATTTTGCGGTATACCGCATTTACGGTACGGTATTTATACCGTCCCGCACAAGTTCAATACGGCACCGGTATCCAAAAGTGAAATACCGCGATATTACCGAAAAATACCGATACCGCACAATACTGCAAATACCGCAGTAAAACCGCATAATACCGGTACCGATATAATACCGATACCGCAATAATACCGTAGATATTGACATTTTGCCGATATTTTATATATTTTTATTTGTAATATTTCTTATATTTGATTAAATTTGAATTTTAGATACAACCTTTATAATTTGTATAATTGTATATATAACTTTATAAGTCAAATTCGATACATTGAAAACTAATGAACTATTGATTATGAAATTAAAATTTGTAAAACTAATGAACTATTGAATTTTAGATACAACCTTAACAAATTTGTAAAACTAATGATTCTCGATTACGCTTAATGCTAATGTCTGTAAGATTAAAATATAAATAATTTGGTAAATTTCTTAAGAATAAACTCTTTATTAATTTATAGCAAAGCATTTATATATGAATAAACATGATAATTGTATCTAACTAAGTGTTTTTAAATATTTGGCATAACTACGTTAATCTCGATTCTCGACATATTGAGAATTAATGAACTATGTATGACTCTATGAAATTCAAAATAATTTACGGTCACGCTTAATGCTAATATTTGTAAAATAAAATTTATAAATAATCTAGTATAATTTGGTAAATATTTTAATAATAAACTCTTTATTTCTAACAAAGCATATATGAACAAACATGATACATAATTGTATCTAAATAAGTGTTCTCAAAGATTTGACATAACTACGTTAATCTCGATTCTCGACACATTGAGAATCAATGAACTATGACTTTATGAAATTCGAAATGATTTACGGTCACGCTTATTGCTAATGTTTATAAATTTAAAAATTATAAATTATTTAGTATTATTTGATAAATATCTTAAGAATAAATTCTTTATTTCTAAGTTCTAACAAAGTATACATGAACAAACATGATAATTGTTTCTAAATAAGTGTTCTCAAAGATTTGGCATAACTACGCTAATCTCGATTCTCGACACATTGATTATTTATTTATGTTGGATTATGTATTTATGTTGTTTGTTTGTGCCTTTAAGTTCTTCACTTTGTGTTAGGGGTTTTTAGTTTTGCATTTTATTAGTATTTTAAAAAAAAATATGTATTAGAAAATTCGGAATTTTTTATCAATACAGCGGTATTATCGATACTGCGGTATTACCGCGGCGTCGGCACGGCATCGGTATTCTTCTTCGTCGATACTGAGTTTTCGGTATACCGGTATGCGGTATACCGGTACTTGCGGTATCGGTATCGGTATCGAAAATGCGATACCGATCAATATCAATATCAATATCGATATCAGCGAAAAATCACAGTATCCCGTACCGATCCACCCCTACTAATAATCACTCCCCCCGTCCCACTTCATTAGTCATGTTTCTTTTCAACGAGATTTTATGCGCGAGTGTTAAAAGTGAAAAATGAGGGGTTCACATGAGCAGGGGCGGTTTAGAAGGGTGTGCGGGGTGCTCGACCGCACAGGGCCCCCAAAAAATTAGGGTCCCGAAAATTTGGTCTATATGCTGTATATATATGTATATAATTAAACATATTCGCAAAACTTTCATAATATAATTGTAGAGTAGTTGGCAACAGATTTGGACTAGAACGCTAGGGCTGCAAACGAGCCGAACCTGATCGAGTATTGGTCTGCTCGGGTTCGGCTCGTTTAGTATTCGACAGGCTCGGGCTCGGGTTCGAGTTCGATTCGAGCTTTAAATCCGGGCTCGAGCTCGGCTCGGGTTAAAATTTTTGAGCTCGAATTCGGCTCGAGTTCGGCTCGTGCCCGGTTCGGATTTGAGCTCGAATTTGGCTCATGAAAAGCTCGAGTCCGAGCTCGTTTAAAAAACATGATATAAACGTATTTAATTTTTTCTTTTAAAACTTCAAATGAACTTAAATTAAAATGAATTTCATCAAATAAAAATCCACCTAATGAAATTCATCCAAAACACAAAATATAATCCAAAAAGAACAAAGCATATATACATATTTTTTTAATTTTAATTATGGTATAGTCCATAATTAGTTTTGGTTGTAATTTGAAATTAATTTTAACTCATTAACATTTGACAATAATTCAAATTCTCTTACCTACAATTTTTTACACATAAATGCTAAAGCTCGTTTACAGGCTCGATTAGAGGTTCGATTAAGAGTTCGCGAGCAGGCTCGCGAACATGTTCGATTAACATACGAGCCGAACACGTTCGCGAGCAAAACGAGCCGAACACCTTACTGCTCGGGTTCGGCTCGTTAAGTTAACCGAGCTCGAATTCGGGCTCGAAGCTCGGCTCGTTTGTTAACGAGTTCGAGCTCGAACGAGCTTTTACCGAATCGAGCACCGAATAAGTCCCGAGTAGCTCGGCTCGTTTGCAGCCCTATAGAACGCACATGGACTTGGGTTTGATTCATTTTGAATGCAACTTTTTATTTTTAATTATGAATCGATTAAAAATTGAATTGTGAAGTATATGCAAGTGTTCTAAAAGTATCCGTCTAGGTTTGCCTAGTCCCTGTCTAGGCGCTAGGCGGCACCCCACCAACCCGGCTAATGCTAGTCCCCGCTTTAGTACTTAGCGGCATCCTAGTATCGGTCTATTTAAAAATTTAATTAGTCTTTAAGTGTGAATGAATAGATATCTATGTTAACTATGCTACTTCTATGCATGATTTGGATGGTTAGACGGATTTAATGTTAAGTTAAATTACAAATATTAAATCAATATATATTGATATTATGTTGAAAGTTACAAAATTTTATTGTATTCTATGAAATTTATTGAATTAGACTATTCACTACCATGATTCTTGTTTTCATCATGAATTTGACAATAAAATTAGTATGAATAATATATGTTAATACACCTTCTAAATGATGATATGCGGTAAAAATAATAAAAATAAGCATTATTTTCTATTTATCATTAGTATGTATGTGTTGGACTAGTAACGATGGATTAATGTTAAGATCTTCATGGTAAAAGATGTTAAATTCGAGTTATTTGTAGCACCGATTTAAGTTTATAACGTTAGCATAGCTAAAGGAAATCATCATTAATTTATCATACGTAACAGATTTCCTCATAAGCCCCTTTACAAATACAGTGTTCAAATTTCACAACAATGTTACAACACAGGGTTGATATTTATATGTTACAAATACTTGGGCTCAACCAGAGTTAGCAAGTCTATAATCTATCCTTCACCACTCGTGTCACAAGTTTCTGGGTGTAGCATGACAATACCAAAGTTTCCTTATGCACCGGCGTTCGACAAAAACTGCCCTTTCGAACCTTACATCTTGCAATCTTCACACTACTTAGAGAACATCTTTCAGCAAACTGCCAAGAAGGAATGATGGACATTACGAAAATACAAAAGCATTGAGTACCTTGCAATACCAGACCAGGATGTATATTATCACAGTATATCTATTATCACTATTAAAAAAGTCGTATTTCTAGCGTTATTGATAATATGTACGAGTATAAGGTTCATACTTACTGTAATTTCCGAGGATGGTTTTGTAGTATTTTATCATGTTAGACTTTCACACGTGCCGAAGGGAAACAGTATCTAAAGGAATCGGACTTACAGTTGGTAGGTCAAAATCTCCCTCCTTGGCGTCACATGTATCTATTGAGATTTTTCGAAGCATTGGCAACTGCAGACATCAGAAAAGCAAAATGATTTGAATAACTTCATTCTCAAGTTATTTTTCATGCAATTCCACGATGCAGCAATGGAGATTACCCTGGAAGCAGCATAAATAATGAAGTTTCTGGAGATTCCACGACCCTGCAGTTCCAAAGCACAAAAAAATTATTTGAGAAATGCTAAAGCTTTAGGCGTTTCGAGTTAGAATAAGATGATCTTTATGAGAGAAAAATATACTGAAAGAAAAGTCGACAGTGCTTTCTAATGTATTGTACAAAATCTGCAGTAATGATGAATGGTTGTAGAGAAGTTGGAGGAAATTTCATTTTGTATACTCAAATGTAGCTACTGATAATTCTTTCTCGTGTGGTGTAGCACTAGTAATCCAATTCCGTAAATCTCTTGCTTGCCTCTTTGCTAACTTCATTTTCAAGCAATTATCACTTCAAACAAATCTTTATGAGGGCCTTAAACAGAAGAATAAAATGAGAATGATACAGTAGTAATTGCACATGAAGGACAGACCACATTGCTTTTCGGTAGCATCTTTTGTTGGAGCGAGCTAAAGGTGAATGCAACGGTCATTAATTAACTATTGCCCCTTACTTTAGCTTTCATACTAAGAACTGAAAAGCTTGTGTTGCATAAAACTGTCATCTTATAGCAAGAAAGGGTAAGAAGAACACTGACAGTGTGGCGTATAGTAAGATCTTCGAGGGCATGACAGTCCAAAAGAGTTGTCACTCCATCTGCAGTCATTTCTCCACATTCCTGTAAACCAAATGGCAATATGCTGAAAATTTCAAATTACAGAGGAGCCTTAAGAAACATAAGGAAGATAGTATGTGAAGGTAGAGACACATATATCGAGATGGTTTATGTAATTGACGAGCCAACATCCATTATAGGGACAAGCTGAGATTCAAGTGTGCTTCTTGGTTATAGACAAATTATGGAGACCATGTACCACTTTTCTACCTTCTTAACTCAAGATTGCTTCTTACTTCATAGACTTGTTCATATGATGCCAAAATAAATACATTAGATTTGAAAACAAGAAAACGTAAGAGAGAAAAGGCAGCAACCGACCTCAAGATGGAGAGATGTTAACCCTGGCCAGCCATTCGAAATCATTCCTTGGGCTTCTACAGAAAAAAAATGAGCTTTCATTAAGTTTTCTGCATTGGAATTGGATATAAAAATAGGGAAAGAGAAAAGAGGCAGTGGGTACAGACAGCGTATCGGTAAATTTGAATATTTCAGAGAAAAGGCACTTACTAAAATCAAGCAGTGGGCATCCAACCAATGAAAGTTTCACCAAATCAGCACAATTCTCAGCCATCTTCATTAGTCATCCACGGTGTTACTCTTTCAAGTTTCAAACTCCTCAAATTCGGTATCCTGGTCTTAAAGCTTAACGAGGATATGCCGCCAAAGCAATAGCTGAGAGCTAGGAATTGTAAATGTTGCAAGCTTTTTATTATGTTGATTATGGCAGAATCAGATATCACCTGTAAAAATATGCACATTACACCACATCATATACTCATTAACAACATGTCCAAATATTTCAAAAAAAAAGGAGGGAAAAAGAAGCTCTCCTAAGGATTTCAATCGATACTTAAGGACAAAATACCAAAATACCAACAACATGAATAATATTAACAATTGGTCAGATACGAAAGAATGAAGATTAGAGCGCAAAAAAATTAAACAAAATTATTCAGACTACTATTATTGAGTTATGAAAGAGTTACAACAAAATTATTATCGGATAATGAAATCAACAAAATGAATATATTGTTATAAACCTATGGTACCTGAAAGTAAATAGTTAATTTCTCCAGCATTGGGCAGAAAGGGGGCAACAACTCTAATCCATCAGGGCCTAAGGATCCACCTAAACCAAGAGTCAACGTTCGCAGTTTATCAATTGCTGGTTTAAGAGCTCTCAGGGAGAAATACGAAAATCCCCATCCAAGTTCAAGCTCCTCTAATTTGCAGGATTTGCCGACTTCCACGAAAAATTCTTCTGGAGTGTGTTCTGCTGGCATACACAATTTTCTTACTTTGGTTTCACTTTCCTGTTGCAAGAAATCCTTGCAGCCTCTTGTTCTTAAAGATTTCAGTTTAGGATTTCTACTTATAACATGCAATAAAGCAGCACAGGATACCTGAATTTTACAACCACAAATAAGTCAGAATAGGCTATAAAGAATTAAATCTTTGAACAGAATCGATGCATGCAGAACAATTAAATTTAACCAAAGAAATCAACATCAACTAAAAATAAAATGTCTCTTTGAAGATAGGCTAAGGTGTTTTAACACTAAGAGAGAGCTTGGCTAAGCTTACTTGAAGGAGCACATAAGATACAAAATATGTTGAGGTAGAGGAGCTTATTGTTATGAAGCTATAAGCTTTTTTGAACTGAAAAGTTGCTGGTAGTAGATTTTGGTTTTGAGGAGCTTATAAACTCATCCATGGAGATTCTGGTAATGAAACCTACACTATTTCATGTTTCCAGGTCCAGATTTATCGTGATCCTTTGACATGTACTAAAGTGAAAACAGTGATCTCAACATAGAATATCTTGCATAAGAATTTATTGAGATTACTTAGGAAAGACTGCAAACCTTGGTATCAGAAACATCAAGCATCTCCAAGGAGGCCCCTGAAAACTTATAAAGAGAATCCTCTAGAAGTTGAGTTTCTCTGAGACAGAGACTCCTCAAGTTATCTGATTTGGACAGGAGCTTGGACAGAGTGTTTCCGGCTATACCTGTACAGAAAGAACAGTGATTCATATTCTCAGAAAAAATTGTCCATGATTTCAAGATACAATAGATATCTGCTCATGAATAACAATTGATCTGAAAATCAAGTTATTTAAGCATGAAGTCTATCACAGGTCAAAGCGGCACTACGTCACCAAGGTTTATACGAAGCTATGAAACATGTATGAAAAAAGGACTAGTGGAAATCCTGATATGTGACTAGAATTATTACGAAACAAACATAGATAGAGGGATAGAACCAATATTGGACTGACATAACATTTCTTTTCAAAGTGTTGCTCAGTAAGCAACCATATACATTTGGCAAGTTGGATAAAGCAAGAAATGATGGTAACATAATTATTCGGCTATGGAGCTGCATATAATAAGACTTAAGAAGTTGGGAAAAAGAAAAGTATACCACGGCAGCGACCAACGTGCAATGTCCGAAGTTTGTATGCCACCGACTGAGACTGGTTTTCACTTTCATGTGTTTCACTTGAGCAAAGTGCTAGAGCAGAATGATTTCCAAAAGAAGTATCACATGCTAAAATTGAATGCAACTCTTTGCATTTTAGAACCATTAATGATATTCCATGGTCTGTAACTAAACCACACCCTTTAATGTTGACATAGCTCAAGAAGGGACATACTTCAGAGATGCTCAGTAGCTCAGAATCTGTAATGCATTCAAAGTTCAATTAATAATGTCAAACTTGCCAATCAACAGCTATATTTATATTTATGACATAAAAGTTATAGTAAAAAACAATATATAGAGATGTACAATTTATGCAAGATAATTGTATAACACAAAAGTGTCTCTGCTATGGGCCTGCAATAAGGAAGAAAAGGCTACAGAGAAAACTGTATGGAGCTACAAAGTTGGTAACTGGAGCAACCGTAGCCTCAAGTCTTAAACTGGAGTGGGCTCCACATACATGTCAAGAAATTTGAGTTCATATGTTGGCACGATACTGATTGTATACAGAGCTTCATGTGGACATACGAACATGGGAACCATAGGTTGTCATCTAGCCTAATTATCCCAATGGAGCACTTCCTAAGATGGATGGAGTATTTAAAAATAAATTGTTCACCAATTCAAAGCCACAGCTGTGTAGTGTGTACTAATATTTAACCTTATAAAAGTCATAGCATAATAACTTATAGTTGATTGTGTTTGCTTGATTAAGTTACAATTTTCATTTTTCTTCGACAAAAAAAATAATTAAAATTTCAAAAAATAAAAATAAAAATAGTGATGGGAGAACGAAGGGGAGACATATCGTACCAGTTATTTCAGTTTGACCCTCCAAAGTGAGTCTTCTGATATTTGATAGTAAGTGCTGATATACATTCGATAATGAAGCAATAGAATGTGAATTATGTATATCATATAACGCTGTTGGTTTCTCTGGTGTCGGAACCAATGAGGATGCCATAACAGATGCTTGTACGGCAGGGTCAATATCCAAAGTCAGGTCAACAGTCGTCAATAGAGGAAACTTTCGCACCAATTGAAACAACTTTTTAAAACTGAAGTTCAACATATATGCTGCCCTTAATGATCTTAACGATGGAAATGACTTCGAGAGAAACTCAATTGCTGACTCCATGGAGAACGAGGGGCAACTCGAAATATCCAACTCCTGCACTCCTTCAAAAGTCATGACCTTTTCCAACTCCATCAAGGTCTTCAAACCATCCCCACCATCCTTCACATGATTTGTCGAGGACTTCTTAATGATCCTTTTCAACACTGAATCTGCATTTGACGTTGGATGCATGGATAGAAGAAATAGCCCTGCTGTAATCTGCGGGCAACCAGAAATATCCACTTTCTGCAATTTCATGAGAAAAGTAAGAATTTTACTAAAGCCAGCTGACTGCCTCATAAGACATCCAAAGGTTTCAGGATGGTGGAAAACTTTTAGGCTCTAGCATAGCTGTGAAGAGGAAACGTGCAAAGGTTTCAGATTTCAGAATTTCCATGAAGGCTATCCAAAAAAAGAAGCAAAATTCACCAAAAACATATTTTAAAACATAGACAGGTTTATCTCAAAAAAATAAATGCAATGTGATAATATGAAAAATTGAGCAAGTTTTTCTAGAAGGTATAGACTTCGTACATTTCGAGAGCAGAAGCCAGATGAAATTTCTTATCACCTTTGTCTTTGTGTCAGGTCGGTCATGTTAAGATCTAGTACATGCCATTTACCCATTAAATATATTCTTAAATTGGCAGTTGTATGACTAGTTTGATACAAATCAAAACTAAATAATGAATCAAATACTACAGGAAAATTGTCAAGGGAGCAAAATTTTTCACCGTAAACACTACATCCCCAGAATAAGGGGAAGAAGTTGTAAGAGACGCTCACAAGGTCAAATTAAGGATACAACTAATTACAGTAAATACCTGTGTAAATTTTGTTAAACGGACTCTAATGTGATCCAAGTCACCTTCTCTATAGATTTCTGTTAAGGCTGTAGAATGATATCTCTGTAGACTAAGAATCGCACCAGTTGCTTCATCAGCAAACTTTGCAAAGAAATGACACCTTCGTTTTCCTTAAAATGATAAAAGGGGAAATGCCAAGATGTTTGTCAACTAATCATATCCAGACATTTCGCATTTCTTTGGCAAGAGAAAGATATTTCTGTACAATGATAACATACCAGCAGCAAACCACAAGGGCAGTAGGCTGATCCTTATCTGTTCAACACAAGTATGAATTAGTAAGATAGATGTCACTGACAACTTACAAGTTTTCATCAATCAAAGAGATGGAAGTTTCTAGACCCCAACATCTTCACACACTGCTTCCCCAAGTACAGCAGCTTTGTTTTCCAGTCATTTAGTTTTCATCACTAATTGCAAGATAGTCTATGCAATTCAACCTCAACCAAACACTGATTTATGTCATATCACCTTGTTGCATGGAGTTCTCATAATGGACTTCTAATTTTTAGTAGTTCAAAGATTGTTAAACGGTGTCGCTAAAACAGATTTTTGTTGTGGATGCAACATCATGACGAAACTATATAGACAGGGAATAAGTTGAGGAAAATCTTAATCAGCCTGAGTTATAGAAATACAGATACTTCCTTCCAAACTACTGCAATTGATGCCAATCAAAGGTCCGATATCCAGGCAGAATCACACAGAAATCCGATATAGTCAATAACAGCTTATTGGCTTCCCTAACACCACTCTGATCTCAATTACGGTTTTTATTAAGAAAGTGAAACATATCCTAACCATCAATTTAAATATTCTTACAACTCTTTTGATAATCTCTCTCAAGGCATTTTAATAATACTAGAACGAATCACCTCCATTATGCAGCTATCTATCTCTAAAAGTTTTGAGGTGGCGTACTTCCTACCTGGCGACATAAGACATTGCTACTCCAGTCCTCTGATTCGATTGTGTTTGCCTTGAGCCAAACTAAAACTGCATCAGAAAGATGCCTCTCACTGTGACAAATTAAGAATTGCATTTAAGTCAATATTCAATAAAATTTATATGAGAAAAGCCATTAAACCTGTCCACAGTCAAGTCAGGATGCTGGATGCAGGAGTAAAGTAATTTGTATGGGACGTCAGTAAAACAGTGGAATGAAAATGCCCACATCTGCAAGAGTAAGGAGATGAATTTTAGGTTTGAGTTAAAAAATTTAATGAAAACCAAATTATTTTAGATTATAAGAATTTGAAAAAATAAATGTTTTACAGCCTCTTATCATGCAATGCCCAATGGTTAAATAAGCGGCACAGTCTACGGGACAATTTATATAATGATTGAGAGGAAATGAAGAATGAAAAAATCTGAATCTATAAGCACTACCATTTGATTTTAATCGAAAATCTTACGGTTATGAAAGATGATAATAACTGATATATAGAATGTTGACAATGGCCATAACGTTAAAACATAAACAACAATTCTTCCTTCTTTTAAGAGCACTGAAACAATGATTCCTCTGATACAAGGCAACAAACCAAAATAAGGACTGCTGGACTAGAATTATATCACATAATTTTTTAGAGTACTTACAAAGTTCCTAGCCAGGTAGCTTGTACAGGGTTGTAGGATGAAATCATTTGCTGCAACATATTCCACTTCCATCTATAAGAGCGAGTTCAATAATATAAATGACTCAATGGTAAGAAAGAACTAAGCTTTACATTTACTATAGAAATTTGCTATGGTTCGTACAAACTAAATGAAACATCCTTACCGTGCTCGAAACCATAGTTCCAGATACGGATCAAGTCATCAAGAAATAGTTGTGGTGATTGGCTCCTGCTGTATGAAGTCACTTCAGCCAACCATACTCTACACTTGACTAAAAGTTTATCCACCCCAAAAAACAAACCTGCCTGAGTACAATCAAAGTATATTACATGAATTCTGATGGAAACTGTCAACATAACAACCTTGACAAAATGACGAACTCCTTAAAAGTAAAAAGTAAAGAAGCCATAAGTACAGAGAAGTCTAAGAAACGATGAAGATGGGTGAAACAAGAAAATGTACATGTATACCAGTTCTTAACAGAAACAATAATCAAAGTGTTTCGTCAGGCACTATCAGGCCTTATTTTAGCTGTGAAACTAAATCCATGAACAAACTATTAGACTCAATGCTTCAGACACGCACTTTTGATGAGTGTTTCGATTTTAGAATTTTATACCTCGGTAGTCAATGCACACAATGGACTAATATCAATTTTAACTGAATAACCGTCTCCTTTATTGCTCAATGCCTCTACTAGCAATGCTTAATCAAATACTCCAGTAATATACACTTGACGCAATAATGCAAGGCCATTGAGACTAGTAATATGCCCTCAATTACTAACTCAAGCAATACTTCAACCAGACATACACAAAAACGAACCATACCTCATTCAGCGGAACAAAATTATCGGAAGAAATCTCCACATCGCATCCATACACTATCCTCAAAACACTCACAAATGATTCCAAGTTCCATTTTATCGACACAGAATCGAGCGAAGATTCACTGAGATAAGGAAAACAACATCACTATACAATAACTGCACGAAAGATTCATCACACTGCAAGTAGGCCTCGACGATAAATACGATGAAGAGAAAGGACGAGACAAAAGGAAACGAGCTATTCACCTAAAACTTCCACCTAGGAGTCCTTGAAAATAGGAGGATTCTTCAATAAGCCTGTGCACATGGACATCAATTCAGAATAAAAACAAGCAATAGATTGTTAGATTGAGGATTTGAGCTAGTTTTGTTTGCCTGCTGGGATTGACTAGGATTCTGAGAAGTTGGTGAGAGAGAATCGAAGGCAAATCCCAGACACCGATCTCCGCCGTTGAAATTGTGATTTGATTGGAATCGACGAGTTCTTCATCTGCCTCCGAAACCGGAAAGTTGAAGTCGCTGCATATCAGAGTTACTAGATTGCTGGAGTCCTGGTTGTTTTCCATGGACGCCATAATCGCATTCGAGAAGAAGGCTCTAGCTTTGTAAAATGGTAGTGAGTAACTGAGTATGAAGTCTCTTCTCTTCCTTAAAGAAAAGGTAACGATTGTAAATTTTCAATCTTTTTCCAAATTAGATAAATCTTTAATTATTTATTAACATAAATTTTAAAAGTTACCCCACGAAAAATTTAAATTTGGGATTTTTGATATTGAATGTCATCGTGTGAGACTTAAATTCGAAACTATTGATCCTGAAACTTGTATTGGGAAAGAGGGAGGGGTTGGAGAAGAAGAAAGATGGAAGTGGTGAAGGAGAAGCGGATTGAAAGATTTGGGGGAAGAAGTTAACTTGCAGCGACAAATGCTAATACTAATATTATGTAGTTATGTGCGTGTGTTGGTTTAATCGATTTTGAGTTAAGTTTAGAACCCAAAAGTTATGAGTTTGAATTCTCCATTCCATGATGTGGTTTTTAAAATTTTTATTATTAAAAGTTTTATGAAAATCGGGCTTGTGCTTGATTATCTCTCTTATCGAATTTACAAACGATTCAAGATCCTCGAACTCCGCCGTTAAAGTATCTCGCAATGAACATGCTCGATTTGTTGAATGTGCTCGTGGCTCATTATGATAATATAGGGATGCGTATACCCACCATGAAGGTAACTTTTACCCCAAAGGGGTAGGATCACCAACTATGAAATGAAATGCCTTATGCCTTAATAGCTCATTTGTGGGAGTAATATTTCAATTCCAATAATTAATTCTCAATATTTCCTTTATAAAATATTACTATGCACACGCGTGTTTTTGTTGTGTTTTTAATGTATTTTTGTTTTTCAATGTGTAACATTTCCTAATTTCATAATAATAATAATTTAGTTATTTTACGAGTATTATTTTGTTTATTATAATATCTAACAATTCTGTATAATTAGACAACAGAGTATTGATATGTTTTGAATCACAAAAAAAAAAAAAAAAAAAAACTCACAATCTCATTTATATCATTTGTGTGGGTGTCTAAATTTGACGGGGCTCGTCTCGTACTCAAATTCGAATAAAGTAAAAATTTATTCCGTAACTCTCCCCGAATGAATAATTTGAGGATTTCACATTCGGATAGTTTTTGATACCCAAACTAGTCGAATAATAGTACTCCCTCCGTTCTCCATTTAGTGACGTTAATACTATATTGGGACGTCCTCCATTTACTGACAATTTCCGTTTTAGGACGTAGACCCCACAATCACTTTAACACTTTAACACTTTATACATCTACTTTTTATTATTTTATCATTTTAATACTATTAAACAATTCAAATGAACCCACAATTATTGCACTTTAACACTTTAACACATTAATTTATTATTATACCATAAAATGCGAAAAAACCCGTGCCCATATTCACTCCGTCAATAAATAGAGGACGGAGGGAGTAATAATTATGGTTTTTACATTTATTTTGGAATAAATTTTAACACCCTGATCATTTGGTATTCATACTTTGATTTTTCTGTTCTACTATTTCGTTTGTACCTCTTATAAGTAACCTTTAATCGTATTTAATACGTAGCTTTTGAAAGTACGTATAAAATGAAACTTGATTATTTATTTATTCAATATTTTAAACATAAAGCAGCCCTTCTCTCTCTGGCGTACAGTTAAATCTTTATCAGCTTTTATCCAGATTCCCCAATTTTTCCTCTTTCATGTATACTATTACTTTCTGTTGATTTCATTTTTAAAGAATGGTTATTTGTATTTGATGTTGGATGTAGGGCAATTAGCCTGAAGCCAATTGACATGAGCCCTTTAATAATTTTTCAGTTCGTTCCAAAATTGGGATATAGCAAGACGGCGGTAAATCCGAGATCTGGAAAAGAAATAGCTAATTACGTGTTTTGGATGCCGAATCTGGAACAATTGAGCTATTCTGTTCAAGTTGTCTCTGCAATGGTACGGATCCCTTTACTTTTACAATACAAATTCAGAGATGAGATGAAATGGCCGGCCCATCTAGAACAGTCTATATATACGATTGATTAGGGTTTGCGATTTTCTTGTTTACAGAATGTTGGCCGACTCGGATTCGTCTTCTGATTCTGAGAGAACATTGAAGAAACCAGATCTGAGTCCGGCCCGCCTGTTCCGGCATCGTCGACGCAGGATCTGTCCTCTGCTCATCCCGTCACTCAAATCGACTCGGAGGCTACATTGACTGATCCGGCGATGAGGGACATGCGAGCCCAAACTAATAGGGTTAGGACCTTGGAGCAGACGGCCTTGACCCTGGTCCAAGCTCTTGGTCTGCCCAACGACGTGTCGGATGCTGAAGTCGGTCAGGCCATTATAGCCTTGGCCCGGCGCGCGTCGGAACGTGCCGGTGCCGGATCTCGGTCAGCTTCGGTCAGATCCGCATCTAGCGGATCTGCCTCTGTGGTTGGTGGCGGTGGCGGTTCTGGAGCCGTCCTTGCTGCTGTTGGTGACGGATCTGACGGAGTCGCTGCCGCCGGAGCTGCTGGAGGCGCCGCCGGATCTGAAGGAGCTGCGGGAGGAGCCGCCGGATCTGAGGGAGCTGATGGAGGAGGCCGAGGCAGGAAGCGCAAAAGCCCTCCTACACCCAGATCTGGAAGCCCCAACCTGCCATAGCTTTCGTAAGTACCTAGTTTAGTTTAAAACATGCTGATTTCTGGGGATTTTCTTGGATTATGATGAACTATGTTCTGGATTCTGATGATCTATGGCTGGTGGATTATGATTAAATGATGAAGTATGGCTGGGAAATGTTTTGTATTATCATCAGATGATGAACTATGGTTTAATTGTAGGATTCCCCTTTCGTTTCGTTTGTTTTGATGCAAATTCTGATGGGGCTATGATTTTTATTAGTATTATTTGTTGAATCATCTTCTTGAATGATTATTTGAGCAGTAATTAGGTGATATTCATGCTTAATAAATGAAGGCTGGTCTGTCAAGTTGCGTTCCTATGGCAGTTATTAGGACTGTTTTTAGGAGAGAAGGTTAGAAAAAAGGGGCATTTAAGCAACGTTTTCAGTGGTAAATGGATAATCTATCGAGGGCCTTAAAGACCGTAGCTTTAAATTGGTTTGCAGAAAATTTGAGAGGCTTAAAGGTAGTTCTTATAGGAAATTCAAGATCCCTGCAAATAAGTAAGTATTTTCACATTTAATTGAGAACCAAAATCAAATAAAGTTTCACACTAATGTAGTAGTAATGTTACAAACATTTAGCCTAAACCAAGCCAACCAAATCTAGAATCTCTCCTTCACTACTCATGACAGTACCAAAGTTTCCTTGTGCACCGGTGTTCGATGAAAACTGCCCTTTTGAAGCTTACATCTTGCCATATTCACACTATTTAGAGAACAGCTTAACCAAATTTCAAGAACACACAAAAATATTGAGTGCCTTGTAATACCAGATGAGATCAGAGCCTGTAATGCATTCAAATTTCAGTTCATATCTTGATGCTATACTGATTGTATCCAGAGCTTCATGTGGACATAGGTACATGAAAAAACCATAGTTCTTCATTTAGCCTAATTCTCTTATTTCATAAAATGGATAGAATATTTACGAACAAATTGTTCACCGATTCAAAGCCACAACTGTGTACTAGTATTTAACCTTAAACAGCCATATCACGATAATGTGTACTTGATTGTCTTGCTTGATAAATTTTCAATTTTCTGCAAAACATTTTTTTTAGTGATGGGTGGGAGAACGAGGGGAGAGAGATCATACCTGTTATTTCGGTTTGATCCTCCAAAGTGAGTTTTCTGATGTTTGATAGTAAGCACTGATATACATTCGATAATGAAGCTGTAGAACGGCAATTATACATATCATATGATGTTGCTGGTTTCTCTGGTGTCGGAACCGAAGATGATGCCAATAACAGATGCTTGAACAGAAGGGTCAATAGAGGGAACTTCCGCGCCAATTGAAATGATACCTTCGTTTTCCTTCAACAGTGTTTGCTGCTGGTATGCTATCATTAGCGAACTTTGCAAAGAAATGACACCTTCGTTTTCCTTCAACAGCATTTCTTTGGCAACAGAAAGATCTTTCTGTACAATGATAGCATACCAGCAGCAAACCATATGACGTTGCTACTCCAGTCCCATTACGCTGCTATCCTTCTGCTCTATAATTTTATTAGGCGGCATACTTCCTACCCGGTGACATAAGACGTCGCTACTCCAGTCCTCTGATTCTACGGTGTTTGCCTTGAGCTAAACTAAAATTGCATCAGAAAGATGCCTCTCCCTGTGACACATTAAGGATAGCAGTTAAGTCGATAATCGTTAGAAATTTATATGAGAAAAGCCTTTAAATCTAGTATAGACATTTGATATGGTTCGTACAAACTAAATGAAACATCCTTACCGTGCTCGAAACTATTATTTTAGCCGTGAAACCAAATCCATGAACAAACTATTAGATTCAATGCTTCAAACGCTGCACTTTTGATGAGTCTTTCAATTTTAGAATTTTATACCTCGCTAGTCTATGCACACAATGAACTATTTACCTAAAACTTCCACCAAGGAGTCCTTGAAAATAGGAGGATTCTTCAATAAGCCTGTGCACATGGACATCAATTCAGAATAAAAACAAGCAATAGATTGTTAGATTGAGGATTTGAGCTAGTTTTGTTTGCCTGCTGGGATTGACTAGGATTCTGAGAAGTTGGTGAGAGAGAATCGAAGGCAAATCCCAGACACCGATCTCCGCCGTTGAAATTGTGATTTGATTGGAATCGACGAGTTCTTCATCTGCCTCCGAAACCGGAAAGTTGAAGTCTCTGCTGCATATCAGAGTTACTAGATTGCTGGAATCCTGGTCGTTTTCCATGGACGCCATAATCGCATTCGAGAAGAAGGCTCTAGTTTTGCAAAATGGTAGTGAGTAATTAACTGAGTATGAAAGTCTCTTCTCTTCCTTAAAGAAAAGGTACCGATTGTAATTTTTCAATCTCTTTCCAAATTAGATAAATTGTGTGTGTGTGTTAACTTTATTAACGCAAAATTTAAAGATCATATCACGAGTGATTTAAATTCGAGACTTTTAATTCTGAAACTTGTATTGGAAAAGAAAGAGGGGTTGGAGAGAAGAAAATTGGAACTTGGAAAGGAGAAACAAATTGAAAGATTTGGGGAAGAAGTTAACTTGCGGCGACAATGCTAATACTAATCCTTTTATATATAATAGCAAAGCGGATTCGGAGCACCACGTTAATCGACATGTCTACGTGGCGCTTCCTATGCTCTCCATTCCTATTTATCTAAAATTCAATTTATTTATAATTTATCTAAAATTCATTTTATTTATTATTGAAAAATATTATCTAATTATTCTATAATTATTATTATTATTATTAATATTATTATATCTTTAGTAGTTATCTTTAATATTATTCATATATTATTTATTATTTATTTATATATTTATAATAAAATAACAATTACAATACTATATAATAGAAAAATAAATTAAACAACGGACGACTAAACTTATTTTAATATTTATTTATGTGTCTTCGATATTATTCTTTTATTAGAATAAACAACGGGCAGCTTGAATTATTTTAATATTTTTCTCTTATGTTTGCTTAAAAATAGAGGGGAAAATAAAATACCCAATATGGTATAAGAAAATCAAATTAAGGACACACATTTAAAAAATACAAAAAATACCCATTTTTGATGCGAAAGGACACAAATACCCTTACTAATAGACTTTGACTTTTACTAGTCAACACCACTCTTCTCTCCTCCCCCTCCTTCTCCCTTTTCCACGTGTCTCTTCTCTCCTCATTTTTTTTTTCTTTTTTTTTTTCTGACTACTGTAGTTGTGATATTCGTATAACTTTAAGGAGGTACGAAATATAAAGAATTCGTACCGGTTATATATAAGAATTACGAAATACATATTTGAGTATGCAATTATGCAGTTATTGGTACAAATACATTCACTTCGTACTAAAGCAACTATATATTGGTACGAATAAGATTCACTTCGTACTAAATCAACTATGTATTGGTACGAAATAGATTCACTTCGTACTAAAGTCTACTGAGGAATTAAACCCTGAAACTAAAAATTAAACCTTAAAAAACATTTTAATATTAACAAAATCTGTGCAATACATAACCAATACTCGCTCCGTTCCGCGCCCATTTGACCTATAGAGTGAATAGATGTGAGGTATAAAATAATAGAGCAGGCCAAATAGAGTGGAACGGAGGGAGTGTAAACAAACTTCATTGTTTATAATAAAAATCACAGCACATGCAGCACGAACTAGATCATTTCGAACCAGCAAATCTTAAAAAACACTTTAATACTAACAAAATCTGTGCAATACATAACCAATATGAACAAACTTCATAGTTTATAACAAAAAACACAACATATACAGTACGAATTAGATCATTTCGAACCAGCAAATCTTAAAAAACACTTTAATACTAACAAAATCTGTGCAATACATAACCAATATGAACAAACTTCATAGTTTATAACAAAAAAAACAACATATGCAGTACTAATTAGATCATTTCGAACCAGCAAGTCTTAAAAAACACTTTAATACTAACAAAATCTGTTCAAAACATAACCAATATGAACAAACTTCACAAATTTTAACCAAAACACAACACGTGCAGTACGAATTAGATCATTTCGAACAAAAAAATCTGAAAAAAACAGTACAGTATTAACAAAATCTGTGCAAAACAGAACCAATATCAACATATTTCACAGATTTTAACCAAAACACAGCATATTCAGTATATAGAGATCATTTCGAACAATAAAATCTGATAAAACACTCCAATATTAACAAAATCAGTTCAAAACAGAACCAATACCAACATATTTTACAAATTTTAACCAAAATCAGTGCAACACATAGTAAAATCAGTGCGAAAAACAAATTAATGTTAAATCGGTACGAAATATGGTTATTCGTAACAATATATAGTTAAGGAAGTACGAAATAAACAAGTCGTTACATTAATAATGACACAAACGGGTACGAACTAATATATTCGTACTATCAATCACAAAGTAATTCAAAATCAGGCACACATGGAGAATTCCACAATTTACAAAAAATATTCAATCAATAAACGATTTTACTATTGTTTTCGTAAGGTTTTACGGCCCATTTAAACTCATCCAACCGTACGATAATATAATATACATTACCAACAAACTCGATTTCAAAAATCACCTTGTTTGGAGCACAAACATTCATTCAGAGATTTCATCGAACACCTGGAGTGCACAGAAAATCTGCCTCTTCCTTACCTTAAAACCAGCCATTGAGGCATTTCATCGAACATATGTTGTGCGCCTCAACAACTGAGTTTTCACCCCAAAATCCCAATTTCCACCTTCTAATCAACAAGCAATAACGATTGGTTAATCGAACACCTCAACTAAAATCTCAAACCTAGGTCTAGTAATAACGATTGGTTGAGGTCGAATTTTAATAACGATTATAGAATCTACTATAGTCCTAGAAAGCACAGCCGAGAGCTGAAGGTGAAGGGAGAGGGAAAGTTTACCCGATTCTGCGAGTGCCACCGGTGACTAGGGCGGTCATTCCGGCCAGCGACCACCTTGGATTGCTAACCCCAATTCCCACAACAGCTTCAGTTTGCTCTAAATCACTTCACTCAAGCCATATACAAACGCAATTCAACAATATAACAGAGATAACATTCAAAAATTTTGTTTGAGAATCGGAGCGTCGCCGGTGGAGGATTTCGCCGACCAGATCTCGATGAAGTCGTCGGGGCGGAGGACGATGGCATCGTAGTTGCTGCCTCCGCCGTAGTTCTCTTCCTCCTCCCCCGCGAACAGATCCACCACCGCGTTCGCTTCCTCCTCCTCCGCCGTCGCCATCCGCTTCCTCTCCCGCCGCCGCCGTCGTTCGCTTCTTCCTCCACCGCTGCTGCCGTCGTTCACATATAGGATAGAGTTTAGAGAGAGAACTAGAGAGATAACGAGGGACCGCGGAATGAGAGCGCGAAATTGAGATAGAGAAAAATAGGTTTTAATGAAAAATTGAGGGTATTTGTGTCCTTTCACATCAATTTTGGGTATAATTTGAGTTTTTTAAGTGAGTGTCCTTATATTGATTTTGTTATCCTATTTGGGGTAGTTTATTATATTAACTCTTAAAAATAATACTAAATAATTAATTATTCATGTCGAATTTAACGGGATATACTATAGTTTATTATATTAACTCTTATAAACCTACTTTTTATTATCACAATTAGTTGGCGGCTTGAAATAATGATATCTTATTTTAATATTTTTCTATGTCTCTTCGATATTAATCTTTTATTAGAATATACAACGGGCGGCTTGAAATAATGATACCTTATTTTAATATTTTTCTATGTCTCTTCGACATTAATATTTTATTATAATATACAACGGGCGGCTTGATTGAAATAATGATACCTTATTTTAATATTTTTCTATGTCTCTTCGACATTAATATTTTATTATAATATACAACGGGCGGCTTGATTGAAATAATGATACCTTATTTAAATATTTTTCTATGTCTCTTCGACATTAATCTTTTATTAAAATATACAACGGGCGGCTTGAAATAATGATACCTTATTTTAATATTTTTCTATGTCTCTTCGACATTAATCTTTTAGTGATACACTATACTTATTATCGAAATATTACTCAAATAAACCTACTTTTATTATCACAATTAACTGACGGCTTGAAATGACGACACGACGAGATGAAATCAATATAACTATTTAAACAACGGCGACTTGACTTATTTTAATATTTTTCTTTTATATTTGATTACAATAAATAACGGGCAACTTAAAATTTTAATAATTTTCGTTTATATATTACTTTAAAATAACGTTATAAAGTGATTCGTATCGAATTTTGACAGAATACAAATGCACCTACCATCAACATATTCCCTTTTAAACCTATTTTCTTATAAACACGAGTAACGGGTGACTTTATATAATTATGTATTTTTCTACTATATTTTTATTGAAAATTCACTAGGAAAAAAATGTTGGTTTTTTATTATCACAATCAGTTGGCGGCTTGAAATAATGATACCTTATTTTAATATTTTTCCATGTCTCTTTGACTAATATCTTTTATTAGAATATACAACGAGCAACTTAAAATAATGATACCTTATTTTAATATTTTTCTATGCCCCTTCGATATTAATCTTTTATTATAATATACAACGGGCGGCTTGAAATAATGATACTTTATTTTAATATTTTTCTATGTTTCTTCGACATTAATTTTTTATTAAAATATACAACGGGCGGCTTGAAATAATGATACCTTATTTTAATATTTTTCTATGTCTCTTCGACATTAATCTTTTAATGATACACTATACTTATTACTCAAATAAACCTACTTTTATTATCACAATTAATTGCGGCTTGAAATGACGACACGACGAGATGAAATCAATATAACTATTTAAACAACGACGACTTGGCTTATTTTAATATTTTTCTTTTATACCTACGGGCGGTCGTCCGTCGTCGTAAAGTAGTCCCCGCTTTTTATTACAATAAATAACGGGCAAATTGGCATTTTAATAATTTTCGTTTATATTTTACTTTAAAATAACATTATAAAGTGATTCGTATCGAATTCTGACAGAATACAAATGCACATACCATCAACATATTTCCTTTTAAACCTATTTTCTTATAAACACGAGTAACGGGTGACTTTATATAATTATGTATTTTTCTACTATGTTTTTTATTAAAAATTCACTAGGAAAAAAATATTGGTAAGAAGTTTCCAATTGCAAGAATGACGATAGCTACATCAGATCAAATTAAGTTACTGGTTAGATTGCAAAAGAGGCAGAATTCGATTAATGTAAACTATTTTCGTCGGGTAGTAAACTATTAAGTATTTTTTGTATTACTTTATTTTATTTTTTTTGTATTTCACTAGAAACTTGGCTTTGTCGATTTCGCCACCAATTTCATTTATAAGTCTTTAAACGTCGAAGATTTTAATGTAATATGAATCGGCGTTGGATTGGATCTTCGCATTTATTATTCTTAACTTCCTATTATTGTTTGTAGGTACATAGAAATCGAGAATCATAGTACGAACTATTAAAAAAAAATCAATGATAAAATATCTAAATGTTAAAAATAATTGGCACCCGTCGATTTTCGATGGGTTGTAAACTAGTATTTAGTTAATTGAGTGTGTTTTGGTCCAGTCGATTTTTAGTTAAGTTTTGAACCCAAAAGTCGTGAGTTTGAATCCTCCATGAATTGGTCGATAAAATTTCTATTATTAAAAACTTTAAGAAAACAGTTATTGTTTAAGGTAAAATTTGACTTGTGATTAATTATCGAATTGTACAAACAATTCAAAATCATCGAACACAGTAATTATAGTATTTTGTAATAAACGTGCTCAATTTGCTGAATACGCACGTGGTTCGTTATGTTAATAAACGTAGCTTTTGAAAGTACGTGCGATATGAAACTTGATTATTTATTTATTTGATTTATTTAATAGTTTTAAAGTTCCGATAATGTTGATTCACGTGTCTTCGATAGTATTGAAACCGGGTTAGGGTTTCCAAGCTTGAACATCCTTCGCTATATAAAGCAGCCCTTATCTTTATTTTATTTTTTTATCGGAAAAGAGTAATATTATTGAAAAAAATCCGGTACAAGAAGTACCCCGTGAAGAGAAGATTACAGATTAGAGAGGATATAAGAAGGGGAAAATAAGCACCATTTAGCAAAACCCAAGTTTAAGACCACATCGTCTCTCGTTGCACACCAACTCCAAAAACGACACTTGATTTCCTCTTCGATTATGTTAAAATCCCAATCCTTATCGTCAAAAACGACTGCGTTGCGCCATTTCCAAAGCACCCAAAAAACACATATCCATAGACTTCCGAGCCTATTACGAGTTTTCTTCCAACCGAGGAGACCAACGAATTGCTCATGAAATTGTATAATCCTACTTTGGTAGGTAAATGTAACTCAACACGTAACACAGAAAGTAACACAGTTGAGAACACAAGTTGGTAACCCAGTTCGGTGATAAACACACCTACGTCTGGGGGAAGCTATTCCAAGAAATAATTCACTATGATGAGTATAAGGGTTACAAGACACGTGAACGTCAGCCACACCGAACGTTCTCTCCTCACCCGACTCTACTCCTCACCAATGAATCCTCGCGGTAAACTCTCCCTAGTCTACCCGAAACACTTTTCACAGAGTTGAAAAGATTAAACCCGATCTTGAACAAGGAATTGTTCAAGATATTACAATCACTCACCAATAAACAAACTACCCCAATTGATAAATGAAAAGAATAAACTCAACTCACAACTCGCACGAAGAAGACGAGCTCTCAATAATGTATGAAGACGCGCAGCGGCACCAATTAGATCTTCATGCTTATATACTTCACATATAACCCTAAGAGATAATTAAGGCATATCTTAAAAGATATCCTTAATAGGGTAAATATAATCTCCATGCAAATCTTCTAATTAATGCGGGAATATAATATAAGGAACAAATCCTTGATCCACAAGGAATTCCACACCACCGAGAATTCCTCCGCATACATAAATCATGCCATATAAAAATACTCCATGCAATCCATGCAGCAACAATCTCCCCCTTGGCATTTTATGTATGCAATCACACACACCCACACAACTCACACAACTCCTCCAAGATACAAAGCACCCAATGCAAAATCAAGTAGGCAAGGAGCGCACCCACATAACCATACTCGAATGCATAGTGCAGAAAGACTCCCCCTTGCTACAAACACTCTCTAAAATGAAGTACTAGCCGAGCGCACCCGAACTAGAATACTACACATAGAGAGAAAATAAACGCACTGCATAACACCACTTAGAACACCACAGATAACACCAGCTGATCAAAATATGCTTCACCAGAAAACCAAGCATCATTAGCAGCAACTGCCTATTTACTATTACAGTCCAAAAACTGAATATCCATATCCACTCCATCAGCAATAACCAGAAAACCAACAAACTGTCCAGCCAACCAACAACCAGAATAGCATAATAACAACCATTTCGAATCATCAGCAATAACCAGAAAACCAACAGACTGTCCAGCCAACCAACAACCAGAATAGCATAATAACAACCATTTCGAATCATCAGAGCAAAAAATACCAACCTATACTCCCCCTTGAATGCAGACATGAAATGCCAAGCTAAGGCAGTTCTGCTTCAATCTCCTCATCTACGGCCTCATCATCATCTGCACCAACCGCAGCACCAACATCAGGAGCAGGAGCACCAGCAGCTCCCCCTTGCGGTGTACCACCAGCTAAGATAAGCAGATCCTCAATCTCCTTTTTCTTCTTCAATAGAATCCGAAGCTGCTCACATGTCAATTCATACTCCAGAGAGATAGCTTGGAACATGAGCTTCGAAATTGCTGGTTCATAATGAGGAGGAGCAGGACCGAAAGGCAGCTGAATATCATCAATATTTACTTCATGAGGCATCGAGGAAGAAGATGCCTTTTCTGCCTTCGAGCTGAAAGGAGCAGGAGCCTTAGTGAACCTCATATAAGAAGCAGCAGGAGCCTTTGCACCTTCAGGAATATCAAACTGCACATACTTGCAAATATAGGCATACAAGAAACGAGGGAAGCAAATAGCCTTATTAGCAAAGACCACCTTTTCAGCATGCTCTGCAAGAGCCTCAAACACCAACCTTCCAAAGGACACTGGAAGTCCCTGCCCAACCTTGTACAGCAGCGTTGCCAGAGAGAGATTCACACAGGTCTTGTGGGTCGTACCACGGCAACACGGCAACATAGGGGTTCTGGGCGCAGGCTGAGTAGCCGCGAACAAAAATGCAAGATCAATACCCTCTGAGATCTTGAACGAAACCATGGATGCAGCAAGAATTTAGAAATCCGGAGGAGAGACGATGAGAAAATTGGGAGAATCGCACAGATATTCGGCGGAGAAGTAGAGAACCAGAAAAGCCCTAGCACAATTGAACACTGAGAGAAAGAGCACTGCAGCAAGCAAGAGTCGGTTCAAATTCCAAGGCATCAACAGGAATAGCAAAAGGGCGCGCAGAAAAATAGCCCTCTTTCAACTGACAAAAATTCCACGTCAGACAAGTACCCAAAAGATAACACCAAACATAACACCACCCATCACACCAAGAAATCAAATAATAGATGAAATCAAATAAACATAATCTGAGCAGCTCAGATTATACACATCCCAAGTGACTTTCGTAAAGCCTCAAACCTTTCTCCATCTAAAGGTTTGGTGAAAATATCCGCCACTTGCACACGAGTAGAGACATGCTGAAGAGATAAAGTCTTGTTTTCAACAAGATCTCTAATAAAATGGTGTCTGATCTCAATGTGTTTGGCCTTCGAATGACTGACTGGATTTTTGGAAAGATTAATAGCCCCAATATTGTCACAGAACAAGACATACTCTTTTTCATCGATCCCATAATCATACATCATCTTGGTCATCCAGATTAACTGAGTGCATGCACTCCCAGCTGCTATATATTCTGCTTCCGTAGAGGATAGAGAGACACAATTCTGCTTCTTGCTATGCCACGAGATAAGATTATCTCCCAAGAAAAAGCATCCTCCAGTGGTACTCTTACGATCATTAGGATTTCCAGCCCAATCAGCATCACTGTATCCGGAAAGCTTCAGAGAACTTCCTTTCCCAAACCATAGACCAATCTTGCACATTCCTTTGACATACTTTATAATGTTTTTCACAGCCTTGTGATGACTCTCCTTCGGATTTGATTGGAATCGCGAGCAGACCCCAACACTGTAGGCAATATCTGGTCGACTGGCTGTTAGGTACAATAGGCTACCAATCATACTTCTGTACACTGTTTGTTCCACAGGTTTGCCTTCTCCTTCTTGGGTTAGTTTGACCGATGTACCCATTGGTGTCCTTTTTGACTTAGAACTCTCCATGCCAAACTTTTTCACCAAATTTTCAGCATACTTCTCCTGACTTACGAAGATGCCATCTTCGCACTGCTTGACTTGAAGCCCCAAAAAGAACTTCAATTCTCCGAACATACTCATCTTGAATTCAGAGGTCATCAATTTTACAAATTCATTCACAAGAGCCTCTGACTTAGAACCGAAAACCAGATCATCAACATATACCTGGACAATAAATATGTGACCTCCATGTTGCTTAACAAACAAGGTCTTGTCAGCACTTCCTCGAACATATCCCTTCTTCAGAAGAAACTCTGCCAGCGTGTTGTACCCCACTCTGGGGGCTTGCTTCAGTCCGTATAGAGCCTTGTTCAGCCTGTAAACATACTCTGGGTGCTCGGGATCTTCAAAGCCCTTCGGTTGCTTAACATATACCTCCTCTTTTGAATTTCCATTCAGAAAAGCACTTTTGACGTCCATCTGGTATAGCTTGAAATCTAAGCTGCTAGCCATACCCATCAAAAATCTCACAGATTCCAATCTGGTAACCGGAGCAAAAGTCTCCCCGTAATCAATACCTTCCTCATGTGAGTATCCTTGAGCAACCAATCTGGCCTTGTTACGAGTGATGTTCCCTTGCTCATCTGTCTTATTCTTGAATATCCACTTCGTCCCAATCACATTAGCACCTTTGGGGAGTGAAGTTAGATACCATACATTGCAGCGCTGAAATTCCAAGAGTTCTTCCTGCATGGCCGCTATCCAGTTTTCATCCTGGAATGCATCGTTGACGTTCTTGGGCTCAATTTTTGAGACAAAACACACCGTCGCTATGTGGGAAACCAACTTCTTGAAGTCTATCTCTCTCTTCCTGGTCTGCATCCCATCATTGATATGCCCAATCACATCTGAAGCTGAGTGATTTTTATGGACTCTTGTTTCGGCAATGTCAGAAGTACCAGTTGGAGTACCATATTGAGTACCCTCCAGTGTTATCTCCTCTACTTTGACATCCTTCTCCTTACTAGGACTCTGAGAGCTCTCTGCAGTACTGGTGATCAGGACATCTTCTTCATTGTTTACATCGCCTTCCACTGAATCATCAAAAGTAACATTGATTGACTCAATAACAGTGCATTGATTTTTCAGGTACACTCTGTAAGCACGGCTGTTTCTGGAGTAGCCTACAAAGGTTCCTTCTATTCCCTTGTCATCAAGCTTCTTCCTTTGCACTCTGTCATTTACCACAAAGCATCGTGAGCCAAAAATGTGAAGATGTTTCACATTTGGCTTCCTTCCTCGCCAGATCTCGTAAGCAGTAACCTCTGTCTGCGGCCTGAGGTACACTCGATTGCAAATGTAGCAAGCTGTTTCAGATGCTTCAGCCCAAAGTCTAAGTGCAATCTCTTTAGCCTTCATCATAGTTCTGGCAGTGCTTTGCAGGGTCCTGTTTTTCCTTTCAACCACACCATTCTGTGTAGGAGTGATAGGAGCTGAGAATTCGTGTCTTATCCTTTTGGATTGGCAGAATTCCATGAACTCTTGATTCTCAAACTCACGCCCATGATCACTTCTGATGGCCTTGAGTTTGCTCTCCTTCTCTACTTCCAATCTTAGACACAAAACTCTGAACGCCTCGAAAGTGTCTGATTTTTCTCTTAAGAATTCAACCCATGTGTATCTTGAGAAGTCATCCACGCAAACAAGAATGTATTTCTTTCCTCCTAGACTTTCAACTTGCATGGGTCCCATCAAATCCATGTGCATGAGATCAAGGACTTTGGCTGTAGTGATTCGGAGTACTCTCTTGTGTACCTCCTGAGTCTGTTTTCCTTGTTGACATGGTCCACAAAAATCAACATCTCCAAATCTGATCTTGGGAATTCCTTCAATGGCATTCAGTTGAATAAGCCTCTGAATATTCCTGTAGTGCGTGTGCCCAAGTTTCTGATGCCAAATTTCACTAATCTTAAAAGCAACCGTGTAGCTTGTGATCTTTGGAGTAAAGATGTAGCAATTGTCAGCTGATCTGTTTGCCTCCAGAAACTTATCTGTTCCTTTGTTGATGATGCAGCTATTTTTCCCAAAACTTACGCTCATCCCATCATCACACAACTGGCTGATACTGACCAGATTTGCTCTCAAGCCTTCAACATAAAGGACCCCTTCCAGAACTGGCATCCCAGGTACATTCAGTGTACCAATTCCTCGAATTCTGCCTTTTCCACCATCACCAAACACAACTGACTCATTAGAGCAACTTTGCACATTAACAAGAAGATTCATGTTACCTGTCATGTGCTGCGAGCATCCACTGTCAATATACCAAGAGTTTCCCACTCTGGAGCTATTACCGGTGTGAACAACATAAGCCCTATAGCCCTGGCCTTAATTCCTTCTATTCTGATATTTGAGCATCTCTTGCCTCTTATCACCAAGGTAGAACCGACATCTTGGTCTGATATGGCCAAGTCTATGACAGTAATGACAGAGAGGAATGAATACTTCAGAATCTGGATTATGCTCGGGTACCTTGTGGAGTTCTTCTTTGGGTACCTCCTCTGTAGCTCCTTGTTCACCAGGCTTCTGTTCGGCAACAACTGATGTTTCGGTTAGTTTAGGCCTCCATTCATCACGTCTAACCGATTTCCCACTAGATTGAGTTCCAACAGAATCATTGGATTGTCTCCATCCTTCGACTCCTCTCTCTGTCTTGCTCCAGTCTTGTCTTTGAGCTCTTTGTTGATATTGGTATCCAACTTGTTGATAGTTATTTCGGTTGAATCCAAGACCCTCCTTATCTGCAGCTCTCTTTCCAAGTCTGAGAATTTCATCAAGCTTCTCAGTACTGGAATTCATCATCCTTATCAACTTCTGAATATGACTCAGTTCTTCATCAGTCTCCTTTCTTCCGTCCTCGCAGCTTCTGAGCTTTTCTTGAAGAGATTCAACCTCGGATCTTAAAGCGATTCTTTCCCTTTCAAGATTCTTGACCTGCTCCGTAAGGCTCTGGTTCAAAATCAGTGCCTTCTTACACGCATCCATCAACTCATCATAGTCCTCCTGATCATCTTCTTCTTCCTCCACGTCTTTAACTTTGAATGGATCCTGATCATCAACAATAGACATGAGCCTTGGACCATTTACTGTAGCAACATGTGCAGAATGAGATGTATCCTGTCCTTCCTCAAACTCAGTGTCCATGACCTCATCATCACTGTGTGTGGCTTGGAACGCCTTCTTGCTGACTTTCTGATACTTGAAGGTATTGGCACATTCGCTTTTGATGTGACCAAAACCATCACATTCATGGCACTGCGGTCCCCTGTCTCCATTTTCTTTCTTCTCTGAGCCATTAGGACCTCTGTTCTGAGAACTGCTTTGATTCTCAGTCCGGCGAAATCTGGAGTTACCTTAACCATTTCCTTTCCTGAAAAATTTCTTCCCAAACCTCTTTGAGATGTAAGCAATGCACTCCGCCATGTCTTCAGCAGTCAACTCTTCTTCAGACTGGCTTGTAGATGAAGCCTTGAATGCTACGGACTTCTTCTTTTCACTAGGATTCACACGCATACCCATCTCAAACGTCCTCAAGGAGCCAATAAGTTCATTTGGAGATAGTTCATCAACATCCTTTGCTTCCTCGATAGCAGTAACTTTGTAATCAAATCTCTCGGGAAGAGATCTCAAGATTTTCCTAACTATCTTAGCTTCCGTGAGCTTTTCTCCCAACGAAAAGAACTCATTCGATAGACTCAGCAACTTAGCATAGAAATCCGAGATGCTTTCATTCTCGTCCATTCTGAGGGACTCAAACTGTGAAGTGAGTTGTTGCAGCCTCTGATCCTTCACCCGTTTATTGCCTTCATACGTAATCTCCAAGATATCCCAAGCTTCCTTGGCAGATTTGCACGTGGAGATAATGGCAAAAACCTCAACACTCACACCTGTGTGAATGACGTTGATAGCTTTCTGATTCATCCCAGACGACTTTAGCTCCTCTTCCGACCATTTAGTTCTAGGTTTCTCTGAACTGTCTTCATCTTTTGGAGCACTCCAACCAACTTCCACTGCAGTCCATGCAGCCTCGTCAATGGATCTGATGAACGAAGCCATTCTGATCTTCCAATACCCATAACTTGTGCCATCAAATAACGGTGTTCTGACCGTAGAACCACCTTCCCTGATGGTACTCATCGCAAGCACCACCAATGTACCAACGGATTATACAGATATCCCAGGATCTAACACCGCACCTCGATGACCTGCTCTGGTGCCAATTGAAATTGTATAATCCTACTTTGGTAGGTAAATGTAACTCAACACGTAACACAGTTGAGAACACAAGTTGGTAACCCAGTTCAGTGATAAACACACCTACGTCTGGGGGAAGCTATTCCAAGAAATAATTCACTATGATGAGTATAAGGGTTACAAGACACGTGAACGTCAGCCACACCGAACGTTCTCTCCTCACCCGACTCTACTCCTCACCAATGAATCCTCGCGGTAAACTCTCCCTAGTCTACCCGAAACACTTTTCACAGAGTTGAAAAGATTAAACCCGATCTTGAACAAGGAATTGTTCAAGATATTACAATCACTCACCAATAAACAAACGACCCCAATTGATGAATGAAAAGAATAAACTCAACTCACAACTCGCACAAAGAAGACGAGCTCTCAATAATGTATGAAGACGCGCAGCGGCACCAATTAGATCTTCATGCTTATATACTTCACATATAACCCTAAGAGATAATTAAGGCATATCTTAAAAGATATCCTTAATAGGGTAAATATAATCTCCATGCAAATCTTCTAATTAATGCGGGAATATAATATAAGGAACAAATCCTTGATCCACAAGGAATTCCACACCACCGAGAATTCCTCCGCATACATAAATCATGCCATATAAAAATACTCCATGCAATCCATGCAGCAACAGCTCAAAATGAGCTTGAATAGAGTTGGGAGGATCCCAACAAACTCCAATCCAATTGATCATCTTATTCCAAAGATTGATCACTGCATTGCAAGAGAAGAAAAAGTGACCTGCTGATTCTTGGAGGAGCCAACAACAGCAACACAAAAGATTGTCTGGTGCAAAGTCAAAGTGTTTGCTTAAATTGAGTTTTGTCGGGAGGTGATCATGGGTCAATCTCCAAGCAGTTAACTGAGCTTTGAGGGGGGCGAATGATTTCCAGATTCGATTGAAGCCAGTCCACCATGGTCTCTGAGAAGACACGCCGGAGGACTCTCGAGCGAGGATATCGTAAGCAGCTTTGACTGTGAACACTTTGGTCGAGAGATGTTGGATAAGATTGAGGAGCTCGTCCACACGCAGGAGCTCGCGCTGAAGCAAAGGTCTTCTCCAAGGAATCTCCCACTTCCAGCAATCTCCGATCATTTTCCCCATTTCTCGGACTTTTCCATCCCTATTGGCGCTGAGTTGATAGAGCCTGGAAAAAGGTCTTTGAGAGTCGATTCACTAACCCATTTATCGTACCAAAAGCATGCAGTAGATCTATTGCCCAAATTGAGGGAAAGGTTGTTCCAAAAAAAGCCAGCCTCGTTACCACCAACCCGATTTGCAACTCCCTCCACTCCGGGTGTTTTGCCCAATTTGATGGAGAGGGAGATCGCCATGCCTAGCACTGATAACTCTTGCCCACATACTTTGTTTGTTTACTAAAAATCTTCAAACTCATTCAGCTAAGAGAGCTTGATTGAAAAGAAGAAGATTTTTCACTCCAAGCCCGCCTTCTTTTTTGGATTTGCAAACATCTTCCCACATAATCCATGCCATTTTCCTTTGCTCAATATTACGTCCCCACAAGAAATTGCATTGTAGGGATTGAATTTGGTTTGCTACCCTTTTAGGAAGAGGAAGGAACGACATACGGTAGCAGCCCTTATCTTTAAACCTATTCTCTCTCTTCTCTCTCTGACGTATAGTTAATTACCCTTTTCATCTCTGTAGAAATCTTTATCAGCTATTCTCCAAATCCCCAAATTCTCCTTTCTCATCTATGTTGTTCAGCAATCTTATCTTCGTTTCAGCAATCTTATCTTCGTAGGGTAATAAATGTGTAACGACAATGTAAAGAACACAAAGAAGTAACGTGGTCCGATCAATTGGAACAGATCTACGTCCACGGAGCAAGAGTTTCGATCTTTATTGGGTAGTGAATGTCTCAGAGTACAAAAGTATATGAATAATCCCCTCCTTCTAATCTAACCCCTATTTAGAAACGATCATCTTGAATTTGACTCTAATACAAAGTCTTTCCTATAAGAACTTTTTAAGTTAATCTCGATCTTCATGATAACTGTCAGAGTCTTCTACGTCTCTAATTGGAGTTTGAACTGTAGTCAATCGAGAAGTCTTCTTTACTTTCGGCAGAGTCTTCTACGTCTTTAATTGGCCGGAGTTTGAACTGTAGTCAATCAAGGAGTCTTCTTTACTTTCAGCCGAACTTGCGTAGGCTGAGCTTTAATGTCGAGGCCCATTGGGCCTGATGCTTTTAAGGATGATTATTTTTGTTTGATGATATTTAAGAATGATTATTTGTGTTTGATGCTAGATGTAGGGCAATTAGCCTGAAGCTAATGTTTTGAAACCCGGACCGGATATTGAACCGGTCATTCAACTGGGTCACAATGTTAGTATGTTTTTAAATATATTTATCATATTTGAATAATCGGTTGACCTATTCTTAAAAAATTGGATGACCCATATATATAAACATTATACTACTATTTAGTACTATCTTATATATTAGAATATATAAATATTTGTGGTATCATAATATTTTAAATTATATATATACATAAACTAATAGCAGTATTTACACAAATATAAATAACATAAAAATATTTTCACATTACATTGTAACATAATTGAACTCTTTTTTTTTTTTTTTTTTTTTTTTTACACTATCACAATTGAACATTTTGTATATTTCAAATTTATTTATGAATACAAATAACGAAAAGTTAATATTTAAAGAAATATTAATTGGTTTTTTTGTTTTTATTTTTTTTTTTTTTTTTTTTTATGTGCCATACGTCATGAGCTTCCAAACATTTCCTGATCGGGTTCCTCAAATGCTATAAAATTGTAACACCTTAATTTGTTGTTCAATAAACAAGCAGCTATAGTTAAAAACTTGTGCAGATCGGGTTCCTCAAATGCTACAAAATTGTACCACCTTCATTTGTTGTTCGATAAACAAGTAGCTATAGTTAAAAACTTGTGGAATTGAGTTGGTAATCGGACAAAAAAGAAGAACTGAGAAACCAATGAAGATGAAACTGTTGCTTGAAATTTATAGAAAACTAATATCCGTTTGTGTTTGGACCACCATTAGCAATAGAGAGGAGACCGTTACTAGCTATGATCAAACTTAAAATTTTATTGGCAAATTTCCTCCCACTGATTTTTTTGCCACCAGTTCCACAAAAGTAGACCTCATCGTATTCGTTTATGAGGAAGGATGACTTTGTCGGAGTCGGCCAATAGACGTTTAAGAATACCTTTAGGGCTATAGTGACAAAGTGACAGGAGGGGAGATCCTCTGCTCATGAAATTCAATACAATATCAGTTAAGAACCTAAACTACAACAGTACAACTTGCCATCTCTAGCATGAATTATGTTCACTTCAGGCTCAACGCGAATGAGAGGACTCTTCTTGATTGCGAATCTTATGTCTAGAATGCTTGTTGGAGTATTAAGTTTCAATCTCATAGATGTGAAATTTGGAATCTTCCGAAAAAGGTGCAACACAATATAAATATACATTTACGAATTAAATCCGAAAAACTGGCTGTGTTTTAACCACTGACGGATCCAAAATTTGAAGTGTTCAGAGCGGCTTCTGGCGAAAAGGTCCGGCCAATCGACAATTAATTGCTTCGGAAGCTCCGTACCAAAGTCGTCAGTTCTGCAGAAGTAGCCAACTTCGGTGGTGGAATAGGTGAAAAAAAATAAATTTTATTGTAGTGTCTCTAGTTTCCCTAACCCTTCTCTCTCTCTCTCTCTCTGTTGCGTTTCCCAGATGGTAGTCGTCCGATTCTCCGACGATGATGATCTCCCTCCTCCGCGGTCGGCCGCGGAGAAGAATCTCCGGTTCATCGGAAACTGGGTTATCACTTCAAAAGTCCTGTACAATTCAGATGCTGAGGGGTCATTCTACGATGATGTTTTTAAATATATTTATCATATCTAAAAAATTGTATATACGGAGATAGATTAATTGGTTATTATGTTAGACTAATAAATAAAAGTTCACAAGTTCAAACCTTAATAAATACATAATTAATCTGTTTCTTTCAAAAAATCGGACCGAACAAGCGACCAGTTCCCGGGTTTTCCGGTCGGACCTACCGGTCCGATCCGGGTTTCAAAACATTGTCTGAAGCCAATTAGTTTTTTCATATGAACCCTTTAATAATTTCTCAGTTTGTTTCAAAATTGTCAAAATTGGGATATATCAAGAAGGCGGTAAATCCATAGTTTGAAGGCAAGAATGATCCAGACGCCTATTTAGATTGAGAATGTAAAGTTGTTAAGGGTCTAGATCAATTGAGGTGTTATTGAATCCGTGGATTTCTCGGATATTAATCTAATTAAATAAAATTTTATAAAATGTCCTAGATCCTAAAGTTGAAACAGATCTAGAATGGTATACCATGATGGACAGATCCGGCCGAAATAAGATATGCCGGTGAAAAATTCACGAACTTGATCTATACACACGAGATCTAGTCATTCTCGTAAAACCACAAGATATTCTAGATTATTCTCGAGCACAAAAAATAATTTTGGATGAATTGAATTCCTTCTTCTCTTCTTCACAGTAAAACTCTAGTTGTCACTCATGTTTTCAAAAGGGAAAATACACAAATCTAGCCCAATAAATTCACCTTGTGACATATCTAGCCCCAACTTCATTTATGTGACAATTTTAGCCCAATAAATTGAATTTATGACAATTTTAGCCAATTCCTAAAATCCGGGTCTATGTGGCAGCCGAAGCTCAATTTACACTGACCCGTGGGCCGTGGTTGACACCTCAGAAAATTAAAAATTTATATTTAAATTTAAAACAAAATATGTGAAAATATATTTTAGAGAAATCTCGAGAGGAGGAACAGAAAGGACAAAGACGGGAAAGATGAAGAAATCCGCCTAATTCAAAAATATATTTTCATATATTTTGTTTTAAATTTAAATATATATTTTTTAATTTTCTGAGGTGTCAGCCACATGTCGGTGTAAATTGAGCTTCAGCTGCCACATAGACCCAAAAATTAAGAATTGGCTAAAATTGTCATAAATTCAATTTATTGGGCTAAAATTATCACAAAAATGAAGTTGGGGCTAGATATATCACAATGTGAATTTATTGGACTAGATTTGTGTATTTTCCCTTTTCAAAATCTCGCACATTCTCACGTGTGTGAAAACACATCTCACAATATATACATATATAGAGAGAGTGGGCTAGATTTTTCTTTATTGGGTCAGACTTGCTTCTGTTGGACTACTCTAGAAATCTTAAGGAGGATTTGGACTGAATCTCCCGATATAATTAATAATCCAACTATTTTTTGGACTCAAATACTTTACTTAATTATATTAAATAATTTTATTCCACTAATGAAATAATATTGCATTGCCCTCCAATTCCCAAATTATTATATATCGGACTCCATTTTGAATTATATTATTTCTCGTGTTTAAGATATATCATGTCCATTAATTCATTTAGCTACTAATAAATTTTAATTAATTAATATCTTAACCAAGAGTAGTATCTGCTCGACCTCATTATTATATCGTAACTTAATCCATCTGTAAAGTTTGATAAAACAATCTTTAAAGCGTCTCAAGGGGACATCATCAACTCAGATTCAGCCGTGACACGATTTCTAGCTATAATATTAATTATCATACTTATAATATTATTACCCAAGATATCGAGATACTTTGAGTTGCAATAACTCTCACCCATTGATAAATCAAAGTAATAATTATCATAAATATATAATTGAATATTATCACAACTAGAATTAAGAAATGATAATCGTCCGAGATGTCAAATCCTTTTATTCAATTAGTATAAAAGGATTTATCTCGCCTCGATCCTGTTCAATGTAACTGAATACATCAGTATAAGCTAATAACCAAGGCTAGCTAATATCAAACATTATACTACAACCTTATCAAGTAATTTGTCCATAATTACTTAGGTTGCGAACACCGTTTAAGTATATAAGATTCCAATAATATGATCTTCCGTGTGACCACCCAAACCATATTATCTATGATATATACTACAAGACATTTATTTGCATAACCATAACACGTATGTGCAAAATATATGACTTTATTAATTTATTTCACAAAAAAAGAAGATATAGCCAATAACTAAGCACAAAAAAAATATGATTTTCAGTGTATAACTCTAACAAGAGTATGATAAGGATTTAGAGATAGCATTGAACCAGGCTGGAAAAGAAGAGACACTGATTGCTACACTCAACCGGTTGTTGGGAAACGGCTGCTTGAAAGCCGCCCCGACCCAGATCTTGGTTCGGATGTGTTGATTCGATCGTGCACATAAATTCATGCAACGGTTCGAGTACATACCTTGATTATGAAGAACGTGCAATCTGAGTCGTGTCTGATCGATCTACGGTTCTGATCTTCTAGGATGTGATCCCACACCTTGAAATCCGAGACTTGGTGGGCGTCTCGAGATCACTGGAACCTCGATCTCCTCTCCTCAGACTCGGCCGACTCTCTCTCTTTCTCTCGCCCTTAGGGTTCTGCGCCAATCTCACAGAATTCCAATTCTGGTGGCTAGGTCAGATTATGAGAACTAGGGTTTAGATGAGAGACATGGAGAGTATTTATATGGTTCATAAATAAGGAGATATGATTCCTTATTTATCTCCAACCATATCTTTGCCATCCCATATTTATTCTCTTTCCATAACTTACAAATCCTATTCCTTTATTAATACGGAATTAATAAGGAATTAATCTGTTCAGTTATGCAACTGTATATCCGAAATTAATTCTAACAGATAGAATTTATTCTAATATCAGTAGAAGAATAAATAACTAAATATATACCAAATATATTTAGATATATATGATGTTTATCCCCACAAGATTTAATTAAATAAATCTTATCTTATTAGATTTAATCTTATCCTTGAATAACTAAATAATAACTAATTAGATTTAATCTTATCCAAAAAGATATAAATCTAAATTAATTATATTTAATATCCATCCAACGGATATAAATCCAATATATATCATATACTGGGCCTGAGTACAATTATTGAGTCCAGACTCAATAATACTATTTAGATCGATTCCTGAGGTCTGTTTGGGCCATCCTAGGGATCGGATACCAGACAGAGTTGGGCCTTATCTAATTCGATATTTCCATGTCCACCCCTGAACATGTATCTAATTAGAACTATGACGCACTCCACTAAAGTGTCATAGCTGAATCACCGCTCTGTCCCAATTATGTAGATTGGGTAGGTATTTTGTATAGTTCGACCCCCGTGTTTAAGACCTCCTTATCCGTTAATCAATTAGAGCTACCATGACTGCTCCTAATTGTTAACATCTATTCCTTAGGTAGTACCCGTTCACTCCTCATTATTATACCTGAACTTAATCAGCATGTATGACTTGGTATAATAAACATTGTGAACTCCCTTGAGCGAATAACGTCAGCCTGCACTCACACAGGACACGGCTTATTGATAACACTTATTAGACATACTATGCATCTCCGTGTTACCCAAAGTACGACATGATTTAGATGAACTAACGAAGTTCATATCTTCGTAAATCAAAGTAACATCGAAGAATACATATACATCTAATAGTTTACCAAGGTTAAGATCGAGCTAGAGCCTGAGATCTATAGCTCTTCACCTATATCACCTTTGATACAGGGTCAGTATCAGAAGAGCATTATCTCTATTGATCCTCAATACGTTCCACCGTACCAGCATAATTAGTGATTAGGACTCATCACTACCATTAAGCTGCAGTCAAGACCGACAGCTCAGCCCAAGCTGTCTCGACTGTGAACTGTTTATATCTCATCATTATCAACGACCTTCGCGATCCTCTCCGAACTCAGATCGACACGTGGTCTAAAACATGAGATAATGGGCTTTATTCTTGCTTATACATATTCTTCCAGATAGGGATTGTTAACAGTGGACCTGTGTCGTAACCACTAAAACAACCGGTTTTGCTTTAGGTATACAACAACCCCAACAATCTCCCACTTATACTAAAGTAAAACCTTTTAGTATACCAACGCGTCTACAGGAAACCATATGACTTCATCCATGTACAATGTTAACAATCGCACGATCGCAATCGTTAACAACCATCATACACTTTTTCTCCCACTTATACTCAAATATTTTACCTTTACCTTGTACCTTTTAGTGGGAGGTTCACTAAGACATGTCAGCCACGTGCTACAGTATACCTGACATGGTGCACTTAGTGAAGGAACCGTCATCGTACATTCCTCTCGTGTTTCTATTTTCTCCACGAAATCGCCTTAATTTAAGGTACTCACTATGTTGTTACCGGCATTTCCAAATCTCAGAAATTTGTTACTGCACTTAGAATTCTCCAGGGGGTGTAAGAATTCTAACAAAATTGAGATTACTGCCAATTCACGAAGCCAAGCCCTGAATTATCTAGCTCCCTCTCAGCATTTCACTGCGTGAGAATCTTCAAGACAATTCTGCTTCTTACGTGAATCCATAGTTTAAGGTCGATGATGTCGTTTTTCTAGCTACCATTCGATTATCCGTGTCCACAAACATGATGGACTATATCCGTTACCATGCACACAGCACTAACATATATTTGGCTGCTTATGCAACACCCAGGTGTATTGCAAGCTTTGCCAAGACAGTAGTCTATGAAGAGTACTTGAATAATGTTATACTATCCGACTGTAGGATATATCTAACATTACTCCTAACCTTCATTCTAAACTGTTCGGATAATCACCACTTATTGTGTCAGATAATACTTTCACACCTTATTCAAGTGTTAGTAATATTATCACACAATGTACAAGACAACCATTTCAACGTCTTTTGTAGATGAAAGATATACCATTTGTCAACACATTTTATGAACGAATCTATATGTGTTGTCTGACAAATGAATGCTTTAAATCATTGAACCACACATTTCAATGTGTTTGTCCCGAAACATAGAACTGTTGAGAAAATTCTTCCCTTTTCTCAAACTACATCCATGTTCGCTCATGTATGTCCTCAACTATTATGAGCATACAACGTGCAAGTCTTTTCGAGTGTTAAACTCATAGACTTATCAATGACATGCAACCATCTTCATCTAACTTATCCTTTACTAGTCAACTTGGTTTGTTCATTATCCAAGAAACTAGATTTCTTGATGAACAATTTACCATTTTCGAGACATACCCGAAAAAGCTCCCACTGTGACAAGGATCCTAAAATAATCTTGTGCAGATCCTTTTGGTTATCAGTCTTGTACGTCCGGCCTTATAATGTTCCAATCCACAATTTCTTTTTATTCTTGGACGTTAATCAAGAATAAATATTTGTCTTTCCTCGAAAATTAACTACTTGTCCAACTAATTACTAAATCTATCATTGAAATTGCGACACTTCGTGTGCAAATTGTCCTTATTTCCGAACAGATTTAACCAATGAAATCTGTAATTAGCATCTCCTATAGGGAGGAAGACTCATTGTCAACGCGAATGCTAATCAATTTCATTTTAAATCACAATGAAATCTATGATTAACATGAATGCTAATCACTTCATTTCATATAAGGAAAGGAAATAGATTTAGACATAGTGACATAGTATTTTGTTAAAAGACAATATTGAACAAGAAGTACCACATTTATCGTAACACATTTTGGAATATCCTTCAAAATTCACAGTTATTACTCCCACTACGAATGATATATCAAAACAACCAGTATTAAAGAAGCAAATCTCTAATACAATGTCAGAAAGTAATCATCCATCAATATCTGAAAACATAAGTATCCTGCCAAAATAAGGCAACCAAATGTGGTAAAAGAGTAATAAACCAGAATCTAGTATCCAAAAACTAAGATAAAACGTAAGATAGAAATCTTCAAGTCTGCTGGACAACTGCATCAACTGAATGTTGCTTGTCGAGCTCAAGAACTTGAAGTCATCCTACTCGTTCCTTGTAGTCGAACCTACAAAGATTGCAACAAACCACAATTAGT
Organism: Thymus mandschuricus; assembly: GCA_029379335.1. Lineage (NCBI taxonomy): Eukaryota > Viridiplantae > Streptophyta > Magnoliopsida > Lamiales > Lamiaceae > Thymus > Thymus mandschuricus. Next base: position 2,782,645 of record CM057078.1, read on the forward strand.
ATCCACTAGTTAAATCCGTCCGTGAGGACTAAACTAGTATAATTTGGTTTTTATTGTTACAAGAGTCTGACATACCTCCATCTACCTTCAACTTCTTGTTCCTCCTCTGATAAATCTTTATTATCGGAGGTCCCTCCTTCCTGGCATCATTCACTTCCTGAGTAGGCTGATCGGAGTTCAGCTCATTCACATCGTGAACAAGACTTACAGACTCGGAATCGCCCACTCCCTCCATGGATTGATCAGAGATCAGCTCATTCACATCGTGAACGAGTCCGTCAAAATCAAAATCATCAATCCTCAGTGACTGAAGGTACTCATCAATGATGGACTCGTTGTCCCGGGCCGTAAAATGCCGATTAACATCGACATTCCTAACAGGACGATCCCAGAACTTCCTCTCCGCCTCATAAGCAGTCTGCAATATATCAATCCTCTCCGCATCTACCACGAGTAACTCCCCAATGAGAGCCATTGGATCCTCGTGAACGATGTGGGTCGGGACGACCGCTTCTCTGAGAGCCAGGAACCAAGTCGGGAAACATGCAAGTAGAAGCTCGCAAACAGTCTTTCCCGACATAACACCACCATAGAACACGTACATCCGTACAAGGTTTTTAAACCTCATGAGAAATCTCTTTAGGTTAGGGAAATCATCGAAATCCTCGAACCTCAAGAAATCTATCTCTTTCCGTGCCAGGAAACCGAGTAGTCGAAATCGAAAGGAGTCCGGAACACCATCGGAATAAGCTAAACGACAAATCTTCGTGCGAATAGAATCAATAGACATATCTGAAATAAATAACAAGTAAACAACTTATAAGCGCAAATAATTTATGTTATCAATGTTAGAAACCCAATAATAACATTGAACCAACAAACGAGTAGCCCGATACTATTTACAAATAGTCCACTATAGGTGGATGCTATCCATAAAATTATCGACCATGACCGCAGTCTATTTTATTTCTTATCCCATCACACGGACCACAGTGAAACAAAGAAATAATAACCCGTGCCTCAGGACCCTGCTAAATTGAGAAGTGACCTCTAAAGGAGGATTCATCATTAAGCAGCTAACCTACAACCATATTTTAATATTCTGAAAAATTAATTCTATTAAGAGTAACCCACCCGCTAAGGAGGAATTACCTTTATAAAATCATTTTTCCATATATCAATTTTGAATTTAACCAATGAACCATAATTAGTGTCTCCTATAGGGAGGAAGACTCATTGTCAACGCGAACACTAATTATTTCATTTTAAATCAAATTATCTTATTGAAGTCTAAACCAATGAAATCCATAACCAGCATCTCCTATAGGGAGGAAGACTCATCGTCAACGCGAATGCTAATTATTTCATTTTTAAACCAAATATGGAGGTCCTTTAAATCAATTAACAAATAATCGATTAATTATACCGCTTAGTCTTTTTAAGGGTTTGTGTGACAATCGTAGCACATAGACAGTTAAGTCCTATCACATGATTTCTAAGCGCAAGTAATAAAACATGCTCGCATTGAAATCATTAAAACCGGCATGCTATGACCCCTATGCATGTTATTTCTATTACGCAAACAATGAAAAGCAACTATAACATGCAAAACATGCTGATCATATTCATCGCGTAATTTAAATCCATCCATAGCATGCATAATAATTAAAACGAATAAATAGGCTGCCGGCCGGGAATAGAAAGCCCTATCTATTACATTTAATTAAAATAAAAACCCCGGAACAAGCTCCGGTCTTTAATCTTCGATTTTGGAAGTCGATCCCCGGTCTTCAAGTCCACCTTCCAAAATTAGCAAGTGCTCGAAATAATTAGGGTGCGGAAAACCCTAATTACCAAAAACGGAAAGCGAATTAATTTCGAACGAACTAGGGTACAAAAACCCTAGCCGTCGACGATCATGCCTAGGTTTCGGAAAACCCTAGCCGTCGTCAACGTAATGGGCCGAACGTTGTAAAAACGTGCAGCCCGTCGTTCGAAATTCGGCCACGCGCCGCCGCCGAGCCGCGCGTGTAACACACGCGCCGCCGCGGTGCGTGCCGGGAACCCCGTTTCGGCTCCACGACGAGCCTGACGTGGCTGGGTTCGGGCTGGGTGCGTCCGTTGCAACCCGGCCCGAGCCACTGCTCGTCACCGTCGCCAAAAACCCCGTCGCCGTCGCCGTTTTCGCCGCTACACAAAACAGCGCCGCCGCCGCGAGCCACCGCCGGTGGCTGGCATGCCACCGGACGCTCCCACTGGCCTCGCCGGCGTCCCAGCACCACCGGAGGTGCTGGGTTCGAGCCCGGGCAGCCGTGGCTGAATCCGGCAGCAGCGCGCGCAGGGGACAAACCCAGCCGCCGCCGCTGCCGTTGATCACGCCATAACCGCCGCCGCCGGTGGTCAGGGGACCACCGGACCTGCTGTCCACCTCAGTCCGCGCCCCCGTAGTCGTCGAGCCACCTCCGGTCCGCGGTGGTTTGAGCCCAGCAGCGTACGGGCCAAAACCCGCTAGGGTTTCGGCCGCCGCTGCTCCCACTCGTATCCACCGCCGTCGTCGCGCCGCTGCTGGTCATCCGGCGCTGACTGGGCTCCGTCTCCGACGTCGAGCCGGGCGCTGGACCGCCGGGATGGCCACGGTTCAGGCCCAGCAGCTCGCGCGCGAACCAAAACCCGCTAGGGTTTCGCGTCGCCGCCGCTGCCTTCGCCCGTCCCGCCGTCTGCCGCCGGTTCTGCCACCGCCATCCCTCGTCTCCGGCTCACCTGAACCCTAGGATGAACCCTAGGGTTCAGTCGCCGTGAAAACGACGAAGGAGGCAGCCACGTGAAACGCGGCAGATTACGCCACCCGTCGCCGTGCGCTGGTCGACGCGCCGCCGCCTGCGGCCGTCGTGCCTTCGTCTTCGTGTTCGTTCCTCGGACCTCGATCTCCAACCATCTCTCGATTCCAGCAACAATTACAATGCAAAATCGAAAAATACAAGGAAAAACGAATCCTAATCTAATCGGCACCTTATTATATCGCCGATTTTAAAATAAAACGAACAACGATAATACGAAAACGATAAAATCAACGCACTTATTTCCCGGACAGCAGCATGCACACATAATCATGATGACTCGAATGCATGAACATTAAATTCGACTCAACACAGAGCCGATCCAAAAACCTCGGGCTCTGATACCACTTGTTGGGAAACGGCTGCTTGAAAGCCGCCCCGACCCAGATCTTGGTTCGGATGTGTTGATTCGATCGTGCACATAAATTCATGCAACGGTTCGAGTACATACCTTGATTATGAAGAACGTGCAATCTGAGTCGTGTCTGATCGATCTACGGTTCTGATCTTCTAGGATGTGATCCCACACCTTGAAATCCGAGACTTGGTGGGCGTCTCGAGATCACTGGAACCTCGATCTCCTCTCCTCAGACTCGGCCGACTCTCTCTCTCTCGCCCTTAGGGTTCTGCGCCAATCTCACAGAATTCCAATTCTGGTGGCTAGGTCAGATTATGAGAACTAGGGTTTAGATGAGAGACATGGAGAGTATTTATATGGTTCATAAATAAGGAGATATGATTCCTTATTTATCTCCAACCATATCTTTGCCATCCCATATTTATTCTCTTTCCATAACTTACAAATCCTATTCCTTTATTAATACGGAATTAATAAGGAATTAATCTGTTCAGTTATGCAACTGTATATCCGGAATTAATTCTAACAGATAGAATTTATTCTAATATCAGTAGAAGAATAAATAACTAAATATATACCAAATATATTTAGATATATATGATGTTTATCCCCACAAGATTTAATTAAATAAATCTTATCTTATTAGATTTAATCTTATCCTTGAATAACTAAATAATAACTAATTAGATTTAATCTTATCCAACAAGATATAAATCTAAATTAATTATATTTAATATCCATCCAACGGATATAAATCCAATATATATCATATGCTGGGCCTGAGTACAATTATTGAGTCCAGACTCAATAATACTATTTAGATCGATTCCTGAGGTCTGTTTGGGCCATCCTAGGGATCGGATACCAGACAGAGTTGGGCCTTATCTAATTCGATATTTCCATGTCCACCCCTGAACATGTATCTAATTAGAACTATGACGCACTCCACTAAAGTGTCATAGCTGAATCACCGCTCTGTCCCAATTATGTAGATTGGGTAGGTATTTTGTATAGTTCGACCCCCGTGTTTAAGACCTCCTTATCCGTTAATCAATTAGAGCTACCATGACTGCTCCTAATTGTTAACATCTATTCCTCAGGTAGTACCCGTTCACTCCTCATTATTATACCTGAACTTAATCAGCATGCATGACTTGGTATAATAAACATTGTGAACTCCCTTGAGGGGATAACGTCAGCCTGCACTCACACAGGACACGGCTTATTGATAACACTTATTAGACATACTATGCATCTCCGTGTTACCCAAAGTACGACATGATTTAGATGAACTAACGAAGTTCATATCTTCGTAAATCAAAGTAACATCGAAGAATACATATACATCTAATAGTTTACCAAGGTTAAGATCGAGCTAGAGCCTGAGATCTATAGCTCTTCACCTATATCACCTTTGATACAGGGTCAGTATCAGAAGAGCATTATCTCTATTGATCCTCAATACGTTCCACCGTACCAGCATAATTAGTGATTAGGACTCATCACTACCATTAAGCTGCAGTCAAGACCGACAGCTCAGCCCAAGCTGTCTCGACTGTGAACTGTTTATATCTCATCATTATCAACGACCTTCGCGATCCTCTCCGAACTCAGATCGACACGTGGTCTAAAACATGAGATAATGGGCTTTATTCTTGCTTATACATATTCTTCCAGATAGGGATTGTTAACAGTGGACCTGTGTCGTAACCACTAAAACAACCGGTTTTGCTTTAGGTATACAACAACCCCAACACCGGTACATAGAAGGAATGAACCCGAATATTGTATGTGAAGTTGAGTTGAAGGACTTTGACAACATTGAGGCAATGGTTCACTATGCAACCATTGTAGAGCGACAACTTAGAGATGGACGCCGACGTCCTTCTCATCATTCTCATCCCACTCCTGCAAAGACACTTACTACACGCCCTTCAACACAGTCCACATCGCCAGCACGCCATTTTGAGCAGTCTGCATCATAGACTAGCCGTATGAATGATTTCAGTGCACCTGCGTCAAATAAAAACTCACAGAGTCGATCAACATAGACTAGTCAGCCCTCGAATGCGACACCAAGCCGAGCAAGTGACATTCAGTGTCACAAGTGCCACAGTTGGGGTCATTTTCAAGCCCATTCCCTAACCGCCGTGCTATGTTCATCACCGAGCACAATGAAGTAGAATCCGCCAGTGAAGAAGAGATGGATGAGACTGAAGACACAGGTCCCGAAAGCCAGCGGAAGGTTAGCACCCCAGTGGTCGAGCTAGAGGAGGAGACAACCCCTCCTACACTTGGGTGTCTAGTATCCATTCAGACGTTGAGCATGCTGAGAGAAGAAGATCTGACAGATCAACAAGAGAACATCTTCTACACCCGTTACAATATACAAGACAAGACATGCTCCGTGATAATTGATAGTGTTAGTGTGGTGAATGTCATTAGTCAGTATGCAGCCGGCAAGCTCGCTCTCGCACCTCACAAACATCCAAAGCCATACAAACTGCAATGGCTTTAAAATATAGGCGAGATCAAAGTCGTTTGTCAAATAAGTGTTCAATCTACTATAGGTAGATTTACTGATACCGTTATTTGTGATGTTATTCCTATGGAGGCAGCGCACATCCTGTTAGGTCGTCCATGGCAGTTTGATAGACAAACAATCTATGATGGGTACGCGAACACCTATGTTATACCAAGAGACGGAAATACGACCATATTGAAGCAATTGTCGCCTAAGGAAGTTATGGAAGATCAATTGATGATGCATGAAAAGTCTAAGGAGGAACGGGACAAAAATATCAAGCCCTCCAGTACCAAGCCCTCCAGTCGAGGATGCGGACTCCACCGGCTCTAAGCAAGGAAAGACCAAACCCTCCAATACCAAGCCCTCTCCTACAGTACATAAGAATTCAAAGAAAACAGCTCCAGTACTGAGTCCTTCGAGCGCCGATGCCAACAACGCAGATATAACGCACATAAATTTATTCATTAGTGCAAAGGGAGTTCACAAAAGCATTAAAACTGGTAAGCATGTTGTTCTAGTTAATTTTAAGACTTGTGATACTCCTGACCCTATCATCCCCACTGTTTTGAAGCCTTTGATGGAGGAATTAAAGGATGTGTTCCCAGACAAGATCCCCAGTGGTTTGCCGCCAATTCGAGGAATAGAGCACCAGATCGACTTTCTACCGGGTGTTGTCCTTCCTAATCATCCAGCTTACCTGACTAACCCTTATGCTGCGTTTGGTAGAAATGATAGGATGTAGAAGGATAAATAATACCTAGATAAATAATATGAATAGTTGTTGGATAATTAATCTATATATGTGTTTGGTGCAAGTAACATACAATTCAAGATGAAAATAGACAATGACAAAATTACCCTCCATCTCTTTTCTTCCCTATTCAACTCCATCTCTCTCTATTCTCGTTTTTTTTTTTTAACTCTCTCTACCTCTACCGGACAACCGCTCGCCGTCAAACATTTTGTTGCTTCTCTGATTATCATCCCCACCGCCATTTCTCCATCAAACCTTGGTGGACTTTCCCTTCAACCCTATGAATAAAAAGATTAAAAATAAAAAACTCTCCCCACAAGTGCGCCGACCCTTTTGGCTCGCCTCAGAATCCCACCAGAAAGTCCTTTTCGGCGGCGGCGGAGGGTGGTTTCAATGTTTTTACGACAAGACGCTCAGGTGTAAGATTCGGATATTTTAAAATATAACACCGTTTATTAGAAAAAACGTATGCAATTGTATCTCAAATTGTAAAGGGTAAAATGGTAATATGCAACCATCATCTTGACAACTGTTTCAACATCTCAATGTTATCCGCCGAGTTTGCTCGAAATTATCGCAAGAGAACAGTGAATAGCACTGGGCTTTCAGCTTATCACGGGCTTTTGAGATTATTAGTCTTGTTTACCAAACACTCATATTACCCTAGATGAATGATCCTATCTTGGTTCATCACATCTATCAAACACAACCTTAAGAGACAAAGGAAATAGACCGTCAAGTCAAGGAGTTGCTCGAAAAGAAGCAGATTCGAGAGAGTATGTCATCGTGTGTCGTTCCCGTCATCATAGTTCTGGTACGGTATATTGAAAAATATTTTCCATGCCGATAACTTACCGAAAATTTTAGATATGCAATTTTGTATATAAAAATGATATAATAGCACCAAAAAAACAAATTCCAAAACGAAGAATTATTAATTCATTTTCTTTTAATTATATATATATATATACACACATATATAATACGATTATATTTCTAAAATCGGACGGCTTGACATAGTAATATGTATATAAAATGAACAACCAACACATTGTCTATCTTTAACGATTCATCATGGATATAAATTTTCAAGTAACGGCAACTTAAAATATTATCTCCTATATTGTTCTATATTTTTTTTAAAATCTAATATTAAAAAGTAGCTTAGAATTCAAGATAAATTCAACTATATGAGAAATGTCATTCCTTTAAGGACTCGATGAATGCTTCTCTTTCTATTGCATGGAATAATGGGCATTTGAATGCAATAAATTGTGTACCCTCGCCTCTATGTTGCACTTTTTTCTCGTTGACATATTTAATATCTATTAATTTTTATAATATATTTTAAAATAAACTATCAATTTTAAATAGATAAATAATCATGTTATATTTTTTACTTAAAATTACAACATAAAACATATCTTGTGAAATTTAGAAGAATATCAAACTAGTTATAGTACAATACAATTGTCGTCTTTGTTATGTATTACTCCCTCCGTCCCGTGACAATTGTCCACAAGGGGGAATATATGTGAGGTATATAATAATCAAAGTGGACAATTGTCATTGGAAAGAGGGAGTACCATATACTATTTGATCGCTAATTAGGGACAATTGTAAATCGAATTTTCGGTAATGACCGATAATATCGCTGTATCTAATTACTTATACCGTTATAATACCGAAATCTTCGATACGGTATAATACCGTACCAAAAATTCGAGATATCACTAACAAACCAAAATCCCAACTGATTTTTCCCAAAATTTGAAAAAGCCCTAATTCAACAAAAATGAAGAAAGAATACAAATCCAATCTTCCTAAATCAATATCGATCGATCGAGAAATTTTACTTTATTTGCGAATGAATCGAATCAAATCAAATCAAAAATCTAACTCCGATCAGCGCACCACCTTCTTGTGGAAATTCCGATGGCAGTTGCAGGCGGCGCACCTCAAGGCGGCGGCGGTGCCTTGGTCTCCCGCCGGCATGAACTCGCAGCAGCCGTCGACGGCGTACTTCCCGATGCTGGCGGCGTGGTTCTTCCGGCACTCCTCGTAGCTCACCAATCGCTCCTTGGAATCCACCTTCCTCTCCTTGGGCTGGTAATTCATCTTCTTCAATCGAATCGGAGGGGGGGAGGCGCAGCATATATATATAAATAATGCAGCATTATTTAGAGAGAGAGAGAGAGAGAGGGAGGATTGGAGAAGTGGTTGGGGTGAGCAGTAGGCTGCGATAGGTGGCGCAGCCGATTTTGATTGATTTCTCGCCGTAATTCCGAATGAAAAGGTAGGTGTTTCTTGTTGGCTTTCAATAATAATGCCCCCCCTTTTCATTATTTTCTCGTGCCTGCCCCCACTCTCTCTCTCTCCCTACTCTCTCTCTCTCTCTCTCTCTCTCTCTCTCTCTCTACGAATTTATTGTCGAATTTTGCGATTTACAGCGGTGATTAATTTGGATGATCAATTCTGGGAAATGAATTTTGCTTGTGTTAAAAGTTGAAGTTTCATGCAAATTTTCTGGGTTTGTGATGAAAGATTATTTTGATTTTTCTTCAAGATTTTCGAATAATCTTCCTTAAATACACCATCTTTCGCTTAAGTTTGGTTTTGCAGCATTTCAATTTCGGTTGGATTTTGCACACGGCGTCAATTCTTTTTTAAATTTCATGCTGATATGAAAGTCGAAAGTCGAATTTGTTGGAAAGCATGTCATTTATACGCTTAAGAAAATTGGAATATTGCTAGTAGTAGCAAATCAACTTTCATATCAACACGAAATTTGACGAAATTGAAGAAGAATTGACGTCACGTGCAAAATCCATCACAATTGAAAGGTCGTGTATCAATGGACATATTTTTAAACATTGAAAGGTGGTATATTTACGAGCATCGAATTTTTTTAAACGGCGGTTAAATAACGGCTAGTGAGTGTATCCAAAGATTTTTTTTTTTTAATTCGACAGTTATAAGAATTCAATTTATTTTATTATCATGTGTCCAAAAATAAGTTCGATATAAACAAAGACAACTGTCGGAAATTAAAAAGTGGAGTGAATAATAAATCTAACGTGGATTATTTAATATTTCTAATGTATATAATTGATCGTACCCCTCATTTATATATGCTTTCTTTAAACATTTCGAATCATAATTAATTGTGTGTACTTTAATCTCTAATTTATGTTCATTTCATCTATTAATAATGCGTAATCAATTTAATCTTGTATAGGTGAAAACAAGGTTTCAGTTTTGTTATTTCTATTTCTTTCTTTAAATTAACATTCCGAATCATTATTAATTGTCCTTAAATTTCTATTTTAAATGTAGTGTAGAGCACCGGAATCGGCATGATTCTACGCGATGACGGATGAAGATTTGTCGTTGCTCGTGTTCTTCGTTGGGCGGGGGTTGTCTAAGAGAGTTGACGAGGGAGAAGCAATGGGCTTGTCGGAAGCTTTATCTTTGATCGATCAGAGAGGAACGGAAAGAGTAGTTTTTTAAGACTTCGTTTCTCAGGTTGTTTTAAGTGATAAGGACTACTCCGAGTTGAGTGTCACTATTGATCGTTGCAAGTATATTTCAGCTTCTAATGTTGTTTTTTCAGGAACGACATGTTCGACGTGAAGCCAGTTTGATAGCTCGTCGCCTTGCTAAATCGGCTAGAAACTATCCTTCGTCTCGTGCTATCATGCTAAATCGGCTAGAAACTATCCTTCGTCTTGTGCTATCAAACTGGCTTCACGTCGAACATGTCATGCTATCAAACTGGCTTCTTTTGTACCACTAATCTCCAACTCCATAACTCAAAGAACACTAATACATATTTTTGGCCGATATGTATATTACAAGATTCAAGATGAACAAAGTCACAACAGTACTCATCATCTTTCCCTTCAGAACAACTCGAACTCTACACGGTCGGAATCCGGCTCCGGATTCCCACCTTCAAATAACTCCGGTATCTGAGGAGGAATGGCGCACCGTATCAGCGCCCAGTTCAAACCATCGAAGAACGGGTGTCGTTTGATCTCTGCAGCTCCCGTCTCTGTTCCCAGCCGATTCTCCGGCTCCTTCACCAGCAGCCCTCTGATCAGATCCCTCGCCTGGAAACTCACCATCGGCCCATCTGGAAATTTCAGACTCTGCAACACCACGTTGGCTAGAGTCTCGTCATTTCCGGGGCCTTTGAACGGCGTCTTCCCGTATAGAAGCTCGTAAAGGAACACGCCGAACGTCCACCAGTCGACAGCGCTGCCGTGGCCATCTCCTTTGATAATCTCTGGAGCTAAGTACTCATGGGTCCCGACGAAAGAGTTTGACCTCGCCTCTGTAGGCTCAGCTACGAGCTGTGGTAATAATCGAGCTTGATACGCAGCATCCGCTTTGAGCTTCCTAGCTCTAGCTGCAGAGGTAAGCCGAGGGCTGAAGCATGAAACTTGGCATGAAGGTCCGGAGCAGAATGGGTCAATGCAATTGGATCCTGCACATGGACCGGAGATTCTTGGAGGCTCGATGGCTGATGCAGATGATTTTACGAGAGTCGGGTTCACGGAGCATCTGAGGGAGAGGTCGAAATCTGTTAGCATGATGTGGCCATCTTCGCGGACTAGAATGTTCTCCGGTTTTAGGTCTCTGTACACAATCCCGAGCATGTGTAGATACTCGAGAGCTAGGAGGACCTCAGCAACGTAGAATCTGCAATAACTTTGTATTAGAGCAAAGAAATAGGAGCATGCATAGAATTCGATGAGTTCGTGTCAAATATACCACTGTTTGTAAACACATTCTACCATAACAATTCATGTCAAATCTGAGATTCCGTAGCTATTGAAATGTGATTCATTTAAAGACACTGATTAGCACATAGCAGCACAGAATCATACGAAGCAGAAAATCACGACATAAGTAGATATTGGTCACAAAAAGCAGCAAAACCCTAAAGGAGAAAGCCAGAGAAAGCTAAACTAATGTACATTGTACTGAGATATGTTTATGTAGATTGGCATCAAGCCCAGCCTCGATTCTCGCTCTTTATTTTGTCGAATCTCAATTCTGAACAGCAAAGGTTATATAGGTGAGATATATTTACCACTCATGCATTAGCTAAAAATTCCATAAATCATGAAGCATAATAAATTATGAACATTTAGTACCATACCTTGCAGCTTGCTCGGGAAAATATCGTCCCGGTTGCTTCTGCCTGAGGACATGTAGATCCCCACCAGGACAGAATTCCATAACTAAACACGATAAGTTATCAGACGTGAACTGAGCATATAGTGTCGGGAGAAACGGATGATCCAGCATTTTCAAAATCTCTCTTTCAGTTTGAGCTCGAGGCATCTTTTTCCTCTTGGCTAAGAACTCGTTGTCCATCACCTTTATAGCGAAAAGGCAGTCGGTTCTTACCAATTCAGCAAGATACACTGTACCAATGTCCCCAGAACCGAGCTTCTTAAGTAGGTTGAAGTGGTTCAGCCCTAGAAAACCGTACTTCTTTCTTATATGGTTGATTGCTTCCCATCTTATGTCCTTCGACATGTGTGGTTTATTATTGCAAGTCGATCCACTCATATTGCTCTCATCGCTGAGGCTTGTAGTGCTACTGCTGAAATCACAAATACTGCTCTTTGAACTCTGAGAGAAATCCCCCTTCTCGCCTTGTTTAGCAACCATTATAATTTTAGCGACTGGGGTATCTTTATTCTCCCAATCCGTCGGAACTGAGACAGGTTTGTTTGCATCACAATCCTTGCTAGTATCGGTACCTGTTTCCTTCAAAGAACACTGACACCTTTCACAGAATAATTTCTCTGAAGCATGGTCTGGAGCAGCAACGACTTCGTCAGAATCTTTTGAACTTCCATCAGTCGGTATTGCTGCCTTCTTCGATTTCTTTATAACGAGGTTTTTGCTTCTGACGACTGGCTTGACTGTACGAGATGTGGTTTTCACATCTTTATTTCCTTTCCCCGTACTGGACGAAGACACTGTCTGTAACCTAGACTTTCTTCTTACCTTCGGTGCTGCTTTTTCAACAACACTCGAGGAAGTGGGAACTTCCTTTCTGGGCACATCTGCAACTTTGCTCGAGCTAGAAGTTTCTTGAGCATCGTTATGGGGCAGAGCAGAAACTGGACTGCAGTCTTCTTCCTTTAGGTATACTCCCAATTTCTTCGTATCAACTTCTGAAACGGGTTTTATCTTATTATGCGCTATGTTTGACTCTGCAGCATCCGTAACTACAGGAGCAGGTCGAAGAGGAGAAGCACGAGCACTCTTGTTTGGAGACGTAGAATTAAGAAGCTTCCGAGGTAGCTGAGTGGCAGAGCATGCAACATCATCTTCTTCTACAGGAGACTTTCCTACATCGTTGCATTCTGACTTAAGCTTGCTCTTTACACTTGTTTTAGCTGACTTCAATGAAGAATCTTCAATTGACTGTGGCACGACTTCGTAAGAACACGAGGCGTTTTGCTCCGGAACTAGAGAAATTTCTATTCTTCTCGCCTCGCTTTCAACAGAGGAGGAGCTAGATTCACCGGTTTCAACTACAACAGACCTGTACATATTGGTGATCTTCCCAGCTTCCGATATCCTAGGAGATGCAGGCAGCGACATCCGCTTCACGGCAGCCATCTCTGCTGCCTGAGAAATGCACAAGCCTCTAAGAGCCTGCTTCAGAGAAACCGGCTCCGAAAATCCAATTCCGGGAGAATGGGAACCGATGCCGCCCCTCATCGGCTTCTTAGAAGCATTCCTCCTCACATCTGAAAGATCTAGACTCTTGGATGATCTGAGATTGACCGCTTCGAAAAGCTTGTTGATGTCATCTTCCAACGTTCTGTTCATCCCTTTTCTAATCATCGGAGGCTTCTTATCTCTGTCCTGAGCTCTCGATTGCGGCTTCCTACTTGCACTATGCTCATCCCTCACCTCGATTATCTCACAATCTCCACGAAAAGAACCCATTTTTAACAGATCAACGCACAAATGACTCACAAAGAGAAGACTGTCGAAGTCAGAAAACCGTCGAGGCCTTTCTCACTAGCCGCCTAAAGGCAAACTCAGCATCACAATACCACATAACATACATTTCTGTAATTCATAAAATTTCCAAATTACAAAACTGAACTCATTTCCAGAAAATTCAACACCTTCACCTGCATCCACAATCAAAAACCCAGATTATTCACCAGCATCATCAGAACTAATATCAAGAAAGAAAAAAAAGATTGATTTTTTTTTTTTTACAGATTTACCTACAATAAAATAGTAAATCTGTTCAATTCTTCTCATCAAAAAGTAAAAAAACAGCCTCATTTTGCAATTTTAAAGAAACATCAAATCCACAACCCACCATCAATAAGGAGTAGAAATCAGTAACTATCAACAGAAAGAAAATTTGGTGCAAATAGCCAAATCTCATTCAATCAAAGCATCAATAAAGTCTAAACCAAAGTTGAGAAATAGATTCCCATTTCTCCCCCATGTCAACTTCACTAAATTAGAAAGGTAATTACCCATTTCTTTATTAAACTTGAGGGAAACAGAAATTCAAAAAAAAAAAATTAAAATTCCCAGAAAAACCTCAAGAACAGATTTTTACAAGAAATGCAAAAATAAACAGAAATCATGATCAGCTGCTAGAGAAAAAATGGTGTAAAACCCAAATACCTGAAGGGGTCAGAGATCTACTCCGGCGGTGGAGAAACGTGGAAGAAATTCAAAAGTTATCTACTTTAATGGAGGAAGGAATTGCAGTTGGTCCCCTGCGAATTTGAACCTTTTCCTTGCTTTAGAGAGAAGGAGGGGGAGTAAACCCTAAAGAGAATGGTGGGCTTTTCTGATTCTCAGGAGGCTATTCGGTGGACAAGGATGTGAGAAGGGAGATGACAAAACTCTACTGTCTCTCTCATTGCCATTGTCTCTCTCTCTCTCTCCTCTCTCTCTCTCTCTAGCATTATTTTCGATGCTTGTTTTCTCACTTTCTGTGTATTATTTTTCTAAATTTAATTTAATTACGTACGAATAGTTTAAAGGAGTTGACCCACTAAATTTGCGAGGTGGGCCCACTTGAAATTAGGATTTGCATGTAATAATTATTACTACAAAAAATGAAAAAATACATTATTATATAATATTAGTGTAATGTTTTAAAATATACTAGTACTAGTATTAGTATTTTATTTTTATTATTTTTTTCAAGATGAGAAAAGAGATCTGCTAACGTCAACAACAACAAGACATTATATGTAGGGTTGATTCCACTTCACTCATCGAGGAAACGTTTTTTACCACGTTCTCGATTTTCATTATTCTCGTTTATAAGTTTTATTTCTTAAAAAGAAAATAAGTTGATATATAAAAACCCTTATTCTTCTACTTTTATCGATCAACACCCTTAGTTATTGGCTAAAAGTAAACGAGACTAATGCGTAAGGACATGAAATATGAAGTATCATTATTTTCATATATGTAGAGATTATAAAATTTTAATCGTAGCAGTATTGACAAAATATAGATTTGTAATATGAGAATGCATAAATCAAGTATAATTTCCTTTTTCTTTTAAGATAAACGTAGAAACTGAGTTGGGATATAAATTCGGATTTACATACTCATATACCCGATTTGAGTATTTATTTTATCGATATAGTAGTAAGTTCGCGTTCAGGTTCTAGGTGAGATATATAATCGGCTCCCAAAAACATATCGAAATGATACCTCACCTGATCGGAATTCCCAACCCTAAACCCTAGCTTTTGAGATAATTTAAAGCTTCGCGACGTCGTTTTCGTTACTAAATTTTTGGGAAATGATTTGCCATGGTAGCAGACCTTTCAAATCAATCCTATTTAATTTAATCAATTCATTTGTTTTTTTGGGCTAAAAAAATTGTTTTAATATTATATAGTATGAACTGTGTTTCCATTGATATGAGCACAACAAGTTGAATTTATGGTTCGATTAATAACAGAAATTTAAAGATCGTGCTATGAAGGATTTGAACTCGGGCATTTTGCCCGAAACTTAAACCCGGTAACATTAGGACTCGGGACCTTTAACTTCGAAACTTAACTCTCTGCCACTAAACCAACACACGTATACATATTGTTTTATTGGTTAGTTGGTGCCATGATTAAAATGTTGTGCAACCTAATTAAGTAATTAAATAAGTTTTCTTGAAATAATTATGGTAGGTAGTTAGAGACTTAAATAGGTAAGATGAAAATCTCTTAACAAAGATTCTCTCTTGCCCTCCTAACTACCGATTTCTTTTATTTCCCCTCTCTATTATAAATGATATTAGACATTATTAGTTCACAAATATTCTTTTTTAATGGAGTACACGTTGACACTTCTGAGGATCAAAATGGATACACATGCGTAAGTACGTTGATTTATTTAGCGGTAGGGTCAAGTTTTAGGGCTAATGATTCTCAGTTCGAGTCATTCGTAACGCAATCTTTAAAATTTTATTGTTAATTAAAGCTTAAAGAAGAAATGGACATATGATTCCTTTTATCAACCTCTGTGACATCTCATAACGAATAAATAAAGGATGCCGTCACAGTATAAATATTGTGTTTCGTGAACTCTCTAGCAATTTGGGTTAAATATGATAAAATGAAGATGGATGTAAGTACCAGTAGTAGTTAGTCAACCCACTAGGCCACCTAACGTAATGGGCTCCGACCCACGTGGGCCGTTGCGTTACAACCTCAAAACTCTCTCCCTAGCCTCAATCCCCAAGTACTCCCTCCGGTCTTTTACAGTTGAGTCACTTTCCCGATTTGGCCGGTCTCTCGAAGTTGAGTCGTTTCCTTTTTGGGTAATAATTAAGTACTAAACACACAACTAATTGTACCCCTTATTTTACTTAATTAACATACTAATTACGCCCCAATTTCTCAATTTCTTCATTATCGCCATTGCCGTCTCCCTCGAAATAATTTTAAATTAATTTAAAATAAATCCAGAAAAGTTTTAATTTTATAAAAATAAAAAAAAAAATCCATAAAAGTTTTTTATTTTAATTTTAAACATCAACAATAATTTTATAAAAAAAAATCCAGAAAATTTTAAATTAATTTAAAATAAATCAAGAAAAGTTTTAATTTTATAAAAAAAAAATCCAGAAAAGTTTTTTATTTTAATTTTAAACATCAACAATAATTTTATAAAAAAAATCCAGAAAATTTTAAATTAATTTAAAATAAATCCAGAAAAGTTTTAATTTTATAAAAAAAATCCAGAAAAGTTTTTTTATTTTAATTTTAAACATCAACAATAATTTTATAAAAAAAATCCAGAAAATTTTAAATTAATTTAAAATAAATCTAGAAAAGTTTTAATTTTATTAAAAAAAAAAATCCAGAAAAGTTTTTTAAATCCAGAAAACATAATTGTTCATATATGTAATTTTAAAAAAAAAATCCAGAAAATTTTAAATTAATTTAAAATAAACTGAAAAACAAAAAAAATATTAATGAATAAAAAACATTTTTTATATTAATTAAAATAAAATACAGTACTTAGTAATTATAAACATAATCTCATTCTCTTCTCAATTACCAAACATACTTAAAGTACTAAACAACTCTTCTTAATTCCCGTGTCGAAAAGTTTCGACTCAACTAAGAAAGACCGGAGGGAGTATGTGCTATTGTAATTGAAAAACTTAAGGGGCACACTCCCATGCGGCCGGCCTCACCGTGAGGCCGGATCTCGATTGGCACTTTTGTTTATAAAGATTGACACTTTTGAACATTGGCACTTTTATTCACTATGATTGGCACTTTTGAACATTGACACTTTTATTCATAATAATTGGCACTTTTACGGAAAAATACGTTAATAATGAATATTAATTTTATCTTGTGTAAATAAATAATATGTATATATATATATATATATATATATATATATATATATATATATATATATATATATATAATGATATAAATCATAATATCAAAACATTATAATAATAAGTTGATAAAAAAATATAAATTTTTTCGATCTCACATAGATTGACACTTTCATTCAGAACAATTGACACTTTTATTCAGGAAGATTGACACTTTTGCTGGAGAATTATATATCTTAAGTTTCAATTAATAAAACCATATTTTACCTTATAAATTTGAAATTAAATACTAACAACTAATTATAAAATCATAAATTGATATGTGAACCCTATAATGTAATTGTAAAATAACATAACATATAAAAAAATACATATAAATTTTCATGTACAAGATTGACACTTTTATTCATAAAGATTAGCACTTTTATTAATAAAGATTGACAATTTACCTAAAAGGGTCGGGTTAACCAAAACCGGGTCAGGTTGACCCGACCCAAAACGGGTCAACCGGGTCGGGTTGACCACAGTTGGGCCGGGCCGGGTCGGGTCAGGCGGATCCTGCCGCATGGTGCGGCCGGCCGCATAGGAGTTTTTGCCAAAACTTAATTGTGTCCTTTTTATTAATAATATTGTTCTTTAATTTTTTATTTATTTTAAAAGAAGTAATATCAAAGAAATTTGGATGTCGGCAGTTGAAGCCACACATAATGTGTGTGCCCACTTCTTTCCTACAACAAATTAATTAGTTAGAATATGGTTCCATCTAATACTTATAATGATCTTAACAACAATAGTATATACCAAAACATAGTATAGTCAAAAGACCTAATTTCTTAAGAAATTATTGCACGAAATTTGAAGGTCATATCACGGAGGATTCGAACCCGTTACCTTATCTTCGATAAGATATATTAAGAAACTATTTAAATTTTGGGTCCAATTATATAAACTTAAATTTTACTACTGAGTATGTGATATATTGATATTTATAATAAGAGAATTATGGTTGATATGTACAAATCTGAACCCACATATATTTTTAATATATTCTCGTAATAAATGTACAATATTTTAAATATAAAATTATCTAAGGTGCATGTATATATATTTAGAGGTGTTTAATTATGATTCTATAATAATTAATACTCATATAGGTCGTCGTATAAAACATAATACAAACTTGACCTACTTTAGAATCCTTATTTCATTATTTAATCCCATACTTAAAGTACATAATTATATATCTCTACTTTTAATATATAGATATGCCATAACACAATTAGCTGTTATGGGTACCTATATAAATCAAAAATCCTATATCATTTTTTTTTTCACTCAAATCCAATGCCATCATTTGTTCAAGGATTGTTATTACGAATTCTATACATAATCCTATATTAGTAATCTTAAGAAGAAAAAAAAAAATATATAAAGCAATGGGGTAAGATTTATAAATAATTAAGTGCTTGGCACGACAGTTTAAGAACTTATCCTATATTTTATTAAATTGTGTTTGGTATGTCTTAAGAAACTCGTGTGGCGGAAGATCTCGAATTTGAGACTTTCACCAAAAATATTTTATTGAACGAAGCACCTTAGGGGATGATTTAGTGATTGAGGAGTCAATTTGTAATCTATGAGGTTACGGTTTCAACCCCCCAGGTCATGCCTAATATATGACCCATATATATGTTATCTATATTGTGTCTATCAAACAGACCCTTAATGTCAAACACGCATTAGATGTATCCATAAGTTTCTCAAATGCAAATTAACTTGTCAGTTGGAACTTTTTTGTCTCACTACAGGAAACTGTAGTTTTAGCTACACATATTTACCCACACATAATTATGTGTGGTAGTTTTCCCACACATAACTATGAAATGTGTAGGTAAATCATTTTGAAAATTATCGTTAGTATATGACAATTAATATGTGTCACTAATGTTATTTAGCTACACATACTTGCTCACACATAATTATGTGTGGTTGTGTACCCACACATAACTGTAAGTAAATCAATGTGAAAATTATTGTTCGCAGATGACATTTAATATGTGTCACTAATGGTTTTTTGCTAATGGTTTTTTGCTACATTTGTATTTTAATTTTATTTTCTTACCCATTTTCTTTATAGAACCAAATATTTTATTAAATATGTTATGCCACGTTGGAAAATGGATAAAATTATATAAGACATACATAATGCCAAATCATATATGTGTGGTTGATGGAATAATAATAATAATAATAATAATAATAATAATAATAATAATAATAATAATAATAATAATAATAATAATAATAATAATAATAATAATAATAATAATAAGCGAATGAAATATGTGGTGGTTAGATAATGCATTATCTAATTTAATTGAAAATTAAAATTTTAATTAAAACGTTTTGGATTATGATTTAAAATTAGAAATTTGAAATGTGTTTTCTAATGTTATTACTTATTAGTGGCGTGTAATATTTTCTTTTCCCCCTTTAGATTAATGACGTGGCTAACCTATGGAAAAAAATGATTTCCCACCTTTTTCTTTTTAAAATATTTGATTTCCCTCTTAAACAATCGGATTAGCGCTAATGTTATACCACTTCCCATTTCTTTTATATACCAGTCATGGCAGTTTTCTACTAACCTCTTCCGATATTTTCTCAAGAGTTTTATAAATAATTCGGGAAAATAATTAGTGTACAATTGAGCAACCAATCCAGAATCATAAATCTATCAGTATTGCAACCTAATCTCAATCTCATTTTCTGATTCCTCTTTTTTTTTTTTTTTTTTTTTTTTTTTTTTTTTTTGAAAGTTAATTTGATTTTGTATTCAGTATTTACAGTTTGGAGGAGAAATGTTTGAGATGCTTGGCGTAGAATCTTCCATTAATTAGATTGGTATGATCTCTTCTTGTTTACAGACTTCTTATTTTATGAAAGATAACTTTGTTAGTGTTAATTTTAGCGATATTACTATACGTGGCATTTTGCATTGGTCGTGGTTTTGCTGTGGGGATGTTTCATCGGAGTATTATTGTTGCTTTCTTTGTTTGTTAAAGTGCATTTGATTAAATTTTTGAATTCTTATATTCATGTTTGTATTTGCAGGCAAATATAGAAGATGCAGAATGAATGAGTTAGAGAGAGAGGAGGAAAAGATCTCGTTGTTGGGAAGACCATGAAGTGACAAAAACTCTTAGATCAATTGTTTAGTCATTCATTTTAAATGTGATTGTTTAGTCATTCAGAAAATAGAAGTTTTATGTACAGCAACCACATGTATTTTTATATATATAATGAATCATATATATTTACCTACACTTAAATATTTTTTTTAAAAGAAATTAATAAAAAATATATATATATATATATATATATATATAATTATCAAAAAAAATAAAAAAAAAATTAACTACACATAAGATCACGATTTAACCACACATATGAAATGCCACGTGTCATTTCTATTGCCACGTGTCATTTCCACGTCAGCATCCACCTCATTTCCACCTTGTAATTATAAAATATCATAAATATATTTATCCACACATAGGAGATATATTTAATAACACATGCATGTGTAGTAAATAATCAACGATTTCTGCACACATACCTGTATGTGTAGGCAAAATTCTTTTTCTACATAAAAATAGTGACACGTGGTGATTCTTGCATTATGTGTGAGTGATAATCAATACACACACATAAGCATATTATTAGTCACACGTGCATGTGTGGGTAAAACCCAAGTTTTTTGTAGTGTCTCCTGAAAATTAAAGGTACGAGTATCTTATAACACAACCTTTAAATTTTATGTTAATAATTTAAAACATCTTAATAAAGTTAAAATTTTTTAAGCTACATACTTGTACATAAATATATGTATATTAACACCTTATTTATAGTAGAGATTATAAGTCAATGACTAAATTGAAGTAGAGATTAAAATGACAAAATAGACCATTTTGAAAGTCAATGAATAATTAATAAGAAGAAAAATAAAGATGGATAATTAGGTAAGAGTCACTAGAATTGAATAGTGGATACCAATGTAGGATGACCCTAATATCTAACCTACTTTTAAGTACCAACCCTTGATTGCTCCACTTCAATAATGTAGTATATATTTACCTTTAAAGTAAGATAAAAATCACAACCAACCTCATTTACAGTTTGTTAATACTTTCTCCGTTTCATTCAAAATGACATGTCATGTACATATCTTCAAAAAAGATATCATCTTATACGAGATGGAGGTAGAATATCGATTTCTATAAAAGAAAGATGAAAAGTGATGTATAATTCCTAGTGTATTAGAAAAAGGAGTCAACAAATTAATTAAAGCAATGTTATGGCAATTCTCTTGAGAGGAAATGTAGTGTTTTACCTATTCTCTTAAGTGTTTTTACACTTTTGTTCAAAATATAAAAAAACTACCAATATACCCACTTTTTCAACTTTCTTCCCAATTTACCCCTACTTTTCCCACTCTCCTTCCTTTTCTCTTTCCTACACATGCACATGTCAACATCAACTTTTACTTTTTCTTTTTTCTTTTATTTTTTTAATTTCCATCAAGAACCATATTTTTTATTTATTTTTTTTATCTAATTTTTATTTCAATTTTCGTGTTCATTTTTTTTTTTTTTTTTTTAACAAGTGTTCCTTGATAAGAAAATGAAATAATTTAGTAAGAATCTGTCAATTTCTTTTACAATCTTACTATCTTATAATGGTAGGAAATCATGTACATATAATATGTAAGAAACGTCATTGTGTTTACAATCTTATAAAATGACTCATTATGTAATATGTAAGAAACGTCAGTTGGTTATTCTTACCACGCATGGTAAGAAACAATGTATAATCTTATAAAATGTTGTGCAAGAAGTCATGTTCATTCTAACTATCTATCTTACGAGTGTTTCAATAAAACTTGCTAAGTAAGAATCAAACTCGTTCTTATTTACAATCTTTTCAATCTTATTATATATTGTAAGAATCCATGTACACTCTTACCACCTGTTGTAAAATATCATGTTCATTTTGTAAGAATCCATGTACAATCTTACCACCTATTATATATTGTAAGAATCCATGTACAATCTTACCACCTATTATATATTGTAAGAATCCATGTATAATCAAGAACCTTTTTATTTATTTATTTTTCTAATATTTTATTTCAATTTTCAAGTTCATTTTTTTTTTTTATATAATTTTATTAAGTACTGCAAAAGTCAGTTGGTTAGAAAATGATTCATTCTTACCACGCATGGTAAGAAACAATGTATAATCTTATAAAATGTTGTGCAAGAAGTCATGTTCATTATAACTATCTATCTTACGAGTGCTTCAGTATAACTTGCTAAGTAAGAAACAAACTCGTTCTTATTTACAATCTTTTCAATCTTATTATATAGTGTAAGAATCCATATACACTCTTACCACCTGTTGTAAAATATTATGTTCATTTTGTAAGAATCCATGTACAATCTTACCACCTATTATATATTGTAAGAATCCATGTATAATCAAGAACCTTTTTATTTATTTATTTTTCTAATATTTTATTTCAATTTCAATTTTCATGTTCATTTTTTTTAATTTAATTTTATTAAGTACTGCAAAAGTCAGTTGGTTAGAAAATGACTCAATCTTACCATGCATGGTAAGAAACAATGTATAATCTTATAAAATGTTGTGCAAGAAGTCATGTTCATTCTAACTATCTATCTTACGAGTGCTCCAGTAAAACTTGTTAAGTAAGAAACAAACTCGTTCTTATTTACAATCTTTTCAAGTTTGTTTCTTACTTAGCAAGTTTTACTGGAGCACTCGTAAGATAGATAGTTAGAATGAACATGACTTCTTACACAATATTTTATAAGATTATACATTGTTTCTTACCATGCATGGTAAGAATGAGTCATTTTCTAACCAACTGACTTTTGCAGTACTTAATAAAATTAAATTAAAAAAAAAATGAACATGAAAATTGAAATTGAAATAAAATATTAGAAAAATAAATAAATAAAAAGGTTCTTGATTATACATGGATTCTTACAATATATAATAGGTGGTAAGATTGTACATGGATTCTTACAAAATGAACATAATATTTTACAACAGGTGGTAAGAGTGTACATGGATTCTTACAATATATAATAAGATTGAAAAGATTGTAAATAAGAACGAGTTTGTTTCTTACTTAGCAAGTTATACTGAAGCACTCGTAAGATAGATAGTTAGAATGAACATGACTTCTTGCACAACATTTTATAAGATTATACATTGTTTCTTACCATGCGTGGTAAGAATGAATCATTTTCTAACCAACTGACTTTTGCAGTACTTAATAAAATTATATAAAAAAAAATGAACTTGAAAATTGAAATAAAATATTAGAAAAATAAATAAATAAATAAAAAGGTTCTTGATTATACATGGATTCTTACAATATATAATAGGTGGTAAGATTGTACATGGATTCTTACAATATATAATAGGTGGTAAGATTGTACATGGATTCTTACAAAATGAACATGATATTTTACAACAGGTGGTAAGAGTGTACATGGATTCTTACAATATATAATAAGATTGAAAAGATTGTAAATAAGAACGAGTTTGTTTCTTACTTAGCAAGTTTTATTGAAGCACTCGTAAGATAGATAGTTATAATGAACATGACTTCTTGCACAACATTTTATAAGATTATACATTGTTTCTTACCATGCGTGGTAAGAATGAGTCATTTTCTAACCAACTGACGTTTCTTACATATTACATAATGAGTCATTTTATAAGATTGTAAACACAATGACGTTTCTTACATATTATATGTCATGATTTCCTACCATTATAAGATAGTAAGATTGTAAAAGAAATTGACAGATTCTTACTAAATTATTTCATTTTCTTATCAAGGAACACTTGTTAAAAAAAAAAAAAAAAAAAAAAACTGAACACGAAAATTGAAATAAAAATTAGATAAAAAAATAAATAAAAAATATGGTTCTTTATGGAAATTAAAAAACTAAAAGAAAAAGGAAAAAGTAAAAGTTGATGTTCACATGTGCATGTGTAGGAAAGAGAAAAGGAAGGAGAGTGGGAAAAGTAAGGGTAAATTGGGAAGAAAGTTGAAAAAGTTGGTATATTGGTGTTTTATTATAGTAGGGTGTATTATAATGTTTCTCTTAAGCATAATAGGTATATAGATTTTTGCCCCTTCTCTTGAAGCATATGGGTCCTACTTTTTAGGTGCAAATGCTTCACGTTCTACAATGTACAACTTGTGTCGATCACAATTCACATTCTTCCTTTTTAATAAAAAGATCTTCGTTGACAACTTCTTGAGAAAATATAATTATACTCCGTTGTTGTAAAACTCAATTCATAATCTATCTCCTTTTGAAGAAGGAAGAAGAAAATGCGAATGATATTTGTAATATTCCTTCCGTTCCAACTTATAAGAGTTCGTTGACTGATTTTGGTCTAGAAAGAAGTTGAGAGGAAGGAGTGTGGAGTATCACTTTGGTCTGGATTTATGATGCTGATTAGGGTTTGCAGTTTAGTTTTATATATGTTGGTTATTACACACAATTAATTCTTGTAGGATGCGAAGAACAATTAGCATTTTACCTTCATGTGTGGAAGGAGAATCGAAGAAACGCCTTATTAACTAAACTACGTATTGTTATCGAACTATTTAAATTCTTAATCTTGTAGGGTTTGTAGTGTATTATTTGTATCTTCTTCATTATCCATTCCTTGAGTAATCTGCATATGACCTTGTACCTCGGCTTGAACGATAGTTAACATGACTATGAAAACGCGCTAAGATACAAACATTTATCGAACATGCTCACGAGCTATTAAGACGACCACCATGATAAATCCCAATTCGACTCCTTTTAAGCCAATGTATAAACTCCTCTAAACGAGTTCTCATGAATAATTTGGCTCGTTTAAATTAATTCGAACATTTATTAGGAATCGGAGGATGTATGCTACAATAACGACTTCATCAATCAATCCGAACACTCATCCATTAAAACTGACAAGACACCACATCATTTACACCTTCCGACATGCATGTAATTAACTAGCTTATTTATTAATTTTGTTTGATACCTTGTAGCAATCATGAGAAAAATCGAGCTATATTTGAGATAAATAGCCAATATAAGATTTTAAGATGGTTCCGATAGGAGTTTAAACAAAAGAGAACGATCGAAACATAAAATTGTGCCGCAAAATCAAGAGAAATCCGGCGACTCAGTCGCTGGTCGCCAAAGTGGCTCGCTAGCTAGATTGCAGTACTTACCCGACCTGTATTGAAGCTTCCATTTTGGCAACACGATCCGAGGTCTCCGTTCTGAACTCCAGGTCACCGTTTTTTTTAAAAAAACTATAACAATATAAATTTTAAAGGCTGTGTCATAAATGACTTAAACTCGAAACTTTTAGCCCGAAAACTTAACCATCCAACGCTAGATACAATGAATAATTTGTAGTAACATAATAGCAACATTATAGAAAGCCTCCCTTCCATTAATTGCCCTAAAATTAGGCAACAAAAATAGATGGGGTGGAGTAATAAATACTCACAATATCTCTCTTAATCCACACATCCATCATGAGAAAATCTCACTATCTTATTCCAACTTAAGATTTGATTTCGACACAATTAATATTCAACGTTACGACATAAATTTATCCAAGAAATTAAATATGTTAGTAAGTACTCCCTCCGTCCTTAAATAAGTGTCCCGAGCCGCCAAAAATTTTGTCCTTAAATAAGTGTCCTATCACATTTTTCCAAGCAAAAATTACACAAAACTACCAAAACTACCCTTTCTTGAAAATCTAAAAGTGGGATAAAGACAAAAATAAATAAATAAATAATCAAGGATTTTAAGGGCATAAGTGTCAATTTACCCTTCTCCTTGGTTTGCACAAAATGGCGGCTCGGGACACTTATTTAAGGACGGAGGGAGTACAATTATTTAGATTCAAAAAAAAAAAAAAAAAAATGCTGCAAAAATCAGAGGTGGGCAGGGCCAGGATCACGTGGTGTATGGCAGAAAATTGGCATAATTTGCACCATGTTTTTCTAATAGTGGGGTTCCTATTATTTGGACTTATTATTTCAACCACTACTAATATTCATATTGCATAAATTTATGAATTTGAATTAAATAAATAAATACATAAATAAAAGGAACACAATAATTGAAACATATAAGGACATACTTCTTCCATCTCATATAAGTAGTCCCATTTGGAATTGGCACAAGAGCCAATAAAGGTAAAAATGTGTGGTTGTAATTGATTGTGAAGAGAGAGAGTTAATTGTAGCCATATATTCTTTTCTGTTTTAGGAAATGAGATTAATAGGTGAGACGGATCGAAATGGCAAATGTGACTACTTATATGAGATGGAGGTAGTATATACTACACAGGTTGCAAATATATATTAAAAATATCACTTATTACTATAGTAGGGGTTTTTTTTTTTTAAAAATAAATAAATAAAATTCAATTATTATTATGTAGTTGGGCCGATATTTTCATCCTTTCTATCAATGCATGTTTTGAATTGATGGAAGTTGATGTTTTCTATTTTTTACAACTAATAAAGATTTTTATTTACTTTTATTATCTGGTAATTTGAAGAGCATATCTTGAAATACAATTTACAAATTACATGATCATTGTCGATGTAATAATGCTATCTAGGTATAAGTATTATTTTTTGTAGTATATATTTATGTTAGATTTTATGTTAGGCTTCATTAGGTGTATTTTTTCTTGTTATGATTTAGTTTTGAGTATGTATTGATGATAAATTTTATACTTATGTATGTAACACAGTTGCTATATATGAACATAAGATTAAGTACATAACACAGAGAGGTCATATACAAAAAGACAAATTTTATAGGAAATGAGAAACGATTTAAGTCATTGATCTTAGTACGTATACGATGTAGATTAATCTTATAGGAAATGAGAAATGATCTAAATCATTAATCAGTGCATTATGATTACACTAAACATGCTAGTATACACAAATCATTATGAATTTACGATGCACGGTGCATTATACGGATTATAATTGTACATAAAATGCATCATTTTTATTTTTATGAAACAATAATGCTATTTGGCCATAATGTGGCCGGCCACACAACAATATTTTTTATATTTTTTGTAATTTTAAAAATTGTAAATGATAACAATAATTTATTAATTTCATATTTTAATTTAAAAATATTTTTTCCCCAAAAATTACATATTTTTTTCATTTTTTAGGTAAAAAAGGTAAAAAAATACTTTAAAATAGTAAAAATTATCAAATAATTAAAGGATTAATTTTAAAAAATACGTAAAAAATACGGAGTATCACTTTTTGAGTATTTTATATTCTAAAAAAGTTTGGCATAAATATATAAATTACTTGATATTATAAAAAATAAAACAAGTTAAATTATGGCCGGCCACATTATGGCCGAATAGCATCACTCTTTATGAAAAACATACTTTGTACCGAATTTCATATAAATATATTAATAATGTTAACTATAGACATGTAAGTATTGTTCATATAATCGTGTGTTCATGTGGTAAGTTTTATTGTAAGCTTGATATTGCAAAGTATCAAATGCAACTAAAAATAATTAAAAACACTAAATTTAGATTAATTTTGCTCTAATCCGATACTCCTTCATAATATTACTATTAATGTAGATATAGTTACCTAACTCCATTATTAATTCTGACAAACTCTGTTCCAAATTAAATCTTAAATCTATTATGTGATAGTTGTATTAAATTTTTACTGAAAAAATTGAATATCTGAAACAAATTAAACAAGAAAGCCAACATATCTAATCTAAGTAGTAGTAACTGTTAAAACTTATTCAATACACAATAAAATATTTCCTCCGTCCTTTTCAAGTTGAGTCAAAACTTTTGACCTTTTTCGGCAAGCGTTTTCAAGCTTTTTGACGATGGGTTTGAAAATACCTTTTTAAAAAATAGTAGTATTTTCTTTTATGGCATACTAGAAGTGTTGTAGTATCCCGTAAAAGAAAAAAAATCTTTAAGAAGATATTTTGACACTCGTCATCAAGACGCTTGAAAACACTTGCCGAAAAAGTTAAAAAATTTTGACTCAACTTGAAAAGGACATAGGGAGTAAATAAGTAGGGAGAAGGGCTTCTTTATTCTGTTGTACCACAAGCTACGATAGTAGGACTACAACCACTCAAACATAACTCAGAGTTCTAAAATTGATCTACTCGTAAATAAATGAAAAGGTTGTACTCTATAATTCAAGCTTGTACCTTTGGATTGCAATTGCTATTAGATCCTATTCCAATTGATAAGTGTATAATAATGAAACAACATTACTCCATTACTCCGTAGTCCGTACTCTCCGTCCCGCTTCAGTTGACGCATATTTTATTATGGGACGTCTCATTTTAAAATGGAAAAAAAATTGTGAATTTTAATGGATAATGAGTAGAGAAGTTGAAAACAAAATTTTTGGGGACTTATCTTACTAAAAATAATCAAAGAAAAGTGTGTTTTTATTTATTATTTTTATTTATATTAGTTTTTTAATGAAGAAAAGTTGATGTGAAGATAATAATTAGGGTATAAAAAGTTTGGGCTAAAAAGATAGTACCCTTGTGTAGGGGTCCAAATAACTAAAACTAAGTGCATTTGGGCTCACCACTTTGTCTTAGGTTTTGGTACAATTCCAAAACAACTACTTTAAAATTAAAATGGTCCCCTTTTTTCATATTTCAAGTGGTCCAAATTTTGTTATCTTAATTTTAGGGCATCCTCTCAAATTTAGGGCCGTACTGTAGCATAGTACGTTCGAATTGATTTTTAGTTGATGAAATCGACAAAGCATGATCTTGCACGAAAACCACACGGGATCGAAGAATTTAGAAGAATAAGAACCATAAATTAAGAAAATTTTACGGCATGCGAGCTCCGTGGGCCGAGCTTTATAAGTGGTATCAGAGTCGACCTCATATAAGCTCCATGGGCCCTGGGGGAGGTCATGTATTGAAAGTTCGCGATGAGGACGTCGCGCATCCAATATGGGGAGTGTGACATACCACATCGAATTAATAAGGGTTGTCATCGATCATTGTAAAGTAATGGACTTAAGCGAACTCTCTAGTAACTTGGATTAACTATTTTGACAAAGCGAAGATGGATACCAAATAATTAGTAACGAGTCCATTAGACAACCTAACGTAACAACATGCACATGTAAACATATACAGAATAGTAATCATCTCAATTAAAAATACAAAAAGAATTAGAGTAGAATAGATAGCATGACAAAAAATTAAATAATAAATCAATTAAGGTAAGTTGGAAAAGAACAATCACTTTCTTTGAGAAATTCTTCAACAGAAAAAAAAAAAGATGTCTCAATAAAATAAAATAAAACAATAAACCTTCAACTTCAGTTAGAATCAACAAGATTTTGTGATGTTGAGAAGTAGCGGTCCCCTAAAACATACAAATAAAAGTAACAATTATTTAAGATTTAATTTTGTGCCTTGTATTTTTTATTGAGTTATTATAATAAACTACCCCATATGAGATAACAAAATCAATATAAGGACACTCATTTAAAAAACTCAAAATATACCCATTTTTGACGTGAAAAAACACAAATACCCTTACTTTTCTCTAAAAACCTATTTTTCTCCCTCCCTATTTTCGCGCTCTCATTCTCTCATTCCCCCGTCTCTCATTCTCTTTCTATTTCTCTCTCTAAACTCTGTCACTATTACTCTTATATATGCGAATGACGGCGGCGGTGGAGGAAGAATCGAATGACGGCAGATTTGTTCGCAGTGGACGGCGGCGGCGGAGGAGGAGGAAGCGAACGCGGTGGTGGATGTGTTCGCGGTGGAGGAGGAAGCGAACGACGGCGGAGGCAGCCACTACGATGTCGTCGTCCTCCGCGCCGGCGACTCCCTGGCGCTGCCGCCGAATCTGCGCAGTCGAGGTTCTGATCGCCGGCAGTGGAAGCTACTGAAATTGGATTTGGGCGGCTGTGATATTCTCCAAATAATTGTGCCTTTGCTGTTCAAGTGTTTAATTATTTGGGCGGCTGTGATATTCTCCAATTGGATTTGGGGTTTTTTCAGCTAGTTTATGTTTCTATGAACTCTTGGTTGTGAATTGTTGCTTATAGCCATGGAAATTTTGAGGTGGTGTTTTGAAATTTTTTTAGCTGCTGAAAATAGTGTTCTGCCTTTACAATTTTTGCAGAATGGAATCATCGTACAAGACATGGCGTAGAGCAAGGAGAGAGAAGTGGGAATCATCGTACAGGACATGGCTTAGAGCGAGGAGAGAGAAGTGGAAGCAGGAGGATTTGGATGAGCTAAGTAGGGAGCTGCAGATGGCTTTAGGCACTGCTAAATGGCAGGTTGATACTTCATTATAAGTAGTATTTTCGTATTCTTCGTCTGGTTTATGGTTTCATAAGTCTGTTTCGGATTTTTCGCGGTTTGAATCTGTATTTTTCATGATATGTAGTTGGAAGAGTTTGAAAAGGCGGTTCGAATGAGCTTCAGAAGTCATCGAGATGATGTTACTGTTAGTCGCCATAGCCAGTTCGTTTATGCTCTGGAAGGCCAAATATCCCGAGTCGAAGCAGCGTTGAAGCAGTCGTTTCAAGTGGATGGGAAGAAAGCATTTCACTGGGTGAATTTGGAAGAGGAGGAATGTGGTGACTTGGCTCTTTTTCTTTCTGGAACTTCATCACAGAGGATGGGTGATGAAGAAGAGGTCAGAACGAGCTTACTTGTTGACAAGAAAATGAGTAGGAAAGAAGATAGCAATCTCAGTTCTCAAGTTAGTTCCACAATCCAAAGCTCGGATGAGGGGAAGAGTCCTCAAAAAGTTGATACAGTTGCTAGTAATCGAAGGACGTGGTGCCCATCTCAAATGAGCGTTCTGGAGATTGTTATTGATAAAGACGATAGACAACGGAGTGCTGAAGTTGAAGCAACACCGAAAGAGAAGGGTACAAAACCTTTCTTTTGGAATTCGAGGGGGTGAAATAGTTAAAGGAGGAGCTTCGAGTCCTCCCCATTTAAACATGATCAATTGGATCAATCAGGTTAGTTTTCAAGTAAATCAAATGATTATATAACTCTTATAAGAGCTAGACACACCTTTAACAAGTAATATATTAATTCGTACCCGTTTGTGTCATTATTAATGTAACGACTTGTTAAATTCGTACTTACTTAACCAGCAGTATTTGGAGAAAGGAGGAAGAAACGGCTCCAAACAGCCTGCTGCTAAAGGCTGCAACGATCCCATCCGTTGCTACGGTTAATTCAATACTTCATCTTCTCTCAGTTTCCATTATAGATATGGATTATGAATTGTGATTTCCATTTGAAGGTGGAATTTGAGTAATTTGTTTGAATAATTAATGTTTGATTCTTAGTGTTATAAATAGTGATTTGATGGACTATTTATTTATAATTCTTTTTTCTTCCAGTAATCTATATATTGTTTGTTTTTGTGCTTTTGATTTGGTGTTGGATATTGTGATGGAATTGTATACATTGGGTGCGTGGTTGCAGAGGCGGTGGAGTTGGAGTTGAGGAAAGTACTTGCAGAAAATGCAGCTAGATATATTTGCTGTTATATGTTTCCGCTCCACATCTGGTAAGCGTTTGGATTTGTGTTTTCGATGAGCTTGGTCTTCGTCATTACAATCATCTTAAATTTTGAGCTCTTAGATGATCCCATAAGAAAGCAAGATAGAGTTCTTAAGTGGTTCAGATGGAAGATCTTATGAGTTAACTCTTGAAACTCATAGATGCTAAGGAAAAATATTTCTTAGTCGATGTAGATACGAATTTCATAGTTCGTACCTCTTCTTCGTGACAAAATAAACCATTTTCCCTAAGAATATACATTATTAATGTAACGACTTGTTGATTTCGTACTTCCTTAACAATAGTTTTGTTACGAATTTTTTATTTTTGTACCAACTTATAAGATAAAAAGTGAGTCTGTTACATATTTAGAAGAGAAAGAATGTTTGCACTATTATCAAGTACAAATAACATATTGATTTTCTTATCCAATATCCCAATATTTATGTATATTATGTTGTTTGTTGTGTAAATGACTCCATTCCCCTTATGCGACTGCTTTTACTCCGC
Source organism: Thymus mandschuricus (assembly GCA_029379335.1). Classification (NCBI taxonomy): domain Eukaryota; kingdom Viridiplantae; phylum Streptophyta; class Magnoliopsida; order Lamiales; family Lamiaceae; genus Thymus; species Thymus mandschuricus. The sequence continues at coordinate 2,815,245 of CM057078.1, forward strand.
GTCTCGTCTCACGTTCTGATTCTGATATCACATTCCTTTTCCATGCCAATACTTGCAGGGTTGAAAGTAGAAGTTTTGATGAAAGGAGATTGGAGGTGTTTGCCCTTATAACTGAGAGATGCTGCACTCGGAATTTCAGTTATGATCTTCCAAGAGTGAGAGAACGAACATAGTGCCACCACTTTGGAGGGATGTATAACATCTCCCCTTCCTCTAGTATGTAGTCCACGAAGTCTAAATAGGGTTTAGATTTTTTCGAATAGAGTTTAGATCAACCGAATAGGGTTTAGATTTCTCCAACAAATTTTAATATTCATGGACAAGGTTTAATTTTTAGTTGCAGAGTTTAATTCCTCAGTAAACTTTAGTACGAAGTGAATCTATTTCGTACCAATACATAGTTGCTTTAGTACGAAGTGAATCTTATTCGTACCAATACATAGTTGCTTTAGTACGAAGTGAATGTTATTCGTATCAATAACTGCATAATTGCATACTCAAATATGTATTTCGTAATTCTTATATATAACTGGTACGAATTCGTTATATTTCGTACCTCCTTAAAGTTATACGAATATCACAGCTACAGTAGTCAGAAAAGAGATGGAAAAAAAAAAAAAAAAAAAAAAAACTTAAATTCGATAATTCAAAAATAAAATAAAAATTAAAAAAAAAAAGAAGGAAAAATAATGAGGAGAGAAGAGACACGTGGAAAAGGGAGAAGGAGGGGGAGGAGAGAAGAGTGGTGTTGACTAGTAAAAGTCAAAGTATGTTAGTAAGGATATTTGTGTCATTTCGCATCAAAAATGGGTATTTTTTATGTTTTTTAAATGTGTGTCCTTAATTTGATTTTCTTATATCATATTGGGTATTTTATTTTTCCCCTCTTTTTTATTTATGCATTAGTTAACTAATCATAATTCATCAACTTTTCTAGTTTTATTTGGAGAACTTTTTTTTTACCCATAAATTTTACTGCTATATACTCATTCCGTCTCATTTCATTAGTCCTATTGGAATATTATATATCTCATATATGAATATTCTACTTAACAAGATTAATGAAATGAGACGAAGGAAGTAGTATGTATGTTAGTAACATTTAAAAATATTGTTATTGGTCCCCTTGAAAAATAAGTGTCTGCATTCATGAAATTTTTCACCAAATTAATGACAACCACCTTAAATTATGTGAACTTAAGGGAGTATATAAGAGTTTAGGTTTTATATTAATTTGAAATTCAATTTTTTTGAACTTCATAAATTCAACACTACTTTTGCATTTTTATACAAATTAAACATACTAGTAATAGTTTATCATATTGTGGGATCAACAACTTTATTTTTCATGTAGACACACATGATCAACAATAAAAATTTGATCATATACTTAATATACTCACAATTGATGCGACGATGATATAATTATGGAAAAATTTTATAAGTATATACCCAACCACGGAGCCTGTCTTTGAACATGTTCTTTATAATAGGGTCTCAATAAAATGGAGCCCCAAAAAATATACTATAATACTCAAAAGTTTAAATTATAAGACCTTCTCTTTACATTTTTATTGCATGTTTCTTTCTCCTCTTCTTTTTCCAAATGTTTCTTTATTTTTTTTCTTGTCTTTTTTTCCCCTTACTTCTCTCATTGTATATTTAAATTTTTATATACTCCCCTTGTCTCTTCCTATGTGACACTTTTTATTACTCCCTCCGTCCCATTTCAGTAGTCACCTTTCTTTTCGGTACGAGATTTTATGCGTAGTGTTCAATTTGAAAAAGTATGGGGTCCACATCAAAAGTAAGGGTTAATTTTTGCCATTTTAGGAAAGAGGACTACTGATGTGGGACGGACGAAAATAGTATTGAGGACTACTGAAATAGGACGGAGGGAGTATTATATACCTCACATATAAATATTAAAATGGTCACTTAGGAAGAGACGGAGTAAATATATTTGTATGACGTTGACGTAAAACAATAAATATTTTAAAATGATATTTTATAAAAATGAAGGGTCTAATTTTTAATTCGCATAGGACCTCGATATTGATTGTCAAAAATTAACTTAAAATAACGAATACAATTATTTCATGATAATTTGTCCCAACCCATTTTGTGGTTTTCAGCCTATAGCTGAAATAGCCCACTTTTGACAAACTAGGCCCATTTTAATTTTATAATATACTATTGGGCTTGAGCTATAAATTTTATTGAAAATAATCCAATTTTGAAATACTCCCTCCGTCCTCCATTTAGTGACATTATTACTACATTGGGACGTCCTCCATTTACTGACAATTTCCATTTTTGGACGTAGACCCCACAATCACTTTAACACTTTAACACTTTATACATCTACTTTTTATTATTTTAACATTTTAATACTATTAAAAAATTCAAATGGACGCACAATTATTCCACTTTAACACATTAATTTATTATTATACCATAAAAATGCAAAAAAAACCTGTGCCCAGAAAACAATGTCACTAAATGGAGGACGGAGGGAGTACTACTATCTCAAATTCTCAGTACTGAAGACATAAATTTGGACTTGGGTATATTTTCTGGAAAAAAAAAAGAACGCCTTTTACCTGGTATTTTAAAAATTGAACTGAAGGTCGAACCGTCGAGATCTTCGGTTCATTGTTTTTTCAGGTTGACCCGTGGTTTAACCTGCCAAAAATCGAAAAAATTGTAAATCTAAATCATGGACAGTTCGTGGTTCAACCGGTTTAACTGGCGATTTAGTCTGAATTTTAAAACACTGTTTTTACCCCCTCCGTCCCACTTCAAACGACATTGTTTCTTTTCAGCATAAAGTTGTAGTCGCAATGTTAAACGTGAAAATTAAAGGAGTCCACACTAAATACTCCCTTCGTCCCAGATAATTGACTTGTTTCACTTCGACACGAGATTTTAGCCGCAATGTAAAAAGTGAAAGTAAAGGTTAATTATTTCTAGGAAACAAGTCAATTAAAGTAAAACATCTCGATTAAAAAGGAAAGCCAAGTGATACGTGACGGAGAGAATATAAGAATCAATTCATCCTGCTTTAGAAAGTATAAGAACGTGTGTGTTGGTTGGTTCGATTAAAAAGTAGGACAATTGAAGTAGGAGGTTGGAGAAGTCAAAGGTGCGTCGACGTGCAAAAACTGCCGTATACAAAACGGCCTTTTCTTTCCATCCCCATCGCTAAATCTGCAGTCGTGGCGATTGCACTGTCAGCAGATTGAACGGCGGATATCTGGCCACGTGTGCAAAAACCATCCGCCTTCACAAAGAAAGATCCAATCCTCAACCAATCTAGACACTCCGCCCGCTTCAACGCTGTATCCATTTATTATTGTACCATCTTTCCAGAATTCACTTCGATAATTTCTGCAAAAATTCTTTAATGGCGGCGAAGGCATTCAAGTACGTGATCCTTGGTGGAGGCGTTTCTGCTGTGAGTGCACTCTTTTTCGCTCTTTGTGTGTGTGTTTTTTCTTCTCGATTTTGTTTTTTTGGGGATAAATTTTGCATTGTTATGGTGGTTGATTGATTTCGTCATTTCGTATGATTGATCGGTGTCGATGAGTACCTTGAATCTAGTTATCGATTGAGATGAAGAAATGCTTAGTTTGTTAATTTACTTATCGTTTGTTTCTGCTTTTGTTAGTAATCTATCTCAGTTCTTCAGGCCTGTTAAATTGAATTCTGTGGTTATCCATTTCTATTCAGTTTTTTCTGGAGATTTTGTGTATTGAGAGGTTGATGCGTTCGAAACGACGATGATCCGTATGTGTATTGAGTAGAGTAAGAATTTCTGGATTAACACACTGTGTGAAATCATGTGAAACTAAATGGATGTGGATTCGATTAGGACTGATTGAGTAGTATTACTGGATTAGTGTGATTGAATTGAAATTGATTCGTAATCTCAGGGATATGCTGCTAGGGAGTTCGCGAAGCATGGAGTTAAACCTGGCGAACTTGCTCTCATTTCCAAAGAGGCGGTATGCACTCAAAGCTATCTGTTGTTTAAGTTTCTTCTGCAAGTTTTGAGTAATTCATGAACATTAGTATTTGTCTTTGATGACGATATCAGGTGGCACCTTATGAACGTCCAGCACTAAGCAAGGCGTACTTATTTCCCGAAGGTGGGTTGGTTTTTATATCTTTTTAATATATTTAAGATGGCACTGCTGTATTCCGGAATAATGGTTCTTGTTCGTGTAATAGTTTGTTGACACATTCTTGATCGAGAGAATTGCATCTGTGTTCACAATTTGCCAATGTCACACACACAATTGCAATTAAGTTTTAACTCGTAGTCCCCTTTGTATTTCTGCATGATGATCAGTTGAAACTTATCCTGGTGGTGTTCTTATCAAAATTTTGTGTATATTTGGTATTACATATTTGATCTGTCATTTTGAGATGTTTGTTTGCCTCAATTGTTTGAAATGGCTATAGAATGTTGCCAATGGTACTGAGAGTTCCATATGGTTATGTTCTCACAGTAGCTGATTTTTTATTAAATTATTCGATTCTCCAGGAACTGCAAGGCTCCCGGGTTTTCATGTGTGTGTCGGAAGTGGTGGAGAGAGGCTTCTCCCTGAGTGGTATACGGAGAAAGGTAGTTTTTTTTATCAATCATATATCAGCTAGAGGTGTTTGTACAATGGCTGTCTTTTGGGTGAGGGCACGCATCAACGAGGTTCAATAAAAGTCGTGCTTACACGATAATCTCTTGATGACCTGCAGGGATATCTTTGATACTGAAGACGGAAATAGTCAAAGCAGATCTTGCTTCTAAGACTCTCACCAGTGCAGCTGGGGAAACATACAAGTATCAAACACTTATCATAGCTACTGGTTCTACTGTAAGTGTCGACTTTGAGGAAGTTATTTCTTTTTTCTCATCTTGTAATCTGTTACCCGTGCTAACAGCTGTTTCACATTTGTGTTTTTTGTGTTGACCAGGTTCTCAGATTGACAGACTTCGGTACACCAGGAGCTGATGCCAAAAGCATCTATTATTTGAGAGAAATTGATGATGCCGATGAACTCGTAGCTGCAATCAAAGCAAAACAGGGCAGTAAAGCTGTGGTTGTTGGTGGAGGATACATTGGTCTGGAGCTTAGTGCAGCTTTGAGAGTCAACAATATTGACGTCACTATGGTTTTCCCCGAACCTTGGTGCAGTAAGTTATATTTGCTACGTTTTATTTCCAGAAATATGCTTAATAACTTGATTTATGGCTGATTTAGAGGCTACCGAAGTGACGTTACATGAAATGAACTGCTTTTCGCACATATCTAAAATTTTGATTTTGTAGTGCCTAGGCTTTTCACTGCTGGCATAGCTGCCTTCTATGAAGGTTACTATGAAACGAAGGGAGTAAACACCATCAAGGGAACAATGGTTGTTGGATTCGACACCAAAGAGAATGGGGAGGTGAGGTTTACAGCTTTAATATTGTAACTGCTCGCTGCTTACTACATGACGAACTTCGTAGCATACCTAAAATCTTACTCCCTTTTCAGGTTAAATCTGTAAAGCTTAAGGACGGAAGGGTGCTGGAAGCCGATATCGTTGTTGTTGGTGTGGGTGCAAAACCACTCACGACATTGTTCAAAGGCCAGGTCGAAGAGGACAAGGGTGGCATCAAGGTCCCCAACTTCACTTATCTCCATTTTCACTTCAACACTTGCCTCATTTACTTTCATCAGTTGTTCTTGGATTGCTTGCTTTATAAATTATCGCAATTTTTAGTTGCTGATATCATGGCTACTATGGATATTTCTTGGCAGACCGACGCTTTCTTCAAAACAAGTTTTCCCAATGTATACGCTGTGGGAGACGTCGCCACCTTCCCCATGAAGATGTACGGCGACATAAGAAGAGTCGAGCACGTTGATCACGCTCGCAAATCTGCTGAACAGGCTGTGAAGGTACACAATCTTACCGCACATTTAAATATCTCGTTCACCCCAATTCGACCCGACTCATAGAATCCGAGCAACACTTTGCACAGGCAATATACGCGAGCGAAGAAGGAAAGTCCGTCGACGAATACGAGTACCTCCCTTTCTTCTACTCCCGATCATTCGACCTCTCGTGGCAGTTCTACGGCGACAACGTCGGTGAGAGCGTGATCTTCGGAGACAGCAGCCCGAAATCGTCGAGCCACAAGTTCGGAGCGTACTGGGTGAAAGACGGGAAGGTCGTCGGGGCGTTCTTGGAGAGCGGCAGTCCGGAGGAGAACAAGGACATGGCTAAGATCGCTAAGGTGCAGCCATCGGCGGAGAGCCTCGATAAGCTGGCCGCAGAGGGCCTCTCCTTCGCTAGTAAAATTTGAAACCGTTCATTTCTAGTATAATTGGAGGCTTGGAGCTAATATAATGGTATGGCTATAATATATGCATTTCATTCAACTTTATTGCATTGTGAACAATACATAGTTTGGAGTTACTGTATTATACTATTCTCCCAATAATAAGAGTCTTTGTGACTTGTTATTTGTCATTTGTCATTTTCGTAAATCTTACTTATTAGTCAAAATTAGACTAGTAACAAAGGACGAAGAGAGTAGTAGTTTCAAAAGTTTTAACCTTTTTTAAACTTTCATTTTCGGATGAACTTTTTTTTTTTTTTTTTTTTTTTTCCCCTTTCTTTCATTTCCTTGTTTTGGATTATTTAAATTTCAGCTCAGACTTGGATCCAATCAAATTATTGATCTTATTATTATTAAACAATCCACTTTATTTTCCTCATAGTATATAGAAAAAAAAGGAAATAAAACATTATATAATCATCGCTTGATCTTTTAAATTGGACTATTGTTTTGGTCTGTCGCGCCGATTTAACTGCGAATTAGAAAAATTCGTAAAAAAAGAATAAAGAAAAATAAATACATAAAATTGGTTATTGTTGGTTGTTGGTGTGTACCCATGAGTTCATTTTGACGTCATTCCGAGTTTGTGAATTAAGAAATTTAAAAATTGCGTCATGTGAGATTCAAATTTGTAAAGTTTTGGTTGTCACACATGAATCCTCTATTACTTGTTCATACACACATAATATTTTTTTCTTTTACAAATTGGAAACGTACTCGCGATATGTATTCCTTTTATAACGTCCCACTCTAACTGATATATTTTCTTTTTTGAAATAATTAATTCAGTATATTCATAAGCAACTCTCTTATTTATATATTTCTATTTTTTTTTTTTTATTAAGAACCTCAAATTTCAAACTACTCTCTCCGTCATCCATTTAGTGACATTATTATTATATTGGGAGTGACATTATTATTATATTGGGACGTCCTCCATTTACTGACATATTCCATTTTAGGACGTAGACCCCACAATCACTTTAATACTTTAACACTTTATACATCTACTTTTTATTATTTTAACATTTTAATACTATTAAAAAATTCAAATGGACCCACAATTATTCCACTTTAACACTTTAACACATTAATTTATTATTATATCATAAAAATGTAAAAAAACTTGTGCCCAAAAAACAATGTCACTAAATGGATGACGGAGAGAGTAATAAAAAGTGGCGTAGTGGGAGCTGCAGTGATCTCCGGCACCCCCTTCCCCCCAAATGGGTTATTTTACCTTATAATTATTTTTTAGAATTTTTTTTCCAATTTTTTTTACCCTTTGTAGCTAAAAATTATTGCTTTTAACATCCTCCGATTAATTTTGCTGCAAACGTCACTGCTAATAAGTACTCTCTTAATTCCTATGTCAAAAACGAATACGTCACCAACCTTGAGACTATGATGTATTTTCCAATTTTCTTGAAATTACTTTCACTGAGTTTGCAATAAAAACAATAAAAAATCAGTCAAAAGGTGTAGTGGAGAAATACAAAAACCGAAGAAAATGGCAATAATAAAAGATTAAAAAAAAATGACAAAGGAATTAGAAAAATGAAAGTAAGCGTAGATATATTCCCAAAGAGTTTGTGCCAAAAATTGGGAGAGGATCCCCTGCAGTGCCTTAAAACACAGCACAAGGTGCTGTGCACTTTTCAACCACAAATTTAATGTTTTAAAATATTTTTTTTAGTTTATACTTATTTTTTGGTGCTTTTATTATTTCATATATAGAACTAAATTAATTCGTAATTTTATATTTTTGTTTTTAGCTGGACTAATTAAGTATGATCTATTCCAATTTGTAATTTATGTTTAGTAATTAAAATTTTACATGTTCATTTTAATCTATTATCAATACTATATATAATAGTAAGCCCGGATCTATTTATAGAAATTTTTAGTTTATTAATTGTAGTGCCAAGTTATATATAGAATGTTTTAGTTCAATTATTAAAGGTATTCATATGCATTTATTTCATTTAACATTTCATTTTTTAAAATTTAATTGGATAGTGATTTATTAATTTTAAATAGAAATTAGTTATATAGTTATTTAAATATATGAATATATAAAATATTCAAACGAGATTAATATGTTAAAACGGGGAGTAGAACATAATAAGATTAAAACAGTGAGAGTAAAAGAAAAAAAGAAAAGAATTGTACAAAATATAGTACTGAAAATAAAATTATGCATGTATAACAGAAAATAAATAAATTTTTTGAGTTTCTATACAAATTTTAACATACTTTATAGCATAATAGGATCAAAATTGGGGGGGGGGGGGGGGAAATCAATGTGTTTTCATAAATATTGGTTTTATAAATCTTATTATGATACTATATATAACTTTATTTTTCTAAAACAATATCTATATCTATATAATATATAATAGTAAGTTCGGATGCTATATATAGAAAAATTTAGTTCATTTATTAAAAATATTTAATGCCAACAATAGTTATTATTAATATTATATAATAATAGCATGTGTATATTAAAGTATATAAAAATTTGAAATAATATTATATATATTATATCATGATTGCATTTATTATTCTTTAATAAGCATAATATTTTTCATATAACACTGTTTTTTAGGAGAGAAAAAAATACTCCAACCATACGTCCAATCGATCAAGTTGACGAGTAAACTGGAAAAGGAAAATAATTAATTTGATAAATGAAGTTATGAAGATATTGCCTCAAAATATTTTATTTTGTTTAGGGACAAAGTTGTCTATTATCATAATGCTATTCAAAGTTTAAATTAATTAAAATCGAACGAATAAGGTTGAGACTGTAGAATAAGGGTCTAAAAAATATAATAAATATATGTAGGCACATGATACCATAAATATGAAAATAGAAGTAAAGTCGTCATAATATTACCATTACTTATTTGATTGAAAATATTAATAGACAAATCACTCAACTATTAGACCACTCACTAATAGTAAGGTGCTATAGATGATTATCATGCAAACACTGTCGTACTATTCGTTTACAAATTTTAATACATTCGATTGATAAAATGGTTAATGTCACACATTTTTCTTCATTAATTATCCGTATAGTCCTTCCATCTCACTTTATTAGTTCCGGTGGGAAATGACACAACAATCAAAAATAAATAATAAAGCATATGCACAATAATCTTGTGTGTTATTTGTTAATATATATTTTTTTCCTTTAAGTAAAGAGGCTAATAAGTTGGATATCAATAAGGAAAGTGGAACATATAAAAGTAATTGGTATTACATAAACCAGAATGTCTACGAGCATTGAATATTTGAGCTCACATAATGGACGAATAATTTTGATCTTTGAAACAATGTATATATTTGAATTAGGGGTGAGCAAAATATGGTTCGATCCGAAAACCCGAACCGAACCGAACCAAGCCGAATTAGGCGGTTTGGTCCGGGTTCTATATCCTTTTGGTTTGGTTCGGGTTGAAATTTGGGACCCGAAAATATTTCGGTTCGGGTATGGGTTTGCATAGAAAATTCGGGTCTAACCCGAAACCCGAATTTATATAATTTTTTAAAATAATATTGTATAATTTATGTGTATTTAACTACTTATTAATTATGTACTCTATCATAATTTCTACACATTCAATTCTTTATGCCCTTATTTACTAAATATATATTCATAATTCCTACACATTCTATAAGCCATAATTGTTGATTTCGTTGAATTCTGAATTAACTTTGTGTATTATGCTTAGATTATTTATTAGGTCGATATGTGGATTGATTTTGTTGTATTATGGTTGGATTTTGTGTTGGTTTGATGTTATTATGTGATTTAGATATTATTAAAGTCGATAAATGTTCGTGTTTAAAGTAGAATTCATGTATTTGCTCAAAAAAAGAAAGAATTAAATTTCATGTATAAATTCGGGTTAGATACGAACCCGAACCGTAAAATATGGTTTGGGTTTGGTTCGGTTTGGATGTTAGTTTGGTTCGGTTCGGGTTATAAAAAATGTAAAATTCGGGTTTGGGTCTTTCGTGTTTGGTTCGGGTTAGACCCGAACCACCCGAATGCTCACCCCTAATTTGAATGTACGAGTAGTTTATAGTTTTAGAAATAAAATATTAAGCTGAATATGAAAATCGGTAGATCATATACTTAATAAATATATATTATGTATAGTATTAATCTATATGAGACTGTGTAGTTACCAAAAGTTTAATGTTACAAGATAGTATCATATTTTGGAATATAGACATACGATAATCATGGTCAATACGTATTGATTTATAAAATATCTCAAATCTCTTCATGATCCGATTATGTTATCAATAAAATATAAACATAACCAATAAAAATATCATAGCAAAAAATATATTAATCAAATTTAAAAAATAAAAAAACTTTTCAATAAACTACTATTAAATTTTTAGAAAAAATAAAAAATATTTCAATTTATCCCGTGCATTGCACGGGTGGAAATAACTAGTATATATAATAACAGAATCATTCCTCACAATTGTTTTCCCGACAAAACTGCACCCTTATTTTTCATATTATTTTAATAATTAATAATTACTGTAATAATTACTTTTCAGATTCACTTTTCTACCTTTTATTTTTTAATATAATTATATTTTTCATTTGACATTGGCCTATAGCCGCTTGCAGATTTTTAAGTTCATATACCTATGCAATTTTTATTCTCTCGCCTCAGTTTATTCATTTGATATTTGTATTATTACGTATTACGGTACATATTACTACTATAAAGTTGGAAGATAGATTGTTTCAAATCTATGAAAGTGGGGCATAATCAATTAATAGCTTTTATAAAAAAATTAAAAATAATTTTTATCAACGGTTTTATTTCAAGTGTTCTATATGTCATAAAGAGATATATAGATGTACTTCTATATTTTCTTTGTGCAAATTCATTTACTCATACTGGAATTTTGTAGAAAAAATTTATTAAAAATGTACATTTACTCATGCTACAATTTTCATATTGTTTTGTCTTAAAAATTTAACCATTTTATTAATATCTTGAAATTGTATTAAAATTTTAACCATTTTATTTTAGTTTGAAATATGGGGTTGTTAATAAATTAGTTTTGAAATGTGTAGTTGGCAATAAGTGAGAGAGTGGTTACAAATATAATCATTTCTAAAAAACAAAATTAATTATATAGGGTGAGACATTCTAAAAAAACATGTAACAGAGATTAGTTTAGAATATAACTTTTTGTGCATCGCACGGGGCACAAACTAGTTTGGGTAAATAATCAAATCACTATATATTTTCTTCTATCCCAAATTCCATCATAAAAAGAAAACTTAAGAAAAAGGAAGAAACTACGCTTGGTTTGTGTTGAAAAGTGCACAGCACCGTGTGCTGTGTTTTGAGGCACAGCAGGGGGATCCTCTCCCCCAAAAATTATGGAAGTTTGGGCGCTCTCTCTCTCTCTCTCTCTCTCTCCTCCTCTCTGGTATGGCGAAGGGTCGGGGCAGAGAGCGGCGGCGGCGGCACGTGCTGGCGATACCGACGTGAGTGTTGACCTGGGACACGTGTCGAATCCAGAGATGGTCTAGCGCTGACGGTGAAGTTTGTCTCCGTATTTCCCACTGCATAAATTATGTCGCAAACCCCAGCTCTCTAGTTTCCCCACTCATGACAAATGGATCAACATCATCCCTTGCTGCTGCTGCCGCCTGAGATCGAGGCGGCCCGAGCCCTAGCCGCGCTCGCCCGCGGCGGCGCCGCCTCATGCTCCGAACAGCCGAAATCGTCCGAGGTTCGTTAAATTAGTCGACTTTTCTAGTGTTGTAAAAGAGCGCGGAATTTCAATTCAGATTGTTAAATTATCAACTCTTGTTGTGGAAAATGATGGAAACTGAGAAGATAAAATATGTTCTGTGTGTATTTGATGTTATTTTCTTCGATCAGCATTGAAGAAGAAGAGATAGTGGTGTTTCCTTTATTGAAGAAGATTTTGCTTTGGCCCTTCCCTCTAGCTAAATTGATAGAAACAGAGAAAATAATTTCTTTATCAGAAGATTTTGATGGAATTTGTATGCATTCATAATCATAACCGACCTCTGAAAAAGGATAGGATTCTTGTATTCTAATTGTTGACAAAAAAGGGCATCATCATATTAGAGTGGAACTTATATTTAGCTATGTTGAAGTTGATAAGAGAAATGATGCAAAAAAGGCAAGAATATCATCTTTCCATAGGAATATCTCTTTTGTTTGTCATGGTTTCTTTCGGTGGGGGATAGGCTCGTGATTGGCTCGATTTATGTATGTGGTCTACCTTCTCCTAATAGTACATGATATGCTTCTTCAATTGCTTTGTGTTGTTGTCACATATGGGATAGTGATTTTTTCGTTTTTTTCTTGTTCTCATTCTCTTATTACATATGCAGAAAGTCGATTCCGAGGTCTTGAATTTTGAACATTTTTTGTGGCCGTTTGAACTTGAGATGAATCTATGTGCTCTTGTGTGTGTTATTTGAAATCTTGACTGATGAATCTCTGCCCAGCCTTGATGTTATAATGTGGCCCGTTAATCGTATTTTCCAGTCCGATTATGTTGTTTATACTGGTTGTGATCTTGATTGTTTGCAGAAAGTTCAATCAAACCACAAAACATCTGCCTAGGAACTTTCTTGTAGGTGGTCTACTGTTTTTGACTTGATCTTGAATTAATGTTAAGAATGCAATGTGTCTCCAGGAAACCTCGCATTCTTTGCTGGGCTTGAAAAATGTATTTGTGTATATCAGGATCAACCAGTGGCTTCCTTCCATGAAAACAAATACAGAATGTCTACAAGTGCTTTGATCTCGGCCAAAGTACGCAGTAAAAATAATAAGTGGAATTCTGCTACCAAGTTAGGGAAAAATTTGACGGAGGTACAAAGTATAACTTTGTTTTTCTTCCTTTGTTATCTCCATTCGAGGAACTCTCATAGCTTCCTGACTCTCAGGCTGAAAAGGAAGCACGGAAGCTTCGTCGAATATTAGCTAATAGAGAATCTGCTCGGCAGACAATTCGCCGTAGACAGGTTAACTGCTAAATTCCGTTTTGTTTCCCATTGTTGATTTATTAATGGCTATTGTTATTACACTTATTGTCTTGTAAACTATTTGCATCTTCAGTTCGATTCAGTGATCTTCCTTTCTCCCTTATTCATTTGCCAGTGTTATGAATATATTTTTTTTACAGTATTACAATGTGCCCCATCAAACGATCACGTCAAGGATTATGTTTTCCATTCACTGTTAATGAAGAGTCGGGACGAATCTGAATAAAGTCTTCATGATTTCTTATGACAAACTAGCGAACATAATTACATGGAAGGCTAGGAGGAACTTTTGCGGCTTGCTACTCTGCTCCGGTTGTTATTTCTTATTTTTCTGTTTGAGGATGAATGTTATTGTTAGTACTATTTTTGTTTGTATCTAGTCATATTTACTTAGTGTTGTATCATTTTGTATCTTGAGCGCATTGATTTTTTGAAAGCTACATGTTTATGGATTCTTTATCTTATAAAGTGCGAGCACTTGATATTTTTCGGTGCATCACTCAATATTTCTTCATCTTTTTCATCACTTCTTCCTGTTAGGCTATGCACACAGAATTGACGAGGAAAGCAGTTGATCTGTCAGAAGAGAACGAGAATTTGAAAAAGGTAACTTGCCTACTAGAGTTTGGTATGAACAATGTATTGGCATTTTCGTTGATATAGTGGGCACATGTTCCTTGCCTCCCTATTTCTTTTACTCACAGTACTACTCAATAAAGTTTATTTGCTCAGAATACAACTCAATATAGTTTATTTATTTTCATTTATTTTGCTGAGAAGGAAAAGGAGCTGGCAGTTGAGGCGTATAATTCTTTGAGAAGGAGAAATGAATTTCTCAAACTTCAGGTAAGACCTACATCTTACTACAGGCAGCTGGCTTTTCCTTGAAACTTAATCTTTGATACGGATTGCTTTGGATTTTCAGGTGGCTAATGCAAAGGCTGAATCAAGAGAAATACAAGTGCCGAAGCCATCCCATAAGGAGAATCCTACTTCTGCCACGACTAGCTCTCCAATTTCTTCATATAACCAGCCTTCTTTAACTCATTTCTTCTGGCCTTCAGTTCCATCTTCGAATGTCATCCATTTTCAGTATCCGACTCATTTTGATTTAACGACTGGGGAAATGTCGTCTTTGCAACGAGGGCCAGAAATTTCATTGGGTAGAACTGAACTGCATAATTCCTTATTTGTACTTCCTCTACCTTGGGTACTCCCCTTCCCCAGTTATGGTCCAGTGCTTCATTCGTGCTCCAGTTCTGAGAATAGAATGAACGAGATTCCTTCAGCCCATCAGTGTAGTATGTCTTTGTCTTCAGACAATCTGTTTGTGGTTGAAAACAATAAGTTTCCATCAAAGGCAGATGCATTTTCAGCAATCAATGCTCGTAGGAGAAGGAAGGAACTGATGATGCTAAGGAATGTGAAGTACCATCAGGCTCATTCTCACGCAGCCAACTTTCAAGTCTAAGCAACATAGGGAAGTGGTACTTGTTACTTTAATAAGTTGAATTTCGGTTAAAGCTAGAAAAAGGGTCTACTGAAGGAGAAATTTCTGCCTGTCCAGTCACGAACTGAAGTTTTTGCTTCTATTTCTCGACTCCGAATACTGATATAGAAGAGAGCCAACATTTGTAACACAAGAAGCATTGTATATATTACTGGTGTTGTGTGGTTTTATGACATTAGCAAGTTTTATGCCTATCTAGAAGGCCAGTGGAGAAACTGTCTAATTTATGAGAATCGTTTTCTGAACAATTATGTGCTGATTTATGTCACTTTCTAACATCTTTAATCTTTTCTTTAAGGTCTTTCTTCCTTTTTTAAAACTTGCAATATCAAATTTTATCTTAGGACTCTCTTAATAAGCTCTTTTTCTGTGTTCTATTCATAGGAAATCCAGGTGCATCCGCGAATTAAAGGGAGGAAGTTTTCCACAAGAATCAGAGTTACAAATTTCACTAATATGTGTCAGAGGATACAAGAATCGGGCTTCTAACATTATGCTTAGAATCACTCCACAACAGTGATCCAGATAGGTACCAAGCCCCGTCTCGAGGAGGCTTCCCTCCTACTGTAACTTTAAATGACTTCTTTTGATTGGGTTGAGTAAAGGTCATTACATTGGGGGTTACTTCAATAGAAAGACCCTGAGGTGAGGTAACAATGGCCTTGTATGTTGAATTACCGATGCCAACATTCGTTACTGTTCTATAAAATACTCCTGAGATGACTGTCTCCTCTCTCCTCACTTGCAGGTGTATGGAAGGATAGTTGATGCCATCTGCTCCTCTTGCTCTCGGAACGCTAGAGCAATTGTTCTTCTTGTTCCCAGTGAGTAGAGCTATGTCCATGTCTTGGTAGCCTTGTTTGCATAGGAAGCTTACGTAGGATACTATGTCTATGTCGTAAATCAAACCTGGATGTACTGCTGTTTTAGGATTTAGTAGTCCTGAACCAGATGCGAATTCGGCCCCAACAGGCTCAATCTTCAATCGTTTTGCTGCATAAAAATGAGGATTCGTCTTTAGTTCTGTGATGCGTTTCGTTTAGGAAATGATGGAGAAGCTTCTTACAAGTAGTCATTATAGCTGATTTGATGGCTGAAGGTGACCAATCGGGATGGAAAGATTTGACGTAGGCAGCAGCCCCTGAAACATGAGGGCACGCCATTGATGTTCCGGACTGGATGTTGTACTTCACAACTCGCGTATCGCCTGATTCTCCAGTTACCGTGGTGAATTTCGTGTAGGCAGCCAGTATGTTGACCCCGGGTGCAGAAATGTCAGGCTGTGGAATCTCCGTGTCAGCATTAGAAGACGGAGAGAACTGAGAGCATCTTGGAGAGGGATATGGAGATGATCTTACCTTGAGTAAATTAACACTCAAGTGTTGAGGCCCTCTTGATGAGAAGGAAGCTACTGCAGGTCCAGCCGTTTTTACCGACTGTGTTTTGTATATCACAGCTTGAGCTGATCTACAGGGACAACAGACATGATAAGATTAAGCTTTTGGGACGAAGATTATACGTACTAAATTATGGATCAAAGTCTGAGTTACCTTGTGGAATTTATGTAGTTATTGATCTTTTGACCATCATCAGCGCTGACAAAAGTTCCCGGTCCAATTGTAGCGAAAGCCGCGTCACTAAACAGCTCATCGGACATTATGGTGCCAGCTCCACCTATTTTCGGGACGACATAATCACCACCCGGTCCTTGGCAGTATATGATCTTCCCTTTTACCTTGTTATGGTCTAGTGTTCCGGATTCACATTCGCTGCCAAGAAAATTTGTTATAATGTATTGCTCGATTCTCTTAGTTGCAGGAAGGCAGGTCTAAAGCAAGAATCAGCTGTGTTAAGGTACCTGGCATCCCCATATACGTACGCACTCGTATTTCTGGCTTTATCTCCATTTGTTAGAGGGTAGAAGTCTTTCTTAGGCGTATATGTGTTGATTGCAACTCCCTGCAAAGAAAATGAGTTAACAGATCACATTCATTTCATCATGCATGAGAGAGAGAGAGAGAGAGAGAGAGAGAGAGAGAGAGAGAGAGACTGTAATCTTTTCTCCATTGCCCAACTTGAGACTAGTGACAAGCTTCCTATCCATGTTTGTTGCAGCCACAGTCATGATCCATGGTGCAACATTCTGCACCGTCGCGGGATAACGCCCTCCATTCCCTGCTGCACAGACTGTCAACACTCCCTTCTTCAAACCGTGGAAGGCTCCGATGGCTATGGGATCTTCGCTGAAGCTGCGTGGTTTCCCGCCAATTGATACCGATATCACGTCGACCCCATCAGCTATGGCTGCGTCAAATGCTGCAAGGAGATCCATGTCCTGGCACCCGTTGCCCCAACAAACTTTGTAGCTCGCTATTCGGGCCGAAGGCACTGCCCCTCGTGCAGTGCCCTTCGAGATTCCATACAAGCTCGCACCTTCCACAGCCACGCCTCCAGCTGTCGAGGCCGTATGGGTCCCGTGCCCTTCGACGTCCACCGGAGTTCCTTCTGGTGAGCTCTTGCCGAGATCAAAGTACTGTGCACCAATCACTTTGCTGTCGAGGTAAAGGCAAAAATCAGTTACGACTTACGAATTAACTCGAGCCAATTAGTTATTTATCCATTAACTTATCTATTTCTGAACCTACTTGTTGCAGCCAGTGAAGTTCGCTCCAGCGGCGCATGTGCCCTTCCACTTACGAGGTGGTGGCCCGAGTCCGGTGTCATTAAAGCTAGGAGATTCCGGCCATATTCCTGCAGGAATCGAGGCGATATTCAAGGAAATGAGGACGGAATCGAATCAGTCTCATCGTAATACACAAGGTGAGTTTCTCTTACCGGTATCAAGAACAGCTACGATCATGTTCGTTTCGAGCCTAACATTCCTCTTCACATCCTTAGTCATCCCCAGAAAATCCCATGATCTTGTAGTCATCAGCTTCTGCTCTTTGTTACGAAAAACCGAAACAACGCCTTTCCTCTCTAAAAAAAACTCAAATAAACAACAATACATAAGTATCAACACATTTTAGTGAAGTGTAGCTAGTGATATTTATACATAACCCACGCACTTGATAGCCACTCGGCTTCGTGTGGCATCAGTCGAGCTGCGAAGCCGTTGAAGCTCCTCCTATAGCTATATATCCTCGATTTCCTCGCTACTAGCTCGCTGAAAATCATACCACCATCAAACAGATTTTAGTATCATCATCACTTCAAGACTTTGAATCAAACTAAATGAAGTAGTATAAAAGTTTAGAATTCAGATTCACTTACTCCCCGATTGCCTCCGAAAGAATATTGTGATGTGAAGTCACCAACGAGCGAAGCGACCTCGTCTTCTCCGGCAATTCTCCCAAGTACACAATGTACGGCTGTCTCTCGTTATCGTCGTAAGCATCGTTGGACCCGTCAATCCGGTCGACGCAAAGCGCAGCATACAATGCAAGGACTAGCACTAGCCTCATTGATGTCTTCATGGGGTTTTCTTGGTATCGAGTCATGATTTTAGCGGGTATTTATTTGCCGTCAAATGGCACGAAAATTGGATCGTCTCGATTTTTGAAGAGTGTATTTTCACCACAAGAAATCTTGATTGCCGTTAACGTAACCCTTCCACGCATTATATGTGTTATAATTTTTCCAAATCAGTTGTAATCTTATTTTTTAGGAAATTAAAATTTGAAGTAATGTGTATTTAGATGGAAAATGAATTAACTATTTAATTCCGAAAGTGGAATAGTATTAAATAAATTCTGATTGGTATTTAATCAATACAGAGGTAGTGCTATATACGTAGCGATATTCGATAAAATTTACGTGAAAGCATTTAATATAGGTGCTAATTTTGATCGATTCTATTATTTGACTATAGTTTTGTGACTTAATTTGGATGTTTAAATAATTGTGTACACGCTCACTTGGTCGTGGGTAAGTCAAACGTTTGAATTATGGTTCATTCGATAGTAAATCTTTAAAATTTTATTCGTTACGCTGATATATGAATAAATTTCATTTTTGTCTGTCTCACTGATATAAGAATATTATCTAAAATGGTAGAATTTTAATTTACTAAAATTCATTCACGCTGTTCATTACAAGAAATTTAGACATAGATATAACACGACATAGATAAAGGTTTTGTTTTTTTAAAAAACATTATGCATGAGCGTGTTTTTCTTATAGATGACGTTCTTAAATAAAAACTATACTGTATGAGCGAACCACGTTTTATCCACTATTATTACTTCCTGCTTAATTTTCGTCGGCAAAATATTATCCATAAATTAATGGAAAAGAAGGGTATTAAATGTTATGATCATATATAATTAGTAAATAATAACCGCACCCGACATAAATGTTTGTTCTTTTCGTGGTTGTTATGAGATGTAGACCTATAGAAAAAGCTTGCTTCAACAATCGATCCTCTCGTGAATTTCTTTTTTATAAATGTTGGGTTTAAAATATTTTGTATGCCAAAATAATACGATTCCAATAAGCATATCTCTTCTGTTTTATCACTTGTGATTGCTCAAATGTGGATTGTGCGACAATGTTTTATTCTTAGATAGACAAATGATTAACATATTAATTATACGGAGTATGACAATATTAAAAATAATATACGGTCTCGTACCGTATTGTACATATATATTGAATGATCCTTCTATTTTACAAGATTTTATAAGGGATGAATGACTCGATTTTAATATAGTTTAACTAATGATATAATTTTATACTACACACATCGATAGTTTTATCGTTCATGCACCAAAACTCGTAAGCCATCTCGATACGTGGCGGTGAGCCCCGACGAGAATCGAGGAACGGGGCGGTAGTGTACTAACTCGACGCTAAATTGTCTTAGGAAAGAGATTGCAACACTTTGTAGCTCCATTAGTGCCATTTCTTTCCCTAGGCATACCCTAAGCCCAGCTTGAAACACCGGATACTTAAAAGGGTTTTCTTGGCAAAACACCCCATCTCTCAACCATCTCTCCGGTTTGAATTCAAAGCAATCCGATCCCCAAATTTCTTCTATCCTTCCCATGGCATACGGGTGGTACGTAACCCTAGTTCCCTTCTTTACGAAGGTCCCGTCGGGTAAAATGTCATTCTCTAGACAAAATTTTGAGTCGAACTGAACCGGTGGATATATCCTCATGCTTTCGTGGATTGCGGCGGGTAAATAGTGGAGCTCTCTCATTTGCTCGTAGCTTGTGATCTTCTTCCCTTCTCCAATTACCATGTCAGCCTCATTCAGGATGGCGGCCCCCACCTCTGGATGGTGGGCCACCAACCAGAAGAAGCTGGTCAGGGCGGAACCCACAGTGTCCCGCCCTGCAAGAAGGAAGTTGACTACTATGTCCCTTAAATAATCCTCGTCGTTGATACTAACCATGAATCTCGACAGAAGATCCTTCTGGTCGGAGAATCCGAATCTCCGACGCTGTCGGATTACCTCTTGGGCCAGTAAGTCGACGTTCTTGATAGCTCGTCGCAATCTCCTCTCACTGCCAATGTTCAACCACCTCTTCACCTTCCAAACCACCGACGACGACGCCATGGCCCTCTCTGCTGACAACCTCGACGCTAGGTCGAACGACACCGCAAACTCCGACAACGGCATCGAGAACGTCTCCAAGCACCTCGGGTCCAAGCCGAAGGAGAATCTGCATATGCAGTCGAACGCAAACCGACGGAATACATCCTGCAAGTCGACTTCACCCTTCCCCTTAGCGACGGACCTCATCAACGGCAAAAGGCGGCCGTCGATCTCCTCGTTCACGACTTGGAAGGCGTAGTCACGCAACGAGACGCGGGCCAACTCGAGGTTCGCCATCTTCCTCTGGAACCGCCACGTGTCGCCATCGACGTTGAAAATCCCCCGCCCCAAAAAGTCGCCCAAGATCGCGGAAAAGGGTTTCCCTTTCGGGAAGTTATCGAACCTCGTCTTCAGCATGTATTCAACGTTGGTCGGGTTCGCGGTGACGACGGTGTTGAGGACGTGGATGTGGATGGTTCGAGTCGGAGATTGGTTGAGAAGGTGCGCGTACCAATCGCAGAGGTTCGTGAACCGGCCGGTCCAGTTCGATTCGACGTAGGTTTTGCAAATTTCGCAGCTGCACCAAACTCTTAATGATCTGGCGATGAGTTGGATGATGAAGGACATAATTAGGGTAATTAGGGCTAAACAAAATATCAAGCTATGTAACTCATGAAAACTAGATGAAGCAGAATCCATGAACAAGGTATGAAATGTGAAGAAGGAATGGAGGAAGAGAAATTCGAAGATATGAGAGTTGATGGAAGTGAGAGCCAATACTCACATACATGAATATTATATATGGAAAATTATAATTATTCGATATTCTATAGTAAGGTCCACTTTCTAATAATTGAATATGAGGAACACTAGCTCGTGTCACATATATTTAATTAATTTATAAGTGTAAATAATAAATCAAGAACTCTTATTTTGTATTTATGCAGAATATTTAATTTAAATATATCAAATTAAAATTACGGGTTATAATTTCCTACCGACAAATAGATTAAGTGAAGTGTGTGGATAAAACCCATTGATATTTTAATTCGGTAAACACGACTCACATAGCCATGTACGTACTAAGGTGTCTCGAACTTCCGACCTCCTAGTTGGAGGGAACGTCTTACTACTAAGTCGCACTCCGTCGATTAGCAATAAATTTTCAGTTAGGACGACCGAAGTCTAAAAGTTGGTAAAAAAATTTCAAACTCCACTCTACGTTTGA
This sequence comes from Thymus mandschuricus, assembly GCA_029379335.1. Taxonomy (NCBI): domain Eukaryota; kingdom Viridiplantae; phylum Streptophyta; class Magnoliopsida; order Lamiales; family Lamiaceae; genus Thymus; species Thymus mandschuricus. The sequence goes on from CM057078.1 coordinate 2,836,994, forward strand.
GATTTTAATTTCATAATCTAAAATTTGAGATAACGACTGATTTTCTTTAAACATTAATAAGAAATTTAAAGACCATGTCCTTGAACTCAGAATTTTTAGCTCGAAACTTAACGACTCTTACAATCTCATAGTGGGATGATGAGTGCGTAGAAGAAGGAACTATTTATAGTAATATTAGCCTCGTGATTGCGAAGAAATGTACGTATGGGATTGGAAATAGCAACGCTTGTAGTACCAAGAGAGAATGAAAAACGTTTTTCATATGTGGGATATTGTTAATTGCCATAATTGATTGGCCACGTGAATTTCTTTATAGTTATCTAAATAAATATTTCAAAAATAGAAAACATTGTTTTTTAATTTGTTGGTAGAAGTTGTGTGTTTCATAAGGTATTCCATCAATTCTTTCGAAAAAGTTGGTAGGCCAGCAATAACACAAATATCTAATCCAACCACTTTTTTTAATAGTTGTTTGGCCTTCAAAATTTTCCTAACTCATAGTTGATTTTGATCTTGTTTTTTCAAGTATTAATTTTATTTTTATTTGTTTAGTTTCAAGAAATATGTGTACGAATGATTTTATAAGCAAGTACTGGCATAATTACATTGATGCGATCCGCCTGATGCAAAATTAAATCGATAATCCACGATAAGTTCGTAAAAAGCCTTAATCCCAATGATCACGTGAAGCCTATTCTAAACCCTTAGGCTATAGAACTGAAATATCAATAATCTTCTGTTTTGAATTGATCAGAGATTACAACTATTTATATTAACTAAGACTCTTAAATATAATGGACATAATCTATGGGCGCTTAACAATTAGCTCAACTCAATAATATAAATAACAAGACTTAATTAAATAACTAAAATAATACTAATCTACAGACATATCATACATAAAAAAATAAAAATAACATAATTAATTGATTTCACGCTATGTTTTAATCTCTATCTAGGCTCCACGTGGACCACTTAGAATAAAGCATTAAAAGGAGAGAATCTCATTTGTTTATGTATATTTATCAGACAAACACAACTCATAATCCGATCAAAGTGACTAAAACCCTAATTTCTTAGTTAGAAAGAGGAGCATCTTATCATTAGATCGTGCTCCGATCCGTCGTCTTTTCTAAAAGGAAAAAAGTTCTCATATTTAATCATATATGTTTCATTGCACATGAGCACAAAAATGTCAAGTTCATCCACTATAGAAAAGCAAATGTGTAATGACTCAGATGATAGAGATTGCAAGAAGTAATAATTGATAGTCATTAAATCATTAATCCTATACTACGTTATTAATTAAGTCCCTACTAATCATCATTAGCTACAAATATGAGTACTATGATGTATAGAATAAGAGGGCAAATTAAGTGATAAATTAATTAGAAGTTTCTCCTTACTTCCATTTTAACACCAAATATGTCACTTGTAAACATCACCCAGATTGCAACACATGTACACCCAATATAATCATTTTATGTTTTGTATAATATTAAATTTATTAATGATAAAAGACACCTAAAATTTATTTTTCGACTAAGTCTTGTGTTCGATTCTCACCTGGTACAATATTCTAATTTTATACTATGAGTTTGCTTGAGTTTGATGTTTCGTCTGGTTTGAGTAGGGAAACGGAAAGAGAATGAGATCAAGTTGATAAGGGAAATACTAGTACTGACATCGAGTAATTGATTTAGCAATTAAAAAAAATCTCTCCAAAGCAATTCTCTTTCTTCTTATTTCCCTCTACGATTGCAGGTAACAATTTAGGGATTTATACTCTTGAGTTGTGTTCACTAATATTTTTACTACCGCAAGTGTACGGGTGTAATTATAGATAGGGCAGCAAGGTCGTATTCCACGAGGACTGATTAACCTAATGAGTACTAGTCTAATTTCCTATCCTCTATTTAGACGAATAAATCGTTGGATTTTGTTTTACTAAACTAATTAAAAGCGAAATAATAAACATAAACAACAAGCAACGAGAGAATCAAATATAAGAAGAATTATTCTAGAGCTTCGGTTTCGATGAACGAACAAATTCAATTTAATCAAAATCAATCAATCACATAGAGGACTCGACTATTACTAGAACAACCACACAATAAGCTTAAACCTACTTTCGTAGCGCCTAAACTGTAGATTTCATGCAAGAATCGTTGTGTCCAACTGATAACTAACACATGAAACTCCTAAAGGTTCAAAAGGTTATAAGCTCTCACACAATTCTCAAGATCTCTCGACTTTATTGAAGTGCGTGTCATATGTATTGGATTAAGCCCATATTTATGTTGTATAGTTTATTAATATGGGTTAGGGTTTTCGTATTTTAGGTTTTGTAGTTTAGGGTTGCTGTTACTTCTATATAAACCTAGCTATGTAATTGCCGTATTTTGTGTGTTGAATAATAATCTTCATTCACCAAGTTTCTATATGGTATCAAGATCTCTCTAGGGTAACACCTACTCGATCCTCTGTCCATCCCTTCCGCCGCCTCTTCCGCCGCCTCGCGCTCGCCGTCATCGCCATGGCTGCCACCACCACCAACACTGATGCGCCCATCGCTCTTAACTCGGCGATGCAGGCGCCTCTCAAGCTCACAAGTTCGAACTACACTTCGTGGAAGTTCCAATTCCAGACCCTCCTCACCGGCTACAACCTGATCGGTTACGTCACCGGTTCGACGCCCTGCCCGTCCGCCACCATCCCGACGTCTGCTGCCTCTCTTGTCACCACGGGCTCCGCTGCTCTGGCTGAAAATCCGGCCTATTCCCTTTGGATCCGACAGGATCAGCTCATCCTCAGCGCCATCATCTCCACTCTTTCTCCGACGCTAATTCCATTTATTGCCTCGGCGAAGACATCCCGTGATGCATGGCTCACTCTAGCCAACACCTATGGGAAACCCTCTCGTGGTCGCATTCTCGCTCTCCGCAATCGTCTCCACAATCCGGTGAAAGGCGCTAAATCTATTACGGAGTATCTTCAGGAAATCAAAGGCACTGTCGACGAACTAGCCCTCATCGGCGCCACCACTGACGTTGAGGATCTAACTCTCAAGATCCTCAATGGGCTTGATGACTCCTATCGTGAGATATCGAGTGCTATTCAGGCTCGTGAGCATCCTATCGGGTTTGACGAGCTTCATGACAAGCTGCTAAGTACCGAGGCGCAGCTTGAGTCTCGATCCTCCAATCTGCAAGCCAGTCAACCAGCGACGGCGTTCTACTCGTCGTCGCAGCCCCGCGCGACGTCAAATCCTAAGCAAAAGCAGCAGCAGCAATCTGCCCAGAACTATCGTCCCCCGTCGACAGGTTCTCCTTCGTCGAGGCCTCCCGCTTCTGGCTCCAAACCCTATCTAGGGAAATGCCAACTGTGTGGAGTCCAGGGCCATTCTGCGCGCCGTTGCTCCTCCTACACATACACTGCCATGAAGACCGAGCCAAGTCGTCAGGCTTACACCTCTCCCTCGGCTCACGCTGCCACGGCGTCTCTCTCTCCGTCTGAGTGGCTTCTGGATTCAGGTGCCTCGCATCACATTACCACTGATTTGGCCAACCTCTCGCTTCACTCGCCTTATACGGGCCCTGATTCGGTGCTCATTGGTGATGGTAAAAGCTTACCCATTGCTCATATAGGATCTCTTGCTCTCCCGTTTACTGAGTCTCTGAAGCTCACTCATGCTTTACATGTCCCTAGCATGTCTTGTAATTTATTGTCTGTGGCGCGTCTATGCTTGGATAATGATGTTGATATCATTTTTTCTCCGTGTGATTTTCAGGTGAAGGATCGGCGAACGGGGGTCACTCGCCTTCGGGGCCTGCGCGTTAATGGGTTATATATTTGGCCTTCTCATTCTATTTCAGCTCTCGTCTCGACGGCTTTCCTTTCAGCTAAACAACCTCTGTCCATGTGGCATGCTAGATTAGGCCATCCTTCCAAGCGTATATTAGATTATGTACTTTCTACACATAGCTTGAGTCCTCTCGAGTCTTCAAATTTCTCTTGTAACTCTTGCAAATGTGTACAAAGTCATAAACTCCCTTTTTATGATTCCTCAATAAAATCTTCTTCTCCTTTAGAAGTTGTGTTTTCGGATGTATGGAGTTCTCCCGTTGTGTCTAATGATGGCTACAAATACTACGTTCTATTTGTTGATCATTATTCTCGTTATGTCTGGTTATATCCATTAAAAGGAAAGTCTGATGTTCTCCCTACGTTTGTTGCTTTTCATGCCCTAGTCGAAAATCATCTTCAAACTAAGATCATCACCTTATATACAGACAATGGGGGCGAATTTATTGCTCTTCGTCCTCATCTCACTCTTCATGGAATCACTCATCTCACAACTCCTCCACACACTCCTGAACACAATGGCCTTTCTGAACGACGTCATCGTCACATCGTTGATACAGCCCTTATCCTCCTACACTCTGCCTCTATGCCCCTATCCTATTGGCCGTTCGCTGTTGCCACGGCCACCTATCTCATAAATCGTCTTCCCAAAGTTGGTCTCAACATGACGTCCTCCTTTGAGATGCTCTTTCATAGGTCCCCTAGTGTCCTCAAGCTTCGTGTCTTCGGTTGTCAATGCTATCCTTGGTTGCGTCCTTACTCATCTCACAAACTCTCTGATCGTTCCCGACCATGTGTATTTGTAGGCTACTCGTTAACTCAGAGTGCGTACTTATGCTTCGATCCCTCTACCAAAAAAATCTACACCTCCCGTCATGTAGAGTTTGTTGAGCATATCTTCCCGTTCACTTCCTTAGCCACAACCGAGGCTGATTCTCCGCCTCGCACCACTTCTCCCGTGAGTATTGAGCTACCCCAACCGCTGCCAACTCCTCCTCCAGCCCCTAATCCACCTCCGCCACCACCTACGCCGCCTCCACAGTCGTCCCCCGCTCGCGCTCCTTCACCACCACCTTCGGCATCCACTCATGGCATGACTACCCGAGCACGCAACAATATTCGCAAGCCGAATCCGAGGTATGCTATGCTCACTACTATTTCTTCGGATATTGAGCCTCGCACTGTTTCTCAGGCTCTCTCTGATCCTCGATGGCGTGAGGCTATGTCATTGGAATTCTCGGCTCTCCTGAATAATGGCACGTGGGATTTGGTCTCTCCTACTGTCTCTTCGAACGTCATTGGTTGTAAATGGGTTTTCCGCATTAAGCGCAAACCGGATGGCTCGGTTGATAAGTTTAAGGCTCGTCTTGTTGCTAAGGGCTTTCATCAACGTCCGGGCATTGATTATACTGCCACTTACAGCCCCGTTGTGAAGCATGCCACTATTCGAATTCTGATAAGTCTTGCGGTTTCCAAAGATTGGCATCTTCATCAGTTTGATGTCAATAATGCCTTTCTTCATGGCACGCTCACTGATGAGGTTTATATGGCTCAACCTCCGGGGTTCTCTGATAAGAATTATCCCTCATACATTTGTAAGCTCCGGAAATCTATTTATGGCCTCAAACAAGCACCTCGCACGTGGTATCTTGCTCTACATGAGGCCCTCCGTCGACTAGGATTCACTCCAACTAAGTCTGATGCTTCGCTATTTGTGTATAGCAACAATGGGGTTCTAGCCTACTTTCTTGTTTACGTGGATGATTTGATACTTACAGGGAATGACACGGCTTTTCTGCAGTCCGTGGCTAGCACTCTCGCTCGGAATTTTTCTCTCAAGGACCTTGGTCCTTTGTCATACTTTCTAGGTGTGGAAGTTGCTCGCTCTCCTACCGAATGTGTGCTGTCTCAAAGGAAGTATATCACTGATATTCTTGGGAAGTTTAATATGCTTGATTCCAAGCCGGTTCAAACTCCCCTATCTCCTTCTCTTGCTTTGACGGTTGCGGACGGAGCTCCACCGGCTGATGCTTCTCTCTTTCGCAGCGCTATGGGCAGTTTGCAGTACTTACTCTTTACTCGCCCCGACATTGTGTTTGCTGTGAATCGTCTCTCACAGTTCATGCATGCTCCGACAGAAACTCATTGGGGTGCTGTCAAACGTCTACTTCGGTACTTGAATGGTACTCGCAATGTTGGCTTAACTTATCGAAAGTCGCCGTCCATTGAGCTCCATTGCTTTTCAGACGCGGACTGGGCTGGGAACAATGATGATCGCGTGTCGACCGGTGCTTATATCTCCTTTCTTGGTCCAAACCCGGTTTCATGGAGCTCTCGCAAGCAACGCTCGGTTGCCCGATCGTCTACGGAAGCGGAGTATCGCGCCATTGCCTCTGCAGCTTCTGAGGTGCAGTGGATTCGTTCTCTTCTAGGGGAGTTGCATTTTCCCGTTGCATCCTCGTCTGTGATCTACTCTGATAATATTGGTGCCACATACCTTTGTGCCAATCCCGTTTTTCATTCTCGTATGAAGCATATTGCTATTGATTATCATTTCGTTCGGGAATTGATACAAGCAAACAAAGTTCGAGTCACTCACGTTTCTTCGGCGGATCAGCTTTGCGCTTACCAAGCCGTTGTCACGTCCTCGGCTTCGTTTGATTATGGTCAAGATTGGCGTTACTTGATAGAACGTCATCTTGAGGGGGCGTATTGGATTAAGCCCATATTTATGTTGTATAGTTTATTAATATGGGCTTAGGGTTTTCGTATTGTAGGTTTTTTAGTTTAGGGTTGCTGTTACTTCTATATAAACCTAGCTATGTAATTGTCGTATTTTGTGTGTTGAATAATAATCTTCATTCACCAAGTTTCTATAATATGTTCCCTATTCGAGCGTTAATTCTCATCTTTCGCATATTGAATCAACACAATAAATCATGCTCACTTGGTAGCAAATCAAATAAGCAAGCAATAAACTCAAGAACATACGAAGCAATAGAAGGTCGTGATCGATTGATAAAAACTAATTCGAATCTACATTATTCATCTACTCCCTAGCCCTAGAATAATAGGAAATTAACCACTCATGCCAATGACAAATATTCCAATATTCAAAATAAAATAATCAAAACTAAACAAAAACCGTAGAAGATACTAAGGTCTCGAATGCTTCTGATATGAATATCTTGATCTTCTTGCTCTTCTCCTCTTCTCCCCAAAATCAAGATCTAAAATAAACTAGGGTTCTAAGAAATAAAGAAGATGATAAGCCCCAAAAGATGTGTTTTGAGGACTTATTTATAGTTGGGGAATAGGGTTAATTGATATGGTAGGAGAAAATAATCAAAAATATAGAATTTGATCCAAAATAGGTAATTTTCGGGCCATAGAAGCATCTTGGACGTGTTTCGGGTTGAAAACGGGCCAAAACACGTCATGGGCGCGTTTTGGGAGCTCTAGGGGCGCGGCCGCGCGTCTCCGGCGCGGATTTGGGGCTCCTGTGCGCGGTTTAGGCCCAACGAGGCGCGGCGGCGTCTCCCGGCCGCGTCAGCGCGTGCCTGTGCGCAACGTTTTTGTTTTCGCTCGTTCTCTTTCGTTTCAACTCCGATTTCCAATCCGATTTTTGCTATGAACTCCTAACGAGATGAACTTCAATCTCATATTGGAAAATTTCTGAAATATTTTCTTCATTTTTCTGAAAATTCAGTCAAAGTACGAACAAGTATCAAAATTCACAAGAATATGAAACTTTATCAAGAACACCTTTCAAAACATGATTTTCTCAACTTAAAACAAACTCAAATGAACATTAATACGTAGAAAATCCATGTTTATCAAGTTGCATGTTACACCGACTACTATTTTCCTTATAATTCTTTTAGGTTAGACTATAAAAAAAATGATGATTGAGTTTAATTGTTCCCAAATTTAGGTTTCCAAAATCAGATAAAACCCGTGGATTAGTTGAATCGTATCCAATTAGAGAGGAATGATTCAATGTTCGTTGTTAACATACTTAATATATCCACATATGGCGTAACAATATTATTAATTAATGAATAAATATATACATAACTTATCTAAAAAAAAGTAAACCCCAATAGAAAAGTTGTAGAGTAGTAAGATCACATTAATTAGCGGTGGGCAGATGAACGATTCTGTTCAATTAGAAAAGCCACGTAGGACTTCTATACTTCTTGACTTGAACATAAAGAAATATAACCAATATCACAATTTCATAAAAAATCATTAGACTAAAAACAAAACTAATCGCAAAATTGAATTATACGACATATAGAATACACTAAATCTTTACGTATAACATTCATTAAGTATAATCCTCTACAAAATCATCCACAACTTTAGGTTAAAACCCCTATTGAACTTAATCAAAACAAAGAAAAACAACTACTATTACAACAAATTCATGGAAAAAATCTGTTCGACGAACGAATATCCACAAAGGTCGACGATGACTTCCAACGAGGCCTCTCCGTCGACGTACATGTCGTTGCATGCGTCCATCACGTTCCCGATTATCTCCGAAGGTGGCAGCGCCTCCGCCATCTCTCCAATCGACGCGACGCACCACAAGCAATAAGAGCTCAGAACAACTACCAACGCCACCAAGTAGAAAACGGCCTGCCACGTCGAGGCCGGTTTCACGGACGCGGCGCCGCTCGATTTTTGGCTAACGAAATAGTCCATTGATTTTTGATCGAGGGAAGAATATTAATGAACTAACGAAAGAATGTATGAAGAAAATTTGAGAGGTTCGATGATGATTTGTGAGTTATAATTATGGAGGAAAGGTGTTTATATAGTTGGAGATGTTCTCTAATTCTATGAGGAAAAGGAAACCAAATCCAATACAAAAATTGCTATAATTAATTTATTAATTAAGCGGAATATATAATACAATAAATTTATTTATTAAATTGATTTTTATACCACATAAAGTCGGTTAATTATTACTTGAGTTAGAAAAGGGGAGAAATATAATTGATTTAACCCTAACATTATCGGAGTTCAGATAATCATTGTCTTATTATATGTGTGTTTATTTAACGGTAGTAAAGTCATGTTTGAGATTATTGTGACAAATGTCGAGTACACTGTGGCGGACACATTTCTCTAAATTTTATGTTGAATTTTTTTAATATATATATATATATATATATATATATATATATTTGTACGTTAATAAATCAAAAATATATTTCAAGAAAAATAAATTTATCTAAAGAACAATAAAATTGATGAAATAAAACGAAATTCCGTAATCGTTTGGGCCGTTAATTTAGAATTGGGCTATGATTAATCGAATTTGAGTATAATTAAGGCCCAATAAGCAATACTTTTGTCTTACCCTTACTAATTTAAATTGCCTTTAAAAAAAAAAAAAAAAAATCTTATGTCACCAAATCTGATTCATGTAGGGTTTTTTCCCCTCTTCTTTCTTTTAAAAGATCAATAATGATTTTCCGTTTCCTTTTCATGGTGACTCGAACCCCCACTTGTTAGGGGAAATGATCTTACTAATCGAGTTCCCCTTTTAATATTACGTAAATTTGCAAAAGAGAGGAAAAGGCGTTATCAAGTAAGTGTTTACACGTCAACAAGGAAGCGCTAACGTGTTTACTCAATAACGAAGAGTTTACGTGTTTTGAAGACTTAATTATCGTCGGGTATACATTTTGAGTATAACATTTAACAAGGAAATAAATACATTTTGAATGAAATGAAGAGAACGCTGATTTGATTAGTAAAAACACTGTATTAGTAAAAAATTAATTATATTGTAAGGGGTGGGATTAACAAATTGGATGGAATAGCTTCTTTGCACGATCGAGTGATGCCCCACAACTACATAATTTAAGCAAGTGCCAACATAATTTGGGGGTTTGAAAATGTAGGGAGAAAGTTGGACATTATAAACAAAAAGTAGATCATACTTTTAAATCTAATCACCATTTTATTTAGAAGCCATTAATCCATTCCCATTTTTCACTTCCATCATCAATCTTCGCGACATCTTCCAATCAATCATATTATTATTTTTATAACCTACAATATATATATATATATATATATATATATATATATATATAGGAGTTGGATCATATGAAAACTAAATATTTCGTGAAATCGTGAAAACCATGCATTTTTGTGCATAACATGATGCATTTTTATGCATAACATGTTGCATAAATAAATAAATATTATTTTATTAAAAAAAATTGCATATAATCCGTATATATTTTTTATGCAACATGATATGCATGAAAATGTATCATGTTATGCATAAAAATGCATGGTTTTCACGATTTCACGAAATATTTGGTTTTCACCATATCCTAACCCTATATATATATATAGCTAGGAACTACTAGTAAATTAAATGAGTTTGGGCTATGTCGGGTATGTTCGATGCCACGTCAAGTGTTATTTCGTCCAGTGGCGGATTTTGGCAGAATTGGAGTGAGCTCCAGCATCCCCCTTCCTGAAAAAAATGATTTTTTTTTTTTTTTTTTTACCTTGTAATTTATTTTAGAAAAGAAAGTTCATTTTTTTACCCTTTGTAGCTGAATATTATTGATTTTTAGCAACATGCGATCAATTTTTCTACAAAGACCACTGATTGCGCACTTTCTGCAACCTATTGAAAATCGAAGTTTTACGTATTTTAAAATTTGATAGGAACATAATAACACGTGTTTTTATAGCTGGTGAAAGAAATGCATTGCACTCAACGCAGTATCGAACATACCGTATGTGTGTAGTGAGTATCCCTATGCGTGTGAGCGGGTATGTGTCTATGTACAAGCATTCAATTGTAAAAATCTCCTCCACCACAAGAAATTTAATTATTTAAATTGATAGGCAAAGGATCTCATAATCAATTTAGTATTGTGGGAACTAAATCTACTTATACACCCTCCATCCCAAATCAATCGTCTCATTTTTCATTATTATAATAGATCCTTTTGAGTATAAAAGTGATAAGATTGATTTGGGACGGGTTATTATAAATCAAATTAAAATCGAATAGAATATCGTGATGTGATTCTAAAATGGAGTAGCAGTAGTAGTAGTAGAATGAGGAATGTCTCATACCCACCGTGGACATTAATTATTAATGTGTCAACGGATGACATGACATACTATTAATTAATAAAATAATTAAAAGGTACTCTATTATATCTAAAAAAGTAAACTTTAATATTGTTATATCAGCGATGTACATATTAAAAATGTCCACGATGAATACGAAAACGTTTCTCGTAGTAGTATATATATACAATTGAGCACCTGCAAAATAAATCTATTGATCCCAATCTCACGTGAAGGCATCAACACCATAATTTAATCACATCATTAGATCTTCGAAAGGGATATTGATGTAATAATTAAGTTGCAATGATTATGATTTTTCACATAAATTAATTAAGTTTTTGAGTAGTTCATTCATTCATGAACCACATATGGGGTCTCATTTAAATTAAAGGGCCGAGGAACAATTACATATATAAAATTAAATAAATTCCCAATCAACATTTCACATGTATTTGCACCCCAAATTATAACAAGTCTCACATGCAACAATAATGCCTAATGAATTTCAAGGTTGAAATTTTTGGTAGTGATATAATTATCTCCCCCTATTCTATAAATGTGTATGTGTTTATTGCAACTTTCAAGTGAAAATATTGTTACTAATATATAAGGTATTTGAAAGACACTATCAAGTGTATGGTAGAACTGTCAATCGATCGGGCTGGATTGGAATGAATTGAAATTTCACCAAGACTCTAACTTTGCGGACCATATGTCTCCCTTAGAAGTTTATAGAACAAATTCGATATATAGGGTCGACCTGACAAGTCCGAGCTCATCGGGTTGTACATCTTTTCGGGTCGGGCGAGAATGATATATAGGTTTGAAATTTGAGGGGAGAATGATACATAGGTTTGTGGGTAAATAATGAAGTAGTTTGTAGGCAATGGAGATGATGATGAGCACTCATTAATAGAGATGAATGAATTCTTGAATGTCCTTCATTAAATGGGGCATATGTTTGTATATCAAACCCCCAACGCCATAGAATCATGACAAAACCCTACTTTTCAAAATATAAATCACCAAAAAATGTTAAGAAAATAATAGCAACAATAATAAATTAAGTCTCGTCTCCGAAAAATGTAAAATCATAGGTTTAAAGTTAGGTTATGGTTTCGAATCTCAAATATTTTAGCTTGGAGATTGGATTTGTGATCCTTCCTTTTTTTTGCCTCGAGTTGTCATAGTTTTTATTTTTATACTGTCGTACTTTTGTAGCTCGTTTATTAATTCGAAAGAAATACGCACATCTATATATGCATGTTTAATTTAAACTATAGAGACCATTTGTTTCATAAAATTACCAAGTAACCCTAACCTAACGCAGTATTTAGAAAAAATCAGCTAAAAATCGCGAGAAAATTTTAGTACGTTGATCGATAATTATAAAAGTTTTGTGCTCCTCCCTCGATATATTTATCGAGCACAATATGTCTATGACATTCACATAATCGAATTAATTAAAAAAATAAAATGCTTTAGTTAGATAATGTAAACATACCAAAAAAAGGAAGTAACCCGTCAACGGATATGATGTTGCACGTTACTACACTCATCATAACTCACACCCTCTCTCTCTATACCCCCAAATTAGTAATTAATTTCCAGATTTGCCCTTAATGATATGCCCTTAGACTAAAATGCCTTACCATATGACACTAGGCACAATTATGGTCATTATAGTTATTATTATAACGTAAAACAAAAGACCATCATCACCTCGATCTAACCGAGGGCACCAACGTCATTTCGCTTACACCCCTCATATAATTCATCCAACCCTCCTCTACAAATATAGGATTAGGACCCTTGGCTATGTCAGGCTAAACACACAATGCAATCTTATACCCACGATGATAGCTTTAAACCACCGAAGACCCTAATACCCACGAAACGTAAAACGAAGTAGGATCATCAGACTGTTTATATTGTGACATTATTTTGAAAGATTTTAATATATATCGAAAGATTTTTTTAATAACTTTCTTGAAAGGTAATTTAATAAGTGAACACTAAGAGGGAAAAGTATATTAAAGTGTGTATGTGTTGATATAGCAGTAAATGGTTAAGTATCGAGACCAAATCTCCCGTGTTCGAGTCCTCCGTGAATTTAGAAGCATAAATAATGTGGGGATTGATATGCCATTGGTGTGATGATGATCTACGCGGTTCGAACCATAATTGCGAGCCCATCATTTTATGTGGTTGGCGGGTGAAATTACGGAACTAGCCCCGCCTGCATGGACGGTAGATGAAATACCAAAACTACCCATGCCGGACCCTAGGCATTAATTATTCACATGCAAGCCCAGCCCTCATTAAAAGAAAACTCATCATCATATATACACCTCCCTCCCTCTCTCTCTCTCTCTCTCTCTCTCTCTCTCTCTCTCTCTCCTGCTATATATATTCAAGCCAACTGAGATTACATTACATCGTCAATCACTTCACTACATATCTAAACAGCATCAGCTTATTTTCTCTCACTATACGAAGAAAACAACAAAGACTCTCGTGGTTTGTTGCTCTTGAGCAAAAAGGTAATCCTTAGTTACATATATGTCGTATTTTGTTATAACGATCCGTTCGTCCCACGTCAATTTGAGAAAAGTCTCGGATTTTACGTACATGTTCGAGACTTTTCTCAAATCGACATAGGACAAACGGGTGACTTAACATATTCTGAATATGAATTGATGTAGGATGGAAAAGCTGAACTCGAAGCTATACATGGAGAACTACTCCATAATGCAAGAGAACGAGAGGCTGAGGAAGAAGGCGGAGCTTCTCAACCAAGAGAATCAAACCCTCCTCTACGAGCTCAAGCAGAGGCTATCCACGGCGGCGCCGCCTACTTCCTCCTCCGCCGCCAAGCCCAACAAGAAAGCCACCAAAAAGTGAGGGGACCCCACCGCATGATCTCTGTTAGTAGTAGGTGTGATTGCTTATGTTATGGCTTGAGTTAATTAATTAGGAATTATATTAATTAATATTATAATAGCTAATTAATTCCGATTTAGATGGTTTTTTATTTTATTTTATTTTTTTGGGTTGGTGACGTGGATGATATTATAAATCCTCATTGTGATATTTCATTGTTGGTTTTTTTCTATAAGATAAATCCAACTTCTTTAATAGTACTAACTATGTATTACTTCCTTCGATTTTTGCGAAATTACCACGTTTTTTCATTTAGGTGTGTGTGATCATTCAAATGTTTGTAAATATTCCTCTTCTATGTATTGTTTTATTATTTTTTTAATCAGATAAACATAACCTTTTAATTGTAGGGAAAGCGTGTTGCAATTAGATTGCATTCCGTTTTGTCGCATGTTTTGATTTGAAGTGATTTAATTGAATGAAATTAATTTATTGTAGGGCATATTTGTGTTTGTTGAATCAGCAGTTTCAATTCATGGCCCAACTATTTTATTCGATGAGTAAATATTAATAGGTAGTTTACATACACTACTTTGAATTTATTAGTCTAAAAAGTGATTAATATTCATTAAGGATGGTGATGGAGTACTAAAAAAACAAATAAACAAGTAAGTACATTATTTAATTGCTTCTTAAATTTTCAATCTGGGCCCTTGGGCCCATTGGGCTTTGCTTACAATTGAACCCAACATAGTGTTCAATTTTTCTTTCTTAAGTGTTTCTTAATTTATCCTTATTTTATTAAGCTCAAAAATAGCAAATGAGACCCGCTATCCTATCCTCGTCTCCGTGTACCAATTGTGTTATATTATATGTCTATTGTTTAGTTGTATAATATATTTTAATTAAAATTAAAAAAAAAAAGTGTAATACTCATTTATATACCTTAAGTTTCAATTTACCAAAAATATTTTAACTAATACAATTGAAATGAAATGCTAAAAAATTATTACAGGCTTAATTGAAAGAGCGAACCCTAGAAAATAATTGCAGATCATCCTAAATTACAATTAATTAAAATTGTTAAAGAAAATGTGTAAAATTAATATTTAAAAAAAGAAGATTTTTTTTTTTCGTACACGTTTGGTGTACAAAAATGAGGACATGGGATCACATGTGGATAGGTAGTTTATCTATTAATAACGTTCCCTTGTCCATTGCGGACACGCTTAATGTGTTTATCATTGATATAACAGTTTCAATTTTACATTTTTTTTAAAAGTAAATGTATATATAATCGAAATAAGAATGTATAATGATACAAGCATGATGTGCATAATGCACAAGGCTCTAAAGATAAAAAGAAGGTGCCTAAACAATGGCACAAAAAACAACTGAAGAAGGAAAATTCAAAGGAGTTGCAGCCATGGTTGATGGACTTGGGATTCATAAGTGCTTGGATACCTAAACCATCAATCTCAAAAAAATGATCTTTTTGCATCCATGAGATCTGACATTTAGTAGTGTGCTGAGGAAATTAAGGTTATCTGTATGCAACCCGCCCGCAAGAGGTGCCAGAGTTGTGGAGCAGAGATGGCGCTAACGCAAGTCGGTGTAGCCGTCTGTGGGGTTGCGCCGCACAGGAGGCCGGTTGAGCAATCCGTACGTAGAATTTGAAAAAAGTACGGTTGTACAGGTTTTTAGTGTCTACTCCCATTATAAGCCTTTTTATTGTAATAACTACTATAAAGGAGGATGGTGAGTTTGAGGGGTTGGCACACGGTGGGCCAAGGTTGGCCCGTGGGCGTTCGGCGTCGGGTGGGGCGTGGTGCGGTCTGTCACCCATATTGCCGATGATGATCGGCCGACGGTTGCCGACAGTGGGATGGTATAGATCGATGAGTTGCTTGGATGGCGTGCCCTTGGGCACGAGGCATGCGCTACGTTGTAGCGGGCGGTGTTTAGCCGGGGTAGGCACTCGGGTGCAGGGCATCATTGATGTGAGCAGATTGGCCGCTCGGCGCGCGCATCATTGATGCGCGCGGACAGATTGGGCTCGTGGACGCGAGGCTTTAATTTCTTTTGATAATTTAGGGTATATATATATATTTAAATCATTTTATCTAATATCATTGTCACGTCATCAGTAGACATTTTGAGCTTGTTCACAAGGGTAGACGGAAATTGGAGCATTACTCTTAATTATAAATATATAACTATTATAAGATAAATAGTAGTATAATTAGCTTTCCTTGGAAATATTTATAATTCAATCACAATCATTCAAAGGGAAGAGAAAAGTAGGCAAGAGAATAAAAATGTCATCAATCATAATATATATAGTATACGTTCCACTCCAGTACCACATCAGATATAATACAATAGTATTTTTTTTTTTTTTTTTTTTTCAGTCACACAATTTCTTCTTTTTTTTTTTTTTCCCATTATATTTTCTTATGGAAATAAATTAAAATACGGAAATTAAAATGAGGTAAGTATGGTATCACACGTTGAACAAAAATCAATTAATATTCTCACACATGCACACATTCTTCGTCGTAATACGTGAACTGAATTAATTAACGACGCCTGGCAGCGGTTTCGCGCTGGGCGTTGAAGAAGAAGGCGGCGACGGGGAGGCCGAGCTCGTTGTCGGCGGCGAAACGGCGCGTGTTGAAATGGGCGCGTGAAGTAGGGAGGTTATTCACGGTCTGCCTCCGAGTCTGCTGGAAAAGGACCAACACAAACCTATGAATCCCTATGTTTGGCCTCGGTCTCTCGTACCTCACCACTTCTTCTCCTATACCCACACATCGCTAGTCAGTTATGAGAGAGAGGGAGAGAGAGAGAGAGAGAGAGAGAGAGAGAGAGATTAATTACCGAATGTAGCATCCGTTGTGCCTGGAATATCAGTGACTATCCTGTAACGCAAATATACATCGTCGTGAGTGTATGTATGCGTGCGTTTGAGGTGTACTACACTCACCCCTCACATGTGATTATTATATTACGGTATATATGGATAATTAAGTGTTTACGCAATGCATATAATATATTGGTCCCATGCACCCATAAGATCTGAATAGAATTAAAAATAAATAAATTAAATTACATATATTTATAATAATTCTTCCTAATTACACGAAGCCATGATACATATACACATATAGCAAAAGGTGAGTTGTGACCATGTTTATTCTAATGAGCAATCACGCTCGCTTGATCATCGTATTAAGATCAGTAGTCCATATCAGTTCCCGCAAAAGAACGTTTTAACATTATATAGAGAAATTATTTCTGTATATATGAACCAAACCAAAATGTGCGATACGTAAAATCGTAAGGTGTTGAAGGGTAAATATATATGTACCAGTGGAGATGTTCCCTGAGATAAGGATCACTAGGGCCAGGAACATCAGGGTCAGTCATAACCTGCACCATTTTTTCATATTATAATTATAAATTCAATAAATACATATACTATATTACTGCATGCATGCATGGCTAGCTTCATAATTAATTTTAATTAGAAATATAATTACCAGAGTGAAGAAAGTTCTCATATCAGATCCTTGAATCTCAACCCTAGGAATTGTTGCAACAGCAGAAGGGTAAAACTCAGATGCATTGCACACTTGCCTATTGCCATAGCTCACAGTCATGGTTACAGTAGGGCTAAAATGGTCTATTACATCCTCTACCACCCCCCCTAATATCAGTGACTCTGATGTTCTTGCCATTGATATATTATCAGAGAGAGAGAGAGAGAGAGAGAGAGAGTAGTGAATTTTGGTGCATGATGAGAGGCTTATATATAATTTGGAAATTAGGTTAAGTGTTGGAATCTCATAGTATAGTATAGTGTAGTGTTATGAAGAAGCATATACTTAGTTATAAAGGAGCTTAGCTAGCCTCAAAATATATTCTCTAGCCTTTACTGTTTGATCTTCAACTTAACTTTGGATTCGTACGTACATAAACATATATAACCGCATCCTTTGCTAGAAAAATAAGATAAAAAAGACTAGCTCTAAGTGTGTTCTAAAAGTCGAGCTAGGCACCCTATCGAATCGATTATTGTTTAATCCGTGAACTGATTGGCACCTCGGTTCAGTTGGGTTGGGTAAACTAGCTAGGTAGGT
This sequence comes from Thymus mandschuricus, assembly GCA_029379335.1. NCBI lineage: Eukaryota > Viridiplantae > Streptophyta > Magnoliopsida > Lamiales > Lamiaceae > Thymus > Thymus mandschuricus. Next base: position 2,855,002 of record CM057078.1, read on the forward strand.
TAGGTAGATTTAGGGTTAGATATGATTATATTGAACAATTCTCCTACATATCTGGGAAATTATGAATACTATGTTGAAACTTATGAATTTTCATATTTTGTGTGTAGTATGAAGTTTCAAAACGAGCTAAAATGTCAGGATCAGTAAATCGTGAAAATTTTAACACTTGTTTTTTTAAAAAGTGAATTATAACTCCACCATCCTTTATTTTTATAGCTAGGCAAACATTGGAAAATTCTAAACAATTGAGATTAAATTGTTAAATATCCTTGTACTAACAATTTGAATCAACGACTGAGCGCAGTTTAATAGTAAGACGCTCCCCTCCAATCAAGAGGTTAGGGTTCGAGTCCTAATAAAAAAATGTTAAAATAAATTAAACCAAGCCTTTTCTAGTCTCCTTTTAGCTAGCACACTAATTCACTAAAGGCAAGTCGTTATGCAATGGTCAAATAAAAGTATTAAAACCCCATGATAATAAAATAAATAAAACTTTTAATTATCAATTGATGATGACAGCTATGATTTGATTTGTTCCTATATTATCAAGTATCAAAAGAAGAAAGAAAATATACTAATTATTGGGGGAGGCGATCCTAAAGACAGAAGAATTTGTCTTCTATGCAGACACCGCATCAAGCCGTCCACGTGTCCGCATATGGTTACACTCTGTTATTCTTTTGTTCAACTTTTAAGATAAGGAGGCCCACCACTACCTCCACCTCGATACCCACCCTCTGCCCTCCCTCAGTCCCTCATATGCCCATATTATTTAAAATTTCCATTTTTTATCTTATGCAAGATAGATTACTTTTGTTGATATACATAAAATTAAAATTATAGTAAAACCTCTTCAAATTAATACTCTATAAATTAATAACCTCTTTAAAATAATAAAATGTTCCGGTCTCGACTCGGACCTTTGTAAAAAATCATCAAATTCGATAAGATAATAAAATAATAACTTTTCAGAATATCCCTTTAGAAATATTAGGTCCCATCAAAACTCTAAATTAATAATTCATAAATATTAGTACAATTATAGATATTATGGTAATTTGTTAAAATATAAACATATTGTTACTTGATTTTTCTTAAAATTTAAATATTATGGTCTTTGTATCTTAACTAACTTTCAAACCATAATTTTCATCAACTTACTCTTGTAAATTTTTTTGAGTGCACATAAGATGATCTCTCTTATACTCACATAATGTTGGACGTGTTTGATCATTCATAGATGATTTTGCAATGTCTTTTAGATGAGAAGACATGATTGAGTGTTATAAATGATTTTATTTATATATTGAAATTTATATAGTATATGTTTCACTCATCATGCATGCATATATTCCCTCCGTCTCTTCCTAAGTGACTCATTTTATATTCATATGTGAGATATATAATAATAAAAGGGGACTCTTAGGAAGAGACAGAGGGAGTATTTAATTGGTTATAATAGTTATTAAAGTGCAACGGTCTAATGTAAACATGTATATTCAAGCAATTCCAATGACTTAAAACATGCGTCAAGAAATATAAGTAGTTGATTGTATACAATGAATTGATATTATATATAATATATTTAGTTAGTTTTAGAGAATTTGTTGATAAATGATATAGTCAGTGAAACATATATGAATTTTATTTATATATTATATATATATGTACTAAATTTGCTTTATTTAAAAAATACCTCTTTTAATAAATAAAATATTAATTTATCAATATATTAATATGTTTCTAAATTAATAAAATTCCATAGTCCCAAGGTTATTAATTTATAGAGATTTTACTATACGTTGGAAATATACTTACCCGTCTCATCGAGTATCCTGCTTTTTAAGTTGATCGTACCATGTAAGCTATCTGAATTTTTAAAATGAAAAAAATTAACTCTTACATTTTGTAATCTTTACTCTTTTTTTTTTAACTTTTAACATTACATCTAAAATATTGTGAGCGAAATAAAATAAAACAAGTGATTTAGGACATATGGATTACGGGTGTTGGGAACCCCTTGCAGTTTGATTTTGATGATGTTTATCGAAACCACACTTAGGCATATTTTACTTTGTTTAGGGTTAAGGCCGATAGATCGACCTGCTACCTGTTAGTGCAGGTCGATGCCCTTTAACGTTTAGTATCAAGTTCGATCCACCCTGTAAGAAAAAGGTCGATGTATCGACCTGCCTCAATTGGATCGAGCTGGATCATCAGCCTGTCTATCGACCTCCTCTATCAAGCTTCCAGCTGGTATTGCCTTAGAAGATTTCAAGAGCTGGATTATCAATCAAGGTCGATGCTCCGCCTTCATGGAGCGTCACGACCTGATCCTTGCCACGTCGAGTGCCAGCAAGGACGAATATTCCCAACGGCTAGAAGTGAGTCAGCATCCAACGACTAGTGCCACGTCAGCCCGACTCCAACGGCTAGTTTTTCAAAACTGCCTATAAATACTTCAGCCATTTTCGGATTCAAGTACGGGAAACACAAGCTATCAACGCCATATCTCTGTCCAAATCTCTCTCAAAGCTCATATCCATTCAAGTGTTCGAAATCCGATTAGTTTCCCAAACACTTGACGAAGAGAGGTTTCCGATTCCGAAAAACATCACAACGACGAAGCGTTCACTGCTGCTTGTCGATTGTTCAAACAACTTCTTCTCCGACTTGTTCGAAGTTAGAAAGCTTGTTTTTATTTTCGCCATTATAGAGTTAGTCAAGCTCTGTAAAAGCGTAAGGTTGTTTGTACGTTTTAGTACGAAGGTTGTAAGGGTCACGACCCAAAACTCGTGTCTAGTTACTCTCAAGTTAGATTGTATCTAGAACTGATACTCAGTCAGTATAAATAAGAGAGAGGTGGATCCAAAAGAAAAAGGATTCTCAGGTCGAGTCGACCTGACGTGGACGTAGGAGGGTTTCTCCGAACCACGCTACATCGCGGTGTTCCTCTCTCTCTTTATTTATTGCACTTACATTTTATTATCTAACTGACGAGCATCAACCTGCATTACACGAATCAACCTGCTATCCATATTCAGCCTTAAGATTTTTCAAAGAGTAAATCAACCTCCACCAACTTCCGCATTAACAAGTTTGATAAATCAAGCTTGATACCATACAAGCTTGATAGATCAAACTGCCTCTGATAAGGTCGACCTTGACAATCGACCTGCAGATCGACCTGATTTTACAAAAGTCAAAAACGGTTGGTTATTGGTGTATTCCCCCCCCCCCCCCCCCATACACCAATTACTCATTCCCGGGACCAACAAGTGGTATCAGAGCAGTGGTTCTTTTGACCGCTGCTTTGCATACTAAAAGTTCTTTATCAAACTTTTGGTCATTTTGAACCGATCCTTAGAAAAATCTTTTTCATTCATTCATATCATATTATTTTGCTATGGAGGCTTCTCTTCTCAGGGTATGTGAAGACTTCTCCGTTCAAGGCTATGAAGATTGGAGCTTTCGAATCAAGATGTGTCTCAAGGCACATCACGTCCTTATGTGGGACATCATCGAGAACGGACCCTCCCCCATTTATGCTGCGAAGATTATCGTGGATGGAACAGCCCCCGGGGAGGCTACATACGAGAAAGTCCTTAAGAATCCTCGCGATTACACAACCGAGGAAAGGAAGGAGGCCGGTCTCGATGATTACGCAAAGGGACTCATCTCCAGCACCGTGAAGGGCGTCTACCTGGCCAAGATCAGAAATCTTGAAACGGCCAAAGAAATGTGGGACACCCTCCGGTCCATCAGCCTTGGCTCAGAGGAAATGAAGGAGAACAAGCTGTCCATGGCGTGCAGCAAGTTCGATGACTTCAAGATGGTTTCGGGAGAAACCATTGAAGCGATGAAAATTCGCTTCACCGAGATTGTTCTTGAAGTGGCTGCCATCAACCCATACAAGTATACGCAGCGCGAGAAGAATCTCAAAGTGATACGTGCTCTCCCTGCAAATTGGCACGTATACGCCGCCATGCATCCAGCCCGATCGGATTTCAACTCCCTCACCACTGAAGATCTCTTCGACATTCTTGTCGGAAATGAGTATGAGATGATCCGCATCCATGGATCAACCCAGCCTTCCACCAGCAAGAAGGCTGAGGAAAAGAACAAGGAGGTAGCCTTCAAGGCCGACTCAGCCTCAGCTGCTACCCCAAGTCCGATTGACGAATCCATCGTCAAGAAGTTCGAGAAGATGACTCTCGACTATGCTCTAGCCGCTAGGAGAAATGAGAAGCTCCTAGGGAAGGTTGTCAAATACAAGAAATTCTACCGTGACAACAAACGAAACTTCTCAAACCGCAACCACGACCGCCCTGACAAAAAGGGAGAAGGTAAACCCTCAACCTTCAATTCTTCTAACACACCCGAGGGTGGTTGTTTCAACTGTGGCAGGCCAGGTCACTACAAGACCGACTGCCCGGATCTTACCAAGGCCGAGAGAGACGAGCTCCGTGCAAAGCGCGATAAGAAGCTCAAAGATCAACGAGCTGCAATGATTGCCGAAGAAACAAAGGAAGCTCACCTCTCGGATAGCTCGTCAAGTGATGACGAAGGATACATCGCTTTCGATGAAAGTGATGATGAAGAATGCTTCGTTGGAGAGCATCAACAAAACGAGGGATCTTCAAAGGTAGATCTTCAACCCATTTCACTTTCTTTTTCTGACGATGATTGTGCAGAAGAAGGTGATGAAGACCTATCCGAGGCTGTGTCTTGGGAAGAAATCAAGAAACAGCTCGACGACTATGCCGATCTCGTGGATACACTCAAGGAGGTCGTTGAAGACAATGCTGAGCTATTGGATAAAAATGAAAAATACAAGCTAGCATTAGAAGAAAGATTCTCTCCCTACGATGAAGAAAAGGAAAGGGAGATCGAAACCCTAAAGTCAAAGGTTGATGAATTGACTTTACGGGTTAAGGAGTTCGATACCAGGGCACTCGAGAAGGACGAGACCCTCAAGACCAAAGATGCCGAAATACACAGCCTTACTTCAAAATTAGCTGACTTGGTAATTCGACACGAACTCCTCGTGAAAAAGGAAGAAAAACTTCAACTCACACTGAGTCAGTTGAAAAAAAGTGGAAAGATGCTGGAAGAGGTCCAATCCATGCAACGCAATCCGCGCGATCACTCTGGGATTGGATTTAACGGAGAATCCAAGAAAAGCAAGAACAAAGACTGCGAGATCACGTTCGTGAAAGCGCAGCCTAAATCGAAGAATGTTCGGAAAGCTAATCAAGCTCTCCCTGATAAGATGGTCAAGCTGAAGAATCCAGCTCGACAGCCCCAGGCCATCCTCATAAAGCAACAAAAGAAGGAACAGCCTGTTTCTCAAAAGAAAGAGAGTCGACCTGTCCAGCAACGTCGACCTGCCCCCTATCATCAAAATCAGGCTGTTCATCAAGGGCGATACCAAGGCCAGCACTATCAAAGGGCGTATCATCCTCAGTTCTTCTACCCGGATTATCAAGGGTGCTACTGCCACTATCCTCAACAGTCAAATTTTCCAGACTGGCAGTATCAACCTGGGTTTTACGAAGAACAATATTATCAGCCTCGTCGCCCTCGCTCGAAGAAATCCAAGGCTCCTAAGCCTAAGACCGCTACTGCCTCGTCCTCAGCCTCGGATAGAAGCAGACCGGTGAAGCAAATATGGGTTCCAAAGGCCGTTCCCGCAACCGATGTAGCACCCAATCTCAAATGGGTTGCTAAGTTTAATTAATTGCAGGTTGGGAAGGCTCAAAGAAGGAGCCAAGCAGCTCATGGAGCTGTATGGATCATTGATAGTGGATGCTCGAAGCACATGACGTGTGACAAAACGCCACTTTCAAACTATCAAGAACGAGACGGGCCACTTGTAACCTTTGGAGGAAATTCTAAGGGATTTACGAGAGGCCAGGGCGATCTAACAGTTGGTAAAACAACTATTTCTAACGTCTCTTATGTTGAAGGTCTTAATCATAACCTCTTTTCTGTGTCGCAATTCTGCTCGAGTGGTAAACGAGTAGAATTCACCGCTAATAAATGTCTCGTGAAGAATGAGGAAGGAGAAACACTTCTTACCGGAATTTTGCAGGATAAAACTCTATATTGTTCAATGGACAGATTGGATAGAGACCTGCCTGGTCACAAAGGCTGATTCCGAGACAAGCTGGCTATGGCACAAGAGGTTGAGTCACTTAAACTTCAAGGCCATCAACAAGCTCGCACGCAACAAGCTGGTGAACGACCTGCCAGACCAAGTCTTCGATCATGATCACATCTGCAGAGCCTGTCAAGCCGGAAAGCAAACAAGATCATCCTTTCCAAGCGTGATGGCACAATCATCAAATCGAATTCTTGAGCTTCTTCATCTCGACCTCTTCGGTCCAGTCACTCCCTTGAGTATAAACGGTAGAAAATATGCTCTCGTTATTATAGATGATTATTCTAGATTTACGTGGGTTATTTTCATGTACAAAAAGAAGGAGACATTGGAGAAGCTACCTGCGTTGCTGAGCAAGCTGTGCAATCAAAAGGAGAAATCCATCATCTCCATTCGATCAGATCGAGGCACCGAATTTATCAATGCAATGATCGAAGAATATTGCACAAAGAGTGGGATTCATCATCAAACTTCAGCCGCACGAACACCTCAACAAAACGGCGTGGTGGAACGTCGTAACAGATCGCTGAAGGAAGCAGCTCGTACCATGTTGGATGAAACCAATCTTCCAAAGAAGTTTTGGGCAGAGGCCGTCAACACAGCCTGCTATACCCAAAACAGGTCGATCATCACGACCCGACATGGAAAGACTCCATACGAGCTGTGGAACAACAAGCTCCCCAGGTTAAAGTATTTTAAAGCTTTTGGGTGTTTGTGTTACATTCATAACAATGGGAAATCTCAATTGAAGACTTTTGATAGCAAGGCCGATCCAGGAGTATTTTTAGGATACTCAGAGGTTAGCAAAGCTTATAGAGTCTTTAATAAGAAAACTCTAGTTGTGGAGGTAACACCTCATGTTGTGTTTGATGAATCTACTTGTCTGTACAGAGAATCAAGTACAAGTACAGAACAGCCCGCTGCTAACAGGCCGTCTAACTCCCCCATTGACGACCTGCTAGTATGGACTCCAAATGATTTGGAGGAAGAGGATCAATCTGATCCTAAGGTCACACAGCAAGGGGGAAGTGATGCAAATGATAATACGAGCTGTAATACATCAGCCGGATTTAACCAGGCTGATCCCCCTCCCTCAGTCCCCAAGACTGATGCTGTTCACGACCTTACATCACAAATCGAGCAGCTCGATAACACAATGGAGCAGCTCAACATCCAGGCCGAACAGCAGCCTGATCAACAGCCCGAGCAACAGCATGTGCCCACTGATCAACCTTCAACTCATCCGGAGTTTGATGAACCCATTAATGAGCCCGAGCCAATCATTTCAAATGAAGAAAGAGCTCGACGCAGACGCTGGATCGACGCTCATCCAAAAGAACTCATTGTTGGGAACCCAAACCAAGGAGTGCGAACAAGAAGGACGATTGGTGAAAGTGCGCTATTAAGTTGCTATCTCTCTCGCATAGAACCCAAAGATGCCATTGAAGCTCTTCAAGATGCTGATTGGATTGAAGCCATGCAAGAAGAACTCAATGAATTCAAAAGAAATGAAGTATGGTCTCTAGTTGATCGTCCTTATCATCAGGGCGTCATTGGAGTCAAATGGGTTTACAAGAACAAGAGAGATGAATCTGGAGAAGTTGTCAGAAATAAAGCCCGATTGGTTGCAAAGGGTTACTGTCAACAAGAAGGAATCGACTATGATGAGACGTTTGCCCCCGTTGCAAGATTAGAAGCTATAAGACTGTTTCTAGCTTATGCCGCTCATCAACGATTCAAAGTCTACCAGATGGACGTTAAAAGTGCGTTCCTCAATGGCGTTCTCGAAGAGGAAGTCTATGTGGAACAGCCTCCTGGATTCGAGGAGGGTGATTCAAGCAAAGTCTACAAACTGCACAAGGCCGTCTACGGACTTAAGCAAGCTCCTCGAGCTTGGTATGAGACGCTATCATCCTTTCTCATCGAATCAGGATTCAAGCGTGGTTCAGTCGACAAGACGCTATTCACTATCAAAGTGAATGAACATATCCTTTTAGTACAAATTTATGTTGATGATATCATTTTTGGATCTAAATCTCCCATTTTGTGTGAAAAATTTGGTAACCTCATGACCGAAAAGTATAAAATGTCTATGATGGGGGAAATGAATTTCTTTCTAGGGTTGCAGGTAAAGCAGTCCGATGAAGGAATCTTCATTAGCCAAACAAAGTACGCACACGAGCTGGTCGACAAGTTTGGTGTCAAAGACAGCAAGCCTGTCAAAATACCGATGCTCTCTGGTGGGAAGATCGACCCGGATCCCCAAGGAAACCCTGTCAACATAACACAGTACAGGGGTATAATTGGTTCATTACTTTATCTAACTGCTAGTCGACCTGACATCACTTTTGCAGTTGGAGTGTGTGCTCGATTTCAAGCTAATCCGAAGGAATCTCACTTGGAAGCAGCAAAGAAAATTCTTCGATACATCAAAGGAACCACAAATCTAGGTCTTTGGTATCCTTGTGATGATAATTTGCAGCTTACAGGTTATTCAGATTCTGATCATGCAGGGTGCAAGCTCGATAGGAAATCTACCTCGGGTACTTGCCATTTTCTCGGAAACAAGCTGATTTCTTGGTTTTCAAAGAAGCAAACTTCAGTAGCCACCTCCACCACAGAGGCCGAGTACATGGCCGCAGGAAGTTGTTGTGCACAAATCTTGTGGATCAAACAACAACTTAAGGATTATGAAGTTGAAGTCAGTGAAGTGCCAATATTCTGCGACAGCTCGAGTGCCATCGCCATTACTCAAAACCCAGTTCTTCATTCAAGATGCAAGCACGTGGATATTCGACATCACTTCATTCGTGATCACGTGGAGAAGAAGAACGTGGTTATAGAGAAGATACACACTGACATTCAACGAGCTGATATTCTAACCAAACCCCTAGCTGAAGAAAGATTCAAAATGCTATGTGGAAAGCTAGGGTTATTAAATGTTGAATCATCAGGCCGATCGTAAGCCTACAGGCCGTTATCTCCTCATCGACCTGCCACATCTTTCAAAAGCTTGTGTGGGACCAACAATCGGGACCAACAAGCAGGCCGTCTCTTTACATGCAGGCAGATATCAAGGGGGAACAGGCCGTCAACTCTCAACAGGCCGTTACCATTTGAACAGGGAGTTACAGTTTGAACAGGCCGTGTCTGTCAACAGGCCGTGCCTATCTGCAGGCCGTGTTCATCATCAGGCCGTCGACTATTCAACAGATCGACCTGTGTTCCTCAATTGAGGGGGAACACTTGGCCAAAGTAATCCATCATTTGAGGGGGAACAAAGGCCAATGTCCATCTCCAGGGCGTTTATTTCGCCAGGCCGACATCTTAAGTCCAGGCAGTTCCATCTCGCCAGGCCGATGTCATATGTCCAGGCCGATATCACAAATACAGGCCGTTCATTTTGACAGGCCGTTCTCCGTCACCAGGCCGATATCATCAGACCGATATCAACCTGAATGCAACTGCATTTATGAAGGAAGAATCAAAAGGGCAGTATCACCCTTTTGTCTTATAACTTCTTCAATACGCATTGAATTCTTCATCTATTAATGTTATTTATTTCTCAATGTGTTTCATTATTTAAGGTTCTGATAATTTGCAGAAAATGAGGAAAAAGGGATAATGATTACCATTTTTGTAAAACATCCAGTCAAGTGTCAAGTTTTGACACATTGACCGAGAATGCATTTAATTCCCTGCCTTCTCTCTGCAAAAAGTGCAAGTTATCGCACGTTCTCATATCTCACGCGCGAATGTGTAACGTTTCACATTTCACGCGCACTCATCGTGTGGATGAGAATTAAAGAGATATTTTCACCTTTTCAAATTCGAACGATCTCAACCGTTCGAAAATTCTATAAATATGGCATGCAGTTTTCTCTCATTCTTACTTACCTTCTTCATCTTCTTCGAAAAACCTAAAATTTGTCTCTGCAAATACTAAAACTGCCGCCGTCGTGTTCTTCACTTTTCTGCATTCTCACTATCTGCATCAAATCACTCGCGTGGTTTGTACTCTTTTCACCGATTATATTTTTACACTTCTGTCAAGTTCTTTACTGTATTTATTTTCTAATCTTTCTCGAAAAACTTGCAGAAAAATCAATGGCAGAAAGGGTTTCTACTTCCGGTCGAAAGGAGATGCCATGGTCTAAAATTGAGGAGATCTTGACGGCTCACCTCAAATTCGAACCCTACATGGAGCGCAATAACTTCGGTTTTCGCGATCTCGACTCCATGTTCGCCCTGGTGGAAAAGTGTTCTTCCTTCCATCAGATTATCTCCACCAGGCCTGCGAAAAGCCTTCCCAGGCTCGTGTGTGCCTTCTTCTATAATTGGAATGAAGGTGATTCTGTATCCTCCCACACGGTCTCCCTTGGCACCACGAAATCTCTGGTCACCATCAACGTTCTCAACGCGGTGAAGGCGGCCTTCGGCATTGAAGAGGAAGGTTCAATGCAGCTCTCGGAGATTTCTAGGGACCAACTGCAGCAGGTTGCAGACCGTGTCCTAATCGAGCAAAGGCAGTACGTGCCCGTTGCCTTCAAGAGGAGCGATCTCCAGCCCAAATACCGCCTCTTGATGGACTTCGTGCAGAAGTGCTTTCTAGGGCACATAGGGAATTACGACCAGGTCACCCCGTTCAAATTCCAAATCATGACGGCCGTAATTCTCGACCTGCCCATCTGTTGGGCCAAGCTGATGGTCTCGCTGCTCTGGGATGAAGCCAGGCTGATCATCACCGAGACAGAGGGAGAGGTCGTTGTGAAAGTGTCCCTTCACAACAACAAACCGCTTCGCCTTGGGACGAAGGTAACCTCCATCATCATCTCCCACTTCAAGCAGAGGACATGGGCCAAAGATCCGGCTTTTCCCCCTCTGTTTATTCCAAAAGATCTTCACCAGCTGGAAATGGCGATAGGTGTGTCGGCGCAGATCTATTATAACTCCTCTGACGATGTCAGGGCGCACCTCGCCAAGGCCGGTCAATCCAAAGTTGGCTGGAGGATTCCGGATCGACCTGCTCAAAAGAAGAGGAAGGCCGATGTCGATCTGGTTCCCTCACGCCCTGTCAAGAAGGCTCAGCCCGTGAAGAGGACTCCCCCTCGCAAGACGCAGTCGGGCTCCGGTGAGCCTCCCAGGCCGTTTCATAAAATCCTCCCTCTGGATTTCGAGGTTTCTGCACCTCCCAGGGAGTCCTCGCCCGCCTCATCGCCCTCCTCATCAGCCGAACGGACTCCATCTCCAGTCCGTTCCGCCGCCGAGCAGTCCGCCTCGCAGCAACGCCCTGCATCCTCTCAGCAGGTCGTTGCCCCCTCTCCACAGAGGCCTCCCCCAGTCCAACGAGCTGGATCCGTTGAGATCCAGGATCTCACTGCGGAAGAATCTCTGTCTTCCCCAGTTCGGGATGCGCCGGTGGAGGAGGACGTCGTGCTGGAGGTCCAGCCGTTCGTTGAGCAGCCAATGTCTGCTGCTCACTCCCAGGTCGCTGCATTAAAGGCGGAGGCCAGGCTGAAGGTCATCGACCTGATGCCGGGGATAGCCCAACTCCCCAAGTCTCTCGACCTCGCCACTCGCCTCCAGTTCTACCTGGATTGTAAGTCGAGTTACTACTACGTCTTTGAGGCGTTGCTGCAGGTCGTCACTCTCGACGACCTGAAGGTCGAGGAGCTGGCTCTTGAAGCGGAGTTCGGTTTCTACACCGTGGGGGATGCGGCCTCCAATTTTCGTCAGCTTGTGCTTCGCCGCATGAAGGTCGAAGCCAAAATTTTGGGCATCGACCTTCGCCCCCTCTATGCGCACTCTCGCGCTCTGTACAACTCCGCCGCAGAAGCCGGAGACGAGTTTGAAAGGATTCAAACTCCGGAGCAATCATCACCCAGGATTGAGGGTGATGATCAGCCTCTTGTTGCTGCTGCTCCGTCTCCGAAAATTGATGTGAAGGCTGTGTTGGATGAAATTTCTGCCAAGCTCGAGTCCATCATCACCAGCCTCCCAGAGCAAATCAAGCAGGCCGTAGCAGAGGCCCGGGCTGATATAGTGAAAGATGCCAAAGCCCAGGCCGATGAAGCTGCCAGGGAGCGCGTCACGGACTTCGCCGTGAAGCTTTTGAAAGAATATACCGACAAGCTCCTGCCGGGCCAGCTTGATGAGCTCAACATGGCGTCCCGTGACCAGATCGCGGAGGTATTGGAGGACTTGGCCAAGGTCGATGAGCGTGTAACCAACTTGACCTCATCTGTCTCGACCTCGGCATCGACCTCCAATGAGCAGATCAACGCCATCCACGGCACCATCTCCTCCCTTCTCAGTGGGCAAATGGAGTTGAAGGATGCTGTGATCAAGCTGCAGCAAGAGGATGCGACTCTTCTTTCCCTTATCAAGGCCCTGACTGATGATGTCGAAAAGGGGGAAGAAGAAAGAGCCGCCGCCGCGAAGAAGAAGAAGGCCCCAAAATCCAAAACCCCTTCAACTTCTGTGGCCCCTCCTCCTTCTCAAAAGAAGCCCTCCCAGGCCGTTGCACCTAAGGCCGTTGCCGCTCATGCCGATCCCATCTCTCAGCTTGGTGCGGAGCAGGCTGCTGCCGCCAAAGCTCGATTGGCTGCCGAGGCCGATCTTATTTCTGCCATGATACTGGCTGGTGCTACGCCGGAGCAGGCTGCAAATCAAGAAGAGCAGCAGCGTTTCAAGGCCGAGCGCCGAGCTGCTGAAGCTAGGAGGAAAAGAGAGTTGGACTGGATCAGCCAGTCCGCTCTTGTTTTGAATGCAGGAGGATTGCAGCAGGTCGTTGATTGGCTTGATGAATCTCAAAACAACCTGCTGCGGGAGCTCAATTCTTGCTTCATCCTGCTGCACTACTTTATCAAGGACCCCTCCCTTCCTGCCGATGCCGACGAAGCATATGCAGCTTATATGCTCAAGTTTCCGTATCAAAAATTCATTGATGATCTTCGGAAAAAGGCTGCAGAGGCTGGTGTGACGATAAGGGCCCCTGCTCAACAATATTTTGCGCCCTTGCGTCTTGGTGTTTCGGAGTATTTGGATTACTCTCGAATCGACCAGTACATTGCTCAAACTGCCATCGGCCTAGGCGTCAATGTGTCGAATTCCGATCCCGACTATCGTCGTATCAGGGATGGAATCTACGCAAGCATGCAGACGAAGTCAAGGGAGCAGGTCCAGGAAGAGCGCTTAGCAGCCCGTGCCAAGATCCAGGCTATGTAGATAGATGATTTTGTAATCTTTTGTTTTTCATTTATGCTCTCAGCTGGTTGTAAATTCTCCATGTATTCTGCTAACGAGCTTAATGAAACAAAATCATCCTTCGTCCTGACGACAATATCTCTTTGTCCAGGCATCTGCCTTTACTGCTTTATTTTTATTATGTTCTTATTTGCCTTTCATTTAATTCCTTATCAATCTTCATGATTGAAAAATGTTTAAGCTCTGATACCATCTTTCAGTGTTTTATCTTAGGAATTATTTGTAAAGTGTTTGGTTTCAACATCATCAAAAAGGGGGAAATTGTTGGGAACCCCTTGCAGTTTGATTTTGATGATGTTTATCGAAACCACACTTAGGCATATTTTACTTTGTTTAGGGTTAAGGCCGATAGATCGACCTGCTACCTGTTAGTGCAGGTCGATGCCCTTTAACGTTTAGTATCAAGTTCGATCCACCCTGTAAGAGAAAGGTCGATGTATCGACCTGCCTCAATTGGATCGAGCTGGATCATCAGCCTGTCTATCGACCTCCTCTATCAAGCTTCCAGCTGGTATTGCCTTAGAAGATTTCAAGAGCTGGATTATCAATCAAGGTCGATGCTCCGCCTTCATGGAGCGTCACGACCTGATCCTTGCCACGTCGAGTGCCAGCAAGGACGAATATTCCCAACGGCTAGAAGTGAGTCAGCATCCAACGGCTAGTGCCACGTCAGCCCGACTCCAACGGCTAGTTTTTCAAAACTGCCTATAAATACTTCAGCCATTTTCGGATTCAAGTACGGGAAACACAAGCTATCAACGCCATATCTCTGTCCAAATCTCTCTCAAAGCTCATATCCATTCAAGTGTTCGAAATCCGATTAGTTTCCCAAACACTTGACGAAGAGAGGTTTCCGATTCCGAAAAACATCACAACGACGAAGCGTTCACTGCTGCTTGTCGATTGTTCAAACAACTTCTTCTCCGACTTGTTCGAAGTTAGAAAGCTTGTTTTTATTTTCGCCATTATAGAGTTAGTCAAACTCTGTAAAAGCGTAAGGTTGTTTGTACGTTTTAGTACGAAGGTTGTAAGGGTCACGACCCAAAACTCGTGTCTAGTTACTCTCAAGTTAGATTGTATCTAGAACTGATACTCAGTCAGTATAAATAAGAGAGAGGTGGATCCAAAAGAAAAGGGATTCTCAGGTCGAGTCGACCTGACGTGGACGTAGGAGGGTTTCTCCGAACCACGCTACATCGCGGTGTTCCTCTCTCTCTTTATTTATTGCACTTACATTTTATTATCTAACTGACGAGCATCAACCTGCATTACACGAATCAACCTGCTATCCATATTCAGCCTTAAGATTTTTCAAAGAGTAAATCAACCTCCACCAACTTCCGCATTAACAAGTTTGATAAATCAAGCTTGATACCATACAAGCTTGATAGATCAAACTGCCTCTGATAAGGTCGACCTTGACAATCGACCTGCAGATCGACCTGATTTTACAAAAGTCAAAAACGGTTGGTTATTGGTGTATTCCCCCCCCCCCCCCCCCCCCCCCCATACACCAATTACTCTTTCCCGGGACCAACAACGGGCAACATGATGACCCAACCAATAATATTAGTATTTATTTTTTTAATCGATAATTATCAATTATATTTAAGAATTCTTGAAATTTTATTTAATTCCATATATTTAATTAATCCTTAAATATTAATTCATTGATACATTTTGATAATTGACTTGTCACTCTAGATAAAGCCTGATAAATTATGTGACTAGTAGCTTCTTAATTAGTGTCATGCAACAAAAGTGTTTTCGATTATAGATATTTGAATTATTCAAAAAAAAAAAAAAAACAATATGTATGGCTATATAACATAAACATGTAGAAACTATTGTTTATATAGCCATATTTAAAATTATAGTAAAACCTCTTTAACAATAGTTTCTACATGTTTATGTTATATAGCCATACATTTTATTTTAAAGTGGTTATTAATTTATAGAGTATTAATTTAAAGAGGTTTTACTATAATTTTAATTTTATGTATATCAACAAAAGTAATCTATCTTGCATAAGATAAAAAATGGGAATTTTAAATAATACGGGCATATGAGGGACTGAGGGAGGGCAGGGGGTGGGTATCGAGGTGGAGGTAGTGGTGGGCCTCCTTGTCTTAAAAGTTGAACAAAAGAATAACAGAGTGTAGCCATATACGGACACGTGGACGGCTTGATGCGGTGTCTGCATAGAAGACAA
Source organism: Thymus mandschuricus (assembly GCA_029379335.1). NCBI lineage: Eukaryota > Viridiplantae > Streptophyta > Magnoliopsida > Lamiales > Lamiaceae > Thymus > Thymus mandschuricus. Next base: position 2,870,643 of record CM057078.1, read on the forward strand.
ATTCTTCTGTCTTTAGGATCGCCTCCCCCCTAATTATTTCCCCACTTGGAATTTGCATTTATTCCCAACACAACAAACTTCCATGTATATTATCCATCAACATTTAAAAGGTGAAAATCGATTTATTACAATTATTTAATAATTAGGGTAGGATTTTTTTTTCCTTAAATGGCATGAAGGAATACTTTTGAGGTGAAATCAAACATTGAAATTCAATACTTTGGCTAATGTTTTTGATTCTTTTATTTATATAAAATAAATTCTTTTTTTTTCCTTGTCAATCCCATAGATTCCTAAAATTAATAATGGGAATAAAGAAACTCCACCACATAAATTCAAGAACATATTTAATTTGTAGATAATATATGTGTGTGATGGAAATTAGACGACGAATTATCTCAACTTTAATTAATACTCCCTCCGTCCCCCATATCAATATAGAGAGAGAAACATGATAGGTTTAAAAAAATTATAGATAAAAACATGAAAAAAAATTAGGTAGTAGTAGAATAAGGGTTTCATCCCATAAACAGTAAAACGAGTTTAATTTTTATGATATTAAAGGTAAATGGTTCGTTTTGTTGAGAAAATCTTTCAATTTTAGTCTATCGCACTATGGAGAACATCTCAAACGGGAAATACGAACACTAATACAAAGGACGAAGGAAGTACTAATTAATTTATGCAGCAAATTAAATTAAGAATTTGGCATTTTCTATTATGAGAAATTAAGTAAATTGCGTAACGATCTCATTGGAAGATCATATTCAGATACTTCTCCCACGTTAGTATATGGCAACCCCCATTATATATTCTGATTCTTTAATTCATGGAATTTATTTAATTTAATTTGATAATGTTTAATTTAGATGTGGGATATTTAATTTGAAAGACCCCTATATTCTTGATCATCATTTAATTAAATTATCTTCCACGATTGTTTTTCGGACATTTCCTAGCTCGATTCTTCGAGTGCAATATATATCATCAATTTTATTCGACTCCCACACTTTTTGCAAAAGATCACTTCCTCACGTGGCACGAAATTCGAGGTGACGAAGCACAGTTCAATGATGAGAGACTTTGATGCCTCCACTTTGCCACAACTCACATACTTTTCTCTCTGTCTTTTGTAAGAAGATAATTTTTCAATGATGAGAGACTTTGATGCCTCCACTTTGCCACAACTCACATACTACTCTCTCTGTCTTTTGTAAGAAGATAATTTTTCATTTTTGGTACGTTTTCAATAAGATGATATGTTCTTTTTAAAGGTAAAAATATCCTAAAGAAAAAAAATACTTTTTGCACATGCATTCTCACTTTAATACAAACCCATAATTCCTCAGTTCCAAAGCCCAAAAAGAAACGTATCATCTTGCAAAGGACAGATGAATTACTTACCAGTAGTAATAAGTAATAACTCGTTCATAGGCAAGGCCTTTTTAGAGTTGGGCACTTCATATCATCAATTATTCTAGGCCCAAATTAGTACGTACAACCCATCTACTTATCATTTGGCAATCTACCAAATTATTGGTGAATTTATTGGATTTGAAATCAGACTAATAAGTTAGTTTAATTAAAACTACTCTTCTCTTTAATTTTTGTCACTTCCGACAATGATATTATTATTGGGATGTTTTGAAGTGAAAGATTAGATTTCCCTCCGTCCTTAATAAGTGTCTTGACTCTTGAGCCATCAAAATTCAATAATTAAGAAAGTGTGTAATTTTATCATATTAACTCTTAATCATTACATTGAAAATCTAAAAAGCAAAAATATGTAATTATAGCAGGGGTAAAATCGGTAGTTTAGCCAAAGCTTTACATTGAAATAAGTAATAGAACACTTATTACAGGACAAAAATTTTAATCCCTTAAAACAGTTATTAGGGGACGGAGTGAGTATTCCGTATCTTTATAATTTCAAATTTAAAAAATTATAAAATTAAGAGGCAAAAATTATGGTGTCTATCCAGCTTAGTAGAAACAAATAGTTGTTGGAAACTTAAGAAAACACAAAATGTATCCAATTTATATGTGAGTGGACTAATTTACCCCCAACACCACCCCCCCACCCCACCCCACCCCACCCACCCATGTGCACTTTTTACTTTAATTTGAATTCAAATTTTACTTTAATTTGAATTCAAAATTTTACATTCAATTATTATTAAAAAAAAAAAAAAAAGAACAAAAAAAACAAAACTGACAAAAAGTTTTTTTTTTAATTTTCCATTTTCATTTTTAATTCGAGTTTTTATTTTTTTATTATTATTTTTGATATAACTTACAATCGCATATCGCGAGTTAGAATCCACCCGTTATGATCCACCCGTTAGAAATACAAAATTTCTAACGTTATGATCGCATATCGCGAGTTAGAATGTAGTATATTCTAACCTGTGTCGTGGCATTCCCAACATGTTCAGTCCACCCGTTAGAAATACCAACTTTCCTACGTTATAATCGCATATCAATGGTTAGAATTTAGTATATTCTAACCTGTGTCGTGGCATTCCCAACAGGTTCAGTCCACCAGTTAGAAAAACCAACTTTCCTACGTTATAATCGCATATCAATGGTTAGAATTTATTATATTCTAACCTTAGTCGTTGCATTCCCACCACATTCAATTCACCCATTAGAAAATACAAAATTTCTTACGTTATGATCGCATATCGCGAGTTAGAATTTATTATTTTCTAACCTGTGTCGTGCATTCCCAACAGGTTCAGTCTCCCCCGTTAGAAATACCAACTTTCCTACGTTATAACCGCATATCGTGAGTTAGAATGTAGTATATTCTAACCTGTTTCGTGGCATTCCCAACAAGTTCAGTCCACCCCGTTAGAAATACTAACTTTCCTACGTTATAATCGCATATCAATGGTTAGAATTTAGTGTATTCTAACCTTAATCGTGGCATTCCTTTATATACTATCTTCAACTTTCCTTCGACTGGGATTCTCTCATATACTATCTTCGACTGGGATTCTCTCTCGTATACTATTCTAACCTGTGTCGTGGCATTCCCAACAGGTTCAGTCCACCTGTTGGAAATATCAACTTTCCTACGTTATAATCATATATCAATGGTTAGAATTTAGTATATTCTAACCTTAGTCGTGGCATTCCCAACACGTTCAATCCACCCCGTTAGAAAATATAAAATTTCTTACGTTATGGTCGCATATCGCAAGTTAGAATTTATTATTTTCTAACATGTGTCTTGGCATTCCCAACAGGTTCAGTCCCCCCGTTAGAAATACCAAATTTCAAAACTCCCCGTTCAAAATATTTACGAATATATGCACCCTTGGATTTTTTACTTGGTCGGAGATTAGTTGTTAGCAAGTTAGATTGTCGTCGGTGGTCCATGCAAAAAAATGTTCCTATGTGATTGGAATGTGGTTTCAATTTCCTTATCTGTATTTCAAATCACTAGTATTCTTTGTAGATGATAATAATTTAGTGCTTTATTACCTCCACAAATTGTCCCTTGCATTAGAAAGAAATATTACACATTATTCACGTCAAATACTAGTAGACAAATTGCATCATGAGATGCTTGTCGAGGCGTGTGGTTCCTATGCATACTATATATTAAACGGGCCAACTAGAATCGAGCCCCTCTCGTTGAAATTCAACGGAATCCACATGCATATATTTTCAATTTCTAACTTAGTACTAGATGAAAACAACAACGACACAACATAATCGAGCTAGACGAACTCCGTCTCCCATTTACCATTTCGCATTTTCGTAATAAAAAATGTAAAATAAAATAAAAGTTAATTTTGTAATGAAAAGAAATTTAAAAAAGGATAAAGGAAAAGAAAATGAAAATAAAACAGAAAAAAAAAAAAAAAAAAAAAAAAAGAAGGAAAAGAAAATAAACAATTCTGGAAAAAAAAATGAAAAGGAAGGAAAAATAAAAAGAAAAAGGAAAAGAAAAGAAAAAAATGACGGGAAAAGAAAAAGAAAAAGAAAAGGGGAGCAGCCCGTCGACGCTTCTCACCGCCGCCGGCGCGCCGCCCAACGCCTCCGTCGTTGCCGTCGCCATCTTCTCCATCTCCGACGCCCCGACCACCTCCGACCACCATCTCCGACGCCCCGACCACCTCCGCCCAACGCCTCCGTCGTTGCCGACGCCCCGACCACCTCCGCCCAACCTTCTCCTTCTCCACCTCCGCCTCCGTCGTTGCCGATGCCCCGACCAGCTGCTCGCCGTTCGGACAGCAGCTTCCTCACGCGTCGCCGGCGTGAACAGGGACTGCTTGACGGCTGCTTGAACTCCAACCGGCGTCTCGCGAATGGAAGGTCGGCACAGGGCTGCTGCACTTGAAGACTCCGCCGGCGACCTGCTGCTCGCCGTCGTGGGTCGCCGTCTCGGACAGGAGGTGTCCCGGCGACCTGCTGCTCGCCGTCGTGGGTCGCCGTCTCGGACAGGAGGTGTCCCGGCGACCTGCTGCTCGCCGCCGTCTCAGTCTCTCTCTAGAAAGAGAGCAGAGAGAGGAGAGAAAAAGAGAGAGAGAGCGGAGAGAAGAGGGAGAGAAGAGAGAGAAGGGAGAGAGGGATGCATATGTAGGAAGAAAGGTGAATAGTGGTTAGGGGTAGTTTTGTCCACTCACTTGAAAAATGGATAGATATTGTGTTTTTTTAAGTTTTGAACAACAATTAGTTTTTGTTAAGCTACATAGACACTTGACTATATTTTCTCTAAAATTAAACTAAACCTTGTCATATATAGTGACTTTTTAAAAATCTTTTCAACTTTTATTTTATTTTATTTCAATTTTTTTATGCCTTACACAGTACAATTTTCTTTCTTTTCTTTTTTTTCCTTTTTTTCTGGGCTTCATTGTCACATGCATTTAACACAATCTTCAAGAAAGTTAGCAATCAAACTATAACATTAACATATTTGTACTCAAAAAATAAAATATAGTACCTATTTTATATTATATGATTACATTTTATTTTAATAGTATGATTCAAATTTCGATTGCAGAGAATCATGAACTGAAACAGATTCAATCAAAATTCAACATTTGACTTCTCATAAGCAGAATAGCTCCCCAAAAAATCTCAGCTTCTTCTGCAAGAACTCACACTCGAAATCAAAAGTCAACCTCTCCTTCAACATTCTCAGGTGCCCCTTTGACCTTTTTGCTCATTAAATGTAATTGCAATATGTATGTGTAGGCTTTTCTTGATGTGTTCAAAATAATCCTATCACATGTTCACGGTATAATTTCGGTCTCATCTGAAAGCTCGAACTTATAGACAAGGATGAAATCTATTGGTTTATACGATCATTCCCGATAAGATGATTATTGGTTGAAAGTGATGATGTTTTGATGCTAAATGTGATCAAAATTGGGGGATTTTTCCAATTTAGGGATGTTGAAGAAAGTAGGGTTAGTGTTCTTCATGGGATTTTTGGGTTGGGGTTATCAATCAACAAAGCCTCCTCCACCTAAGAAGTGTGGATCAAATGAAGGGCCTCCTCTCACAGCTCCAAGGATTCAGCTCAGAGATGGGAGATTCTTAGCTTACAAAGAATCGGGTGTCTCGAAGGATGATGCGAAGCACAAGCTCGTGTTTGTCCATGGCTTCGATTGTTGCAGGCACGACGTCGCTGCTATAACCGCTCACCTCTCCCCAGTAATGCCACTTCCTATGTCTTACCTAATGACCATTTTGTTATGTGATTGATTAACCAGAGTAATATTCTTGCTGACTTCTTCGGTATGGTTTGGTTTGGACTCGAGAACAGGATATAGTTGACAGTAAAGGGATCTACGTACATTGTTTCGTTTGATAGGCCGGGATACGGAGAGAGTGATCCTAATCCTTCCCAAACGCTTAGAAGCATTTCATCCGACATCGAGGAGCTTGCTGATCAGTTAGGATTAGGATCCAAATTTTACATCGTTGGATTCTCCTTGGGAGGTCAGATTGTGTGGACTTGTCTCAAGTATATCCCTCACAGGTGTGTTTCTTCTATGTAATCGTACGAGGCTATGATTTCTTGCATTTTAGGCCTATAACCGAACTGTTATTCTGTTTGTACTAATCGTAAATTCCAGTACAGGTTGGCAGGGGCAGCTCTGATTGCGCCTGCGGTGAATTATTGGTGGGATGGCATTCCTTGGAACCTGTCTGTCGAGGCGTACAAGCATCAGCTTCCTCAAGACCGGTGGGCTTTTCGTGTAGCTCATTATGCTCCGTGGCTTACCTACTGGTGGAACACTCAGAAGTTGTTTCCTGGTTTGAGTCTTATTCGTCGCAGCCCCAAAGCTCTCTCTCGTCAAGATGCAGAGCTAATGCCGAGGATTCGCTCTATTCGACAAGATTTTGTGGTAATGTTCGGTATATATATACTTGAGTACATATACATATATAGTAAGTTCAAAAAATGGCTATATATGTTGTGATATTGTTGAGCATTCTTCGGGGTAAGATGTTCTCTAAGCTATGCTCGAGGCAGAATTCTTCGTTATAGGCTTGAAATCACGATCACATCGGGTTACTTATAGTTTATGATCTCAACTTTGGACGATCTTACTCCTTTTGTACCGTTATACGTTTTGCATTTGATCGAGTCTTTATCTTTTTCTAGGGCATGAACATGATGGCTTGTGTTTGAAACCTTGGTACATTGAGTGTAGGGACAAGTAAGACAGCAGGGGGAATTCGAGTCCCTTCATCGAGATCTGGCATTCGGCTTTGGGAGATGGGAATTTGATCCAACGGAGGTGGAGAACCCGTTTCCGGAAGGCGGAGGCTCCGTTCACCTGTGGCAGGGCGACGAGGACCATCTCGTCCCTGCCACGCTGCAGCGGCACATCGCCCGGCGGCTGCCGTGGATCGAGTACCATGAGGTAGCTGGTGCTGGGCATAAGTTTCTATATGCTCATGGAGTAGCTGACTCTATCATACAATCACTTCTTTCTTAGGATGTATGCGTTTGCACTCTATTGTTTTACTCCCTCCTCGTCTCATTTAAAACGAAAAATATTCTCTTCGTCTCGTTTTTGAATATTTAATGTTTTTTTGGGTTATTTATACTTTGTAACCCCAAATTTGACTCCATACTCCATACCATAACTACTTTATAGTTCGAGTTTTTTAAAATTACAAAATTAACCTAAGATTGGACCTAAGTAATTTGTGGCCGAGCTTTCAAAATTTACAAGATTAATATAGACTTTGAATTTGTAGTAACTTCATATCCCTACCATAAAATTCAAAAGACCATAATTATTACTTCTTCTGTTTCACTTCAAATGACTTGTTTTATTTTGGTACGTGATTTTATTTGCATTGTTAAAAGTGAAAAATAAGATATTCATATTGAAAAGCAAGAGTTAATTCTTTTCATTTGAGGAAACAAACCAATTGAAGTAGGATGTCCCGACCAGTAAAGGAAGTCCAGTGAAGTTGGACGGCCCTAAGGGGTGGCCTAGTGGTTGACGGGTCAGTCTGTGATTCGATAGGTCACCGATTCAAACTCCCCTAACAACCCTAAGTCTTGCCTTAAAAAAAAAATGAAGTGGGACGAAAGAAGTTTAAATCTTCATAAGTTGTATATATTGATATCCAGGACTTGGGATCCTCTGTCCCGAATTTTGTATCTCAACCGTGTCTCAAATCTCAATTTCTATTAGTTTTATGCATTATTTCAATTTTTTTTAGTTTATAATGATTTATTTTAATTTATAATTATTTATAGGGTTCACTAATCCAAATTAAGGTTTATAATTATTTTTTAACATTTAATTTCAATTTTGTTGGTTATATAATGCTTGAAAAATAAATAACTAGGGTATATAACTACTATTAAAAATCTATTTTTTCCCGTAACTATTAGGTTGCGTTTGGAACTTGAGATGGGATGTATAAGGATGAGTCATCCTAAGATGATTTGTATGAATAGAAGCAAAGATGAGTAATCTGAAGTGTTTGTTTGGTAGCAAATTTTTAAAACCAAGATAATTAGTATTGTTGTTTGGTACAAGTGATAAAAACCAAGATGAAGATGGGAATTGACAATAATAACCTTATTAAAAATTGCCAAAGCCTTCCTAGCGCCAAGTTTCAATTTCACCCAAATTCCTCCCGCTAAAACAAACACCATAAATAATTATTTGTACGCTGCAAAAACCGCATAAGCCCTAGCAGAATCTTTTCCTCTCATTCCTTGGAGGTAAGAACAAAATCAAAGCTGCTACAAATAAGGTAAACGTACTCTGGGCAATTCATCTGCGAATTGCTAATATGCTCTTTGTTCTTGTAACAATTTGTATTGGCGCTGAACTTTTGAAAAACAGAGGGGATTTATCGACCGAACTCTTGTAATACGTGATTGATATATTTTCTCTTCTTGCGCTGGGTAGGTGTTTTCCAGTGGAGGGTTAGAAGTGTGGAAGCTTCTTTGACGGCTTCATTACGATTTGAAGCTTTGTCTTGTCGTGCCTTGTGCCAAGATAATCATGGAATCTAACCAAGAAGGTAACACATACATCTTCATCTTGAATTGTCTCACAAGTTTTCTATTGAGAGTCAAAATATAAGGCACGTAAATTCTATATGAATTGCAATGTCTGTAGCATAAACAATGCAGTGTCAAATCTAAAATTCCCCCAATTCCATATTGAATTTATTCTTGTTGATTTATGACTTAGGGTTAAAATTTATGTGTTTGTATAAATTCCTTCGATTTTTTATAAAAACCATGATTTTAACATATAGAAAAATAATTTGTTGAACTTTGTCGTTCTATTAATGGATTCTTGAGTTTTGTTCGTAGTTTATCTATTCTTTTGAATTTGTGGCTTATTTGTCTCATATTTGTCTCATAAGTTAATTTTAAAAAGCGGAGGTGAAAATACATAAAAGAGTAATTGCAAAAATAATGTATTGCCATCAAGATTAAAAGTAGTTTCTCTTACAAAAGCTATAGTATTGCAATGTGAAAATTTCTTGACAATGAAAGAAAGGGCGGGACAAGCGACTGCGATAAGTTATATGCAAAAGGAGCTTGGTTCTTGGGAGGTTGTATTTAGGGATTATGTTCAGCACTTTACAACTCCTAACTTTATTTCATAGTATCAATTTTACTTCTTCTTTCCTGAATGCACAGTTAACAGTTACTCCAGCCGTGCCAAGGGTAAGAAAACGGATAAAGGTCGGCGTGTTTGGACGCATAAAGAAGAGGAAACACTTCTTGCAGGTATGAAAGAAGTACTTGCTCATGGTTGGAAATCAGACAACGGCTTTAAAGCGGGATACTTAAAATTGCTCGAAGCTTATTTCAACAAGCATTTGCCTGGTACCGACATAAAAGGAACACAAATCAACTCCAAGCTCACTGCATGGAAGAGAGTTTATTACCCATTGGTAGACCTGTTGAGCCGTAGCGGAGTTGGATTTAATCATGAAACTCACACCGTCGAGTGTGAAAAAGAACAATGGGCTGAAATTATTAAGGTAAATGTAGTTTATATAATGTATTAGTTGAAATGAGATTAAACTATGAAACCGTGGTTGCTTGATGACATTTGGTGGGTGTTTATTAGTGTTGTATCAATTTGGATTTTGTTTCATATTTTGTGTTGAAACAGGTTAATCCAGGTGCAAGCAAATTTAGGGATAATAGTTGGCCATTGTATGACCAGTGGGTTGAGATGTTTGGAAAGGATCGGGCCAACGGAGATGAAGCACTGCGTTTACTGTCGGCAGTTAATGATCTCGAGCGCGAATATGCTGGAATTGACAAGGATTATGTTCCCGGTGATTACGAGGTCAACCTTGATGATATTTTTTCAACAGACAAAGGGGAAAATAGTGTTTGCCAATCTCAGCAGCCCGAGAAAGTTCCAAAGTACAAGGGTAAGAAGCGTAAATCATCAGAGGGAATGGAGACAATTTGTGAACTTCTGCGCGAGATAAGCACCACTACAAATTCTCGATTGGAGACTTTGGCGAATCGCATCGGATACGACCATGACGTAGGCAAAGCAAGATCGGAAGTGTTCGACAAACTAGGTACCATCACAGGACTCTCGACAGCTGACAAATTTAAGGTTTGTGAAATCCTCGGCAAAGAAGTGGAGAAACTTCAAATTTTCAATGGTCTATCTGAAAGTGCTCGACCTGAATATGTGCATTATGTCCTTCATTCCAATTAGCTTATCGTAGAAGCTATAAGAATCTGTGTTTTTTGAAATGGGGTAATGCACTTGATAGGTTGTATCTGAAAGGTTGTGATTGGTGTCATTTATCTTTTGTAGGACAGTTTCTGAATGACGCCATTATCTTTTGTAGGAACCGTTTGTGATTGGTGCCATTATCTTTTGTAGGAACGGTTTATGATTGTTGTCGATATCTTTTGTAGGAACCGTTTCGGTTGATGAACAATTTTATTATTCGTATGAACCGTTCAGTAGTTAAAACACCTTTGAATGTAACTAGAAGCTCTTCAATTGTTATTAATTTGCTGGGATTTACAGGCTATGAATCTGCCAAATAATGTAATATACATGCATGCAATGTTCACATCAAAATGACCAAGGAAAACTAAAAAATAACAATCTCGCACTAAATATTACCAGCAAAAGAAATACCAAAGTAAACAACACATGTTACTCATATCTTACTTCAATTAACAGTCGCATGAAGTACATAAATTAGGACAAAAATGAAAATACAAAACATACTGCAATAAAAAATACCAAAGCATAAATTAAAAAAAATTAAACATAAATTACTACAATAAAATGACCAAAGCATACTGCAGCAAGGAAAATTGCAACATAAATTAGGACAAACATAAATACTGAAATACAACTAATATAAAGTTCTTGAATAATAGAGAGTCTAGCTGACTTTGTTGTCCATGATATACAGTCAAGTCTAAAACCATCATGCAAAAATAAAGTATAGATTAATTTACATATAATAACTCCCGAATAATAGAACCAACACAATACACATAAATAACTAAGCTAAATAACATGTCCACATTTGTTCAGCAATGTTGTCCCTAAAGGCATTCCAAACAGAAGTGTTTTCAATTCCATCAATGAAATCACTTTCTAGTAATGAGCCATCTTCATCTCCATTTTCGACTAAACAATCGTCTAACTCGGTTTCGATTGGATCTTCACGCATTTCAGAGCGGATGAAATTATGCAATAAGAAACAACACATTATCAGTCGAATTTGAATCTTCACGGGATAGTAGGAAGCACATCTTAGTATTCCCCATCTTTTCTTCATGATTCCAAAAGTCCGTTCAATGATATTGCGAGCTTTTGCGTGCCTCATGTTGAAAAGTTCTTGAGGATTTTGCGGTCTTTCACGTTCGGGGCCCCATTCTTTAAGGTGGTATCGAACACCTCGATATGGGGCTAAAAATCCCTCCGAGTTTGCATATCCGCTGTAGCACAAATAATAATTTCCTAGTAATTGTCAAAAATAAAAAACAGAGAATATTCCATATCAATATATCAGTGAAAGCTAAACTCTATAAATAGTACAACTTTGAATGAATGGAAATACCTTTAGGAACCTTGAGACCACCGTTCGCCGTTATGGCATCTCGTAAGACTCTTGCATCCGCAGCAGAACCCTCCCATCCGGGTAGTACATAAACAAACCTGAGATCTCTATCACACACAGCCAACGTGTTTGTACAAATCTGTCCCTTTCTCGATCTAAATCTGGGTTTATCTACCAATGGCACCGAAACATTTATATATGTGCCATCTAGGGCTCCTAAGCATCCCTATATCAGAAAATTATATTAGATATGTATTAGTAGAGTGCGATTTCAAACTCTACACATGCGATAGCCAATTAATGTTAAAGTAGTTAAATATATACCTTAAACCACTTCCAGCGGCTGTCCGTGCAATCTTCAGTCACAGGGTCAGGTTTAACAAGCAATTGTGTATGTAGTTTTAAAATTGCTCTTAACACAATATGGAGGTAATAAGAAACGGTTTGACTAGATCTTATGAAGTCAAATCCAATTATTCTGGTCTTTTTATGATGGGCTAATATGCATAGAAACATCACAACCTGCTCTTCTACAGTCACATACTTTCCATCACTCACACTTCCTGACTCTCGCAAAAGTTTGCATAGTCTACCAAATGTGTTACGATCCATGCGAAGATTCACGATGCAATCAATATCACTGATCCCGATTATCCTATTCAAATGCCGTACCTGCTGTGGCATCTTACTAATCATTGAATAAGAAGAATACGTGATTCTACGCTTCTTGTTTTCCCTCTCATTATGCAGTAGCAAAGATAGTACAAGAATTAACTTATTGATAAATTCATCCATTATCTCCTCAATCAACATGACAATTTGTGAAGATTCTCTATGAATGTTGGCCATTTCCACAAACGTTTCCTATAGTGAAATGTCAAAATCAGTCTGCATAAATAAATAGACTCATTGATAGAAATAACATGACTTTCTATGACCAAACAAATTAGATCTTAATATATGCAAGAGATTGAGGAAAGAAAAAAAGGCAACCTAATGAGGCAATGAAGAAAATTGATGATGCTAGAACCACTATGATATTTTCACTAGCTATCAATTTTTTTGTGCCACATTCAACCAAACATTAGCTAGATTTTTCACAGTGTGGCGCATTTGACCAAGATTTCAACATTAATTCTACTCAAAAACACAGGTACTTTTTATTCTCTTCAATCTATTATATGATTTTTCTCACTGCGTTATACTACCTCCATCTCAACTAAGTAGTCCCACTTCATTTTGGAACAAGAACCAAGAAGAAGTAGAATGTGTGGTTGTAGTTAATTTTAAGGAGAGAGAGTTAATTGTAGCCAAGTGTTATTTACCAAAAGTAGAAAGGGGACTAATATATGAGATGGACTAAAAAGGAAAGTGGGACTAATTAGATGAGATGGAGGTAGTATATATACTCCTCTAGTCCATGTAAAGAAAAAAAAAATTGAAATTTTGCAAACTGCAGTTTAACTCCTACAAAACTAGCACAAAATTGCAGGAGAAATTACCTCCGCGTCGTTCTGGATCCTTGCCAAGAGGTGTGCAGCGATGACGAACAAGCCACTCCTTCGTCTGAAATCAAACCTCGATGATGAACAAGCCACTCCTTATCTTCTGAAATCAAACCCGTAGAAAAATCGCTGGCCGAATTCAAACGTAGAAACGAAATCCCAAATGTAGAGAAATCTCTAGTGCCGCTGTTTCGAAAGAGGGAAAGAAAAAACCCTATTACCGCAAATTATTCAAAGGGTAAATAGGTAAAGAATTGTTGTGAATTAAATCACTGTTTAACTTGAAAATCTCATCCGAGTCTCATCCGAGGGGAATGCTAAGATGCTTTATCAGAGAAGAACAGTGAAATACTAACAGGCCGTCTCTTTATCATGGGCTTGTGATATTATTAATAAATGCTACCAAACATGGAGATGAGCCCAGATGACTCATCCTATCGGGCTTCATCATGGCTACCAAACCAAGCCTTAGAAATTAAATTGTAGGACACGATTGTAATACAAAATTCGGGACAGAGGATACGATCCGGATATTCATGTGTAAGAAAAGAAGATACATAAAAAGTTATCTTTACTCCCTTTTTATTTTAAATCTTTACAATTGTGAAAAATAAAATCATTTTTTTATGCTTAACCCACAGTTTTCACATGCAATTAACACAACCTTCAAGAAAAACAGCAATCAAGAAAACATTTTTGTAATAAAATACTCTCCCAAATTTAGGACAAGTGGTTTTTGAATATTGATTGCACTCAATCATGAACGGAAACAAAATGGCTGCCGCTGCACATTCAAAACTGTGTGTTTGAATCATGTTAGACAACATTTGACTTCTCAAAAACCCAGAATGGCTGCCGGCACCTCGAGGAGGATTTCAGCTTCTTCTGCAAGAACCCACACGCGCAAACGAAAATCGGCCTCTCCTTCGAGATTTTCAGGTGCCCTTTGACCTTTTGAGACTTGAAATTTCCTTTAACTGAATGCAGATTGATGGAAGATTTCTCCTTCTAGGTTTTCTATGGATGTTATTGCTCGTATTTATATATCTGGGCTTTTCGATGTGTTTAAGAATCCTTCAAATGTTGTTTATTGGTAGAAATTTTTGATTTTGATATCATGGCCTTTGTTTGTTTTTGTGCGTGTTTGAGTTTTTATAAAGCCCAGATTCATACTCCAGCCGTCCCACTCGTATGGGGATAGTTGACGCTAGGAACTGTTCTGGTTTATGATTTTTGATGCAAAAATGCCAAAGAATGTGATGTTTGTTACTCAAAATTGTTGGATTAATTCTTGTATTGATTTGGATTGGGGGCTGCCAACAATTTTCAATTTAGGAGTGTTGAAGAAAGTGGTGTTAGTTTTCTTGGTGGGACTTTTGGCCTGGGGTTATCAAGCAACAAGGCCTCCTCCACCTAAGAAGTGTGGCTCAAATGATGGACCTCCCCTCACTGCTCCAAGAATTCAGCTTAGAGATGGAAGATTCTTAGCTTACAAAGAATCAGGTGTCCCCAAGGATGATGCGAAGCATAAGCTCGTGTTTGTCCATGGCTTCGATAGTTGCAGGCACGACGTCGCTGCTCTAACTGCACACCTCTCCCCAGTAATGCCACTTCCTCTGTTGTATTACCTAATGGCCTTCGATTCCATGGAACCATTTTATTTTGTGATTGATTAGCCGGTGTTCTTGCTGACTTCTTTGGTTTGGTTTGTACTGGAAAACAGGATATAGTTGAAAGTAAAGGGATCTATATTGTTTCGTTTGATAGACCTGGTTACGGAGAGAGTGATCCTAATCCTTCCCCAACACTTAGAAGCATTTCATCCGACATCGAGGAGCTTGCTGATCAGTTAGGATTAGGATCCAAATTCTACGTCGTTGGGTTCTCTTTGGGAGGGCAGATCGTGTGGACTTGTCTCAAGTATATTCCTCACAGGTGTGTTTCTTCTATGTAATTGTACACCAATATATATGTCTACTCTCAAGGCTATGGTTATTCTTGCACTTTCTGTTGAACAAATTGAGATTGTGGTACAACAGGCTGGCAGGAGTAGCTCTGATTGCGCCAGCGGTGAATTATTGGTGGGAAGGGATTCCGCGGAACCTTTCTGGAGAAGTGTATAAGAATTTGCTTCCGGAAGACCAGTGGGCCCTTCGCGTAGCTCATTATGCACCGTGGCTTAGCTACTGGTGGAACACTCAAAAGCTATTTCCTGGTTTGAGTCTTATCCGTCACGACCCCAAAAGTCTCTCTCGGCAAGATGTAGAGCTAATACCAAGGATTCTCTCTGTACGACAGGATTTTATGGTAAGGTTTTCGAGTTAGTAAAGAAAATAATAATTCAACATCCAAAAATGTCTATGTGCTAGCATAAGGGGTATGTTGTGATATATCATATATGTACATAGATGAATACTTCGTTACATGATCGGGTTATTTATAGTTTAAGGCCACAGCTTTGGACGGTCAAATGCATATACTTCTGCTGATTTTCATACCTCCGAACTTTGCATTTTATCGAGCCGCCTTGAAAATTTTGCTCGATTTTTAAGTGTAACGAAATCACGACAGTTCCTTCTACCCTATGCTATGTGCTAAATCATAGATGCTGTAAACAAGATTGCTTATGTTTGAAATCATGGGGCGAGTGCAGGCACAGGTAAGACAGCAGGGTGAATTCGAGTCCCTTCATCGTGATCTGGCATGGGCCTTCGGAAGATGGGAGTTCGATCCAACAGAGGTGGAGAACCCGTTTCCAGAAGGCGGAGGCTCCGTACACCTGTGGCAGGGCGACGAGGATCTGCTCGTCCCTGCCACGCTGCAGCGGTACATCGCCGAGCGGCTGCCGTGGATCGAGTATCATGAGGTAGCTGGTGCTGGTCATATGTTTCCATTTGCTCATGGAATGGCTGACTCAATCATACAATCACTTCTCTCTTAGAGTATATGCATTTGCACTTTATTGTTACACTCTTTTGATTTGGATTATTAATTAATTTTGCTAATATTTGACTGCAGATTGTGATTATATAAGTGTGTAATCTTGTGTTTTATTTTTATGAGAAAAAATTAAATACTTATCAAAATTAGATTAAATTAATATTTTTTTAATAAAAAGTCATCAACGGTTATAAATATAGGGAGAATATTAAACATTATATATATTCGGTTGAATGTAGCTCATATCAATGACAAGGTCTTGTTGGTTCAATGAAAAGTTGGACACACAACGTAAGCATATATACACGACGAAGCGCATGTCAGTTGATAAGATATTTTATCTCTAATTAAATAGTGGGGAGTCCAAATCACCATAAAAGGGAAATGAGAAATAGTTATCGATACTCCTTTAAAAAGGGAAAGAAATAATATTTTTTCGAAAGTAGATTTTTGAACAAAATTAGATTATAAAATTTCCATACACGATGATAAGGACCTCTTTGGGTGGATGTGCTTGCAAATTTAAGAATGGATTGTACGATTAGATAATTAGTGTTTTTTTGCAAGATATGTGAATAATATTTGAAAGGTGTTTCGAGATAAAATATCAACAAATTTATACAGTGAATTTACGAAGAAACTAGTTACGAAAAATACAAAGAAAGTATCTTGAAAGAGCAAAACAACTATCCACTACTCAAAGTGATGCAGCGTAATGCGTGACAGGAAGAAATATCGAGAGAGAATAAGTCTTTGATTCAATAATAATCAAAAGTTGCGTTTAACATCGTCTACGAGGGTTTAAATAGATACCTAATAGCCACAAAACCAGAAATAACGAAAAGACCCCAAACAAAAATCCAAAATTATGAAATAACCCGACAAAAATAGAAAATTGCAAATTTGACCCTCTAAAAGATGAAATTTGTTCAAAATGCGGTTTCCACCCAAAAAAACACTAGGAATTTGTTGAATTCTAAAACTTGCATGATTTTTTTCCGAATGATCTGCACATTGCATAAATCGTTCCGCATCACTAAAGTTTGTTGCTACTCATCTAACTGCATACCCGGCCCCTCGATTTCTTTGTATTTTCTTGTTGTTACTCAACCGTTATTTCATATAGAACACTTTTTTCAACAAGCCTTCATCCACATTTTCCTTCACAATCTCGATTAGGTTAGGGGTAAAATAAATTAAAACTACTCTTCCTTATATCTACATTTTTACAAATCAAAAAACTTATTTGGAGGTTGAGGTAGAGGTGATCCAAGGTGATAGAGGGTGTAGTTATTATATGTCTTATTTTTTAAGAATTATCTAACACTTGAATATGTCTAGGTAGCGCTCTCTATTTCACCGAAATTGACGTGTTTTATTATTTTATAATTCATATATATTCAAGCAACGTGTCAAATTCGATATAACGAACGAACGTAGTTATTATTATTATTACTAGAACATATACCCGCACGATGTGCGGACCTAAAATTCATTGCATAATATAACAATAATATTATCATTAAATAATTAATAAATTTTCAATAGTATAAATAATTATTTTATAATAATTTTCTTATAGGATAATATTTGGCACGATGAAAAATTGAAATATGATATATAGGATATTATATGTCAATTCAGTTGATATCAATTTACATCTTTAACCTTTTGTATAAATTGTATTGCTATGATTTTTGTTTGGGGGGAGATTTAACATTATTTCTTTCTTTTCTTTTTAATTAAAGAGAAAAAGCATCCTTAATCCAAGATGAGAGAGGGATAGATCAGTAGTAAAAAGTAGGAATCTTTTGGTGAAATGACAAAAGAGATATTCTTCATACTTAGGATTGAAAATATAAAAATATCTCTTATATTGTTTTAATACGGATAAACAGATAGAATTTCACAATGCTATAAGTTATATTTATAAAATTAAATAAACGAATGACATCATACAATTAAATCACACAATCGAGCTATACTTATACTTCCACTACTACAAAAAAGCACATAGACAACGGTTTTTTCATAGACAACGGTTAAAAACCGTTGTCTTTCTCATTTTTGAACCGTTGTCCTAGGCAGTGTTGTCGTAGATACGCGCTCATAGACAACGGTATATTGAACCGTTGTTGTTATGTATTACCACAATGGTGTTTCACCTGTTGTCGTAGACTGTTGTTGTTTGTTAGAATGACAACACCATTTAACATCAGTTGTAAACCTGTTGTCGTATACACCAGAATCGACCACAGTTTAAAAACCGTTGTCGTATATGTGAAATTTAACATTGTCGTTTTATTTAATTATTACACATTTTTATATATATAATTCAGTAAAGCAATTAAATCTAAGATAAAATAAAATCAGATTACATAAATTTGAAATATTATAAATAAAAAAGTAAGATGAATACAATCATTCATTACAAGGTCTCCAAATTTTAGTCACAGTCAATTTAAAAAAAAAAAAAAAAAAAAAAATCGTCAAAGGAGGAGTTCAAGTTAAAGAGATCATCCAATAGTACCCCATATTGACACATATAAAAGGAACAAGAACATCCGTCCTTGAATTTCTTCTCTCAGTTCCTTTGGAGAATCATATCCTACAAAATCTAGAAATAATAATAAGGGAAAGCCACATAAACTAGAAAAGAACGTAGATGAAGTAAGCAACGCCTAATAGAAGATAAACACTTGGACAAATTTAGGACGAATGTCTGATTAAACCATGCTAGCACAAGTTTCAATATTACCTTACAAAAAAGTTGGCTACATTTTGAGTGACTTGAATTGCATCTTCAGAGTGCGGAATACTCGATGAGGCCCACTCAAAAGCATTTTTCTGCTCAAGGATGTCAGCATTTCAAGCACTCGATATTAATCCACAATTAGAGAACAAACTGAAAATAGACAAGCATATAATTCATGCAAGTTGAAAGATTCTATTGCATGGGGGAGGGCCGGTTTCACCTGAATCTGCAAATAAATAATGGAACAATATATATAAAACTGTACAATCTTACAATTAGCTAACAAATCAAATGTGTTAGAAGGGAGAATAAAATGGCATGAATGAACTTGAGAATAAACATGTATAAAACTCCTAAAATCCAGAAGATGACAACGAAAATTAGAGAATTCCCGCAGGCATGTGTCAGCCTGGCGGTCTTCACTCAAAGAGCAATAACTTGCTCTCTACTTAATATTTTTCAGAACCATTTTTTTCCTTGTAAACTAGACTTCATTGCCTGTGCAATGGTATATAGTACATCACCTGAACCATTACTAATGAAAACAGTTTATTCATTCAATTTGGTGTTTTTTCTGCAGCAAATTCTCCTGTCAGCTAACTATATCTCCTCGAAACACTAAGATTGTTGACTTTTGGACGAAGAATAGGCAAATGCTAATGGATGATAAAGTGATATAACTAGTAGAGATAATAATGTGGTGGTGCAAAAGTTTTCTTCCTCAACAAATGCAGCAGTTGCTATGACAATTCAGAAACTGTCCATCTCCCTCCCTCAAAAATTAAGAGCAGATGTAATAAAAAGAAATACTTACGAACTAGTTTGCTTTCACAAACTTTGGACATAATAGCAAGCATGCACATATATGAGCTAGCTAACACCTTTAATGGTCATAAAAGTAATATTTTTCCTCTTCAACCTTTTGAAAGGTAAGCTCACTAATAGTATCAGAACACTACACTTAATCCAGCTGATCTCAGTCATATCCATAAAACTGTTCATCGGATAAAGCAATGCAATACAACATCCAATCTCATTTATTCAAACACTACTCAAGACAAAGACAAAGGAATTGAAGAAAGGACTACAAAGGTAACAAACCTTGTTCATCTTTCAGTTGCTGTAACTTGTGAAGTTCACTTTTTTCAGATGTGTCCAGATGTCTGACCTGTGTGTGGAAATGTATAAGCCAAAACAATAATTCGCCATGGAAACAGCTCAGATGTAACATAAATTCCAACAACTGAAACACATAGCTTACTTCATAACATTGAACTTTATCAACTGCATGAAAATTTTAAGTCAATAGGTTTTGCCTTCTCTTTCATTTTCCACATGGTCATTTGAAAGGTCAACTATTGCTATAACAGTGTTTTGGGGGGATTAAAAAGCTTCACTTGTTGGAGAAAATAGAAATCTTCTATACTTGACAAGAAATTAATACATGCCCCTCTACTTCTCAACCATTGGCAAAGCTATAATCCGCTACAGATTTGCATATATATTTTAGAATTTCAGTATATTTTAGTTGATAGTTAATAAGTGATCGTTCAGCTACGGTCTGGCCACAAACACACAGTGATAGGTACTACAGTTTGTACAGCTTGACTACTGAATTAAGTCAAAATCATGTCCCTAAATCTTGCTCCACATATTGCAAGTATACTCTGGGAATTAATATGCCATTCTCAAATACGATTCATGTTAACTGAAGTTTACAAAGGATAAATTAGCTAACCAACTACAGTAGCTTATGTAACATAAACTTAAAAACCATGGGCTACAAGTAATATATTCATCAAATATTCAGAATAGCAACAATAACGTATTAACCAGATTTATCAAGTAAATGCAATCATTAGTACAGCTCCTCTTGCATACAATTCAGATATCACATAGAGCACTTGAAAAAATTCAGAGGTCAAACGGGACACTACACCTATCAGTTAATCAGTTTCACTCTCATCTTATCACCTAAATCCATATACTAATGTCACTCGCACCTTACTACATTTAGCAACGCTACTACTACAATATACACAATCCAGCAGTACTCCTTTCTCCTGAGATTACATAGAAATCACATAGTTCTATGGAAACTAATCTAGTGCACTTTAAATTAATTGAAGCCTACATTATAAAGCATTAATTTGCAGTCGTACCTGCTTAACGGAGAAAGAACAGTGGCTGATGAGATAATTGATTTGGGCAGCTATGAGCGGCGGCACAGTGTCGATCGCCATGGCTCCGGTAGTTATAGCGGGGAGCTGAGATGGCTTTGAATCGATGGTGGCGATGGCAGCGATGCTTGGTAGGAGACGGCGACGGCGACGGCGCTGCGGTGGGAGATGGCGACTGCAATTAGAGAGATAGAAATCACGCGAGAGAGGTACATATCGCGCGCAATAGATAGAGGGAGAGGAAGAGAGAGAACATACCAGCGACGACGACAACGGTGACGGCTACGACAGCGATGACCAGACTCGGTGTTCGCGCTCGGCTCCCCTTCCCGTTCCAGACTCGGTGTTTTCGCAGAGAAGGGAAAAACCTTTTCCCGCTCCACATCTTCCTCGCTGTTCTGCTCGATCTTCTTCTTACTAGTCGTCGGCGGAGGATTCGTCGCTGCCTGAGGCGGCGTGCTCGGGGTCTCCGCCGGCGAAGGGAACGACGGGCGGCCCGGTGTTGCTCTGAGAAATTGAGAGAGATGGTCGCGTAAAAACTAAAAGATCGGGAAATTGGGGGAAAAAAATTGGGGAAAAGTCTTCTAAGTTTTTTTCTTAATTAATAACTCAAAAAAAATTGAATTTTTTTTATAAACAACAACACAAGCATACAACAACAGTTAAAAAATATGTTGATATAAGATACGACAACGCGAGACGACAACACTAAACTATACTGTTGTGATTTTTACATACAACAACACCAAACAACAACGGTTCATAAAATTCTGTTGTCTATGAGCGTACTCCGTCGCTCATAGACAACGGTTTTTAAAACGACAACACTTTTTAGGGATATAACAACATGAATTACACGGAACCGTTGTCGTAGATGTGTTGTCTATGTGCGTTTTTGCAGTAGTGTTCGGTCGTTATTTTAAAAAAGTACATACAGTATATTTAATATATGTTTCTACTGATTTTTTTATTAGAATATAAATTATACCACTCCGGTCCAGGCTTCTTGACTCATATTCCTTTTTGGTACGTCCCACACATATTGACTCATTTCCTTTTTTAGAAATAATTAGAGTATAATAAGTACAATTAGTAAACCCCTTATTACACTTAACATTCCATACTTAAATCTCATCCACTCATTTTTCTGCACGTAGTTCAATATAATTTAAATTTTGAAAGTTTAAATTATTATAACTTGCTCGTTTGTTATCGGATTTTTATGATTTTTATATCAAATTAAAGGTCTTGATACGATCTTTTATT
This sequence comes from Thymus mandschuricus, assembly GCA_029379335.1. Lineage (NCBI taxonomy): Eukaryota > Viridiplantae > Streptophyta > Magnoliopsida > Lamiales > Lamiaceae > Thymus > Thymus mandschuricus. The sequence continues at coordinate 2,892,863 of CM057078.1, forward strand.
TAAGATCAGACAAGAACATGTTTTTATGCATCTATGATGCTCTGTTTCTAAAATATGTCTAAATACATAAACCACATTACATTTCCCTACAAAATACACTTTATACACTAAACATTTTCGTCTTAGTTCCCGTGCAAAAAGCAAATGAGTCAATATGCGTGGTCCGGAGTGGTACAATATCAATAGGAACTAATAATAATCATTGTCATTGTTATTTGGCTGCTCTTTTTATAACTTTTCTCATTTTTGATCTTTTTTAATTGATTTTTGCTCCATACATGCATCTTACTTTTCTTTAATGGTGGTTCCTATAAGATCCTTGAACTTGTCACAAAACTTTATGTCAACAATTGTAATGAGGACTTAAAATAATTATATCGACGTTTACGATTAATAATTAATAGTAATATATGAAATTGTATAATCCCTACTTTGGTAGGTATATGTAACTCAACACGTAACACAGAAAGTAACACAGTTGAGAACACAAGTTGGTAACTCAGTTCGGTGACAAATACACCTACGTCTGGGGGAAGCTATTCCATAATTCACTATGACGAGTATAAGGGATACAAGATATATGAACGTCAGCCACACCGAACGTTCTCTCCTCACCCGACTCTACCCCTCACCAATGAATCCTCACGGTAAACTCTCTCTAGTCTACCCGAAGCACTTTTCACAAATTGAAAAGATTAAACCCGATCTTGAACAAGGAATTGTTCAAGATATTACAATCACTCACCAATAAACAAACTACCCCGATTGATGAATGAACAGAATAAACTCAACTCTCAAAAATCACATGAAGAAGACGAGCTCTCAATAATGTATATCAAAACGCGCAGCCGCTCCAATTGAGATCTTCATGCTTATATACTTCACGAATAACCCTAAGAGATAATTAAGGCATATCTTAAAAGATATCCTTAATAGGGTAAATATAATCTTCATGCAAATCTTCTAATTAATGCGGGAATATAATATGCGGACGAATCCTTGAGCCACAAGAATTCCAAATCTACGAACCATTCCACGCAATAAACAACTCCACGCATACATAAAACTTGCCATAAAACCATGCCATGCAATCCATGCAGCAACAATATACTTTAACTCAAAATAAACTATCTATATACCCTTGCACTTAACCTTATTTTCTCAAACATAAAAATAAAAATATCAAAGTAAACCCCAAATGAAAAGATTGCGGTCCCCTTAAGCGATAACTTATATTTAAGATTATTCACTTGTTCATGAACATGTGTTCGAAATAACTACATCATTTGATTAAGTAGCTTATAATTAGAATGGTGTACGTCGTGTCCAAAAATGTGCTCCATCTCTGCACAACAACAACACTTTCAAAATTCCAACTTGTTTCTATATAACAAATTCCGAAAGAAAAATAATAATGAAACACACTCATTTTGCTTCTACGGTATATGAAATCTCAAAAGAAAGACCAAATCAACATATCAAAGGAATCACAAATAATAACAATTGTATTAGTTCATTTGGAAGTATTATTACGGCAAATATTGAATTAAAATGGAATAAAATAGTCTAATAAATAGGCAATCGGCAAAAATATGAAAGACTAAAATTGATACCAAATCACATAAAGTTGAATGAGAATTTCGATGAACAAACTAATCCAATTGGTGTGAGGATATTATAAGTTAGCTTAATACCTGATTACCACTTTGTAATTGTCTTTACAATGTTGTCACCTCCACTCCCTTGATTGTATCCATTTTGTAGAAGTTGTTGACTATTGTGTTGAGAATTCTCCACAATTAGACCCATCTAATTTTAATAATTTGAGATAAGGCAGAAAATAGTTGTAATGTGAGAAATTTTAATGAAATGGGAAACTAAAAATGAACATCTCGTAAGATACATTATATCTATTTGTGAAAGGTTGTGTCTATTCACATTGAAATTAACTAAATTTCCAACACCCTAATTTATTAAAGCCTTTTAAAAATAGCAAATAATTAGGGAACACAAATTATTTTTTAAAACAGCAAATAATTATGGAACTGAAATTTTGAAACGGTATTTTTTTTTCCTTCAAAACTGTAAAATTTGAACTAACTTTTTTTAACCGCTTGTTAATTATTTAATTTTTTTTTTCAAGAGAAAAAAACTAAAAGTGAAATCTTTAATTTGTTTAAACGTTTAAAAAAAATAGCAAATAATTGAGGAATGTAAGTTATGAAACGGTGTTTTTTTACAACATAGAAGTGAAATTACTTAAATAACCCTTGTTATATACTAGTAGTATTATATAGATTTTGAAACCAATATGCGATTGTATTATGAGAGTAGGGAATCGGAGTTTTGGTGGAAAAGGGAAGTTTGAAAGAGGCGCACGTGAGGGGTATAAAAGGGATAGGGACGGGACACGTGGAGGGCGGTGGGTAGCTGAAGGGAACTGCGGCGTCGACACGTGTCCACTACGTGTCCACCAGCCATGCAAATATTAATAAAACTCGAAAACCCTTTTATTCCCATCCCTTCCTAATTCTCTCTACACTCCCTCTCTCTCTCTCACTCTACCCTAATATTACACACATATATTTTCATACACTAATATAAATATGTGGATGTTGTAATGATTTTTTTCTTTTAATAAAAAAATATAACTAAGAAGCTACAAAGAAAATGGGGTGACGTCAAAAGACTCAAAACAACAGCAGCTTCATCTCTTTATCCCTTGATCAACCCATCCACTCTCTTGCAAGATCATCCGCAGCCAATGTAAAGCCTCTCTCTCTCTCTCTCTAGATTATGTGAGTTTATGGCTTCCAGTACATGTATACATGTTTGTGATTAAGGGTTTAGTAAAGCTATTCATATCTTGAATTACCATTTATGAATTTATATATCATGCCATCATCTAATTTCATTATTGATTATTACTCCCTAAATGAATTATGTTTTTCTTCGCTTTATTTTTATTCTTGAGGATAATATATGAATCTTGAGTCTCTTGAGAAAAATGTAATAGCAATAATAATTTCTTGATTTTATGTGTAAATATTGGTTTCTAATTAGATTAATTAGTGGTTTTAGATATTAATTTTAATTACACTATGCAATTTGAATGTAGACTTAGGTAAATTTATTTTTGGGGATATGCCAATTTATAGGGGAGAGAAAGAAAAATAACTCCATGTTAATTAGGTGGATTTTTTTTTATAAAAAAAATAATGAATAAGATTGCATAAAATGTTTGTTATCAAGGCTTGAATAATCTCGAGTTGATGTGATTATTTTCCTGTTCTCCTTGATTGTAAGATAATACTAAATAGTTTTCGTTTCTTCGTTTTTTGATCATCTCGGATCGATCGAACAGTGATCGGAGAACAATTAATTGCGCCGAATTGTCGTCTCTGGTAGAACTAATATGGTAACGACCGATTCCGAGATCATGTCACAAGGAGAGATGGATCCAATGCTGCAATCGAATCAGCAGCAGCAGAAGAACTCGAACTCGAATTCGAATTCGAATAATCCTTCGCTAGGCCGTCAATCTTCGATATACTCCCTAACCCTCGACGAGTTCCAGCACACGCTCTGCGACAGTGGCAAGAATTTCGGCTCCATGAACATGGACGAATTCCTCAACAGCATCTGGACCGCCGAGGAAAACCAAGCTCAAGCGCACAACCAAGGCCCGAGTAGTAATCCGGCCGCGTTAACCGCCACCGCCGCGGCCAACGGTCTCCATTTCCCCCTGCAGGAGAGCAAGATGTCGAATGGAAAAGGGATCGCAAAGCAACCTAGCCTGCCTCGACAAGGCTCCCTCACGATCCCGGAGCCTCTGTGTAGGAAGACCGTGGACGAGGTGTGGTCGGAGATTCACCAGAGCAACGGCAGCCACAGCCATCTCCAGAATCCGTCCACCGCCCACAAGCAGGCCACGTTCGGGGAAATGACGCTCGAGGATTTCCTGGTACGCGCTGGTGTCGTACGGGAGCAGAATTTTGGCAACGGTCCGCCTCAGCAGCAGCAGCAGCAGCCGCCTCCGCCTTTTGGGATGTTCCAGAACAGCATGGGGCCCGGTTTCGTTGCAAGGCCGGTGATGGCAGTCGGGGTTGCTGCAGGTGGGGTCGGTAATATGACTAACTATCAGCAGCTGCAGACCGGCGTGGGGGACGCGACAGGATATGGTGGAGGGATGAAGAGAGGGGGCGGGTACTCGCAGGCCCCGCCCCCAGGAGTGAGCTATGGGGGTAGAGTGGGGAACGGGAGTGGAGGGTTCGGGCAGGGGCTGGGAATGGGATCACCAGTGAGTCCGTTATCGGATGGAATGGGAAATGGAGGCGACAGCAGGAGTCAGTACGGAGGGGACGGGATGAGAGGCGGGCGGAAAAGGTTGGTAGATGGCCCGGTGGAGAAGGTGGTGGAGAGGCGGCAACGGAGAATGATCAAGAATCGAGAGTCTGCTGCTAGGTCCAGGGCAAGGAAACAGGTAACATGAATCTTAAACAGTAATATACCATGCTACATTTCCTCAGTTTGATCTTCAGCCACAGAAGTTCTCGTCCTTTAACGACAGGCTTACACGGTCGAGCTCGAAGCAGAACTGAACCAGCTCAAGGAAGAGAATATGCACCTGAAGCAAGCTTTGGTAAGTTAACAAAGACAGTACAAAACATTATATTGATCATCGACCGTGACTAATCGCCTTATCTCGTCTCGGACTCTGCAACAGGCTGAATTAGAGAGGAAAAGAAAGCAGCAGGTAACTTAAACAATTCAGAACAGAATTCCATTCCTCATTTTCTTACAGAGATGAATGTAGCATGAACTTGATACGTTTATTTTGAATTTTCCGGTGATGTGTACGTTCTTGACGAGTGCAGCAGCACTACGAGGAGGAGGAGGCGAGGCAGGCACAGATGCAGTCGAAGGCGTACAAGGCGAAGGAGAAACTAAGAGCAATGAGGAGGACCCTGAGCTGTGCTTACTGAGTGAGATGAATAGATAAGATAATTGGTGGCAGGTGTAGATTTGCAGATTTTTTTACTTAGAGCATTTTAGGCTTATTATACCTTAGTTTTTTGAGTTTTTTCTTTGGCATTTCTCTAATTTCTTATGCCTTTTCTCTATATCTCATTATATATACATATATAGAAGTAGTAGTATTTGATGATAAGCCACCAATTGAGAGATCATGTCTTGATCTAGGCATGTGATCAATCCTATATCTAAATTTCCAACTCCCTTTTTTCTCTAGATCAACAGTATGTGTGTATGCGTTGTAGTTTCGAACGAACGGGCAAGGGGAGTGCTCGTTGCGCTTACTTGTTCGACGTTTGCTCCCACGAGTGCTCGTTTGCGCCCTTTTCTCAATCAAGTTGTGGAACTTTTTGGAATTATCAATTGGATTAACTCGCGATCGCGAATGAACGATGCGCAGAGACGAATTAGCTCATTTCGTTGAGAGATCGACCAATGTTGGAAAAAAAGAGAGAGAGAGACGAGCATGTAATCGGAAAAATACAACCCTGTTTGTCCAATCGAATACCTTCCGCCACGTGTTCGATGAAATGATGAGAGAATCAGAAGCTAGGCAATCCGAACGATGAGAGAGAGAGAGAGAGAGAGAGAGAGAAACTGTATGATACGTACAGAGTGAAAGGCACCCTCCTCCTCATTATTATTAGTACATTGACGATTAATGAAGTATGTTTATAATCCTCGATCGCGCCCTGAAAAGAACACGCATGGATAAGCAAAAGGAACATACATGAATAAGTAGTATAAATATTAGAAGGAATTATCTTCAACCCACCCACCGTAGATGTTCTTAATGTGCCCATAGATTATGTGTAATGAAAAAAAAAAATTCTAAATATATGCCCTAACCAATTTTAATACGTAAACCCTACTCCTGCCACATCGACAGCTGACACATTAAAAATGTTCACAATAGCTAGAGGAACCTGTTTATCTAAATATTACTATTAGACATTAGTACTAGTATTTCTTCTTACTAAAATTGAATTGAATTGTATTGTAGTGCAGTACTTCTTTTTAATAAATATATAAGTTTTATCTTCCTCTTCTTCAAATAATTATTAGTTTCATGAAGAAAAAATGAAAAAAAAATCAATTAATGTCAATAATTAAAAGATTAAAGAGTGTGTAGGAATGAGGGAGGAATTAGTCAAAGAAAAGAAAATGAGAAGGCAACCAATCAACTATAATCCCGGTTGATCAGATTTTCAGATTCCAGATTTACGATTTCAAAATAGAATTAGAAACCCCTCTTTCCCTTTTCCCTTTTTTTTAAAAAATAAAAAATAAAAAATCTTGAAAATTAAATGAAAATGGTGGGTTGACACTTTGCTTGAATAGATAGATAGTTTGTCCCTTTTATTTATATTTCAATTAAAAAAAAAAAAAAATCTCTCGTTTTCTAAATTAATGCTCAACACACACATAGACATAGCCCCATCTCTGTTGTAGCCTGCATTTCCAACAAACAATTTGACGGCGCCAATCTCTTCTCTCTCTCACTCTCTCTCTCTCTCAATGTATGCTGTACTTGTTACGCTAATTTGCAGCGGCAACTACTAAATGCAGGTTTGATTCTGCCTTCTAATCCTGCACTGGAAGGAAATCACCAAAAGAAGAAACCGAATCACATCAATTCCCTCCTTTCTTAGTTTTGCGTACGAGGAACCTTGCATTTCAGGTGGAGTACAGGAATTTGTTACTTTGATTTCAATTACTTTTTCCCGATTGAAATTCGAATGCTGTTGCTTTGTAGCTGCGATTTTGCAGTTTTCATCCCCATTTCTCTGATTATGTTGTGGACTTAGGGTATTGTTATTTATAGGTTTCATTTTGTTGGAGCTTTTGCATAATTTAAGAGTTTCTTTTTTGAAGAAAAAGAAGAAGTAATTTTGTGTTAAATGTTTTCAATAGGTACATTCTTGTTATATCTGATTCTGTTTAATTTCATTGCTAAATTCGGAAATTCGATTGAGAAACAGAAAGAATGGCTGAAATCGAGGTGTAGCTGATAGGTTTTCTGCATTTATAGGTATTGTATTCAGATTAAGCAAGTTGGAGTCTTGACATTTCCATTAATGGCTACATGCACTTCCCCCTATTTCGCGCCACCGGATGCCGGTAGGCGGGTAGGCGTATTGACTGTTCTTGGAGGGAGGATATCCCCCTCGAAAATTGTTGAAGAAAGGAACGGGTTCCCGGTTGTACCTCAAAAATGTGGTTCAGTTCTCCCGCCGATAAAATGTTCAGCCAATTCCCATGGTGTGAATAGATTTCAAAGCAAGGACTCGTTTCTGAATCTACACCCTGAGATCTCGATGCTTAGAGGTGAAACGAGTACCACCATTATCAACCCAAGACAGGAGACTTCGAGTGAAAATGTTACTGAGAGTGTGAGAGATTCGCCTACTTTGAGCAATTATAGTGAAGCCAAGATAAAAGTTATTGGAGTTGGAGGCGGTGGATCCAATGCAGTTAACCGTATGATAGAGAGTGCAATGAAGGGGGTCGAGTTCTGGATAGTTAACACCGACATTCAAGCCATGAGGATGTCACCCATTTTTCCTGAGCATCGACTGCAGATTGGAGGAGAGCTTACTCGGGGACTTGGTGCGGGTGGGAAGCCAGATGTTGGTATGAATGCTGCAAACGAAAGCAAAGCAGCGATAGAGGAAGCTGTTAGTGGAGCAGACATGGTCTTTGTGACTGTAAGTGCATGTTTAATTTTCCGAATATGTCAATTTATTGCAATATTGCGCTTGTCTCTAATGCAGTCTTATCATGAGAGTTCAGATGCTAATTCCATTGTGAATGTTTTATGTTTTTGCATCCAAATTAAGAAGAGGTTCCAAGTTGAGCTAAAATGCTAAATGATCAACTTCGATGTGCACTAAATCAGCCTAGACTATTCAGTCGTGACTGGCTTTTATAGTGAAAATTGGACAAGTTCCTGAGATCAAATTCTAGGGAGATGGTCAATTTTAAACCTTCTTGTTAGGTTATTCTTGTTGATTTCTTTCACAGAGTTGGAGAATGGTTTTCCAAGTTTTAGGGAGGCTCACATGTATTGGTTGAATGGAATAGTTATAGCCTCTAAATCTTTATCTTTACAGTGTAAACGTTATAAGAAGGGAATCCTTTATGTGTATCCTTACCCGTTGTTAAAAATGTTAGCTCTAGAAATCTGAACAAAAATCTTGGAAAGTAGCTTTAGTTAAGTCTATTGCACTTGCCAGCATGAAGGACTATACTGCTTAAGAGTTTTTTGAAACACTATTATTGGAACTAAAGGAAAAGTGAAATCTACCTCTATTGATTTACCTTGTTTTGTCCAGGCCTTCACTAATCTTCTAATCCTTGCAGGCTGGAATGGGTGGGGGAACAGGCACTGGGGCAGCTCCCGTAATTGCTGCAATCGCAAAATCTATGGGCATTTTGACTGTCGGTATCGTTACTACCCCCTTCTCTTTTGAAGGACGAAGAAGAGCTGTTCAAGCCCAAGAAGGAATCGCAGCCTTGAGAGAAAACGTTGATACCCTAATTGTCATTCCAAATGATAAATTGCTGACTGCAGTTTCTCCGTCTACACCAGTAACAGAGGCATTTAATCTTGCTGATGATATTCTTCGACAAGGAGTTCGCGGCATCTCAGACATAATCACGGTATGGTTGGTGATGATGGTGTACGTACGAGAATGAGAATGTGTGCTTTGTTTTGTAAATTTCCCATTCTTAAAACATGTTTAGTTGTTGTTTAGATCACTTGACTGATTATTGCCTTTCCACTCATTATCAAGAAAGTGAGATTCAAATCCACTTGCTCTTCTTGCAGATTCCAGGATTAGTAAATGTGGATTTTGCAGATGTGAGAGCTATTATGGCTAGTGCAGGTTCTTCATTAATGGGAATTGGAACTGCTACAGGTATTGTTGAAAAGCTATTTGATCTTTTGTGGTACACTGGTAGAATGTTGCTTACTGATGCACTCTCTCAGTAGTTCTGCATAGTCATGCAAGAGTAACTTTCTCTGCCCCCATTTTTCTTTCTTTCTGGCGATACTTTACCGACTCATCTTGTTTATGTGGTTGATGTTTTGTGTGTTCATGGTAGTTGCCATCTTCATTTTGCTACTGTGTTCATGTGTGTGCATGTGTTTAGGTTCCCTGCATACTATTGTCAGAGTGATGTGCTTTTCAATATTATTGAATGAGTTCATAAGCGAAAAAGAGAATGCTCAATTTGTTTCCTAAGTTTTCCAGAATCATCTTAAATATTTGGAGTAGACCTACTGTGTAAGATGAATCCTGTCAGTTTTAAAATTCTGAATCGTTGGATTTCTCACATTTTGCAGCTTTTCTGCCAAGTGACAAAGGAGTTGTATTCGATCAATTTAGCTTGATATTTTCTTCTTGCTATATATTCAGGCAAATCCAGGGCTAGAGATGCTGCACTGAATGCCATTCAATCTCCTTTATTAGATATTGGTATAGAGAGAGCAACCGGAATTGTGTGGAACATAACTGGTGGCAGTGATCTAACATTGTTTGAGGTTGGGGCCTCGATCTCACTTCTTACGTATTTTTTCTTTGCATCTCATCCTACACGTATTTCAAAGTTTTTTCATGTATCCTCTCATTTATAATCGATTGATGAGAAATGCATGTTCAATTCTATGTTCTCATCGGTCAAGTCTAACTATTAGGAATTTAATGTCGGAAAATCTGTGAGCATCTGTAACATGGGTGCTTCATGATTAGTTATCACTTAGCATATTCGGAGTTGTTAAGATTTTCATACATGATTCGTTTCATTCTTATTGTTGGCTCACGTTGCAGGTAAATGCTGCAGCTGAGGTGATATACGATCTTGTGGATCCAAGTGCCAACTTAATTTTTGGTGCTGTAGTAGATCCCTCCATAAGTGGTCAAGTGAGTTCAGTTCATCTATTTTAATACTATAATTTTCTGCCTTCTCGCTTATCTTGACTAATGATCAACTGATGCTCCTTTAATTTCCTAAAGCTTTAAATGATCCCACGAGCAAAGAAGCTGAGCTAGTAATTGATTTTTCGTAGGTCTAAGATATCCATTCTTTAGTTAGTAGCATATCTCTAGGGAATATTAGTTTCGACCTCCCTTTTATGTACATAAATAGGGGTAAACCAGTAATCATAAACCATTCGAAGATTTGTCCCCGTATTGTAAATAGACAATCTATAGTTTCATCCTTATACGACGGAAAGAACTTTCCACAGTTAGAGCTAAATGAATGTGATGTTCCGGTTTGTGTCAATTTATAATCCTTTTTGCAACCACAGATCCTGCTGAAAAAAAAAAAAAAAAAAAAAAAAAAAAAAAAAATACTGAACTTGATTACCTCGGTTGAGATTGATGAAGTGTACTGTTTTTTCAGGTGAGCATAACTTTGATTGCCACTGGTTTCAAACGTCAAGAGGAAGGTGACGGGAGGAGTCCGCAGGGAAATCAGGTCGGACAAGCAGCAGAGTCAAATATGAGGCGGCCATCGTCGTTTCTAGACGGTGGGGCTGTGGAGATACCAGAGTTCTTGAGGAAGAAAGGACGCTCCCGCTATCCAAGAGCTTAGTTATGTACCTCTCTCTCTCTCTCTCTAGTTCTGTACAGGCTAAATTTGGTTACCATTCTTTCTCTGTTTATTAGTTGCAGATTCTCTGAAATAAAAAGACCATATTATATACATAGAATCTATCCACTTCCAAACATTCTCTTTTCAACTTTTGAGTGTTACTGGACCATCTCTTGCATGTTTATTATACACTTGAGTTTTCAAAATTTTGTTTGTATAAGTTTTGTTTTCTATAAAGCAACTTTGTTCTTGTTGACCTAGCGGTATGAGGTTAATTAAGTTTTAGGGTCGAAGGTCCTGAGTACGAATCTTCCATGTGTTGACCATAATATTTCTATTATGACGGGCCATAATGTAGCTACATAGTTTTATTGTCTTAACAAGAAAGGACACTCTTAATATGTCATAGATTACGTGACAATAATCTTAACAAATAAAACTATTTAAATATATATCATAACCTATCAAAAGAAATTAACTCCTAATAAAAATTACAAACGCGACACTATTACAAGAGAGCGCTTCTGTTAATAATTAACATAGCAACGATTTTGTTTTCTTCTATACTCCCTCCGTTTCATTTCACTAGTCATGTTTCTTTTCAATACGAGATTTTATGTGCAAGTGTTAAAAGTGGAAAAAAAAAATATATGGGATTCACATAAAAAAAATAAGGGTTAATTCGTTTTCACTTAAAGAAACGAGATTAGTGTAGGGATGGCAACGGGCCGAATCTAGACCGGATCTTGCTTGGTCCAGATCCAAATCCATATTTTTTCCATGGACCCGGATCCGGTCCAGATCCGTCGGGTCCAAAAAAATTAGATCCGAGCCCGGATCCACGGATCTACGGATCTGGACCCGGATCCGTACTTTTATTTTAAAATGATTCTTTTTAATGCACTATAATGACAATATTATATTTTTTTTGATAAAAGCTAGATCGTGATTGTAGAGAGTGAATTCTACAATAACGGTTTGGACCAGCTCGACAGGTTCGTCCGATTGAACGGGTTGGGCACTAGCAACCTGTCAACACAAGCAGCAAACGTAAGAACCCTTCAAGCAGCAAACGTAAGAACCATTCGAGAGCACCGGTGGGGGTGTCCGGCGAAGGGCCTCCGACGCTCAAGTCAGTTGGACTATAAACGTATGTATGAAAAGTAAATAAAGCAAACGGAAATAATAATGAATAGCAATAATGCAGCTGGAATGATGAAAGCAAGAGTAACGAGGGTGAGAGTAAGGGCGACAGAACGACGGACTGTTCTGGCTAGTCCGCTTGCTTGGGCTAGCCTGCTCGGTTGACGGCCGGAAACCGTAGGTGGAAGCAGTTAGAGCGTAGCGAGAAGATGGAGAGAGCAAGTAGAGTGGAGAGTTCGTGTGTGATCGTGTCTTCAACGGGTAGGGTTTCATGTATTTATAGTACGGCTTGGACCGTCTAGGGTTTTCTCTCTTCATCTCTCCAGGCGTATCCGCTAGGTCCACGCCTCTTCCGGTTGGTTCCGATATTCGTGGAAACCCTCAATTTGACCGTTTTCTTCCGCTTGTGCGGGAGTCGCTTGTTCCACTTACTCCGTTTGACGTGAGTGAGATCTTTAAACTGGGCCTTTATGCTTCGTGTGGGCCGGAGGCGTAAATGGGCCCAATTATTGACGGTTGGGCTAGTCCGCTTAGTCTATTTAGCCTGTTGGGCCGTTAGACGAATTTTGCCCACTACAGTGATTGAATTTTAAAAAGAAATATTACAATCTTTCAAATAAAATAGTATTATCACTTCAAAAATTGCGAACGCTTTATCCAATCCAAAACATAAATAACATAATATAGGGTTACAAAATAAAAAATAATAATATAGCATATATATTATATCATATATTTATAAATAATAAATAAAATATATTATATATATTTAATCGGTTCTTTGGGTCGGATTTGGATTGAAATTTCAAATCCGGATCCAGATCCGAAAATTTTGTATAAGATCCGGATCCGGTCCAGATCTATCGGGTCCAAAATTTGAAGACCCAAATCCGAAAAAATGGATCTGGATCTTCGAATCTGGACCGGGTGCTGGATCCGTTGCCATCCCTAGATTAGTGAAATAGAACGGTCCAAAATAATAAATAAAAAAACTAATAAAATGAAATGGAAAAATCATGGAGAAAAAAGTATGGAAAGGGACAAGAAAATATCAATGAATTGCAAGCAAGTTGAAGCAAGTAGGGATCTCCACATTAAATGATTTGATTGGATATGATTGGTTGTAACAATTACTACCTTTTTCTTTTAATTCTTTTTCGTATATGCAAGCAATATCAACGTCTCGATCCCTCCCCTTTCTGGCTTTCTTAACAGTTAACTCCATGCGTCTGGCGTTGTCATTCCTCTGTCCACAAAAATCGTGGTGGCTCATTGTTCATACACGAGTTTTAATAAAATATTGAAATTAATTAACATTACCTAAAAGGATGGTTGATTTAGGTCTTCTCTTCTATTATCTTGCCTATTAGGTTATCTTTTTCTTAGAATAATATAAATTTTTTGGGAGAAGTATGAATTCATACATGTAACGAATTCATATTTTCTCCCAAACAAATGTCATAGGATCAATAAAATTTTATGTTATATGGGCGAGAGATCAATAGTCAAGATCATTTTTCATTTCTTACGGAATTACATGATCAATTTCTTCACTGTATATGTGTCCGTGTCACGAATCCAATTCTAGGGCAATTGGAGATAGATCTAGTATGTACTAATAATTACTCCCTCCATCCCGTTTCAGTTGACGCGTTTGTTGAATATATGTAAGGTATAAAAATAATGAAACTCGTCGACTCGAATAGGATAAACTAGGTACATATCTAACGTGCACTATATAGGACCGGAGTATGATAACCTCATAAATGGAAAGATATGGGATTTTAGGTGTTATAAACCTCAACCTCACCTTTGTGTTTGTGTTTGTGTTTGTGTTGCTAAACGAAACCACACATATATACCGTATATTAAAAGAGGGAATTGAATCTCCAAACATAACCGACACGTACAATTGTAGCCTACCATACACACTTTCTGCTCACGTGGAACCCTATTCTCCCATTCCTTTTCTTCCCTCCACCCCACCCCACTTATATAGCTACGATACATAGATACATACCCTCACACAAATCTAGAGAGAGAGAGAGAGAGAGAGAGAGAGAGTACGTTAGCAGCTTGTTCCGGTAATCTATGGAGGCGGCGGCGGCAATGGAGAAACAGATCCCATCGAAGGCGGCGGCGATTGAAGTAACCAAGTCATCGGATGAGGAATTAGGGCAGCGGAGAGATCGTCCGGAGGCGGCGGCGAGTAGTAGCACGGCGGAGAGCGGGAGGGAGAGGCTGAAGAGGCACCGGGGGGAGGTGGCGGGGCGGGTGTGGATACCGGAAATGTGGGGGCAGGAGGCGTTCCTCAAGGACTGGATCGACTCCACGGTGTTCGACGCGGCGGTGAGGAGCGGAGGGATTATGTCGGCGAGGGCGGCGCTGGTGGAGGAGCGGAGGAGGAGCGCCGCCGCAGGGTTCAGGATACAAAACAGCTGTTGATATATATAAACTGATTATGCCTGAGTACGAGTTTTCCTCTCCTTTTGTTTTAGCATGCTTTGCTTTGATATTTATTCTTGAATTCGCCATGGAAAATTTCTTCCGATGTTGTTATTAATTATGTAATGATTTTTATTCCACACATTTTTACAAAGATAATTATATTCATAAACAATTTCGTTACGTTCGATTGTTTTGCATCGACCGTTTGTTGAAGGAATCCACGTGTCGCCCTCTTAGTTGGCCATCCACATGCACACTGCACGAATAATATGCATGTCTAATGATGTGCGTTTCTTGTTTCTTGATTAACCGGTGAAAATTATAGAAACGCGATAAGACAACGTATATGTTTTCTGTATGTCTATCTCTCTATGTACTTCTTCTGTTTCTTCTTATTAGTCTCATTTAGTTCGGCACAAGAATCAAGGCACAAGAGTCCAGGAAGGATGAGATATGTTGTTTTATCAATTATAAAGAGAGAAGCTAATTGTTGTCACATGTTGCATGTTTATCATTTTAGAAAATGAGACTACTAAATAGAATAAACGAAAATGGCAAATATTTGGGGACATAGCTAGTATTAACTTACCTCATTTTCAATAGTTCATGTTTTCTCACTAAACCGTTTTACATTAGTTGTCAGTTTAGTACTTAATTTTCATTAACTTTTCACTCTAAGTCAATGTATCGAAAAACTTATGCTAAAAAAACATGGACTATTTGTTCAATTTAAATACATGTCTGGGGATACAGGATCCCGTCCGTTTCAATTTGAAATTGTAAATATGCTACAAAATGTGTATATGAGTTGAAATTTTGTAGGATAAATGTATATCTTTGCCTAAATATGATTTTATTATTTGTATTTTACCAAATGTATAAAATAATAAAATAAAAAGGTGGCAAAATAAAAAGCTTACATTAAATACTGGGTCACGAATAATACGATTAGTAATGTCTTAGTAGTAATGTCTAATTAATTTGCATTTTTATATATATGTTTTTCCCATCTTCAGTCGCCTTTTGCAATGAATACTAGTCCCTCCGTCCTACCCAAGTTGATGCATTCCTTTTGAACGTAAAAATTAAGGAAAGAGTGTTTAGTTTGAAATGTATGATTGTTAATAAAGAGTTTGAAATGTGTGGTTGTAAATAAAAGAATGAATATAATTATTTCTTGAAAAAGGAAACGTGTCAACTAGAGTGGTACAGAGGAAGATACTTTATGCATCATGTTTGTATATTAAAATAGAATAAAATACTCAATTCGTCCCACTTCACTAGTCATTCCTTTTCTGCACGAGATTTTATGTACAAGTATTAAAAGAGAAAGGTAAGGGGTTCAGGTTGAAAAGTAATAATTAATTATTTTTATTTTAGAAAACATGACTAGTGAAGTGAGACGGCCCAAAATAGCAAACAAAACTAGTAAAGTGAGACGGATGAAGTATATGTTATCGTGGAAAGCAGCAGCTCAAGATTTACAGTACCAGACATTAGAGTTGAGATAAATTGTGTGCATATATTGACCTAACAGTAGGAGTTAAAGTGTCAAAACCAAAGATCTCTTGTTTGGATCCTCTATGGCACAATCTTTAAATTTATGTTGTTAAAGCTTCAAAAAAGTAATAAATAAATAAAATAAAATTTGAGATGAAGTATAATAACATCAAGAATCATTCACCACTAAAAATTAAGGTGTCACTCTGTAATTTTGATATCATGTTGAGAATTTCAGTTTTTTCAAGCAGTTGATATCAATAGCAGTAAGAAGAAACAGAAATATGTGTATAAACTAGTATGTGTCATCTACAAGAGATATAATCACAAACTATAGACCTCTATATATGCAGATTCTTCTTCTCAGATGCAGAAACCAATTCCCATATCTTGACTGTTCCATCGTCACTGGCAGAGGCGAGCCGCCCGTTTTCCTGAAATGTTGGAGCCAAGGAAAATATACGTAATCTTATTAATGGCAAATATGAAGAAACAAGCAATTGGAAGAAACTCGAAGGCTTATCGAAAGAATATAGAAAATTGGGAAAGACTTCTCTCTCATACATATTAGTGCTCTAGGAAAGCAAACCATATTTAGATGGAACCCAATCGCAGTGATGTTTCATGGAAGCTCGAGTGGGACTACGATAATTTACTCTTTAATTCAGATGCTTATGCTAATTTGTGCATCAACCGAATTGGCATATTTTAGTACTGCTGACATTAATGCATCTCTTTAGTCATAAACACCATGTACTAAAGCATGTATCGACAGTAATAATTTACTTGTTATTGGCAAGAATTATTCTCGGAGAAGAGACATTACTAGTTATGTAACCACCTATGCCCTCATCCCAATACCATCCTCTAATGGGCTAGCACGTAGAGGAAGTTATGTTAATTGACATATTTACCTGGGAAGTCCATTGCACGCCATTTATATCCATCTCATGAGCCTTGTCTTTCTTATAAAGCAATTTGTAAGAAGGTCCGTCAACCTGCCATGAAATATTTAAACAGAAGTAAAGTGAAAAGAGACCCTTGTCCAATCCTGAATTGAAGAAAAACTTTTTTATCATAAGAAATGCTAAGACACACCACGGCAACATAATCAGGGCAGTGCTACAGTGTGTACATACAATGAAGTTTGTTCCCAAATCTTGTTTCTAGGTAGGGCTTCAGCGCAGCCAATTTTTCCGAGGAGGAAAATACGTGCATATGACTGTCAAATCTTGACCTTCATAACACTACTAACTTCCTCACTTGAACCTTAAAGACTCTTATTTATATATATAAGCATGTATATACATGTGAGTGTCTGTGAGCTTGCATGAATTATATTTAACAGAACAAATGGTGACCATATAAGGATAAGAAACTAAAAACACCAATTATTTTCAGCGTAGATATTGGGAAGGCTTTCTATTGGATATTAGTGGCAAACAGAGAAAAATCACAAGAAGCAAATTAACAGCATGTACCAAGTCATCTTTGCTCTCAACAAAAAAGCGTATGGCATCATCAGCTGCTCCAGTGCAGATTATCCCATCCCTGCAAAAATTTGGGGTTCAAAATAAGTAGAACAAATCTAATGCTTTTGACAAAAAGAAACACAATCATGCTACCCCAAGAGCTATGATTGACAACTTCTAAGGACATCTGAAACCAAAGAAGAAAAAAAGAAGAATGATAATGATATAGGAAGTCTTCCTACCGTGACCAATGGACGGAAAAAATAGTCCTGTCATGGTAGCCAGAGAGAGTACATATATGTGTCCTGACAACAAAGGCAGTTGAAATCAAACTCATGAAGTAGTAAATTACATGAGAAACCAATTGCCATTGAAAAGCTGAATAACATGAGAAATCATTTCCATTGAAAAGCATGAATAAATAGTTTACCATGTTATCTTAATCCCAGAAAATTAATAATAAAAAGCATGAGCTACAAGTAATCGGGTAAGAGAGAGATGAGAGAGAGGGAGAGAGAGAGAGCAAATTGATCAGAGATGCATTTCGCCAAAAAAATAAATAAAAATAAAACTGGTAAATTGGTTTTGGGGAAAACATAAAATCATGACGTCATGACAAGTCAATAATGCATTAAGGAATAATTGAGTGAGAATGGCCAGTCAATAAATCATGGGAGTAAGATAGCCAGCTAGTTGACAACAAGACTCCAACGTAAGTTCTAACATTCTTATTTTATTTTCATTGAAAGAAACAGCAGGCAGGAAAAGAAAAGGCTAGAGCTTTCATTATATATTTAAAAAAAAAAGAAAAAAAAAAAAAAGAAAAGAAAAAAGAAACCCATCACACATAGACTTGCTGCTTACCAAGGTGTATTTCTGTCTCCAGACTGCAGCCTCATAATGTCACAACCCCATATCTTGATGGTAAGATCGTCACTGCAAATTCAAGCTGACTGAATAAGCCTTACCACGACAACTCTCTTTATTTCTACATAAATACTATTACTGACTCGCTAATTGATTACAACACTGAATAAACATTAGTATCAGGCATATATAAGTAAGCACGGAATAAACGTGGAGGCCGGACATACCTGCACGATACCATCTTGTCTCCACTGGCATTAAAAGATAAGGCCCAGACAGTAGATGTGTGTCCACTTCATTAAACAGAGAAAACCGAGATGTTACTAGCACAATCCTATATAAAATCCTTCCTCATAAAAAATAAGTGCAAGTTAGTCAACACCTAAGTTCTAATAAGGCGGGTGATTGTGAAACTAACATAGAGCCACTTTCCATATCAAATGACATTCCATGTTCATAAGGATATTGATTTTTATTAGTTAGTAGTATATATTTTTGGAAGGGGAAAATTAAGTTAAACATGATCTATTGTTGCAGCCATATCAAGTGAAGAATGTGGACTTGAATCAATGTTTGGTCAATGCTGTTAGCACAAGCATTCCCTCTATAGCTTCAAAGTAGAAGTTGAACCAGAAAATACCTGCTGGCTTCTTTTAAAGTTTGAATGCAATGCCAATCATCACCATCCCCATCCTCTCCCCAGATCTATACCAAATAAATAGGTACGTTCGAGATGAATATTGATTCTTGGATTCAATAATAGGCACCCAATAATCATAACATACTCGAATATCCAAATGTTACTACTCACTAACACTAGTCTTCCATATGTATAAGTACCTTGATAGAATTGTCGTAGCTACATGAGAACAAAAGATCTACTGTTGGATGCCATTGTACCATTTTAACATCTTGAGTATGTCCTTGCAACACAGAGATAGTGTCAAACTCATTATGTGGCAACACTTCCCATATCCAAACTGATTTGTCCCGACCACAGGTGGCTAGCAACGAGCCAGATGCATTCCATGAAACACTTTTAACTTCATTCTCATGACCCTAGACATAATTTTATTTTATGTCAGCAATTTTTAATCAAAAAGATTAGTACAAATAACCATTATCAAATAACTGGATCACCAAAAAATTGCAGAAACACAAGAAATAGATCACCTCGAGAGTGCTTATGCACGAAAATTGTCCACCAACATCTTCCCAGATACACATCGTGGCATCAAAACTTGCAGTTGCCAATAACTTCCCAGAAGGTGACCATGCACAAGATCTTACAGTTCGAGTATGATTGTCCTCCAAGACTGCCTGCACAATATCATTATTGAATACCTGTTGAGAATAGTAATTCTCATGCAAATGCGTGTCTGCATATTTTAGACGTTAGGTGTTGTTTTAAATCTGGACCGTTAGATTTTTGCTTTTGTATGAAGGGCCAGGATTAGTTTCTACAGCTGTAGCTGGTTTCCAGCTCAGCATGTCGTGTTTTATTTCATTTCGCGTTTTAAGCTAGGTCGAGTGCGTGAGATATAAGCCTTCTGTACTGGATATTTTGAGAATGGCTTGAGAATGAAGAAAACTATCTTTACTGTTTTATCAAAAGCTTTTACTCTCAACAACACCCCTACTTATTCATTTGCATATTGAACCACACTCCAAATTCTCAAGATATTCACTTAAGCAATCCGATTCAAAGCTAATAGATTATGCCAATGAGGGCACTATGACACCGAATCTATCAAGTTATGAACTCACATCACACACACAGACACACAAATAGACGCAATTCAACATCTGAAAAGGCTTGAAATCACAATGCAAGCAACAAACTGAAGCTTTCGAGAGCCAGTACCTTGCACTGGAAACGGCCTGCAGCACTCTCTTCCCAGATGCGGACCGTTTTGTCTCCGCTGCACGATGCCAGTACAGCCGGGACACCGTCCACGCCGGTGGCCGGTTTCCAGGCGACACTCCAAACCCTATCGGTGTGTCCCTCGAGTGTCTGAACTTCACTCAGCTCGAGATTCTCATCCTCAAAATTCTTCATCCCAACAACTAGGAACTGAGTTCGTATGATTGAGTTAGAGGATTCAGACACTGATTTTCCTTCAATTCAAATTCGACAACAAACTGTTCTATACACTCGATCATGAACTGTATCTAATACTAATATGCAGTCATTCTACACTGAAATCCTTTTAACCAGCCCTAATCCAACCAATTCGTCCATTTACACAAAATCAATTCATCTATCATCACGCTTGGGCTGGGGTTGGACTTGGAACTATTTTCAAATTTCTATTGGAAGAGGTTGTAGCTCACCTGAATTTGATGGTGTTAGCCCACCGCCGCTGCTGGAGTTGGAGTGACGCCGCCGCGCTCTAATTCGCCGTCGATGGAGCAGAAAAGCAATCGAGAAGAAGAGTAGGTTCCGTTTAGGGCTTTTTTATTCTTTCCTTTTTTTTTTTCCTTTCTAGTTTTGTCGATAAAAAATTAAAGATATGTTGTTGTTGTTAGTAAAGTGATAAGACGTTTTTCCTCCTACTAAAAAAAATTGGGGTTCTGATAAGACTTTTTCCCTTCGATTAAGAAAGTAATCGGGGTTCGAAACATGTAAGTGTGTGACCTGTGTTGACATAATAAAAAAGATTAAAATATTTAAATATTTCCCTTCAATTAAAAAAGTAATCGGGGTTCGAAACATCTTAGGTGCATAGCCCTTCGATTAAGAAAGTAATCGGAGGTTCGAAACATGTAAGTGTGTGACCTGTGTTGACATAATAAAAAAGATTAAAATATTTAAATATTTCCCTTCAATTAAAAAAGTAATCGGGGTTCGAAACATCTTAGGTGCATAGCCCTTCGATTAAGAAAGTAATCGGAGGTTCGAAACGTGTAAGTGTGTGATCTATGTTGACATAATAAAAAAGATTAAAATATTTAAATCATCTAATTTCATACGTATAATTGATTCAACAGATAACATTTTGTTTCTTTTGATTTTTTTGAAGAATTAATTTCTTTTAAAATATATTAACAAGACATTATCGTGAGTGAGACAACTCGATCGGAAAAGCATGTCGTTACTATTAGGCAGAGAGAGTATAAATTAAGCCGTCGCAAAACCAAGTATCCCAAGAAAACAACCAAACACAATGAGATCACAAACAAAAATCACCAAAATACTTTGGTTAGATCCTTAACCTGTCCTAACTACATATGTATATAATGTAACATCTTTTAGTTCTTTCTCCCTTTGCCACGCTTGGATGAAACAACGGTCCACCCGTCATCAACCACCGGAGAATCATCTTTCATACTCGTTTCTTCAGCCACGCTTCTGTTTTGACTGAGACTCGATTGGCATTTTGGAGCATCGATTTCCATTGCACCATCGCTGTCATCTTCATCACTGTCATCCTCATAGCCATTTTTCTGGAGAAAACAGAAATCGAGAGAGAATGAATCCTTTATTCTCAATATCAGACATGTGTGTGCAAGCTAGTGGCTTCAAGAAGTTCATACATTTAGGTTACAAAATCATTTGAAGAAAGTCGAACTGAATACATGACCTGTACCAATCGGTACAAACACGGCAGAAGCTTAAAGCTTTCAGAAGTTATGACAGCATACTCTTGCGAGTATTGTACCAAGGAAACTCGGACTCGCATTATGTCAAAAATTACGCCATGCTTCTTATGATCACTCTAATCCCAACTAATCCACAGCAAGGTTTGATTTCTTTTTGTTATTGGGGAAATGAATATTATTGTACATGCTTACGACACATCAGAATCACATAAGATTTACTATCAACAGACATATATAATGGAGCTAAGAGGTAGTCTTACCTGTACATAAGAAACAGGAGGAGGATTTGTTGATCGCAGCGTCTTTATCGAGTCAAAATTACCTACTAAACATTCTTCGCGCATTACCATCAACTTTTCTGCTACCTGAGTAAAATTTTATTCAAGATAAAACATGAAAATAAATCAATATTCAATTGAGAGTAGAAAACTGGAACATTGTGGATGATAGATCTGTACTTTCCAATCTATACACTTTGAGGAACCTATAGTGTATAACACAACTCAAAGTACAAAGCAATGTCTGACTATGATATCCTTCAATGCCAACAAATCAATTAAGTATAAAATTTGCACAAGAACTAACCAACCATCGATGTGTTAGTACATGATATTTACCCATCTCTCGTTTAAAATCACAATCCTAAATGTACTCTAGGAAGTAAGAGAAGTTTTTAGTATACATGCAGGAGTAGGTGATATCACTTATCTCATGTTAACAATCAAGATCCTAAATCAACTCTGGGAGGACTTTTCAGTGTACAAGCATGAGGATTAGGAATATTATCTCATCCACAACTGAAAACTGTGTCACATTCAATATAGGAAGTGTTTCCTATTCAAACTAGCTAAACAAAGTGTTCACGTATAAGCAATTGACACATTGGGTGATGACTTCTTGATCTCTTCCGAAAATGGTAATTTGTTGGATATAAAGTCGACACCTTTAGAGTTCAGACTAATAGACTGACAACCAAACATTAGGGCAAATAGATCAAGAAGACATACCTCCTCAACGCTGCCATCTTCAATTACAGTATTGAGAGAATCCATGAATTCGAAAAGTATATCCTCTACATCATCGACGTATACCTGACGACCTGCATACAATACAAACAAACTAAACCCCTACATCCATTGCTTAAAAGAAGTAGCAAAAGGTGTATAATCATACTTGATTGATCACCCCCTCTCTCTCTCACACACACACAGACAGTAAGTATTACCAATTCAGCCTGTTTTACTACCAGAACTCATAAACCCATGGATAGTGAAAACAAAATTCTAAAGGCACACATGAAAGCAAAATCGACACCAATTCTCGATCAAACACAATAAGCATTAGAAGATTGGACGAACACTGAACTTAACCCTAGTATCTAACATCTCTATACGTGCAATCGCGTAACAGGCTTTTGAAAAGAGGAGTGGGCTATAATGGAATTGCGAAGGATACCTTTTGATTGGGAGAGGAAATTGAAGAGATTTTGGCCGAGCTCCTGCGCTTTCTGGAGAGAGCCGCGGCCGCCCCACTCATTCTCGACGGCCATCCGCAGCGCAGCCCACCGATGGAGCACCATATTGATTCCGTCGCCGAACTGCGCCGCCGCCTCCGCCGTCATAGTGCCTTGGCTCATCTTCTCAGTCGGCGCTCCTTCTCCGATCTCGATTACTAACACTACCGCTTTCTCTTGAGCTCGACGCAGAGTAGAGGCGGAATGAGATTTTGAGGCAGAGAAGAAAGTTACCCTCTATTCTTCGTTACTTCACTTTATATGGTATTTTCGGAACTTCCTTTCCTTTTCCGAATTCGATTAGGGCTTTTTTCTGTCGATTAATTTCGATTCGGATTAGGGGATGAAATAGTACATTATGACTCGTAATGTACTATTTCAACCCATAATCCGAATCGATTATGACCTCTATAAAGGAATACTCGGTTTAGAAATAAAATTTTATTTCGTTATAGTAATATCCCAACTTGGATAGGTTATAAATAGAAATAAACTTTATATTTGTCTTACTTCATATTATTTCTAATCCTATTTTATAAAAATTCACTATCATTTAGGAATAAATCACAATAAATATATCGATTTAAAAATTCGTTTAAAGTTGTTTGTGTCGATTACCTTCCTTATCTTTTTCTAATTGTAACCAAATATTTTAACTTGTCAAACAAATTCAAAGTTTATTCGCATAAAACTTTTGCGCATAATTGATTATACTATATACATATTTAGTAACTACAAAATTTATGTATTGTTCATACAAATTGAAATGAGGGGAAAAAATTCTTCTTATAAGATTTATGTAAAATCTTCTCATGCCTTTCTCTATTATGCACTTCATTAGTACCGTTTTAATTCTCGTGCTCGAAAAAAACGGGTCGGGTGAAGAGAAGGGGAAATGGTTTTTTTAAGGTGGAAAAAAAGAAGGGTTAATGCACTGAAAATACATGAACTTTACTCTGCGTTCCATTTTTTCCATGAACTTTCAAAAATCTCTGTAAATACATGAACTTTGCAAGTTGTCCAATTTTTCCACAAATCAATTTTTCCCCAAAACTAATGCTGACGTGGAGCCTACGTGGTCGCCGTGGTTATGACGTGTTTAAATATTTTCGGCGAGAAAAACGACGTCGTTTAAATAACATAAAATGACGTCGTTTTGTATAAAATCAAATCCTCAAATCACGCCTAGGGTTTCCTTCACGATTTCGTGAGCTCTAAAGAAGGAGAAAGGAAAATAAAAGAAGGTGATAACCGAAGAAGAAGAAGAAGAAGAAGAAGAAGAAGAAGATAGAAATAATAAAAATTAAAATCCCAGTAATTAATAAGACGGCGTCGTTTTGTTTCCCATGAGAGACGACATCGTTTTCGTAGAGAACGACGTCGTTAATTTTACACCTCATCCCACAATATTATAAATTTGACACATTGGATCCATGTCAGCATTCGACTTACCGGAAAATCGACTTTGTGGAAAAATTGGACAATTTGCAAAGTTCATGTATTTACAGAAATTTTTGAAAGTTCATGGAAAAAATGAAACGCGAAGTAAAGTTAATGTATTTTCAGTGCATTAACCCAAAAAAGAAAGAAAAGAAAATTGAAGTGGTGGAAGTAAACTGTTGATCACAAACGGAAAACTAACTTCTTCTTCTTCCTTCCTTTCTTCCCGCAAATTTCAAAGAGAAGGAAGAATGAATATCTGCAGCCCTTCAATTCGAAACCCACTTCTCACAAACTCATCCAAATGTTTGATCAAATCGATGGCGACCACCAAGCGGACTGTAAGAACTGCGGCGGCAGCCACCGCCACGTCGGCTTTCGAAACCCGCGTCTCGCTCGTTCTCGCCATCGCAGCTCAGACTACTTCGCTCTCACAGCGCCGTAAGCACTTTTTTATGCTGCTCTTTTCCGTTTCTCCTGAAATTATTTGGGAAATTTGATTGATTTTTGGTTGTGTTTTGTCGATTGCTGTCAGTGTTGATGGATTTGGCGACGGAGACGGCGAAATACGTGTTTCCGAATAGGAGGTTCGAGAGCAGGAATTTGGAGGAAGCATTGATGTCTGGTACTCTTTGAATCTCGTTGTCGCTTCGGATTTTGGTGTTGATTGGAAAAATTATTGGTTGTTTGTTTGTTCGTTTACTGAGTTATTTACTTGTTTTTCTTGGCTGAATCTAGTCCCGGATATCGAGACCTTGGAATTTAGGGTTTTGAAGCGAAACAAGTGGTATGAAATACGAGAAGTCGAGGTTTGTACCGTTTCGTCTGTGATCTTGTTTTTCAATTATGGTTATGGTTGAGAAATCATGCTAGTGATTATCTTCATAAGGAACTTTGAACATAATATTGGCTTATGTACTCTGCAATTTACGCACCACTATGGTTAAGGAAGCTGATTAGGTGATTAATTATAGATGTTTTGTGGTGATATGTGATGAGTTTAATGCCATTCGGATCGAACCAATTTCACTATGGTTCTTGCTCTACTTCCGTGCATCATAATGTTACGCTGCTTCTTCCACTTGCTCACTTTGATACATTTGTTTTCTTGAAAGTTTATTTGCTCGTGGTGCTTTTTTCTCATAGTTGGTGCTCTTCTTTAGTATAAAATTTAATGTTTCCGGTTGTGGTGATCATCCCTTGTCTTACTCTCTGCTGAAAACAGTCTTACTTCATTGCTGAGACAACAATGCCTGGGAAGAATGGATTTGATTTTGGTGGAGCATCTCGATCTTTCAATGTATTGGCTGAGTACTTGTTCGGTAAGGTAGTTGAGAATTTTGAGAACTGAGGTGAATGGTTATATTCTTATAAGACATGATTTTGGTACTGATGTATTTGACACTCTTTCTCTTCTCTGCATTGAGTTCAGAATACTAAAGAGAAGCCAATGGAGATGACGACACCAGTTTTCACTCGTCAAGTAAGCTCAGAAGGGGAGAAAATGGATATGACTACTCCAGTTATAACCACAAGAGTAAGAATTTTTCACTACGCGTTTCATCTTCTCTCGAAAATCTTTTCCCAGTTTTACAGGAGGTTTATTTGTCGTACAAAATTGACTCCTAGTTATGTGTGGTTCTCCGTCAAGTTTTAAGTATGTAAGTTAAAGTAAATATTTACATGTACCTTTGGGTACTCAGAAAGCCTATAATGTATTAGAGGCTTTGTAACAATAAGGTTACTCAAAACTGGAGTTTCTTGTTTTTGAACTTATTCCATTCCAATGCCTTTATTCAAGGTTTACGGAGATCTCAAGATGATTAGTGCATTCTGTAAAACAGGACATAAAGATATCGCATTATGGTTTTCATGTCTAATATTTGATCTCTCTAAACTAACACGAGGGAACGAACTAATGGCTTTTTTGGTGGCACTTGAAACTGATATTTACCCATTAAAAATGTGGGCAATCCTATAGAGATGCAGCAGTAGAGCTATTCTTTGGCCGACAATTTTCAACTTTCAGGATAGCAATGAATAATTGCTAGCTTGTCTTTCCACATAATAATATCACCTAATTCTCTGAATTCTTAAATTTGTAAACTAAACATCCCGAATACATTTGATTTGTTATATTGTGGTTAACTCAATCTTTTCAATGTGCTTGCATAACTTGGTTGTGACTGGATGCCATTTAGGTGGAAGATCAAGATAAGTGGAAGATGTCCTTCATTATGCCTTCAAAGTATGGCGCTGACTTACCGCTGCCGAAGGATTCATCCGTCACTATCAAAGAGGTGCCAAAAAGGATTGTTGCAGTTGTTGCATTTTCAGGTTCGTCTAAGTAAAATAGGAACATAAGAAAATAAAACCTGCTACATTGTCCTACATTATACTTCTGGAACGAGTTTTTATTCTTTTCACAATTTAGCTTTATTTTGATGCTCTTTTCACGAAAGAATGTATCCTTCTTGAGAAGACTAGTAGACAGTTAAAAAGGCATAATCAATTGAAGATTCAAGAAATAGATGAACTTGGTAAAAGAAATCTACGTGTCATCTTGATTCAGCATAATTTGCAATAAGATTTCCTTTTCTATAGCCATGTTACGGATTCAATTTTTTTCTTCTTTTAATCCAAGTCAGGTTTTGTTACTGATGATGAAGTTGTTCGTCGTGAATTAACATTGAGAGAGTTTCTGAATAAAGACACTGAATACAGAGTAAAAGACGGAGCCTCTGTAGAAGTTGCACAGGTAAATTTGTCGTTCAGATCACAAAATAAATGAAACAACAAAAAAATAAAAATGAATACATAAAATTTGCCAAGATTCAGGTGTGAAATAGTCATATCCCATTGCCTTAATCTCTCTTTTCGTTGCAGTACAATCCACCCTTTTCACTTCCATTCAACCGTCGTAATGAAATTGCTCTTGAAGTTGAGAAGCGAGGTTAGCTTCCAGTCCTCATAAAATACATGGTAAGAAGCCTACTGATTATTTTTGCATGAATATATATGTGTCTGCAAATTCAGAGCTGATAGATACCTCTTGTATGAGAGTGGATACATTATGTTGTTCGATACTGTATAGTTACAATACATATATGTGTAAATATCACGATTGCATATAACATATCTGATATCTTAGGGGATGATATTTCATGTCTATGACGGATTTGATATAAAGCCTGATTATCTTATACGTAATATACACAGCTGTCGCTTTAACCCCATTTTTTAAAAAACGCTGAACCTTAATTTTCCAGAGCGTGGACATGCAAAAGAAATCAAACTGTCGCTTGATTTTAAGCAAACATATTTCTGTATCTGATTTCATCAACATGCATGGTGCCGCAGCAGTTGCTTCGTTTTCTAACTGTTACATGCTTTTTAACGAAGTAGGACTTAACGAGCTATATACTTCACTAGGACAAAATGTGCAAACATCATGTTTTTTGTTGAACTATAGTTGGTATATTGCATTTTTTTGCAAAGATAACATATAAAAACCTTTTCCAAATTTGAAAAAAACCCGAAAAACTAGTAGTTGATTTCAGGGATGCTTTCGAGGGCTGGAAACCATCCTTTTGCAATCTTTTCATCTCTATCATTAGATCCAACCTTGTTTCTGATTTCTTGATTTTGCACTTTAAGAATCATACCATCAACTGAAACTTCTCCTTCACTTAGCATTTCCTGCAGCTCTTTCTTGCTTATGACAACCTTGATTCTCACAACTTTACTTCCTCGATCCCCACCTTCTAATGCTTTGTCTGAGAATCGAACTTTCTTCTTCTGCTTCATCTTCTTGGTAGCAAGATGCAAGTGATTCTGAAGCACTTGATCAGCTTCTGGATGCATGCTTTTTACTAAGAGTCGGTCACCTGATGTCGAATGTGAGAATTTCGACAAAGCTTGATCGACTTCGATTGATGATTTGTGTTTTAGGATTTCATCATCTGTTTCCATCACTATAGCTGCCTTTTCCTGAAGAATTAGGCAGTTTCCCATTGCTATGAGCCAAGAAACTTATTAAGAATAGGAGTGAGAGTTTGTTAGTTTGAGCTTTGAACTAGTTAAGGTTCTAAATATTTATATGTGCAAAGCCATAAGAATGGCCTTGAATTTTACAAATATTACAAAATTACCACTAGCACTTTTTTTTCTGTACTTAGAACGGCTTGAGGTATTTTGTATTTTAGAGTGCAAGGATATACATTCCATGAACCACATACATCAAATATGGCATCAACAGTTCCTAAATTAATGGTGTGGTAAATTTCTTCATATATGATCCTTATATTCATATTTAGGTTTAAGAGTACAGTATAAACACATTCTGGATAATTCGAAACTTCGACCTTTTGGTTGAAAAGAAATCATCTTATCAAGTGAGCTACGTTTAAATTTACATTGAGTTTCAGACCCACTAGCGTAGTGATTCGATATTCTTTTTCGGGGGACTCGAGTAATGGAAGAATTTAGCTTCAAGTTGTAAATTTGTAACTATTTCTAGTGGAGTATCATGATCAATATTTTATCTTCATCCATACATTAATCTATCCATGATCAAGTATGTGTTGAATCTTTATTATATATGCCTTTTTTTAAAAAAAAAAACTCTTACTTATTCAAATACTTATTCACTCCCCCCTACCCAAAAAAAAAAAAAAATAATAAAACCTATTTAGAGTGTGCATCAAAATAAAATATGTTAACATGAACTCTATAACCCGGAGTAATCTGTAATCCGTAAGCTAGCCGTTTAACACAATTTGTCTTCCTTTCTTATCTGTAGAGGTTATAAATTCATTATTAGTGAACCACGTAAAAATATGTGATTTCTTTACGTTTTTATTCGTTTATTACTCAATCAAGTAATCATGCATAATTATAAACCGAGTTGAATATTTCTATTTTTAATATACTCAATCAAGTAATCATGCATAATTACAATCCGAGTTGAATATTATAAATTCATTATTAGTGAACCACGTAAATATATGTGATTTCTTTACGTTTTTATTCGTTTATTACTCAATCAAGTAATCATGCATAATTATAAACCGAGTTGAATATTTCTATTTTTAATATACTCAATCAAGTAATCATGCATAATTATAAACCGAGTTGAATATTTCTATTTTTAAGCAAATTGGAATTACTGTTAAACATAGGTAATAGGTATTATTATTACCCTATTAGTGGAGTGCTACCAAACCCCATTTTTTTTTACTATCTTTTGTTTTTTTAAACTTAAAATAAACATGTTAATTAATTTCTATCAAGGGCCAGTTAAATAATTAAATTTGTAATTAGTGTTTGACTTGTGTCTACCATTAATATAGTAGTTTGTTGAATTTATTCCATTATTGAAACATTTGTTATTAATTGAAGTTACTATTGTGAAAGGGTACGTTTTTCCTAATTATGAAAATAATATTGCGTTTCACCTTTCTTCTCTTCTATTTTGTTACATGCGATCGATGTAGTTTATTTTGGAACAGCAATTTTGAAAATTGGACGTCTTAAATTGCCAAAATCTTGATCGAATTTATTGATTTGATGTTTCTTTTTTGTGGAAAATGGCCCAAAGTTATAGTTTGAGTGCGTGAAAATGGAATTATTTTAATACAGTAATAGATATAATAGATTTTTGATGACTTAATGTAAGTAGGGCCTATAATCCGTCGTATGTATGACGTTATAGAGTACTTTGTCCGTCCCTCATGAGAGAATACATAATGTTTTTTTTGGAACAGGAGAAATAAGGGGGGTTAAGGAAGGGTGGATCAGTGTGTAAGTCCCCGTATGCAATTGAGTCTTTTCTTTGCTTTTGTTTTTTTTTTTTTTTTTAATTATTATATAGTTCATGACATACTAAGACGGAAAACATATA
Source organism: Thymus mandschuricus (assembly GCA_029379335.1). Lineage (NCBI taxonomy): Eukaryota > Viridiplantae > Streptophyta > Magnoliopsida > Lamiales > Lamiaceae > Thymus > Thymus mandschuricus. The sequence goes on from CM057078.1 coordinate 2,923,389, forward strand.
TTTTTTTTATTAATATTATATTGTTGTTGTTATTAGTAGTACGTCTAATTCATGAATTCGAACATATGAAGATCATTTAGGGGCTGTTTAATATCCATATATGCATGAGTTTCAAAATATCTCATATCTCGTGTTCATAGCATGTATTTGATATATATCAGTATATGCTTATTAAAATTGATATATTTGGGTTGCGTTTGGTAGGGTAGATTAGGCCATGATAGTGATTACTAACCGGGTTTATCTCCCGTTTGGTACGGGAGATACGGAAACTTGGGGGCCCGGGATTAATTTTGGGGCCGGGCTTAATTCACACTGTTGCGCCTTAGTGTATGAAACACACCATTTTGGCCCGTTTGAGAAGCAGGCCTTGAACAGTGGCCCAGATTAGCAAGGGAAAATACGAAACTGCCCTCACCAAATTTAGGGTTTCAGACAAATCAAAATTCATCGGGCTCATTTTTTCATCCTCCCGACTTCTCTCTCTCCCTCTCTCCCTCTTTCAATCCTCTCACCTTCCATGGCGGACACGAACGGCGACGGCAAGAGCTCCGGTTGCTCCATCCACGACGCAGACTCAACCCACGGCGCGGGTTCCTCCCACGGCGCCGGCACCTCGCACGGCGCGGGCTCTACCCACGGCGCGGGCTCCTCCCACGGAGCGGGCTCTTCCCACCGCCGCGGTTCCTCCGACAGCGACGATTCTGGCCACGGCAAGGGTTCTCCACTGCTTAACTACAACGTTCCGGCTGTAAGTGTCTCTTCCGCTTTTTCGATTATTGTTGAAATTAAGGGGCAAGCTAGGGTTTAAAATTGGGGAAAATGACGGCGGTTTAGGGTTCCGATTTTGGAACATTAGGGATAGTCATATTATTGAGGGCGATTTTGTAATGTTCTTACTTTGAATTTGGCAAACCATTATTTCCTTGAATTGGCAGAAGCATGAGAATATACAGTTACGGGTTTGAATTGGATGGGAATGTATGGTTCGGTTTGGGGCTGTTTTAAGGGTTGGGGGTTAAGGTTAGGGCTCGTTTGGTAGGTTTAGGGTTTGGGTTTTTCAGTTCACCCCGATTTGCAGCTAAATTTTATGTAGATTGCTTGTGTTACGTTGTGGATATGGCTGTGTATGTGAGTTGTTAATGTTTTGTACAATGACTTTCATTATCTCTATTGACATGTTGTGCAAATCAGGGAAACTATGCATGAATTTGCTCTATTTGTGGAAATTGGAATCATTGGCAACAAAGGCAATATTGGTTGGGTGAGAGGTTGAAGGAATTACATTGGCAACAAAGGCACTTATGAGTGGCAACAAAGGCAATTTTGGTTAGGTTATATGCCTATAGATTGTTGTTGTGGTTGTTGATTGAAAGTATAGTATTATTCCCTGAAATATTCTTGTTACAAAATAGCCTAGCATTTCTCATTGTGCTTAGTTTATATTGAACTATACCTACTGCATTCAACTGAAATATGGTTTAGGGTAAATTAGCCTAGCATTTCTCAATCAACTTCAATCAACATTGATCTGTCTCTGGAATTGTGTATGAAATTGGATAATGGTTAGCTTCTATATATACTCATGTTGTGCAGGGGCAGTTTAGTGTATAGTATTGAAAAGTGTTGTTATCTCTTTGTGAACTGTCTTTATGCTTTGAATTCTCATTCCCTATCTTTGTTCAATGAAATAAGCCATGGGATGATCAGACAACTACAAGTGAATCTGATACCGATTCTAGTACAAGCGAGGATCCTAATTCTGGTGAAAGAGCTCCTAATCACAATTCTACTGAGAACATGTCCGGTGTCCTTCCCTGGTTTGAGATTGAGCTTGTCAAAACGCACGTTGCTAGGTGATACAGATTGGTAATTCTCTACATTATATCTACATATTCTGAAATATTTGCACTGTATTTGTGTTAATGTGATGTTTTGATGCAGCTGATGCCCCATGTTGCTATGAGGTTGCTGCCAACCGTTGATGTTCGTGTGACATTGCGCTATGGGCTGAAAGAATGGAAGGGCACTTACCACGGAAGCTACAAGCGTCCTGTGATAAGCAAGAACGCGTGGCAGCCGTTTGTTGAAGATAACCACCTTAAAGCCGGTGACATTTGCACGTTCGAGCTTGAGAAGCTCTGTGACAATTGCGGTGTATGGCTGAAGGTGCTGTTAGTGAAGGGCCCGTTCGATACCCCGGCAGAGAGGCGTGCGAGGGCCATGGCTGGCACCAGTGAAGATTTCGCTATCGTTATTGATTGAAAAGTTTATGTGGATTAAGACAAACAACCTTATTTATGTATATCCCCTCTCCTCCCTGATGCATGTTTTGAAATACTTTTATATCCCCTATTATTTTTGTTTTTTGGTTAAACTGAATAGGGTGATATTTTGATGATATGAATCTGATATTATCGTTGTATAATATATGGCTTGCTGAAGAAGAAGACAATGTATTTACTTTTATTAAGTCCATTGTGCATTTTGAAGTCGAATTGTATAAAATCAAATGGAGCATTTGTTTAATAATTCTCAAACAATTTTTGCTTTGGACAACAACTGGAACAGCACTTTGCTTTGGACAGAAAACACAACTCTTGGTTGAAACACTTTCAAGGCACAAATTTTTTTGGCTAAAGTTGCTAAACCTAAATCACGTTTTTTAATGAATGAAATGCAACCACCTCAAATTTACACACTTCACCACATTTATGCAGTGTTCATGAGCAGCTGCTGGAATCGAGCTAGGCGAGTGGAGACAAATAATTCGTTGCCGATTACGAAGCTCGGACGCCGGAATTTACATCCACATTCGATTGCCCGGCACCGGAACTCTTTGTGCAAGGTAATTTCTCCGATCTTTGAGTCAGCCTACGATGCGAGCTTAGGGCTACATTATGATTCTCTTAATTTGGTGTAGATTCGTAGTGGTAATTTGTGAAGTTGAGCTGGAATACAACTATATTTGAAACACACATGCAGTTTCTATAGGGGTGGCCGTAGATTCCATGCCTTATTTTGTTGGCCGCTTTTATTTTGTTGTTGCAATTTGAATGTGTGCTTTTAATTTGTTGTTGCAATTTGAATTTGTTGATAAACAACATCGTAATGGCCGCTCTAGGAGTCGATAGCGTGATTGTTTTTGAAATTGTGGAAGAGATTGTGAGAGTTCACATTCGAAATGTGATAGTGATTGCAAACATAATTAGGCCCCGACGAGCTAGATTACGTAGATTGCGTGCAACTCCCAATCGTTCATACTCTATGCTAGGTAGAATCCCAACCCAAGTCCAACACATGAACAGGTTGGTAAGGACACATAATGCCGAGTGTCTAGCTAACCTACGTGTTGATCGGAATACCTTTGGGAGATTGTGTGGCTTACTAAGAGAGGTTGGAGGGTTGAAAGATTACAAGTATGTTGGTGTGGAAGAGCAGGTTGCACTGTTTTTAGGGGTTCTAGCTCATCATAAGAAAAACAGAGTGGTAGGATTTGATTTCCAAAGGTCTGGTGAAACCATATCAAAGTATGTCCACACGGTGTTGACGGCCATTCTCAAACTCCACGGCCTTTTGCTTGTTAAACCTGAGCCCATCACAGAAGAATGCACTGATTCTCGTTGGAAATGGTTTAAGGTATCTTGCTACTTCACAGTTTGGCTGTTTTATTGTTAAATATGCGATGTATGCTTTCGATCCTCCTATATAACAATCTCTTACAATATGCAGGGCTGTTTGGGGGCATTGGATGGAACCTACATCAATGTTAGGGTTCCTATTGCTGATAAACCAAGGTTTAGAACAAGGAAGGGACAGATTTCCACCAACATTTTGGCTGTTTGTGATCGGAATTTAAAATTTGTGTACGTGCTGCCGAGATGGGAAGGATCCGCCGGGGACTCGCGAGTATTACGTGATGCATTGAGTAGGCCTCACGGCCTGAAGATCCCAGCAGGTTAGGAGTTTCTATTTTTTATTCAATAAGCCTCACTTTTGGTTTAGGTTAACACCAACAACAATTGCTTATGTATGTTATCTGTTGCATAACTTAGATTCCTACTACCTTTGTGACAACGGATATGCGAACAGCGAGGGTTTCATGACTCCGTACAAAGGCGTTCGCTATCATCTCAAAGAATGGGGCCCAAACGCGGATGTTCCTCAAAACCCAAAGGAAATGTACAATATGAGGCATACCAAGGCAAGGAATGTGATCGAGCGTGCATTCGGGGTAATGAAGATGAGGTGGGGGATTCTGCGGAGTGCATCATACTATCCTATCAAGGTTCAAATAAGGATAATCATGGCATGTTTCTTGCTACACAACTTTATTCGTAATGAGTTTGCCGACGATCCATTCGTAGAGGAGTTGGGAGACTATGATGAGAACGATGGTGACGAGGAGCCAATACATTACGTTGGGGGAATCGAATCAACTCCGGAATGGAATGAGAAGCACGATGCTATTGCAAACGTGATGTGGGCAGGGGCAGCTTAGTTAAAATTCTAGTGGAAGGGATTGAACAATGAATGCAAAACTTAACTACTTTTCTTTGGATTTTGTGTGTGAACTGCCGTTTTTAAACTTATGTCTTGTAATTGAATGTGATCTTCTAGCTGAATCTTTGAATCTAGTAACTTGTGGTGTTGATTGTTGAATGCATATTCATGTTGACTAATATGTTGTGCATATTAATTGTAGATTGGATAATGGACAAATACCGTGAAATAGCCCCTCAATGCGCATGTAAGAACGGCAAGATGCAAGTGAAAGTTGCATCAAGGAAAGCTGCAAATCCGGGGCGTCTTTACTATATTTGTCCGAACAACGAAGATCACTATAACCGTTTCATTTGGTGCAATGAATATCAGAATCGAAGTAGGAGCTACACTCAAATTCCAAACCAAATTACTAGAAGGGAGGCACAACCTCAAGACTCAAACAATGCCGCATCGCGTGTGACGATGGATCAAGCTTCAAGCCACGGGTTGCCCGAAACTAAACGCCCCCATCTGTACGGGGTAGTCGAGATGTACGTTGTGATTTGTTTCATGTCAACAGTGTTAGTTTTGTTTGGTGTGATCATAGGAATCCTTCTAATGAAGTAAAAAATGTACTAGTCGAATCCCATTCCCTAGACTCGACTTTCACGTGAACTACGGGCAATTATGTTGAAGCTTTTGTACTAATTAATAGGACAACATTGTTTTTTGGTAGCTTGTGCTTGTCTTGGTGTTTCTTGTTTTACTATGAGTTGAGCATATATTCCAATGTCCTCATTTGTTTATTTGTATAAAGAATTGAACCCCATCCATGCCATTTACAGCACCATGGCTCTCAACTTCCCCTCACAAGAAGATTTCTTCTATAATGGGAAGTGGGATGAAGGAAATGTCGATTTCCTAATACAATTCATCGTCAAAGATCTAGCTCGACACCCAGAAGAAAGGAGAGCTTGCATTCCGGTAGGGACTTTACATCGTGGGTGGAGTGCTATTAACGAAAGGTTCGGGTTGCATTTTTCGTGGGATGAAGTTTGTGGGCAATTTAACTTGTTGAAGGATCGGTATAACACATTCACCGAAATCCTACGAACTCCCGATGTGTTTTGGGTAGAGGAGCTATGTCGTGTGCACGCAACCGACGAACTATGGCGCCGTATGTGCGAGGTAAATGTCTACATTTTTCGGAGGCCTAACGCCTCTATTATTTGAAGATCATATCACAAGCAATGCATTGACGGTTTTTTTTTTTTTGGTTTAAGCACAACAACCTTGCTAAAGCATATTATTGTGTGGGTGATGCAAATTATGATGAACTATGTATGATATTCAATAATACAAGCGTGAGCGCGAGTTCGGGCCAACGGCTCTCTGACGGAAGCACAAGCGAAGGAGGGGATTTTAACAGTCATCGTACAACTAAGAATCCGAGAAGACGGCTATTTATGCCGTCGATTCCCCTCGAGCTTCGAATCACAAATAAACGGTCCGCTCGAAGACCATAGCTTCATGGCGTGTGAGGGCCGAGAGGTTCCTCATTCCCTAACTTTGGTTCATGTTTGCTTTTAAGAGACTTTGGTTCATGTTGTGTTGTAGTTGAATGTTAAAATTTGGTTATATCACTTCGCATCAATATAACAAAAATCTAAACTGTAGACAAATATTTCATGTACTTGCACTACTCGAATATATCACTAGATCAAACTACATTAATTACAACCAAAATATATCCACAAAAAGGGCAATCAAGTTCATAAACTCCAAGGCAGAAGGACTAGTGGAGCCATCAAAATAACCTACTGTTTTTGGACCCAATGTTTTCACCATAAACCATATTAACAAAAAAAAAAGCAGCAGCCATCCATTAACATCTTCGCTGCACAACTGCTTACCCAAAAAAAGCCTTCAATCCGCCATTGTCGATTGAGGAACCATGCTACGCACCTTTCCCCATTAGCAAACGGTTCACATATCCGGCACGAGCTAGGTTTGGGAGGCCGGAGAAGAACTCAAGCATCGGAGGATCAGCAATGAGGAGGTCAGAAACATCGAACTTCTCCTCCATCCCAAGATGAGGGATCTCCTCTAGCATCAACCATATCTCAGTCCGCTTGTTCCCAAGATCGGATTGGTATCCAATGCGATGAGCAATGGAATCGAGGCTGAGCTTTGTGTCGGAATGCATCTTCCCTAAGATGTCGCAGAGGTTTTGATCAGTCTCATCAACAAGCTTCCTTTTCTTGTGAGCGCGGGAACTTCCAGCTTCAAACCTTGTGGAATTAACCTCGCTTTGATCAGTGCTGTCGGGCTCGATAGTGGCAGTCCGGGCAGGTGAGTTTGGCTGGAATGGAGGAGGCTGTGCAGCCATGGGGTGCTGCTCCTCGTTTAGAAGTTGATTGACAGCGTCAATTACGTCCTCAGCCATCTCTCCAGTGGCCCTATCCTTCCCAAATGCTTCAGCCCATCGATCGTAGTACGGCCATGACTTCCCTCGGATGTTCTTGGCGTTTGCGTCCACCTAAAACAAAACAATAGCAGATTCTCTATGACTACAATATGCTAATAGAGTACAAATCATAGCATTACTTCATAATCTCCATCATATGCACTCTATTCAATCTGAACAGAATTATTAAACCAAGTATGCAATTTAAAAACAACAAGAGCATGCAAATCAGACATGTCTCTGTAGCATAGTGCAAATAGAGTACAACATCTTCCCATTACTTCATCATATTCCTCATAGAATGCCTTTTTATCCCGCCTTTCCAGCTTGGATGTTTTTTTTTAAATCACATATTAAACACACAAACACACTGCACAAAGAGTAGTTCATTTTCTTGATTAATCATGTGCTCCCTTATACAATTTACCACCACAAGATACATAGTAAGGCATACAAGATTTCATCCAACCAATCTACTCAAGCTGTTGAAATTTTTTAACCAAAACACACAAACAAAGTGCACAAAACTAGTTGATTTTCTACTATTTCATGATCTCCCTTATACACTTTACACCACAACATACATAGCATTCTCAAACAACATTTCATCCAACAGGGCACAAAGTGTAGGAAAATATCAACATCATCTTCCTCAAACCATAAACCATAGCAGAAGAGTACCAAATTTCATTATCACCTCGCATAAATTATATTCCACAATCATATTACTACGGAATAAAAACACCACCCTAAAACATTTGCATATAATACATCAGATTAGAGTAGAAGAGGAATTCAGATGGTACCCTACATTGCAAATCTGCTCCCACTGTTCGTTGTCGGCATCGACAGTGTGATCCCCATGGAGATTGAAGCCGACACCGCTACGGGCTAAGATTGAGGATAGAGAGCCGTAATTCTTCTTCCATCCCGTCAGTTTCGACACAATGTGGGGGTTGGCTCGTATGTTTGCACTGGGAAAGTGGCCCCTCAACAACTCCTCAAGCTTGTTCACGTATCCAGCCCGGAAACCGTTGTCCGACTTCCATCCGGTGGCGACGAGCTCCTTTAAGCAATCCAAGAGAACCTCCTCTTCGCGGAGACTCCAAGCGCGTCGTATCTTACCCAACCTTTGCACTGCAACAAATACAATTGATTAAACACAAACATTGCGACGGAGCAACACCACAGCTAAACCCTAAACCATGAATACTAAACCCTAAACTGGAGCCCTAATCACAGAAACCCTAAGCCCAACGCCGGAGGAGAGTTACACAAATTGAACGGAGGAAGGAACAAACCTGGTTGAGCAGCCATGATTTCTCCGAAATGCGCCTGAAAATATGGCCGGAATTGCTACGGTAATTTTCTTCCCTCCCACCTAGCTCTCTCCCTTGTGCGAATGAAATGAAATGAATTGGGGAATTAGTGTAGTTGTTCTGAAATTGGTGGAAATGAAAATGGGGGGAAAGAAATTGGGGGGAAGAAATGGCCGCCATTTTTTTTCAAGAAAAATCAAATGGGGGCTAAATCACTACAAGACAAAAACTAGCAAGGGTAATTTGGACATTTCACATGTCAATTCCATGACCTAATAATACTAACCAAACAACACTTAAACTACACTTGGCTTATGAAACTCACTAACCAAAGTACACATTACTAATGAAACTCATGTACCTAATCTAGGTTTGAATCACGGGCCGGCAATCCCGCCCGTTGTTGGATATTTTAGTGTAATTGGATTGACTAGTTTGATCAGGATTATCATAATAATACATCATATAAGTTTGGAGGTGCGGAGTGCACGCTTATGTGAATATTATTATGATTTAGGGGCGAAGCCCCTAAAGGACGGGGGTTCGGGGGCAGCGCCCCCGATAGCAGGGTCCCAGGGGCGGCAGCCCCTGGTGGGGGTGCGGGGGCAGCGCCCCTGAGCGGGGTCCAAGGGGCGGTAGCCCCTGGCGGGGTCCAAGGGGCAGAGCCCCTGGCTGGGGTCGACTATGTTGCTGTGCAGGAAATTCATCGAAAATTTAATTTTCGGAATTTCGGGGACTGTTTTGCAACTTTTCGAAAAGTTGCATTCCCAACTGTTTTTAACTGATAAAGATCAGTTTTTCCCTTCCCGTTGGATCATTCTGATCAAGTTTATCTTCTGGTTCTTCATCAAAAACATCACATACACAAACGTCAATCTCTGAATTGTATCCGATTGAACAATTCGATAGAACCGTCGAATTGATTCGATCTGAAAGTGTTTCACGCCTTTCAGAGAATCTGTTTTTCGATTTTGTTCACACCTTCGTTTCATAATCTCCCCAACACCCGGCCTACCAAACGAGCCCTTGATATATTAATATCCTCACTTTTAATTCATAGACGGCCTAAAACCTTTTAAGTTAAATTATGCAGTTCTTTTTTACTTATGCTATTGTAAATGCATAGGTAAATTTGATTATTTTTGTTACGAAACAATTTAACTGAAATTGAAAGGTCATTGTACCAAATATCGAACCTAAAACTTTTTTTACTTATGTCCTCGTCCTATTGATATACATATCAGTTTCATTTTCGTTCGTTTCACTAATACATGAATATATTGCTTAAAATGACAAAACTTTAATCTTTTAAAATTCATTCACACTAGTACACTACTTTATTGAATTAATACTAATACTCTCGTCTTAATTTCTGTATCGGAAGAAGATATTCCTAGTCGAATGAACGGAGAGAGTAGTCGCTAATGCTCGGTGGTAAAAAGGGTAAAACGAGGCCATCATCAAGGATAGAAAATGGAACGAGTGGGCAAAAATTATGAGCTCGTGAAAATTGTCTTGAGAAATGGCGCACTAGTAAAATGGAGCGAATAATAAAAGAAAAATTGAGTGTGAAACTAAGAATGAAAAAAAATAGATGGAAAGAGTTTGAATTATTATATGATTGAATTAGTGCAATTATTTAACGGTTAGTAAGAAAAGGCAATTATATGATAACCAATTAACCATACACATGTGATTCAAATAATTGCATAATACTCTCCTTTTCCTTAGTTCCATTTCATCACTTTGCTTTCATTGTTTGCCATTTTTATTCAAGAAAAATGACAAATGATCGCTTAAAAATCGTATAATCGATTTTTTTTTTTATGTGATAAAAAAAACCGGTTAATCAATTATTTTTAATTTATGGCGCACATATATTGTAAAATGCAAATTATATTTTATATATGGATTGTCTGAACATTATTTATTTATTTATTTATTTATTTATTTATTTATTTATTTATTTATTTATTTATTTATTTATTTAGTTTAAATGTTCGATCCATTTATTGGGTCTTTACAAAAATATTACACAGTAACGTAGTCATAAATCCATTTTTATTCCCTTCGCTTCACGCTTACGTACAATTTCGGAGTACTCAGTTTGCCCCATTAATTGTATGGCAAAAACTTGTGTGTGGCCGGCCGCCAGTGGCGGATGGACTCTTGGAGTCTTGGTCAAGGGGTGTCAATTGACACCCCTTAAATTTTATTGTAAAATGCCCATTATACCCCTAATATTATTATTATGTATAAATATATTTTGAATGTATATAGAATCATTTAACTAGCTAAAATTCTGGGAAAAAAACGCGACTCCGCAAATCGAGATTCCTCCAATTTTTCAAAGTTCTTGATTAATTATGTTAGTTTGTATATGTATTAATATTATCCTAACTTTTTATAATTTATGTGAATAATATGTTTTATTACAATTTTTTTTATTATTATTATTATAACTTTGACACCCCTTATCAAAATTCCTGCATCCGCCACTGCCGGCCGCACCATGCGGCCGGATCCACTTGACCCGCCGGCCCGCTAACCAGACCCGCCCCGGCTCAACTGTGGTCAATCCGACCCGGTTGATTCAATTTCGGGTCGGGTCAACCCGACCCGGTCCGTGTTGATCCGACCCGTTTAAGTAAAGTGTCAATCTTTGTTAATAAAAGTGCTAATCTTTATGAACAAAAGTGTCAATCTTATAAATAAAAATTTATACGTAATTTGTATGTATGTAGTAATTTTAAAATTACTTTATAGGGTTCATATATCAATTTAGAGTTTTATAATTATTATTTAGTATTTAACTTCAATTTTATAACAAGGAGAGAGCTAAGGATAAGCAGATTTATCCTTTCCTCGATCTCGGATAATAAGTCTAATTTCGAATCGTCCGTTTTCTGAACCATTACGATCCTTCGAATTGAATTCTAAAATGGAGGCCGAGCAGTGGTGATGAGTTCTGCAAATTAATTCAAGAAATTTCTCCGAAGAACAATCCAATAAGAACAACTTAACAATGAAATATTTAATTAAGATTAGAGGAGTTATACATGATAATGATGTAGAATTGTATTGTAGATCAACCATGATATGAAACGGCACGACTTATTAATCTGATCAGTTAAAGAAACGTGAATGAAATAAAAACTAAATTTAAAAGAATATATAAACAAACTTCCTCTTTTGAATTGAGAGAGATTTCATTTCCTATTTCTTGAAACGTTGTGTATATTTGTTGTTTCAAACCTTTTCGAAAATTTAGAAAAAATATTTATTAAAAAAATAAAAAATAAATATAATTGAAATTACGAAAATGACCCATGTACTTGGCTTTTATATAGTATATAGATGTTGAATATGGATTATAAATTGAAACTTAGATATATAATTCTCCAGCAAAAGTGTCAATCTTAATGAATAAAAGTGCCAATTGTTCTGAATGAAAGTGCCAATCTATTTGATATCGAAAATTTTATATTTTTTTATCGACTTGTTATTATAATGTTTTGATATTATGGTTTATATTATTATTATTATTATTATTATTATTATTATTATTATTATTATTATTATTATTATTATTATTATTATTATTATTATTATTATTATTATATACACACATATTATTTATTTCCATAACATGAAATTAATATTCATTATTAACGTATTTTTCGTAAAAGTGCCAATGTTTCAAAGTGCCAATCTTTATAAACAAAAGTGTCAATCTTAATCCGGCCTCACGGTGAGGCCGGCCTGACAGGAGTGTGCCCCTAATTGTATTAATTCAATCGTTTCATTTCGATACAAAATTTTAAACTTAAAAGTAATAAAAAGGTTAAAAGTAAGGGTTTTAATATTAAAAGTAAGATCAATTTTTTCCATTTTAGAAAATATGACAAATACGTGAAATCGATCTAATTAGAAAAGCAAGACTACTGAAGCGCGGGCATTTCAGCTTTGAACTTCAAATTGACAAATTCTCTGGAATTCAAATTGCATGCAGGTTAATTAGATCCATAACTGGTGCATGATTGCACCAGTTTATGCAGAATCTTTGTTTGTTTTTTCTGAATTTGATCGCTTTCTTGTGATTGTACATTTTCTTTCTGTTTATTGTTCATGCTGCGATTGTTGATTTAAAGTAAAATACTTTCGAAATACTTTGATTACGTTTTTTGTATGTTGAAATCTCTGAATTTTTTCAATTTATTATGTTCGATTGAATGTATTGTGCACATTTCAATCGATTTTTGCGGCGTATTTATGGAATTCTAGTATCTAGGGCACTGATGAATACGAGTTTTGAAATTTTTTGTATGCATAAACCCTCATAGAATCTGCTCTTCTTCTGTATTTAGAATGATAATTGGTAAATAATTGGTAAATAATCGTATAGGGAGAAATGCTTCTTGAATGTAAAATTTTGAAAAATGTAGCTATTACATTGCTTGCTTCTCAGCTCCAGCTAAAGCCATTTAAATCGAGTTGCTTGTAGCTCGAGGCGACATCCTTTTCGTCGTTTGTGTTGAGGTCTAGCTTTGTTGGGAAGAAAGGCAGATTCACCTCTGAAGATGGCTTCTTCTGCTTATCTGTTTTCATCAAACTAGTACTATTAGTGTTCTTGCCTAAACATTTAGCATCTGGTTGTTCTCCGTTAAGCCTTTCGTCTTGATTAAGTCCGATGCTCATCCATAAACTGTTGGGATTTGTTTCCGTTGCGAATGTGTTCTCCACATTGTCGTTTGCTGTTGGGAGGTACTTGAAATTCATAGGTTTTAAGCCCAGAGGATTTTCATACAGTTCTTGACCTTCGCAGGAGGTCAAACAGCTGTCGGCTGAAAAATCTTTTGGGTGAGTTGGCTGCTGCAGGCACAATTCCGAGAGCTCTTTCATTCCTGAAAATGCAGAGTTGATGCATTGGTTCGACACTTGAGAGACCAGCTCAGATAATTGAACCTTGGCTGCCTCCAGTCCAAGTGTTCCTGTATTCTGCCTTCCGATGGATTCCTGTGCCTTTTCTAGTACAGATTGTAAATATTTTCCTTGAGCCTCTATTCGCATCTGCAAATGACGTTGCACCTGTGAAAATAGAGGAACCGTTACGTTTTATTATCAAGATAAGGATAGAACTTTAGGATTGTTTTCATGACTAGTTAGCCAGAAGATATTTTCGGGATAATAGCTCAGAGCTGTACTAGAATTCAACAACCTTTTCATTTCTTATCGTCTTCTATTTTTTCATAACATTTTATTTGATTCTTTTAATGGCCAAGTTTCACTTGTCTAGAACCTATGAATTTGCAGTAATTGTTATGAACTTATTTTTGTTAGTGCAATCAGGCGACGTGAATTACTGAATTAGGTATTAGCTAAGTGAATGACACCCTTTCAAGGTGCTTACCTCCAGCTGCTCGTGTAGTCTTTGCTGCACTTCGATTTGCATTTGTATTGCTTCATCTAGTTGTACGTTTCTGGTATAATACAGACGAAATTAATTTCTGATGAAATGGGGATATGAAATAACAAGAAATTCATATGCTAAGATTTTCTGGTTCTTACCTTGTTGCTTGGTTTGCAATGTTTTGATTAGATATGGGAGGTCCATTCACCTCAGTTACTCTGTCTGCTTTGGCTGCAAATCAGTTCACAGGGTAAGCGAAACATTATATGATTTTTTGTGTTGGATATTACACATATAAATTTATGCTCTTGTAAATTGTATGCTATTGATTCCTTACAAGCTTTGTTGCTTCCGTTATTGGCTTGCTGGTGGAGGTTCTTACTCAGTCTGTACTTCTGCTTACAAAAAATTATGAATATTAGAATCCATCTTTTAAATTTCTGGTAATACTTGTTGCATGCTCTTTTTAATTTAGGATTTCCTTAAACATGAACGGACGGCTATATTGTAGGAAAAAATGTGCTTGGTGGAAAATCTAAGTCTCAAGAGGAGTTAGTAATATAATAGTTTCCCAACTTGAAGGTCTATTTCTTTTTAACGAAATTCTACCTGAAGGTGACTCTTCAAGTGATATAAGGTCAATCCGGGGATCCCCATAAGTTTCAAGACGGATTTTGGTGTAGCTTCTGCAAGAACAATATAGTTAGCTAAATTCAGGATAATGCATGTGTAATATTCGGAATCAAAAGTTTGACGCAATTCTTACTTTCTGCTCCACCCAATTGGTTCACTGCTTCGATGAACCTCTCATGGAGGTCCAGAGTCCATTTCAGTCTCGGCTTAGCATCACTGGATAGAACAAGACTAGAATCTCCTGTTGCTCCATTCACACCTTGTAGAAACATGTGTCTTTCCATCCTCGAGGAAGGATGAACGTTCTTTTCTTGGTGGTGGCGACGATGATACATTTTGTTGTCTTCAATATGATATTTTGCAAGAATTAGCTTCACGTGTAGGGTTGAAGGAAGCTATCAGTATTTAGAGATTATCATACCTGAAAAGGATGTGTGTCTCTGAAAAATGCTGCTTCCACCTTGAAGGCTGAGTTAGGATTCAGCTATATATTTTGCAAAGTATGATTTTGCTATCTGATTCTTTGTAAAGGAAGCTTTGCTCTTATCTGTTCCTCGTTCGAATTTTACATACTCGAAATGTAACCAGGGGATGTCTTATAAGCATACTTGGTTGGAGGGGGAGGGGGAGCGGGGGAGGTCGGAGTGCGATACAAGTGAGGCATAGAATCTTGGACAGGGGCTAAAAGGAATATCGGATCCAAACCAATCTTTGTACTGACTTGAACAAGAAATCGTGTCCTTCCATTTCCATGCATCTAAGGTCTCCGAATTCCCTTTCCAATCACTGAAAGCACCACTACACATTTAAAATTCCTTATACTATGTTCGTATGAGAAACGTATTAACCTGTGATAGGTACAAATAGATTCACCTATCTCTCTCTTTTCGGTTCACTCATACTTGTCATCTGCAACGTTTTCGAACCTTATTCCAGGAATGTATGGTGGAATTCTCTTTTGCTCTGATGCGGATTTGAGGAATCCCACTATCTACGATGTCCTGAAACATTTCAAGTCAATTTTCTTCTTTTTTTTAAAAAAAAATGGAAGATTCTGTTGATGGCAGCATCCAGTCAGCTTTTGAGCTACAAGTCTTCTGTGGGGAAAAGAAAAGAACAAGACAAGCAACTTGATGCTGCCATGAAGCTCTTTCTAGAACAGATTTGGGTAACTAATTCAATTCTTTCCTCCTTGCATGTTTCTTTATTTGATTGTTTTCATTTTCATGGTCACATGATTGAATAATTAGGCGAGATCGAAGATTCCAACATGCATAAAACTTGGTTATCATGTTTATCTTGACATAAATAGCAAGTTAGCCATCATGGCTGCATAGGCTTAAAATAGAAACACACATTATCAATTTATTATGTTGGGTAAGTTTATCTCGAAGATAATGACTATTTTGTTGCTTCCTCTCACTCTCGCTCATCCATATGATTCATCGTCATAGATAGAGGCCGGAGATTCTTCCTGTTTCCTCTTTAAAAGTAAATGGATTTGAGTATATATTTCTTGCAAAATCATTTCTATTAATTATGTCAAGTGTTTCTTATATAATCTAACCTAAGTCATCGACTCCTAAAAAAGTGGGAAAATTCTTTTTCATGGCTTTGTTTGAAGGCTAGGAATGGCATCTAGAATACATTCCTTTTTGTCTCCTTTAGTAAGTATGGTACTTATTCATCCTGGACTTATTTTCCAATTATATCTTTATAAAAGGCACAAGGAATTTGGTGCACTTCGATGGGTCCCTTCCAAAAGGAGAAGGAATTGTACTTTCATTCATACTTGCATTGGCTGGAAACATAATTAGTCAATATAAGAAGATTACTATCGATCCGATTTTCCCTTGTGTATCTAGTATAAGTAATTTGATTATTTCTATCCCTATGATTTGCTTTCACACGACCCTTTTTGAGCCACACTGTAGTTTCCCTTGGTAGATCGTAAATGCCTGGTCGTTGAGATTTGCATAGTAGGATATTCATATTTGAGTCGTATTTCAGTTTCATTTTGGGTAAACAATCACATTTTCCTCTCTTGTAGACTTTAAGGTTATTCTTCCTGAGTAAAAGATAGAAAGGTGAAATATTAACACTAAGACCTACGATAACTCACTATTTAATAGTCAATGATCTGATGCCAAGTAAATGATATTCGCCTCCCTCAAACGATCTCTTTGTGGAAGTTCCAATCGAGCTTTTAAGAATAGTCCTTTGGTTCTCATATTAGGGTATTTTATGCAGTTTAGAGGAATCTGTGAAGACCTTTACAAAAAGTTGGTAAAAGCTGATTCTTCACAGTTCTGATAGCAAGTAGTAGTAGATAGGAATGAATTGAAGATAGGGAACGGCGTAGATGCTCTTCTAGCAACATCACCTGATGCTGGCTTCATTAGTTATATAATTTCACATACAAGTTGAGTGCATTTTATTTTTGTTCATTGCCAGTTAACTCGTATATTCAGTCAATAATAGCTGCCTTCACATTTTCTAATAATAGTTCATTATTCGTTGTGGGAGAAGTATATATGCCTATGCCTATGCCTACATAATGCACTATATCGAAGGGGAAAATTGAAGAAAGATCAGCTGTTAAACTTCAATTTCATATCTTGCAGAATAAATTCGTACGTTTATGCACTAATTAGAAGTATTTGAGTTGCCTTTTCTGATGCTCCCATGGAGAATATTAGTACTCGTTGGCCTACTTGTTGAATATATGCGAGGTATGAAAAGTGAAACGGGACAAAGGGAGTATATTACTGGTGATATTCGTTCGAATTGTTAACTGCTCACTTTTACCCTAGTATTCCTTTTCTTCCTTTCTATCGTTTGAAAAGCTTTTACGATATAGTATTCTGAACTACAGTAATTCTGCTTGCATTTTACAATATTCCTCTCCACTCATGAAAACTGGGGCTGTTCTTTCTTGTACTGCAGATTTCCATATATTTACGGACTTTTATGTTTGATTAGGAACGAACTTACGACATCTTAATCATTGACAGGAGTTGGTTGATGGTGGTGATTGGGCGCGGCTACACGTGTTGGTATTGGCTGAAACGGAAGCGGAATGAGGTTCGGAGGGAATGGAACCTCGGAATCTTAACTCAAAGTGAAGAAGACAAGCCAGATTCTCAAGTCAAGAATTTAGGGTTATTCTTTCCTGCTCAAGGCCACAAAAAATGGGTTCCTTCTTTCCCTTTCCATCATTCTTTATTCTCTGTAGCTTAAACAGTTTCAGATTCCTCACTCTATGCATTTATACGTAGATTATTTTCTTGATAAGTGGAGTTTCTTTTTTACAAATATTTAGGGTTATAAAAAAAATAAAAATCCAAAGCTAAATAATGTTTAATGTCACATGATACTCCCTTCGTCCCACTTTAATTGTCTTGTTTTATTAATCGGATCGTCCCACATGAATTGTCCCGTTTCCTAAAATGGAAAGAATTAATCTTTATTTTTCAATGTAAAACTCTTACCTTTCACTTTTAAGACTGCACTTAAAATCTCGTACTGAAATAAAATAGAACGATTAAAATGGGATGGAGGACAGTGGCGGAACTAGGTGGGGGCTAGCGTAGGCTGAAGCCCCCACAGTCGTCGTCGGAATCTCTACGTTTTAGTGTATTTTTTTCAATTTTTTTTATTCGTATTACGTTTCAGTGTATATTTTGTCGAATTTTATAGATTAGCCCCCATGGTAATTTAGTTCTGGTTCCGCCCCTGATGGAGGGAGTAATATAATTGCTACTATTTCTAATGTTATGTGTTGTTTTAATGTTTTCTATGGGATATTATCGTAGAGCATCAGGTGTTGCACTTATCTACATAATTTTGCTACTTTTATATGGAAAGTGACTGTAGAGTTTACTAGTTTACTATACATATATAACATATGCTGTCGTGTGTACACGGTTGATGTAACAATAACAAAAAAAAAATTGTTATAAATGTATACCCTAAAATAATATTATGAATCTAAATGAAATTTAAATGACGTGATACTACCACATGAGTCGTAGATATATTAAATGTGCTCATGATACGGAGGAATTTGTTTTGGTAACAATGAGTGTATCACATTGAGATTTTATTTTCTAGTGAGCCATTTCTAACACTCTTGGGTGCGATCATAGTCGTGCACCGGATCCCATTAGATTCCGAAATCAAGCGTGTTTGAACGACTTCTTGGGAAATTCTTGTGTTACACTCCTTTAAAAGAGAACAAGCTAGTTAAAAAAACACTTGTTCTAACGTTCTTGGCATAGTTACAACTTACGAACATAGTTACAACTTACCAAGAATAATTCGTTTGATTATTTTCTGAATAAACGAACAAACGAAAGGACGATTAAAAAAAAGAAAAAGAGGGGTGTGAGAAATAAGCATTTGTCCGAATTTTAATGCAAACTGAGCATCAAATATTTTGTTGAAAAAGTTTTGAGATTTTTTGTTGGGCTTGTGGAAGAGCATAATATAATATGCTCACTGTTTTTTCATTTTTTAAAGGTTGGCTTATTTTAATTAAATTCACCATTCATGTTTCATACCCTTCGTTTATATCAAGAATACAACGAGTAAAAGGAAACATACTTCACAAGTACTACCTCCGAATCTGTCCAAGACGACACGTTTCTTGAATATGTGAACGTAAAATAATTGAAATGTATCGCCTTTAACGAGAAGGAGGGTGTAGTATGATAGTAGTACTCATCCAAAATTGTTAATGAGCAAAGCCCATTACTTTCAAATAATTAAAAGCCCACTTACATTACATCTCTTTTTCCAATATTAATATTTTTTGTTTTATTTCACAAAATTAAAAAAGAAGAACGAAAAGGAAGAGGCTACCAACCGCCGCCGCCGCCGCCGAAAATGGCCACCCTGTGCTTGAAGCTCACCATCACCGCCGCCGCCACTTCCACTGCCATCGTTTCACCGTCTAAACCTCAAACCCAATTAAGATTCAAGACCTCCGCATCACTAGCATCCACCACTTACACCAAATCGACCGACCCCACCCCCGCCTTCTCCGCCGTCAAAACCTTCGCCCCCGCCACCGTCGCCAACTTGGGTCCGGGATTCGACTTTCTGGGATGCGCCGTCGACGGACTCGGTGACTACGTCAGCCTCCGAGTCGACCCGGACGTCTACCCCGGCGAGGTCTCCATCTCCCACATCTCCGGCGACGGCTCGAGGCTGAGCAAGAATCCCCTCGCGAACTGCGCCGGAATCGCCGCCATCGCCGTCATGAGGATGCTCAGCATAAGCTCCGTGGGCCTCTCACTCTCTCTCGAGAAGGGGCTCCCTCTCGGCAGCGGCCTCGGCTCGAGTGCGGCCAGCGCCGCCGCAGCCGCGGTGGCTGTCAACGAGCTGTTCGGGGCGCCTCTCTCTCCGTCGGAGCTCGTGATCGCCGGCCTGGAGTCAGAGGCGAAGGTCTCCGGCTACCACGCCGACAATGTGGCGCCGTCGATCTTGGGCGGCTTCGTCTTGATCCGCAGCTACGACCCTCTAGAGCTGATGAAGCTGCAGTTCCCCCACGAGAAAAGCCTGTACTTCGTTCTCGTGAACCCCGAATTCGAAGCTCCGACGAAGAAGATGAGGGCGGCGCTGCCGTCGGAGATCACGATGGCGCACCACGTGTGGAATTGCAGCCAAGCCGGAGCTCTGGTAGCGTCGGTGCTTCAGGGAGACCTAATCGGACTAGGAAAGGCGCTATCTTCGGATAAGATTGTGGAGCCGAGGCGAGCTCCATTGATTCCGGGCATGGAAGCCGTGAAGAAGGCGGCGATCTCGGCAGGGGCGTTTGGCTGCACGATCAGCGGGGCGGGGCCCACTGCGGTGGCTGTGACTGACAGCGAGGAGATGGGTGCTCTCATTGGGCAGAAAATGGTGGAGGCGTTTTGGAGTGAAGGGAACTTGAAGTCTACTGCAATGGTGAAGCAGCTCGATAGAGTTGGAGCTAGGCTCATCGGCAGTGAGATCAGATGATGAAATTCGATGACTTTTCGTTTCGTTTTGTGATTGGAGTTTCGTGCATTCGATTGATAACTGTTGTTTGTAGTTTTTCTGAGATTGCACTGACTACCATGGCCTATGTGGGGTTTTTCTTCTTTTTTGTGTTTAAGCATGTTTCGTAAACGAAGTAATAAGGTTTTCTTCCTATCTAGCTATGGCTGTTTTAGTGGTTTCTAATGATTAAAGTTGCAAAATTTGATTTATAACCCTATGTGTTATGTATATCTTCATCTGTTATCTTCGCTAGAAGCGAGTTTTATGTTTTGAAGAACATAATCCCCCTCTTAAACATGCTTTTGTATTCTTTCATCGATCGAGAATAAAAGGGAACATCACGATTGAAGGGGATTACTGCTAGTGAATAAATGAGTACTGGAGTAAAGTTTAGTTTCCTTGTATGTTTAACTATGTGTTTGACCGTGATGATATACTATAGCTAATTTTAGGACTATCATTATCCAGAAAAAATAGATGCTTACTAGTTGTTGCAGGAATATCTCATCTATTAGCAAGTTAGAGGCAGAAAACTTGATATGAGATGCCATGTACTGATTTTGTTCCATATGTTGAATTTGGGAGGAGGTTCTCGATTTCAATCCGAACTGATATGGCCTGGTATGTTGCTTCTCTGTTTCACACATGTTAATGCTGTATATGAAGTTTAAGTGTACAATCTAACTGGTTCCTTCATTTATTGATTGACTGGCTGCAGGAATATTGTGTTTGCTGGATTATCTCGGATGATCGATCTAAGTAGTGGAAAAAGATATGTGGTTGTGCATGGGTAAACCGTTTTGCAGCAATTCTCGGATAAAGAAGTCTGGTTTTGTAAATGGAAGATAAGCACCATGCTGAATGGTTTGCCAAGAAAAAGCATCCCAGGGCTGTAATAGGCCTGTTGTGTCCAATGGATCGGGGGTGAATAGTATTCAAAGTACTCACCCGAGGCATTGGATGGAGTGAATTTCCGAGTAACTGAAGAGCTAGAGGAAAACGACGGGGATGATGTTTTGGAGGAGAAACTCAGACAACTAGGAAACCAAGTCAAGTTCATGTGAGATGGGGAATCTGTAGGCAAACTACCTACTGGCGAGGTTTTGTATGTAAATATAGGGCCATGGTTGACGGAAATGAAGTAGTTTGCTGTTCTTCTGAAAGATGTCTATGTTATAGAGTACATGTTTGAAAAGTCGAACGGAAGTGAGATGTTTCAGGGTAGAATGGTGCCAGGCCGTGCTTGAAATGGAAATACAATGGAAGGGAGATGTTTCTGGCAAATGAGCACATGGACTTCCAACGAGAAGAAGCGAAAGAAAGTATATATGTCGATTTAAGATCAATACCTTGGGGTCCTCAGCATAGAGAAGCAAAGGCTAATGCTCACAGAAATTGATAAGGATAAAGAACGAAGCCGATTTTGCCTACTCGATATTACTGCAAACGTCTGTATTGGCCTGAAAGAGGTGCTTTCCTTTACCCGTCCAAATAGTTCGATTGCGATATAAAAGAAATTGGAAGGGAGACGGAGAAGTTCATACTGGATGCATCATATATTTGCCAGTTTTATACACCCTCCTACTATCCATCTGAAGACAGGGGAAGCTGAGATTTACAAGGCTGGGGGAAATGTGGGCTTGAAGGCATATGAGATATGCCTGCTTTTTAGATTTCTGTTCAGGTCAAAGTCGGGAGATCTTTAAGACCAGCAGGCATATCACTCGAGAAGGCATGGGTGTCGGATATTCGTGAGGTGAAACTTGTATATTGCATTATGAGGACAGATACTTCTGCACATACTTTTTCCAAAACACATTCCAATATATTTACATTTATTCATCTTATTCTGATCCACGCTTCTTCTTATTGTCCAAGTGCAGTTGTTAAATTACCGTACTCAACTGGGCAGAATGATGATGCTGCATTTAGGAATTAGAAAGGGAAACGCAGACCAAGTGGAGAATGACGAAAGTAGTATCTGAAGAGAAACGCTCGAGTAATCTGGATGACTTTTTGCAGGTACGAAACGGGCTATCGATTATGATGAAGCTGCATTCGGACTCGATCACAACTGTAATGTTATCCTCAGGTAAGATTTCTTGCATTAGTAGTAAGAAAAAGAAGAGGGATAGGATGTAGTTGTATATTTGTACTACGTATTTCTAAGGTTATGCAAAGTTTTAATGTAGTTGTATTATCTAACTACATAATTTTGATACACTTTTATATAGAGAGTGACTGTAGATTTTAGGGAGATCTCCTAGGTTAAGAATTATTAGCATTTGAACTCTCTAGGGTTGAGCATCGACTGTCCTAACATCGAAAAACCTGAATCGAACTGATGGTCGATTATTTTCTGGTTGATTGTCGGGCTAAAATGACCGGCGTTATTAGATTTTGGGCCTCAGCTGTGCATTTGTCAACATGCTTCTTGAGTTCATAAAAACTTTCAGGTAGAACCAATATTTTCTAGGATTAAATGTTTATAGTTTTTTATTTGTATTTGTGACTTGATCAGCATTTTATTTTTTTACTTCAAACTTTTCAAAATTTTCTAGATGTGAGTTTATTGATCAAATGTTTCAATCGATGGCCTCAATTCCAAATTCCTGCTCAATTTAACTGACTCAACTTGCAGTTAAAATGGTGAGTTGTGATCCCAAATGTTTCATGGCTCCATTCGTTTCAACAAGCCAAATCATCTACACAACTCTAGAATTCGAGATGCATGACTTCAAAAAGTTTTGTTCGCCTAAATATAAAAAAGGAAGTGCATATAACAAAAACAGATATTTAGAATTAAAAGTCTTATTAAAAATAAATAAATAAAGATTTAGAATCAAAAGTCTTATTTAAAAAAAAAATCAAAAAATGACCGGATTTGATTTTCTCGTTCTTTTTTGTTAATACATTTTTCTGTTCTCTAATTTTTAGTTTCTCCTTTTCTGTTTAGTTTTTAGTTAATTATTATCAACTGGCGTTTTTATTTCATAAACAAAGTTAGTATTTCATTAGAAGTTTTAATATTTTAATTTTAGTCTGTTATTTTCATATTTTCATAGGTTTTATATAGGGAAAAGGGTCAAGGGTCAAATACGCCCCTAATGTTTCTTCCAAGGGTCAACTAAGCCCCTAAAGTTTTTAGAGGTACAAGTAAGCCCTTAAAGTTTCTAATTCTTAACATACATGCCCCTTCCTATAATTTTTACATAAAATAATGTCAAAAGGGAGTTCTTTTATTTTATTGGGTTAAACGCATGAAAATACACAAACTTTGCTTAGATTTTCATTTTTAACATGAACTTTCAAAATTTCAAAAAAATACACCAACTTTCATACTTGTTCAATTTTAACACCAATTTTGATTGTTCCCCAAATCAATGCTGACTTGGCAACATTTATACCCACATGGCAAAAATAAATTTTGAGACAAATAAAAAAATTAAAAATAAAATTAAAAATGTTACAAATCAACTCTCTCTCTCCTCTTTTCCTGTATTCACTCCATGCGAACAACCCACCCCCCAATTCGCAGTACACTTTGAAATCATTGTCACGTGTCCGAGAATACTTCGCCGTCGACGAAGGCGCAACTCTTCCGCATTATCGGAGACTCCACCATCTTAGACAGGAGTGTGTCACCGGCGGAGGACCTAACCGTGCTGCCGCCCCACGGCGAAGCCCCGCTCGCTCCCTGTCGTCTGCCACGAAGCCTTTGGAATCAAGAACTTTAACGGCGCTCCTCCCCCTCGCCTTCAACGCCATCGGTACTTCTGAGAAGGGACAAAGGGAGAAGAAAAGAAAGAGATAAGAGGGGTGTGTGTGTTGGGGGGTTTCGGCGGAGGCGAGCGATGAGAGGTGAGAGCGAAAGAGGGGAGAAGGAGATAGTTGTAATTCATTAATTTAATTTTTATTTTTTATTTGCCACAAAGGTATATTTTTGCCATGTGGGTATAAATGTTGCCAAGTCAGCATTGATTTGGGGAAAAATCAAAATTGGTGTTAAAATTGAACAAGTATGAAAGTTGATGTATTTTTTTGAAATTTTGAAAGTTCATGTTAAAAATGAAAATCAAAGCAAAGTTTGTGTATTTTCATGCATTAAACCCTATTTTATTTAACCTTGCGTTTTCTCCATTCCAAGCTATGCATTTTTATAGGAATAATTTAGATCTACAGTATTATTACTTTTATCGAACATTCAATAGTAATATTATTGAATCTGATTATTTTATGTCATCATATTACATTAAAAGATATTGACTTAAGGATGCTTATCCACCAGTTTACATGACATTAAAAGCAAATATCAATTTATTAGTTTAGTTATTTTCTTAATATTTGTAGCATTAAAACTAGCTTATAAATTATATTGTACAATTATTTAAAGCTCAATTTTGTGTATAATAATAATAATAATAATAATAATAATAATAATAATAATAATAATAATAATAATAATAATAATAATAATAATAATAATAATAATAATAATGATAATTTATTTTTGTTGTGGATAAACCAAAACTCGAATCATATAATTGATAAATTAATTGTGTTTTGGCTACTATAATATTTTTTAAATATTTAATTAGATAGTATTGGTTAGGGATGGAAATTCGGGACGGGTCGGGTACCCTTCCCGAAATTTCTGGGTACCCGAACCCGAAAATTCATGAATTCACTTCCCGTTTCTGAACCTGAAAATATTTTCGGGTATCCAAATACCCGTTCGAGAATCCCATTCGGGTATTCGGATAACCTAAAATTCTCTTTTTCTAAAATAAAATTCTTTGATTCATTTAACATCAAAGAAAAATTGCATAAAATTCCGCCAACTATCAAGTTAAATGAATATTGGAAACTAACAATACAATTCAAAAGTTCAAATAGGCAAAAACTAGAAATTCAAAACGCAAAAGTCTTGACCGTCTTATAGTCTAATTCTAATGTTAATTTTTAATTCTTATTTATTTATTATTATTATTATTAATTAATAATAATAATTATAATTCAATTATAAATTTCGGGTATTCGGTAATATTATTTCGGGTTCGGGAATTCCCGAAATCCGAAATATTCAAAACTCTATTCCCGACCCCGAATCCGGACCCGAATTTTTCGGGTTCGGGTATCCAAAATCCCGATTGGGTTCGGGAATTTTAATACCTACCCGAAACCCCGAACCCGAATTCCCATCCCTTATTGGTAGTAATCGGCCTAAATAATTGATGCAGCGTATGCGTGACAGGAAGAACAAAACTCGTAAAACGAGAGAGATCAAAACTCAGATTCAATCAAAACTGCGGCTACAATGTTCTGACAGCGATTAAATAGTAAACCCTAATCTCCAAAGTCTGAGAAATAACAAAACGACCCCAAACAAAAAATGCAAAAATTACGAAATAACCCGAAAACTATAAAATTGCAGTTTTGACCCTCTAAATGATGGAATTTGCCTGAAATCCATCACAGCTCAAGGCGGAGTCATGAGTTTTGCTCAGAACGTCGTTTCCACCCGAAAAACACTAGGATTTCGCCAAATTCTGAAACTTGCGCGAATTCTTCGGATGATCGAGACATTGCATAAATCGTACCGCATCATGCTCCCCGGGTTTGAGAAGATTCGACCTCGAATCTGGAACCGCATCATCATCATCAGAAGAGGAATCACCAACAAAGGGCACCAAATGTTTGACGTTGAACACGTCAGAAGTATGAATGTGACTCGGCAAAAGGAGACGATAGGCGTTAGCATTGATCTTCTCAACAATCTCAACCGGGCCGATCTTCTTGGAAGCAAGCTTCGAATACTCACGAGCAGGAAAGCGATCCTTGGTCACAATAGCCCACACAAAATCACCAACCTCAAACTCAACTGCACGGCGTCTCTGATCAGCGTGCGCTTTGTACTTCTCCGTAGTGGCCACCAACTGAGATTGTGTCTGTTGATGAACCTGCTGCAAATGACCAATAAAGTCGTCGGCAGTACCGTGGAGACGAGCCTTACTGGGCAGCGTAAGCAAGTCGAGGGGACCACGGGGGGCTAGACCATACACCACGTAGAAGGGACTAAAACCAGTAGAGAGGTTGACAACATGATTGTGAGCAAATTCAGCTCGAGGTAGCTTGAGGTCCCACGCCTTGTGATGATCGCCTACCAAACATCGCAAGAGGTTACCAAGAGAGCGGTTGACAACCTCCGTCTGTCCGTCTGTCTGAGGATGGTAAGCACTACTGAAGTTCAGCTGAGTGTTGACAGCTCGCCACAAGCTCTGCCAGAAGTGGCTCACAAAACGAGTGTCTCGATCCGACACAATAGAGGTAGGCAGACCATGTATGCGATACACCTCGCGAAAGTAGAGCTGAGCAACAACGACAGCATCAGACGTCTTCTTGCAGGGGATGAAATGAACCATCTTCGAGAAGCGATCCACCACAATATAGATAGAGTCATTGCCACGCTGAGTACAAGGGAGGCCAAGAACAAAGTCCATGCTGACATCAGACCACGGCTGAGTAGGAATAGGTAGAGGCATGTATAGACCAGCGTTGGTAGCAGTGCCCTTGGCGAGCTGACAGACACGGCAGCGCGCCACAAATTTGCCAACTTCCCGGCGCATAGACGGCCAAAAGTATGAGGTAGACAGCAACGTGAGGGTCCGATCACGACCAACGTGGCCCTCGTTGTGGAGCTCATGTATAATTCTCAACCGCAGGCTGCAGATGGGGATGCACAGTTGTGTACCTCGAAAAAGAAACCCGTCCTCCAAGAGGAACTCTGTTGGTTCGCCCTGCTGGATTAGAGAAAGAACATGAGAAAATAAGGGTCATCCACGTACAAATCCATGAAAGAGTCAAAACCAGGGACGTGGACACGCATCTCCATAAGAAGTCCATGACGACGGCTAAGGGCATCAGCAACACGATTCGAAACACCGGCCTTGTGTTTGATGACGAACGTGAACTGCTGAAGATAAGAGATCCAAGAAGCATGACGATGAGAAATCTTATCTTGGCTGCCGAGGTGTTTGAGAGAATCATGATCCGTGTAGAGGACGAACTCCCGCTGGAATAGGTTGTGACGCCAGTGTTTGATGGCTTGCACAATGGCATAGATCTCCACATCGTAGGTGCTGAAACGAAGCTTCGAGCCAGAAAGCTTCTCACTGAAATAAGCAACGGGGCGTCCACACTGGCTGAGAACAACACCAACACCAGTCTTGGAGGCATCACAGTGGAGTTCAAACGGCAGAGAAAAATCAGGCAAGACCAGAACCGGAGACGAAATAAGACGTTGTTTGACCTCATGAAAAGCTTCGGCCTCAACAGTCCACTGAAACTTAGTTCCCTTCATGCAGTCCGTGAGGGGAGCCATGATACCGCTAAAGTGGGGGATAAAACGCCGATAAAACGAAGCCAAGCCATGAAAACTGCGTACCTCTGTAATAGAAGTGAGAATCGGCCAATTAGAGACAACGTCGACTTTAGCAGGATCAACTCTGAGACCGTCACGCGAGACTACATAACCCAGAAAGTGAATGGACGTCGTCAAGAAAGCGCACTTTGCTGGGGCAGCATAAAACTGATCACGGCGGAGGACAAGCAGGACCTCACGAATGTGCTGGAGATGCTGAACAGGATCTGAGCTATAAATCAGGATGTCATCGAAATAAACGACGACAAACTTGCCGATAAAGGGTCGGAGCGCCTGATTCATAACACGCATAAAGGTGCTGGGTGCATTGGAAAGACCGAATGGCATTACCAACCACTCATAAAGGCCTTCACGTGTCTTAAACGTCGTCTTCCACTCATCGCCCATTCGAATACGGATCTGATGATAGCCACTCTTCAAATCCAGTTTGCTAAAGACACAAGCACCACTCAACTGACCAACAAGTCATCCAAGCGGGGTATGGGAAAGCGATAACGAACCGTGATTTTGTTGATGGCGCGACTGTCTACACACATACGCCATGTGCCATCCTTTTTAGGAGTAAGGAGGGTGGGTACGGCACAAGGGCTGAGGCTCTCCCGAATGTGGCCTCGGGCAAGGAGCTCCTCAACCTGTCTCCGCAACTCTTCGTGCTCCTTCGGACTCATCCGATAATGGGGCCGATTAGGCAGCGCAGCACCAGGCACCAGATCAATATGGTGTTGAATATCTCGCAGAGGAGGCAAAGCAGATGGCAAGGACTCAGGAAACATGTCAGCAAATTCCTGCAATAGAGATTGTACCTCCACTGGTGGGGCAGGGGGAGTAGAGTCGCCCAATGGTTGGGCCAGTAACACGAAGACAAGGCCAGATTCCTCCATGGTAGTCTGGAACGGAGCGCGGGACAGAAGGGTTGCTGCGGGCGGCGGATCAGCCGTAGGCGAGGGGGTCTTGGGCTTGGTAGGAACCAACACAATCTTCTTGCCACGGAACAAGAAAGAGTAAGTGTTGCCACGGCCGTCATGTTGAACAGTGAGATCATATTGCCATGGGCGTCCAAGCAACAAGTGACACGCATCCATGGCAACCACATCACAGTATATAGAGTCCTGGTAAGTAGGGCCAATAGAGAAATTCACCAAGGCACGTTTAGAGACCATCACATCCGTACCTTGACTGAGCCATGACAGTCGATAAGGCTTAGGGTGAGGTTTGGTCTGAAGGTTCAACTTGGACACAGCTACCTCAGAAATGACGTTCTCACAGTTGCCTGCATCAATAATAAAAGTGCAAACCTTCCCACCAATAGTACAAGTAGAGTGAAACAGGTTATTGCGCAACCACTCAGTCTCTGAGCACGAGGAGACAAAAAGGTGCGACGCAACAACAAGAGGGGACCAACATCACCAGAAACATACTCCTCAACCACATCATCAACATCCTCATCATAAATAGGAGTGTCATATATAGGGGCAGAATCAGACGCAACAGCATCAGTAAAAAGACCACGATTACCCGAGGGAGGCCGAGGGCAATCCACCTGTCGGTGGCCAAGCTCTCCACAATTGAAGCAACCGCGGGAGCCAGTACGACCCTGGGCAGGGGCCGAATATCCGCGGGCAGGGGCTGTCGGCGGCGCAGAGACATTACCCCTGGGGGCTGTAGTCGACGAACTGGAACCAACGGTAGCAGCAGGACCCGAGGGGGAGCGAAAACCAGAATTGGCACGCCGGATAACCTGTTTTTCCACCTGGGAAGCGCGCTGATGCGCTTCTGCAACGGTCAATGGATCGAACATATTGAGAACGTCACTTAATTGAACGTTCAAACGAGTTGAGTGGCGGACTCGTTGATATCAACACGGGCAAAGAAATGATAGAAATCATTTGAATAATCCTCAACGGATCGAGAACCCTGACGTAGGTTCTGGAAACGCTGGTACAATTCCCTGTCAAAGTTGTGGGGCAAAAACGTACCCCTAATATGCTTCTGAAACTTGGTCCACTAAGTGATTTTAGGCTTTCCCTGACGCACTCGTGAGTGCTTCAGTTGCTGCCACCACGCTTGTGCACGGCCAGACAAGCGCATCGTCACGAGAGGGACACGACGGTCATCTGGAACCTCCTTGCAGTCCAGGATCTCGTCAACCTGAGACAGCCAGTCGATTAGCTCCTCCGGTTTGAGAGTGCCGTCGAAGGTGGGAATGTCCACCCTAAAACCCTGCTCCCATCGCTGGTTAGGGTTAGGGCGTGCTGGGGCAGCGAAAGGATTCGCCTCCGAAATAGTAATGTCATCGTCCTCTGGATGACGAAACTGCATGGCTTCATCCAATCGTTGCTCCAAATGTTCAATCTGTGCTCGCAATTCGGCATTCTCGCGGCGTAGATCAGCATTCTTCGGCGGCATGGCGAAGGATCGTCTGTCTCTGAATACCACTCTGATGCAGCATATGCGTGACAGGAAGAACAAAACTCGTAAAACGAGAGAGATCAAAACTCAGATTCAATCAAAACTGCGGCTACAATGTTCCGACAGCGATTAAATAGTAAACCCTAATCTCTAAAGTCTGAGAAATAACAAAACGACCTCAAACAAAAAAATGCAAAAATTACGAAATAACCCGAAAACTATAAAATTGCAGTTTTGACCCTCTAAATGATGGAATTTGCCCGAAATCCGTCACAGCTTGTGACACCCTAATCTAAATAGAATATTATAAATCATTTTTATATAAAATTATTAGCGGAAAAATATGAAATAAATTCCAAGACTATTTATGAAAAATGTAAGACTTAATGTTAAATAAAAATAAACGAAGATGTCCTTTATTTGAATATAAGAACCCACGAACGTTTTAAGAACTAAACCATACTAATTTAAAATAAGTTTCTTAACTTTGAGTCTAGATGCTCAAAACGAGAGACTTTATTGATGCATAAAAATATGTGAATGAAACTTTGACGAGCCATTCGATCCCCCACGTGCTTCCGAGCTTAGTTACCTGAAATGTTAAACTTTGAGGGTAAGTATAAAAATACTTAGTGTGAGATATTATGCGGAGATTGTCCAAATTAATAAAACAGAGGCACGTATGAATATTAAAGTCAAACGCATATATGGATCACCAATATATAGTGAGAGCAAAGTCAAATGGACAACTTTAATTGAACGGTCCTGCTCAACACTTAACGTCAAATAATCACACGGCAAGTCACGTAATATTAAAAGGGACAAAATCAAATCAACGTGCATAATTTAAAAGAATCCCACACCTTAACCTTGAGCTTTGAAACAACGTCGAGCAACGAATATCTAAAGCTTAACTGCTTAACCGCGTCACGCCTAAAGTTATAAATCGCAAACCTTTAAATAATAAATAAATTGCATACTCAAAATGAAGTAAACAGTTACTGTCCTAAATTGCTTAATCATAAGAAATCGTCTTTACAAATTTTAAATAATGAAAACGTTTAATATTAATTAAACAAATGACTACACTGGACACTTTGGAGTTCTATCTAGCATGCAGGTACGAGTATATACCAAAATCAATATTTGATGACATTGTTTTCGAATATAAAGAAAAAGAAGAAACAAATAAAAATAAAATAATCACAAAGATTTTATAAATAGACAAATGAAACTATGCTTAAAGGAAAATTGTTTTTCGACAGAACTCAAGTCCACTACTAATTTTTAAATCATTTTAACATTTGTTGTGTTATAACATAAATAATGGTTAGTAAAATGAATATATAAAAACTTAAAAAGAAATTTAGTTAGAAGAAAAGTATGATTTGTCAACTGCCATGAATTATCTTTAAAATCTTCATGAAATACTCTAATGGACACGTGTGAGTATAAATCCACTATACAGTGGATCTCTTGACATACAAACACATGCATATATGTAAATACTAGTATTGATGTTTTAAGATTAAATCATGAGTAAGATAACTAGAAATACATTATATAAATACGTGCAGAGATTATAGGCTCATTTGGTCTATTCAAATAAAATATTAAACTCTAGAAAATTACCTCAGAGGAGAAACAATTAATTCACCAAGAACACAAAAGGAGAGAAATCTATGTGAAGTGAAAAGTGAGGTAATGATTTCTCCCTAGGATCCCACATTATATACTCATAGGGTGGGGTATATCAACCATCTTGCAATTACTATCTTCAGTTACATATTGGGATATGAAAGGGGAGGATGATCATTATACAAATTATTATCTCCTTTAAGATAGTTAAAAGAAAATATTGAATCATACGTTTAAACATAACCCCACCTCCTAAGGCTATTAACTCACAATTACTACAAGTAATATTGATGCCATGTTTGTATCCGCTCTCATACATATAATAATATATAATAGATAGTTTGATATAATAATAATAATAATAATAATAATAATAATAATAATAATAATAATAATAATAATAATAATAATAATAATAATAATAATAATAGTAGAAAATTTTGGGCTATTACACAGCTCAAGGCGGAGTCATGAGTTTTGCTCAGAACGTCGTTTCCACCCGAAAAACACTAGGATTTCGCCAAATTCTGAAACTTGCGCGAATTCTTCGGATGATCGAGACATTGCATAAATCGTACCGCATCAATAATTACTATAAAATGGCATGGTTATAAATTTGAGAAAACATAAGAATAAATAAAATAAAATAAAAAATTTTGAAGCACAAACTTAAATTATGAGAATTGAAATAACATAAAGGGCATAAATGTTAAAAATCAGAAACATTAAGGGTTTATTTGTACCTTTAAAAATTTTAGAGGTTTAATTGATCCTTGGAGGAAACATTAGGGGTGTATTTGACCCTTTTCCCGTTTTATATATTGTATAAATTGATAATTTTTAGGTTAATCATTTTAACCACAGTTAATTATTTTGTTATTAAGATAATTATTTTTAAAATTTAACTTATGATTAAGTAATTTATTTTTAATATTGGTACTAAAACGTTTACCCGAGCGATGCACGTGATAATTTTATACGGTAATAAATAATTTTAAATTGTGTGTTAGCGTTAAATTTGTTCAGAATATACCGAAATTCTTTTTGAATAGGTAAAAATATTAGATGTCTGATGCTCGAAAATAATGACATTAAAACTCCAAGCATAACATTCAGTTGGCTTGTGTGAGGCATTATTGTGTAAGTATTTAGTTTGCATTTTATAAATTTGAAGAATGTATCTTATAGGGATGTATCTCGACTTTACTAATTGTGCATTGAGAATTGATAAATAAATTACAAAGTTCAAAACATTGAGATCCCTATTAAAATCAAATGAATATACGTAGTATTAAATATTTGATTGTGCAGTGAAAGGTATTTCATGGACATCTCTTAATTTACATATACAATTGGCACTGATTTCCTTGTATGTTTTGCTTCATACTCATTGCAATAATATTTAAATTTCTAGAATGATGACATAAGGTGTCTCACAATAACAGTAACAACTTGTGTTAAAATGAAATTGTCTATATCGAACTTATCTAAATACCATAAAATGCTATACAAGTGTTGTTATCAATCACACCATCTTGCCTACTGGCAGAAGTCGTTCCTTGATCAGTAATTGCATATGGAACATTATTTTATACCATTATTTAAATTGAATATGATGTGCTAAGAAATCAAAATCTTTTATCCTAATTATTTTCAATTTGTTTTGGTAACCAAAAGAAAAGGAGAGAAAACAAATAGTCCCAAATTACAATTTGTAGTTCAGCTAGTGTTTAAAGGTCGCACCACAGAGGACTTGAACTCACGATCTTTAGCCTCGAAACTTAACCCCCTACCTTTTGACCAACACAAACACACATGTTAGTATTCTTTATTATTTCCAGAGATTCACGTGTGAAAATATTAACCAACTCAACAATCAAAAAATTGTTATATTAAGTATTGAATGTAAATAATTATTTAAGATAAAGAAATTACTACAAAATAAAACCACAACCAACATATTGCAATAATTCAAAAACTTTAGGAGTATAATATTATTATTTCTTTTTAATCGATTAAACCCTAAGATAAAAATAAAAATAAAAATAAAAATAAAAGAATTGAGAATCAATCCTCAACCGTACGAATATCATTATTCAATTCTAATTCGGGAGTTTTTGTGTGAACTTACCATATACACAAAAAAAAATTATACTAAATGTAAAATTTCAATAAGTAAAAGTAGTTAATACAATAAATAACAGGGAAATTAGATTAACTAAATAAATTTCATTGTGAAATGTAAATAAATATAAGTTGAGGCTTACCCAAATTGTGACAGGCTATTCTTCATGTCCAAAATTTAGGGGATAAAGCTTACCCAATCAATAAACGTAAGTAAATACTCTTCTCCATTTCTCCGTGTCACTGTCTTCTTCTTACTTCTCCTCCGTCTCCTTCTTCTCTAAGTCTACGCTTTAATTTTACATACAACGTATTGATTTTCAGAATTTTCAGAGGGGTCAATATGCAATAAATTAAAGTAAGTTGAGAAAGCTTGTGGTCCGTCTATCTATGATTGAAACACATATATGTTGGAAGAACTGGGGATTGCATAAAAATTTCACAAAAGTAAAAAGGAAAAAATAAATAAATTTGAAATCGTTAATTGGAAACCTGTGGCAATGAAAGCTTGATATTAGAAATCATTTGAATTGATTAGTTATATAATTCAAAACTAAAAAAAAAAATTTGCGAAAAAAATCCTATTTGTAAAATATAAAAGTATGAAAATACAGATATGCCCCTATACATAGAAGTGAAAATACGAAATTGACCCCCGTACTTTGCTTTTATATAATATGTAGATGTTGTAAATTTTAGCCACAAAAATGATCTCCAATAATAAAAAGGAAAAAAGAAAAAGAAAAGAAAAGAGGGACACACACAATAAACGATGATGTTGTGTTTCTCTACCCAACACCACCGGATCGGATCCTCACCAAAAATGATCGAATATCCTCCCAAAACTGTATACAACCGCCAATGTTCTCTAGTATGAAGACGACCATTGTAAATATTTTTCCTTTTTGTAATTGTTCTTCTGTTTTGCAAAATTATATTACTTTCGTCTAGTTGATAATAAGCCTAATAAAATATCTATATTATCTCGTTATCTGGGAAATGATCCTTCGATTAACTATGTCGATTGATTTAAAATGCTAATATTCAATAATTATACAAATATTGGAAGATATGTCAAACAATATGATGTATGGGTAAATGGATATTCCCTTACTCTCTTAATTAGTAACTTTAGTGGATATGTTTGTTAAGTGAATGATTCTTGAAAAGGCTAAAGTAAATCTATGTAACGTGTGCATGAAATTGAAATACAATAGAGGCAAAAATATGGGGACACACTTTGGACGGTTTAAGGTTGTCTTGACAAAGGTTTATGCTTACAATTAAAAGTCTCAAACCATACCTCATCATTATCCATATTGCCTTTGCCCTTGTGGTTTTTGGTATTGCACACATCTCTATATCATCACTAAAGTGCTTCACCTTTCAACTACTACTATACACCCATTCTATGTGGTGGATCAATCAATCAACCAAAAAGCATCATTTTGTTCCTCTCATAATGGATCGGAATCTCTCTCTCTTCTCTCTCTCGGCTCGTCAGAAACTGCGACGACGTGTATTCACCTTGCATTCACCTTGTACGTGTTTTATGTTTTTAGACCCATAAAGGCTATTTCAGCCATCACAAAATATTAGAATACTTCAAAAGTCATACTGCCTAACGTCAAGATTAAAACCGCTCGAAACACGTTGGGTGCATGGTAAGGATAGGTGGTAGGGTATGATATTCCGTTTTAATTGATGATTTTTCTCAAAAGCCAAGGGTAAGCGATAAGGGGTAGACAATAAGAGTATTATATTTTAATGACATTTTTACCCTTTCGTAAATATAATTAAACCGTCACGTAAAACGTTTATAGAGATGTTACATGTGCACTGCACTGCAAGATCCCACAAGTACTCTTCTCTCGCGAGGCAGGTAAGGACAGGTAGAAGGATCATTGCATTATGCCCATATTATATCATCTATAAACATTAATAATTTAATACAATATATATCGAACTAGTATTTACGTGTCACATGCATAAAATATTAGCAATAGTATAATAATTAATTAAAGATAGCACGCCCATAATTAAACAAAGTAAATGAATTGAATAATTTGTGGAGGAAGGGAGCTTGACTTTCCATAGTGGAAGTTGCGCCTCCCCCACTTCGATCGGGTCTTAATTATTTATCTATTCATCAAATTCCAATTCAATAGTAGAACGTATAAATCATGCATTTGTCATTTTTGTAATGTTGTTTTCACTAATTCACATCTACGTAAGGTAGGTTTATGGTCATTGATGTGATTATTAAGATATTGTGATCTTATTAGACGTCAAACAAAGTCTCGACGAGACTTTGCACGTATGTTGATCAGACAATAAGAGTTAATGCATGAAACTAAAAGACATCTGTAACACGATCTTTAGATTTTGTACGCATGCATCACGCTTGGGTGCACAATAAAAACATACTATTAATAGTTAATTTGTTAAGTACTAGTATTTCTTTTAAAAAAATTAATTAATTGGAATTGGCCTAATAATAGAATAGCCGATTAATTATAGCATTAAAAATGAAAAGCTAAAAATAATAAGAGAGTTTACATTATATGTAAGAACTTATTATAAATTATTGCCACAATAGCTTAATTTTTATTGGTGGGTTCTGTTTTTCTTAAATCGGCCATATGCATAAAATTGTGTCACTAGGGGGTGTACATGGCCCGATCAAACTCGGCTTGTTTAAAAAAAATTAAACTCTAAACACTAAAGCTCGTAAATCATGTTCGAGAGCTTTTGAGCCGAATATATGTAAGCTTGAGCTCAGCTCGATAAATAGTTCGAGCTCAATTTGAAGCTTTGGCTCAGCTTATTTTTAAAAAATAAACGAGCTTTTTATAAGCTAAGCTTCGAATAGCTCAAGAGTAGCTCTGTTCATGTACACCCGTACGTCTCACACAAAAACTATTCCCTAAAAAAGCCTAATCAATTAATTAGAAGGAGCTTATCATTGTTTCGCCAAATCATATAGTTCTAATAAAGAACTCAATTATTTTCTAAAGATTTGAAGTTAAAACTATTGAATTATTACACCAACTTGATTCTTCATAATTTTCCAACTTCCCAAAAATAGATATTATTCTCTTGAATTTGTCATCACTATCAGATACTCTATTTATCTCTTTTAAGTGACACATTTTATTATTTTATACTACATATAAATATAAAATGGGTCATCTAGGAATTACTATCAGATACTATATTTGTCTCTTTTTAAGCGACACATTTTATTATTTTATACCTTATATATAAATATACAATGGATCATCTAGGAAGAGACGGAGTTGAAATATATGTATAATTCAAAATTGTGGGTGATCTCTTGATCTACACTCCATTAATCCAAGCATGAAATTTGTCCA
Organism: Thymus mandschuricus; assembly: GCA_029379335.1. Classification (NCBI taxonomy): domain Eukaryota; kingdom Viridiplantae; phylum Streptophyta; class Magnoliopsida; order Lamiales; family Lamiaceae; genus Thymus; species Thymus mandschuricus. The sequence continues at coordinate 2,960,716 of CM057078.1, forward strand.
CATTATCATTTCTATCAATTATAAAATTAAAGTAGCATATAATTAATTGATAATGTCTATTATATGAATTGTCACGGACTCACGGGTCTCTCCCAATTATTTTAATTTGAAAAATAGACAAAAATAATGCAGCTATTAAATTCACGTTTCATAGTATTGGATCAAAAAATTCCAATTTAAAATTTCGAGAATCATTAATACTTGGAATCCATTACAGTTGCACCTAGAAATGTTTTTATTCAAATTGATACTATATACTACCACAATATTATATACCTAAAAAACGTGTTTCGGTTATGAAGCAACAATAAATTATAAACACTCCAAAACTACATCGTTTCATTCAGAACACGCATTGAGACCTTGTTATAGCAAATATGTCGATCGAGTGTGAGTTGTGGTTAAATGTGGTTAGAATTTTTGTTTTACTATTTGGACATGTTGACTCCTTTTTAATATGGCGACGGTTCACGCAAGTAGAACAAAATTTACACGAGAGTGTATGTATTTGGTCGAGCGTTACAGAAGTTACTTTCTTGAGACCTAATTAAGGTCACACATACGAGTGTGTATACAGTCTCTAAATTTCATTTTAATAGTTTGCTAAAATTTATTTAATAAAAAGAAAAGGAAAAGGTAGGGGAATAAGGTAGTGGGGTTTCGAAGGGTGCAAAAGGACATAGGCATAAAGCAAAAAAAGGAGTGGCAGTAGTGAAACCTAAACATGTAGTGTTTGTTGGGTGTCACCTCCGCCACTTTGAACACAAGAGAAGAGAAGCCTATCCCTTCTCCCTCCACCCTTACTGTACCAACTCTCTCTCTCTCTCTCTCTCTCTCTCTCTCTCTCTCTCTCTCTTACACACATACACACACACACTGATCATTTATACGTGTATATATATGTGTACTCATCTCTCAATTACTATATTATAGTACCTAGTAATTTATTAAGTCGCCTCAACTCAACAGCCCATGGCTTCTCCAACATTAGCTTTCTTCATCCTTGCAGTCTCCATTCTCTTTGTTTCTTCCACACAACGTATGCTTCTCTCTCTCTCTCTCTCTGCGTGTGTTTGTATGATATTTCAGTCATAGTTAAGTTTGAAGTTTGACGGAACAGAGAAGCTAGCTAGCATTGTATATAGTAGTTCATTAATGTTTGAATAATGCTTTAGAATTTATAGAAGTTTGTTTTTTACTTAATTAGAGGTGTTTACTTTGGCCTCATATATTTGTTAACACAAAACTAAGTACTATATACTGACATATATACAGTGGCGTATGGAGAAAAAATGAATGGAGGGTGCTAAAATCAATTATTTTTAGGTTTAAAGGGTAAAAAAAATGAAAAAAAAAATTCTAAAAAATTTTGTAGGGTAAAAAACAACATTTTTTTGGGGAGGGGGGTGCTTGAGCCCCCTCCAGCTCCCCCTTGTCTCCGCCACTGCATATATATAGATTTATACTCCCTCCATCCCACTAGAAAAGGACATTTTTTATCGGTATGAAAATTAAGACATTAATGAAGATAGTGTATTAAAGTGAAAGGTAGTGGGTTAAAGTGATGTATCTGAATTTTATTGAGTTAGAATTTTTTATTTTGAGAAAAGTCCCTATATTAGTGGGACTTCCCGGAAAATGTTCCTTTATCAGTGAGACATAGAAAGTATCATTTTGCACCTCCAATATTTACAAGTTTTAACAATTCTACTCTAATCTATGAAAAAATTGCAATCCTACCCCAACATATATAAAATCTTTTCAAATCTACCCCTACTCTCAAATTTCTAGTGTCGGAACGGTGACTCAGCTCGCGTCGAGCTAGAATTTGGGTATTGTTTATCCTACCCCTTTGGGCAATGCCTCCCCTCTCACATAGGTGGAATAATATATATTAGAATTTGCCTATTTGATTGCCTATACGCCAAGTCAGCACTAGGCCGGCATAAATTACATTATAAGTATTTGAAAATAATTAAATTGTACTCCCTTCCTTGCTTTAGTTGGCCTATATATAATAAAGCGGACAAAATGAAACGAGACGGATGTTATGTTAGTACAATGTAATGTATGATGCAGTTGTGAAAGAAAATGGCATCTTGGAATATAATCTGTTAATCAAGTGAATTAGTTCCTACTTCCTAGGTATATTATAAACTGAATTTTATAAATAAAAAATACATTAATTAATTAATTGTGGTATGGTTTATGCATGCAGAGAGTGACAATGTTCGTGATGGATCGCTTCAGTTCACATACAGTGGAGCCACAGGCCCCAACATGTGGGCTAAAATCAACCCCAATTTCAGCACGTGCGGAGTCGGAAAATCGCAGTCGCCGATAAACATATGGACGGCCAACGCCGTCCTAAACAGGGACTTGAAGCCCTTGCGCCGCTCCTACGGCTCCTGCAATGTCACCTTGATCAACAACAAGTTCAACATTGGGGTAATTTAATTTTTTTAGCTCATTTCCTCGATGGTACGATCTTTTCAGGTTTTCGAGATGTTGATCGAAGTTGATTGATGCAGGTGAAGTATCCTGACCATACCGGAGTGCTGGAGGTGGATGGGAAGAAGTACAACTTGAAGCAAATGCACTGGCATTCCCCTTCGGAACACATGATCAACGGAAAGCAGTATGCGATCTTTTTGCCTCGTCTCTGTCTTTATGTACACGACATGTTTTGAGTATGTGTGTTTGTGTAACTTGTTGCCTGGTTTTTTGCATATATTTTGGAGTACGTGTTCAATCGTAATCAGAGGCAGATGCAGGATTTTTTAGGAAAAAAAAATCCGAAGAGGCTACATTTCCTCCGGGTTTTTGTCATTTTGAATTTGAGACTTCAAAGAAAACGAATTTCGTACCATTTAGTTCCGCGATGGACAAGTTTATCTCAAAATTTTACTGATTTGGACACTCATTTTAGTTGAAAGTTTCCGATTTTCGTGTTGTTCGTGCTAGACTTCTTCCTCCGCCTCCGGTCCTACGTAGTGTTGTAGTGTGTGTTTTTAGTGGCCAATCTTTGTGAGGTTAATGTGAATTTGGGGGATGCAGGTATGCTGCAGAGCTTCATCTAGTGCACTTTGCCGATGATGGGAACGTCACGGTCATTGCCATCCTCTTCGACTACGGCCACCCCGATCCGCTCCTTGCTAAGGTCGAGTCTCGAGACTTATATATATGACTAATTAAATTACTACGGAAACTATAGGTAAAAAGTAAAAAGATTTATATAATTAACCTTTTCAAAACGCTCGACATTTATACAGATGCAGAAGCCACTGAACCAGCTCGCCATTGAGGTAAAGAGACACGACGAGAACCCGATCACGTTCGGGCCATTCCACCCGTCCGAAGTGAGGAAGGGGTGCCGCAAGTACTACAGATATGTTGGCTCTTTCACCACACCTCCATGCACCCAAAATGTCTTATGGCACATTCTTGCTAAAGTAAACTATTTAATTTCACATTTCTTGATTTCTTTTATTTAATTTAGCTTTGTTGAGTTTATAATAATGTAGGAAGAAATGTTAATGTGTTTAATTAGGTGAGAACAGTATCTAGAGCTCAAGTAGAGGCCCTGAGGGCTCCCTTGGACTTGAGATGCAAGCACAATGCAAGGCCTTGCCAGCCAATCAACGGACGACACGTGGAGCTCTACGACGAGGACGTCGTGGCATAATTAGTGGCACTAATTAATTATTAATGTAGAAAATGGCTTGCTTTGATGAGGTGATCATATTGTGTATCCTCTTCTCTAATTAAAAAAATTAATTACAAATTAAAAGTTATAAGGTGCTCTTATTACAATTTTAAAGAGTTTATAATCGCAGTTTGCGGTTACGTCATCGTTTTCCTTATAAACTATGATAGTCGATTTTCGTTTTAAAATTTTAACATAAGAGTAGAATGACTACGTTATGGACGGTTCGAATTTGAGATAAAACATTAAGTCTAACACGCGTGCTCCATATAAAGGGTCGGATATTAATTTCCTATCATTCGGCCAATTTTCTCTGAAATGATTGTATTATTGAGAAAAGGAAATATAATATACTTTGAAGGAGACATATAGAGTAGAGGGTCAAGCAATTTAGTTTTAATTCAACAAAATGTTGCTGAAATTAGTTACTTCTCTATTAAATAAATGGCTACGGTCCAAGACAAATTTCCACACTTAAATACAAATTTAAATCAATTCCATTTCCAATTGTTCCATTATTGTAACCTGCCGTTGTTGACTTAAATGGCTAATATTGATTTTCTCATTCTAACAAACTTGAATCGTTTCAAATTTGTATTGTCGTGTATCTATTGATGAGACAGAGTCTACAGATAAATCTTTAGTGGTAGAAGTGAGAAAATATGTCTGAATTATTAATACTACTATTATAGTTAATGTTCTAAAAAACGTTAGGCGCTAGTCAGGCGGCGGAGAGCTCACTAGCGTCTAGCCGCCTAGAGAAGGCCGACTAACCCAAAGTCGGGATGACCCGACACTGACTAGCGCCTAAGCACCGCCTAGACAGCCGCCTAAGGCGTTTTTCGGAACACTGACTATAGTGCAGCATCACATCATAATATCTGTTACCAGAAATATTAGCAATCATATTATTTAATAATACTATTAAGTCAAATTAAGTTCTATTGACTATGCCTAACAATTCAATTTACGCTAGGTAGTTGTGAATCTAATTATTTTAATTATTTATTAGTCGTTCAACGTTTAAGATTTTTTCAACAAAATAAAATAATAATAGCAATATACTCTTTGTAAGAAAAATAGATCGATCAAGAAAACAATAGTCTTTCATAATTTCTTCAAGAATATAAGAGTTGGTTTCATTTGTTTAAGTTAATTGGAATTCGTTATTTTAATAAAATATATTTGTAAAAAAAATTAAATTAATAAATCTAACAAGCTTATTATTTAGTCGAACAATACACCAACTAAATACCAGTTCGATTTTTAACATGGATCAAAAAATGAATCAAACATTGGATCACTTAATTCGGAATTGCATAAAATGTCCACATGTAAACAACGACGACAACAACTAAAGATTTATTTACATTTCTCACAAAATTATTTTATTAAATCCAAATTTACACATACTTCTTATTCTTACCTCATTTGTAGATTTTTTTTTCTTTTCAAAATTATCAATTTAAAAGATTATACTATCACACTATAAACATGAATGCATGATATAATACTCTTTCTTCACTCCCAACTAACTTATCGCACTCAATTATTATTATAAACTCGTTTAAAAAAACGAGAAAGATAGTCGGGACGAAGCACGGTATATAATCGCAAATAAAACATGTAACAAAACTTTTGCAACCCACAACTCACATTGCTAAAATATACAGTAACAAGGGCAAAACCGTAAAATAACCGTTTTTACAATGAGCCACCTTGTCAACAACTCCGCCGTCAACCACCGCCCAACACAAGCACGCGCCTCCGCCGAACACACGCGCCTTCCACTAATCAGCTCCAGCTTACGACTCCCGAGTGCCGGTCCGACCGGGAAACGGCCTGGTCCGAATCCTCAGCGGGCCAGGAACTCGACCGCCGCCCCGAAGCAAACCGCATCACCCCTCCTAAACCGGGAGCCTCCCTCGAGCTCACGCTCATCTGCCTCAGCTCAAACGCCGCCGCCGCCCCCTCGTCCGCCACCTCCACCGCCCTCCTACTCCCCGACCGCAGCGACTTCTTCCGCCCTCTCTTCGACCGGAACATGCCGATCACCTTCGAATACAAACCGGCTTTCTTCTGCTTCTCCACGCCGGTTCTAATCTTCTCCGCCGGTTTCTCTCTCCTTCTCGACGAATTCGATCTGCGCCGGCCGCGCTTCGACCGGACTCTCCCCATGCAGGAGACCTTCGGAGAACCCGGTTCGGCCACCGGAACCGCCGATTTCCCCACCGGTTCGGGCCGCTTCGGGAACAGCCTGATCGTCGCCGTTTTGCACGTCCGGCGCTTGGGATCGACGTAGGTCGTCTTCTGCGTCTTCGGCAATCCGATGATGGCGGCTTTGGACCGGCGGCCGGGGGCGAACCGCTGAGAATTGGAATTCGAATTGACGTCGACGGCGGCGTTCAGATTCGAGCTGCCCCTGCCGGAATCCCTCCGCTCGTAGAACGTGTTGCGATCGAACCAGTCGTACTCGGCGTCCTTGGAGAGCCAGAAGGATTCCGGCGGGAGATCGGGATCGGCGGTGGGCACGGCGGCGTCATCGTCGGAGGAGACGTCATCCTCCGTAGCTCCATCGTCGTCGGCGAGCGTCTCGCAGGTGATTTTGCCGTCCCCGCAGCCGCCGGCGCAGGCCGATACTAGGTTCTCGAGGTCGACCGGAGGCATTTAGAGAGAGAGAGAGAGAGAGAGAGAGAGAGAGAGTTGTGTGAAGGGGGATGTGAGTGAGGAGAATGGCGGAATATAATGCATGTAAAGGGTTTCAATGGTTGACTGCTGATGCGGCTCTGTGATTGGTTGCTGATTTGGTAGAGAGAGAGGTGTGCCACTTTTTTCTAGAAGAGGTGAAGAGGGAAAGAAGGTTCAAATTCTCATGTCAAAATTAAACAAAAAGGGATTTTAATATTATGATTTTCTTTTTCACTTTCTAAAAGTTTATGTAACTAACTTAAATCAACACTCAATTGCAATTCAACTGAAATTCATGTGTTTAGTGTGTGTGTATACAAATATTGAACCCAAAAGTGGAGTTGAGATTTCAATAACTCACTTTTAACTTTGTTATAAATATGAAACCTTTTTTCTTGGTATACCTTCTCAATTTAATAAAATATTCTTGTATTGTTTAGACGGTATTGTTCTTAGAGTATGTATATCTATTACAATTAATGCATAATTTCAATTTGATATACCGAAGACATCCACCTTACTATTTTACACGTAGGTGAGACTCATATTTGATATAAAGGTGAGAAAATTGTACGACATTCTATGTCGATAATGAGAATCGAGTCCTAATTAAGTGCGTCTATTCACAGGTGTATAGGCTTTTCTGCGTGACCTAATTTTATGCAGAAAATTTCATTGTGAACACGTTAATCATTTTTTTTTTTTGAAGAATAGAAATTGAAAACAGCTACTCCCTCCGTTTTTTTTTATAAGTCGTTTTAGTTTTTTGTCTTTGTTTTTTTATAAGTCATTTTCATATTTCAAGATAAGATTTTCAATTTCCAACTAACTATTCTTCACTTTTTCTTTTGTTTTCATTATCTTCATTTATCACAATTAATGTTTATCTCTTCTTCCAAAATAATTTCATCTATTTTAACATGAAAAATGCGATTTACGAGAAAAAAAATAAACAATAAAGAATAATCATTAAGTTTTATTAATTCGTGTGCTTGAGTTAAAAACGACTTATAAAAAAAACGGAGGGAGTAATAATTATAATCCACCAAAATGGAACGCAGTCAAAACACTGACATAATTTTTTGTAATTTAGCGAGTTACGAAAAAATGAGTCAAAAGTATACGTGAGCACGTTTAATATCTACAATACAAATTTTGGTACTACTATAAAACCAGATAAACTATACTATTTTTATTGTTCCGGATTTAATTATTTTTATTTGATGATAGATTTAATTACTCGGCTCCACTCGGGGTCATGTATCTTGTATTCTTTTGTGTGTTTAGTTTAGGCAGAAAATACTAATTAATACATTCTAGATATATTGATCGACCTCATACGTATTAAATTACTTACAGCACTTGACGAGTCGAGGAGTTATTCATTTCCTTCCCATTTAGATTTTAGCATGAACTTACAATGAATTTTTTTCACAAAAATCGAAAATTTCAATATTACGCTTAGCTCCGCCACTTATTACTTATAAATCACATCCAATAAATTAATTGTTAGTTAATCATATTAACAATTTATCCACATAGGAATATTTCAAGCGTATGTTTTATAGATTGAAGGAGTATTCTGTATTGTGAATTGTGTGGAGTACGTACATGTAGATGCATAATACTCAAAGTTCAATATCTAACACTTTTGAAATGATACTTCCTCCGTTCCACTTCAACAATCATATTTTTTTAACATGAGATTTTAGGTTTAGTATTCAAAGTGAAAAATAAGGAAAAAAATAAAAATTATTTCTTTCCATTATAAAAAACGAGACTATTGAAATTGAACACCTAATATAATATACATGACTATTGAAGTGTGACAGAGAATATAACATATATAAAGCTCCATCTAGTATTTAAAGTAACAAAATTTTGCTGAGTTTCTCAAATGAATTATTAAAAAACAACGACGGTCCTAATAAGTATTTCCACACTTCAATATTAGTTATTCATGAAAGCAATTCAAATTTCGTCATTGTTTAACCTACCATTGTTGACTCAACAAGCTATCTTCCTCAATTTATTATGTTATGTTCCCCATATCTAATATAATTAGCTTTTAAGGAAACCACCATTTCACATGAATTTATATGTGCATTCTTCACTTTCATCTTTTGACATGAGACACTTAAAAATAAATAATAAAAATGACAAATAGTATGACGCGTAAGAATTCGGAGGGAGAATATAGTAGCACAAACATAGTACTAGTATGCAATGCAAACATATATCGAAAACATAGTATTTACGTGTCGATGTCACCAATACATAAAATGTTTATTCCCAAATAAGGGTCTTTTCACATATATTTTGACAAAAAAAATAAACTATAATTTTACCTTTTATTATCATTGCAATTTTTTTTTTACGGGTATAGAAGGAATTTTTCCCAATTTCAGTGAACGAGAGAAGGAATTGAGTGCTTTGGTGCATTGTTTACGCACGTAGATACACTACCTACTCGGGAGTATAACTAGTCTAGGACCACACGACAGGTAATGGAACTTCGTGGGAACAAGTTTTGTCCGTGACATTCAACTGCAAATCCTTATATTGAAAATGAAACACATTAAACTATCAATAGACCTAAATAACACATTAATTAAATTGAAGAAACGATGATCAACATATCTAAGCTAGTCCAGATTTCAGAACCCTCCTTACAAAGGCTGAAAATGTAGAGCCAGCAAAATCTCAAAAGTTACCCATCAATTCGCACTTTGAAACTCGGTTGTAGAAAATTATCAATATGAAACCGTTAAACCCCCATCTCAATCAACACCGGCCAACACATACAAGGTAGGGAAATCAGAGATATTCAATTGTTTAAGCAAGTAATGAATGAGATGTTGCATATAATCATCAAATCAAGTTTAATAAAACGTACGATAACAAAATTTGTCACTCAAAATCGATGGCAAATCAGAATTGAAACGCAACATAAGAAAAAGAAGAAAAAAAAGGTGATATTATTAGGGGTAGGTGATATTATTAGTGTTGACGAAATAGTAATTTAGTAACGGGCCATGTCTAATACAAGCCCTCTTTATCATTTTATATTCCTACAAACATGAGTATAAATTACTATGGGGTTTATATAGCCTATCAAACACCCCTTACTACTATATGTAACTAATATTCTATCAATCTGTCATATTTGTGCATGACTTCATTCTGCACGGGTTTTAACATTTGTAATGAGTTAATGTAAAAGGAATTTATATATGATTCCCACCTTATAGTGTATATTAGAGTACAATGAATATTAAGTTATATTATAATTAACTTTGAGGGCAGAAAAGGAATAATGAAGACGAAGTTGTTGGGATTCACATCTTTGAGGATATTGAGAACGAGGGTACCGTTTCGTGTAGGAATTTGCGTTCTATCCTTGGCAAAGAGAATCAGGTTAGTTTTTGGGATGATCCTTGGATTTGTGAGGAAGTTTTTCTCAAAAATAATTTTTCTTCTCAGGATATTTGGTTTATTTTAAAGACATATGGATTATCAATGAGAGTCTTGGATGTTGTCCTTCAGATATGGGAGAAGGTCTTTTTTTCTAATGAACCTTGTAAGTTTTTGAAACTATGAAATTGTGTTTGCAGGTTGAAGGTTTTGGCTCACAATAATGACTAATTTTGTTGGTTCTCCTCATGGACTTTTTTTAACGTGATTGATGTATGATTATTTGGTATTAATGTTTCGTCAGACGTTGTAAATAAGTCCATCCTTTCAAAGGTGTGGTGCAAAACAATCCCTATTAAAGTATCTACGTTAGTTCTTACTAAAGAAAATCTAATAAAATGACTTATCTTGCTTTATGGAATTTATGTTGATTGTGAAGTATCAACGTTAATTCCTACTAAAGAAAATCTTATAAAATGACTTATCTTGCTTTATGGAATTTATGTTGATTGTGTGTTTTGATCCGAATATTTTAAAACTACTTCTAATTACTTAATGGTCGAGTGCAACGTTGTTGTTCAAGTGTAGTCTACGATGAGGACTTCGTTTAATTGCTCCCTTAGTTCTTCACCTGAACTGGTTACTCATCTTCAATGCTTAGTTATGGAAGGTCGAGGAAAGGAGGAAAGGAGAGTATTCAACTAATTTGGCAATGCATTGTGTGAAGGATTTGGAAGAGGAGAAATGATTTTATCTTCAAGAATGTTGAACTGAATATACAATACCATATCGAATTTCGGTATGGTATACCGAAAAAGCATATAATTACTGAAAGTTGCTCTCTTAGATGTCACGACCGGATTTTGCTAAGGATAGCTAAACCGGGGAACCGTGACTAGGGGTGGGAATTAAGAAGGGGGAAATAGAAAGGGGTAAGGAATTGAATGCGAATCTCGGCACATATGAATATTAGAACATTACGATAACTCCGAAGTTTCGGCTCAAGGCCCAAAAGAACACAAGGTTACTTGTCTTAGTCAATACATAACTGAAAAGTACTTAGAAAGTACGTAATTATTACGTAGAGTGTACGCAGCGGAAAGAGTACTGGAATACATGTATGAAGACATGTATTACCGAAAGTCTATCTATTACATAATTACACGACAAAAGGCTCCGCTCGTCACTTCACTCCACCTGGCTCAACCTGCACATTTAGAAATACATGCAGGGCTGAGTACAGAGTACTCAGTGGACACATTGCCGAAAACTATACAATATAATTGTACATGCCATTAGTAAGTGAAACATAGGGATTTTACTGTAAAGATCCTATGTTCACTAAAACTGTTCTTGTGATCTAAAAGTGTCAGCGCTGACTAAGTTCTTTAGTAATCTACCATATCTGAAACTGTGGTGTCGAGGAGGTGGCCACCTCACACGACACCTGACCGGCCAACCCTGAAGATGACTCACGGTCCTGTGTACACTAGTCCAAGTAAGATAGCAAGTCTTAACAAGGACCCGAAATCGATTAACTTAATTGGCGAAGCCAATTCAGATAGGTGTCATACACAAAACAAAAATGTTTATGGCATGACAAGCTGAAAATAACTAGAACTTAATTAAATAAATTCTCATTTTTCTTTGGAAGAAAGCCCACCTTAAATAGCGTAAAAAGAGCTGGATTCAAATAGGATCGTGTCGTTCGCCTTCCGATCGACTCCCACCTATTTAAAAGCGAAGCTATAAGAATTTCTATTCTTAAAGAATTTAATATTTCTTAATAAAGGAATATTCTATCCCTTTTTCCTAATTTCTCGTTTCGACTATCGTTCCGTTAATATATCGTGAGATTATTAATCGGAGTTAATGATTCTCCTTGGCTAGTGATAGCCGTTAATTATCCTCATAAGCTTCGAATAATAATTTATTTGAAGTTATATATATTATTGGATTATTAAACCCCAACATTATAATATAATCCATTTCCATGAATTAAATAGGCTATTTTAGGCTCGAAAATTTATCGAGCTTCGTTAATAGGCTCGAATTAGTCGAATTATTTTATTCAAATAAATAAAATATTTCTCGGTAATTTATAACGTTCCTCGTCTAAATTTTATGGTATTAACATACGAAATATTTAAAAAAAATTAAACAGTTGGGCCGTAATTATAATTCTCGGCCCAAATTCTGGACTCGGCCCAAATCACTGAACTCGGCCCAATTTACTGGTCTGGTTCGGACCCGCGGGTTTTGGCCCGAGACCCGACCCAACACCGAACCCGACCCGGTTCGTATTCATATATATACTGAAAACCCTAACATTTCTTCATTTACGCCTCTCTCCCTCTTGATCGATTTAGCCCTAATTTCCCTCCCCTCTCTCGGAACCTCTCTGGCCGCGACTCCACCGCCGGCGTCGAGGACTGCCGGCGCCGGCGACCTCCTTGTCGACAGCAGCCCCTCTTTCTTCCCCTTTCTCTCTCTCTGTCATTAATCAGACAGAAACCCGCACCCTCTCTCTCTCGCGGATGTTCTCTCTCTCTGCCGGACGTCGTCGGCTTCTCCTTTGCCGGTGGCTCGGCCGTACCTGCTCGACGTGCACGCTGGAGGAAAGGACAGAGGCGGCGTCGCTGCTGTCCTCGCCGTCGCGCCTGGAAGCTCCGCCAGCAGCCACTGCTGGCGAAGGGATCTCCGTCCACCGCCGCTGGAATCGCCGTTGCTGTCGGAGGGAGCCTCGCTGCCGGCCGAAGGTAAAGGTCCGATTTCCTCTTCTCCAAAATCCCCTTCCCCCTCTCTCTTATATATTTTCTGCCCATTTTCAATGCCATCTAATTTGTATTTGTTCGATTATTATTGTGCAGTTTTGACTACTACCCTCGACGATAGCTTCGTCATCGGAATCGGAGGGTTCCGACCGGAGGTGGTCAGTCCGTAGCTTAAGCTAAGCTCACTGCCCCTTTTGTTTAATTTATTTAGTTTAGGATTTTCTTGCATATAGGATTAATTAGTGGCAGCAGGGGATTTATTTCATTTGACTAGTGAATGTTTTGCTTAAGAGCAATATATATGTCTATAGCTTAGGAAAACTTACAGATTTCAGTTTTGGAGATACGAAAAGTTGTGGTGATTTATGTGAATGAGCATTCCTTGTCTTTCTTGAGAGCAACATATACATACCGCTCAGATATTTTTCAGATTTTGGTTTATGTTGTTACTACAAATTTGTTGTGATTTATGGTTGTTGATCCATTCTTGTTAACTGACGACACACATATGTTGTAGCCACTAGGTGTTTAATTCGTATTATGAGTTATAGTCTAAAGATTATATCATTATAGTTGAATTCGTTTCATGCTTCGTATTATGCTTGAACTCATGCTTGGTTTCCACCATTATGTTCATAAGTAAACATCCAGTTTTAGCATGTTTGTTCAAAGAATGAAAACTGAATTTTCGTATTATTGTTTATGGGTTGAAGTTTAAATCATGCTTGATTTTACTTGGGGGTTTTAGGTTACTTACTTAGTGTTAGAAGTGCTGTTGTTGCTAGCTCACCACACTCCTTCCTTCTTCTTCTTGATCTGCTGCTTCTAGTGTTTTATGGTGAGTTGAGAGTGGTAGAAAAAGAACTGAAAATAGTTGAGTGTGGGGGTATTTATAGGGCTGATATTGTGAGGATTGTAGCAATATCGAGTGATGGTAAGGGTTGGAGGAAAATCTGCTTTCCCCCATCCTTTTCCTGCAAATCCTCCTTTTGATTTCTGCAGGGCTAGTTAGTTGTAAGAGATAGAGTCTCCTTTATTCTGATTTCCTTATCTAATCCTATTATGTTTGCTTTGCAGTTAGCAGGTGGCAAGTTGATATTTTCTTGGGGTTCAAGAATGGTGTAAGGGGGAAGAATGAAGCTGGAATTTTGGAAGGATTTTGTCCTGCTGCTGCTGTCACTTCTCTGCCCCTTCTCTGCTGCTGCATCTTTGTTTTTCTTGTAGTTCAAGAAGGTGTAGGGGTGAAGAATGAAGCTGGAAAGAATATCTTCATCTGTTGCTGCTGTCCCTTCTCCTTCTCTGCCACCTTTTCTGCTTATCTATTTTTTTGTCTTTCTTTTGATACAAGCAACGAATACATACATGTATTCTCTTAATTATTTGTTGTTTTTAGTGTATAATTATTTAATTATTCAAGATATTATTCTTATTGACATGTGGTTTATTAATTTATTGTTTTTGATTCATTAATGCATTAATCGAATGTTTGGTTCGATTGTTATCTAACGGTTTGATCATGAACCGATGGGCTGGGCCCATAATATAAATTAATTAAGATTGCCTTCGTTTAATAACGTGCTATCTTACTCGATAATCAATCCGACTATCTTCCTTTCATCATAACATATTAAATCAAGCATAGATATCTTGATGTATATATTTATAAATATATCTATAAATACGAGTATTACTCGTAACTTATTGCCGTAACTTAGATTTATAGATTATCGAATTTGCGGGCCGTTACATCCTACCCACCTTAAAAAAAATTTCGTCCCGAAATTTGCATACCTCTAATTGAAAAGCTCGGGGTATTTTTCTTTCATCCTATCCTCAAGTTCCCATGTCGCTTCTTCCTGTCCGTGGTGCTTCCACAGAACCTTGACTGAAGTAATAGACTTATTCCTAAGTTGTTGTACCTTCCGGTCCAAAATTGCTTCTGGTTTGTTCTCATAACTCAAGTCTGAGTCTAAGGTTACTTCGTCCTGATGGATCACATGTTTGGGATCAAACACGTACTTCCTAAGCTGTGACACGTGGAATACATTGTGTACGCTTCCTAAACTTGGCGGTAGTGCTAATCTGTATGCTACTGGGCCTATTCTTTCCAGAATCTCGTATGGTCCAATGAAACGTGGTTTCAGCTTTCCTTTAACACCAAATCTTGCTATTCCCTTCGAAGGTGAAACCTTCAAGAAAACTTTATCTCCTACATCGAAACTTATCTTAGTCCTGCGATTATCTGCGTAAGATTTCTGTCTATCTTGGGCTTCTTTGATCCTTCCTCGGATTTGTCTCACAATCTCGATCATTTCCTCGACCGCATCGGGCCCTAGAGCTTTCCTCTCACCTACCTCGTCCCAGTAAAGTGGTGACCTACACTTCCTCCCATACAAAGCCTCGTATGGTGCCATGTCTATCGTTGCCTGATAGCTGTTGTTATATGCAAACTCAACTAACGGCAATATCGGTTCCCAATTTCCGCCTCTGTCGAGTACTACCGTCCTCAGCATGTCCTCTAGAGTTTGAATCGTCCTTTCCGATTGTCCGTCTGTTTGAGGATGAAATGTTGTGCTGAAGTTTAGCCTAGTACCTAATTCCTTATGCAAGCTGGTCCAAAATCTGGACGTAAACTTTGAGTCTCGGTCCGAGGTAATTGAAATAGGCACACCGTGTAGACGTACTATCTCGCGAATGTACAACTGGGCTAACTTCTCAGATCCATAAGTGATTTGAATGGGAACGAAATGAGCACTCTTGGTGAGTCGGTCTATGATAACCCAGATGGTTGTGTTTCCTCGTTTCGATTTAGGCAGACTCGTCACGAAATCCATCGCGATGTGCTCCCATTTCCATTGTAGAATTTCTAATGGTTGTAACTTTCCATAAGGTCGTTGGTGCAATGCCTTCACTTGTTGACAAGCTAAACATCTCTCGACGAAAGAAGCTATGTCCCTTTTCATGCCTTCCCACCAGAATTTCCTCTTCAGGTCTTGGTACATCTTTGTACTTCCGGGGTGGGCGGCGTATGGTGTGTCATGAGCCTCGCTCAATATCTCATCTCTAAGCTCTTCACCGGGTGGTATGCACAACCTCCCTTCTTTCGTGATAGCATTGTCAGCTTCCTCACGATATCCTCCTCCATCATTTGTCCTTATCCTTAAGCGTATTTTCTCCACAGCCTCATCCTTCTTCTGTGCTTCCAAAATTATGTTTCTCAAATCTGGCATCACTGTCAAGGTAGCGATAATTCCCTCGACTGTCTCTGGTGGGGGTATTACCTCCAGATTAAGTCTTTGGAATTCCTTAACAAGAGTTGACTCACTCGTGAGTAAGGTTGCCAGTTTCGGGTGCGTCTTGCGACTTAGGGCATCTGCCACTACGTTGACTTTGCCTGGGTGATAATTGATACCACAATCGTAATCTTTTACTAGTTCGAGCCACCTTCTCTGGCGCATATTTAGGTCTCTCTGCTCGAAAAAATATTTGAGACTTTTATGGTCCGTGAAGATTTCACATCGAACTCCGTAGAGGTGATGTCTCCAAATTTTCAGGGCGTGCACGACGGCTGCCAATTCCAGGTCATGAGTGGGATAATTGAGCTCATGGGGTCGAAGTTGTCGTAATGCATACGCTATCATCTTTCCCTCTTGCATCAACACGCAACCAAGCCCATTCTTTGAGGCATCGGTGTAAATCACGTATTCTTTCTCCGACGCCGAGACGGCCAAAATTGGTGCGGTGGTCAATTTCTCCTTCAACAACTGGAAGTTCGACTCACACTTCGGGGTCCATGTAAACTTGATCCCTTTTCTCAAGAGTTGAGTCATTAGCCTTGCTATCTTGGAGAATCCCTCAATGAATCTCCTATAGTACCCAGCTAGCCCTAAGAAACTACGAATTTCGTTTGGGGTAGTGGGTGACTTCCAATTTTGTACGGCCTCCACTTTCGCGGGGTCCACCTTAATTCCTTCCGAAGACACGATGTGTCCCAGAAATGCGACTTCGCTGAGCCAAAATTCGCACTTGCTGAACTTAGCGTAAAGCTTCTCTACCCTTAGTGTTCCTAACACTTTTCTCAAGTGTTCTTCGTGTTCCTCCCTATTCCTTGAGTAGATGAGGACGTCATCTATAAAGACTAGAACAAATTTGTCCAAGTAAGGGTGGAAAACACGGTTCATGAGATCCATGAATACTGCTGGTGCGTTGGTTAATCCAAATGGTACAACTACAAACTCGTAGTGACCATAGCGAGTTCGAAAGGCTGTCTTAGGTATGTCCTCTGGCCGTACCTTTAACTGATGGTATCCTGACCTCAAGTCTATTTTAGAGAATACACTTGCTCCCTTGAGCTGATCAAACAACTCATCTATTCTAGGTAGAGGATATTTGTTTTTAAGGGTCAGTTTGTTCAGTTCTCTATAATCGATACACATTCTCATCGAACCATCCTTCTTCTTCTTCACAAAGAGCACGGGAGCTCCCCAAGGTGATACACTAGGCCGGATGAAACCTAAGTCTAAGAGTTCCTGAAGTTGCACGTTGAGTTCTTCTAACTCCTTCGGGGCCATTCTATATGGTGCTTTAGATACCGGAGCTGATCCAGGTTCTAAATCGATGGTGAATTCTATCTTCCAATCCGGCGGTAATCCTGGTAGTACGTCTGGAAAGACATCAGGAAATTCTCGTACTATGGCTACGTCTCTCATATTTCTTTCTTCCTTCGGTTCCTCATTCAAGTAGACCAAGTAAGCTGGACAACCCTTCTTTAGCATGGTTGTGGCCTGCAGAACTGAAATAATGGCCTTGCGCTTCCCCATGGAGATTCCATGAAATATCGTTGGCTCCCTCCCTGGTGGTCGGAACGCAATTTGCCTTTCGTTGCAAAGGATCGTGGCGTAGTTTTCAGCTAGCCAATCCATTCCTAAAATTATATCTACGTCCTTCATGGCCATAACACTAAGATCGTTTTGCTATAAGTTCAAGTGGACCTATGTTCAATACTAGGTTAGAGCAACAATTTGTGAGAGTAACAGTCCCTCCTATTGGTGAAATGACTTTCATAATCGCAGTTATCTGATCTGTTCTAAGCCTTAATTTATCTACACATGCTTTGGCGATGAAAGAATGCGAGGCACCCGTATTGAACAAAATTATAACAGGGATATTCAGAAGTTGGCCCATACCTGCCAAATTCCCCTGGTTTTTCTCGGGTTGCTTCTGCTTTAGCGCGTAGGCTCTTGCATTCTGCTGAGGCTGCTGCTTATACTGCTGAAACAGTTGTTGTTGTGGTGGCAGTGGGGGCGGTGGTGGGGGTAGCTGGGATTGTCCTGGCATAATCTGGGCCTGGATTGCCCTCAGTTGTTGGGTCTGGTTTGGTTGATTGGGACCCATTCCTGTTCCTCTTTGCTTGATGGGGCACTCCCTAGCATAGTGCCCTTTCTGTCCGCAGATGTAACAGCTATCACTCCCTGCCTTGCACAATCCGCCATGCATCCTGTTGCACTTAGGGCACATGGGGGAATTCTGTTTGTAACCACCCATCTGCCCGGGAGCAGTTTGTTTTCCAAATTCTTGAGTGGGGTTCCCTTTCCACGGTTTCCCCTCAACCTGCTTGCCAGAATTGTCCTCCCACTTACGCTTGCCTTTGTCCTGCTGCGATTGAGACTGAGCTGTTGTCGGTGTCATGATCAGCTTGTCCCTGGGCATAGCTGCCTCCACATCTAATGCTCTGCTAAGCGACTCAGAATACGATAGTCCTCCGTGACTTGCAAGTGTCATCCTGATTTCATGCCTCAGACCGGCACAAAATTTTTCTGCCATTTTCTCCTCGGTATCCACTTGCTCGGGAGCAAATCGCGATAGCTCGCAGAACATCCTGTCGTACTCCGTCACAGTCATCTTCCCCTGCTTCAGATGGTAGAACTCATTCTCCTTTTTCTTTCTGTAGCTCTTGGGGATATACTTATCGTAAATCCCTACCTTAAACTGTTCCCAAGTTAAATTCCTCAGTTGGTGGGCCGTCATGGATTTCTGTCTTGCCTCCCACCAGAAATCAGCAGGTCCAGATAGTTGGAATGCTACACAGGTCAGTCGTTCATTATCAGTGCACCTAAGAAACTTAAAGATGCGTTCCATAGCTCGCACCCAAATTTCTGCTTCAGCTGGATCCCCGGTTCCATTAAACACGGGTGGGTTCTGTTTTAAGAACATTTCCTCTATCCTCCGCTCGTGCGGTGGAGGTGGAGGAGGTGGAGGTGCTTCTTCCCTTTCCTCCTCAGATCCCTCTTCGGATTCCTCCTCTTGCTGTTCACTTACCGAATCCTCACTTTCATCTTGCGGTTCTTCTTCCTCAGGAGTCGGTTCCCTCCTGCGATTCTTTGGTGGTCTCCCACGTCCTCGGGGAAAAACAACTTGCCTTTTGGGTGCCATCTATAAAATGAGGGTATTCTAATCAATTATGCTTCATGCTAATAAACTATTAGCTAACAAGGGTTATTACACCACTATACTTTATTGTACCTTCCTTTAACTTTTCTAACTGTTCTTTTCTTAGTTATCGACATAATATGTTCTCTTTTACCCAAGATGTGGTACATCTATGAGTTGGTAGTGGTCTTACCTTTATTGTGCCACAATATTATGTTAATCAAATCATTTGATATCTTCTATCGTCATTTAGAGACTTGCATCGTTCAATGCCTTGAAAAGTCGTCAAAGGCTAAGCCCATGTCATTTGGTTGATGACATTATCTTCCTTGATCATTTTTGCCCTCGTGCACTTCCTTGACGTCTTCTCCTTGTCTCTAACTATTAAGAAGGAAGTTCGTTCCTTCAAAATTTAAATCTTGTCTATAAGAAAAGATGACTAGTTTGAGCAACTATGTTCTCATAAAAGGCATGCTCTTACTTCTATGTGATCATGAATCAATCATAGTTCATTCTAGATTATGAAAAGATTTTACTCTTTAATAATAACTTAACTTTACCTTGTTCCTCGTTGAGCAGGGATAGTGAAGTGCTGAGCCTTTGTCGATTAACTTGAATAGTCCAGTGATTCAAACTGGACTAGACTCTGAAAGAAGACTCTCGGGTTTAGAGCAACGAGTGCTCTGATACCACTCTATCACGACCGGATTTTGCTAAGGATAGCTAAACCGGGGAACCGCGACTAGGGGTGGGAATTAAGAAGGGGGAAATAGAAAGGGGTAAGGAATTGAATGCGAATCTCGGCACATATGAATATTAGAACATTACGATAACTCCGAAGTTTCGGCTCAAGGCCCAAAAGAACACAAGGTTACTTGTCTTAGTCAATACATAACTGAAAAGTACTTAGAAAGTACGTAATTATTACGTAGAGTGTACGCAGCGGAAAGAGTACTGGAATACATGTATGAAGACATGTATTACCGAAAGTCTATCTATTACATAATTACACGACAAAAGGCTCCGCTCGTCACTTCACTCCACCTGGCTCAACCTGCACATTTAGAAATACATGCAGGGCTGAGTACAGAGTACTCAGTGGACACATTGCCGAAAACTATACAATATAATTGTACATGCCATTAGTAAGTGAAACATAGGGATTTTACTGTAAAGATCCTATGTTCACTAAAACTGTTCTTGTGATCTAAAAGTGTCAGCGCTGACTAAGTTCTTTAGTAATCTACCATATCTGAAACTGTGGTGTCGAGGAGGTGGCCACCTCACACGACACCTGACCGGCCAACCCTGAAGATGACTCACGGTCCTGTGTACACTAGTCCAAGTAAGATAGCAAGTCTTAACAAGGACCCGAAATCGATTAACTTAATTGGCGAAGCCAATTCAGATAGGTGTCATACACAAAACAAAAATGTTTATGGCATGACAAGCTGAAAATAACTAGAACTTAATTAAATAAATTCTCATTTTTCTTTGGAAGAAAGCCCACCTTAAATAGCGTAAAAAGAGCTGGATTCAAATAGGATCGTGTCGTTCGCCTTCCGATCGACTCCCACCTATTTAAAAGCGAAGCTATAAGAATTTCTATTCTTAAAGAATTTAATATTTCTTAATAAAGGAATATTCTATCCCTTTTTCCTAATTTCTCGTTTCGACTATCGTTCCGTTAATATATCGTGAGATTATTAATCGGAGTTAATGATTCTCCTTGGCTAGTGATAGCCGTTAATTATCCTCATAAGCTTCGAATAATAATTTATTTGAAGTTATATATATTATTGGATTATTAAACCCCAACATTATAATATAATCCATTTCCATGAATTAAATAGGCTATTTTAGGCTCGAAAATTTATCGAGCTTCGTTAATAGGCTCGAATTAGTCGAGTTATTTTATTCAAATAAATAAAATATTTCTCGGTAATTTATAACGTTCCTCGTCTAAATTTTATGGTATTAACATACGAAATATTTAAAAAAAATTAAACAGTTGGGCCGTAATTATAATTCTCGGCCCAAATTCTGGACTCGGCCCAAATCACTGAACTCGGCCCAATTTACTGGTCTGGTTCGGACCCGCGGGTTTTGGCCCGAGACCCGACCCAACACCGAACCCGACCCGGTTCGTATTCATATATATACTGAAAACCCTAACATTTCTTCATTTACGCCTCTCTCCCTCTTGATCGATTTAGCCCTAATTTCCCTCCCCTCTCTCGGAACCTCTCTGGCCGCGACTCCACCGCCGGCGTCGAGGACTGCCGGCGCCGGCGACCTCCTTGTCGACAGCAGCCCCTCTTTCTTCCCCTTTCTCTCTCTCTGTCATTAATCAGACAGAAACCCGCACCCTCTCTCTCTCGCGGATGTTCTCTCTCTCTGCCGGACGTCGTCGGCTTCTCCTTTGCCGGTGGCTCGGCCGTACCTGCTCGACGTGCACGCTGGAGGAAAGGACAGAGGCGGCGTCGCTGCTGTCCTCGCCGTCGCGCCTGGAAGCTCCGCCAGCAGCCACTGCTGGCGAAGGGATCTCCGTCCACCGCCGCTGGAATCGCCGTTGCTGTCGGAGGGAGCCTCGCTGCCGGCCGAAGGTAAAGGTCCGATTTCCTCTTCTCCAAAATCCCCTTCCCCCTCTCTCTTATATATTTTCTGCCCATTTTCAATGCCATCTAATTTGTATTTGTTCGATTATTATTGTGCAGTTTTGACTACTACCCTCGACGATAGCTTCGTCATCGGAATCGGAGGGTTCCGACCGGAGGTGGTCAGTCCGTAGCTTAAGCTAAGCTCACTGCCCCTTTTGTTTAATTTATTTAGTTTAGGATTTTCTTGCATATAGGATTAATTAGTGGCAGCAGGGGATTTATTTCATTTGACTAGTGAATGTTTTGCTTAAGAGCAATATATATGTCTATAGCTTAGGAAAACTTACAGATTTCAGTTTTGGAGATACGAAAAGTTGTGGTGATTTATGTGAATGAGCATTCCTTGTCTTTCTTGAGAGCAACATATACATACCGCTCAGATATTTTTCAGATTTTGGTTTATGTTGTTACTACAAATTTGTTGTGATTTATGGTTGTTGATCCATTCTTGTTAACTGACGACACACATATGTTGTAGCCACTAGGTGTTTAATTCGTATTATGAGTTATAGTCTAAAGATTATATCATTATAGTTGAATTCGTTTCATGCTTCGTATTATGCTTGAACTCATGCTTGGTTTCCACCATTATGTTCATAAGTAAACATCCAGTTTTAGCATGTTTGTTCAAAGAATGAAAACTGAATTTTCGTATTATTGTTTATGGGTTGAAGTTTAAATCATGCTTGATTTTACTTGGGGGTTTTAGGTTACTTACTTAGTGTTAGAAGTGCTGTTGTTGCTAGCTCACCACACTCCTTCCTTCTTCTTCTTGATCTGCTGCTTCTAGTGTTTTATGGTGAGTTGAGAGTGGTAGAAAAAGAACTGAAAATAGTTGAGTGTGGGGGTATTTATAGGGCTGATATTGTGAGGATTGTAGCAATATCGAGTGATGGTAAGGGTTGGAGGAAAATCTGCTTTCCCCCATCCTTTTCCTGCAAATCCTCCTTTTGATTTCTGCAGGGCTAGTTAGTTGTAAGAGATAGAGTCTCCTTTATTCTGATTTCCTTATCTAATCCTATTATGTTTGCTTTGCAGTTAGCAGGTGGCAAGTTGATATTTTCTTGGGGTTCAAGAATGGTGTAAGGGGGAAGAATGAAGCTGGAATTTTGGAAGGATTTTGTCCTGCTGCTGCTGTCACTTCTCTGCCCCTTCTCTGCTGCTGCATCTTTGTTTTTCTTGTAGTTCAAGAAGGTGTAGGGGTGAAGAATGAAGCTGGAAAGAATATCTTCATCTGTTGCTGCTGTCCCTTCTCCTTCTCTGCCACCTTTTCTGCTTATCTATTTTTTTGTCTTTCTTTTGATACAAGCAACGAATACATACATGTATTCTCTTAATTATTTGTTGTTTTTAGTGTATAATTATTTAATTATTCAAGATATTATTCTTATTGACATGTGGTTTATTAATTTATTGTTTTTGATTCATTAATGCATTAATCGAATGTTTGGTTCGATTGTTATCTAACGGTTCGATCATGAACCGATGGGCTGGGCCCATAATATAAATTAATTAAGATTGCCTTCGTTTATAACGTGCTATCTTACTCGATAATCAATCCGACTATCTTCCTTTCATCATAACATATTAAATCAAGCATAGATATCTTGATGTATATATTTATAAATATATCTATAAATACGAGTATTACTCGTAACTTATTGCCGTAACTTAGATTTATAGATTATCGAATTTGCGGGCCGTTACATTAGAGGAGCCGGTCATTCTAATTTCGACAATCCTAGACGTGGAACATGTGATCGACTTCCACCGAACCCACGATTTCCGGGGATGAGTGCGAATCGCCATCGAGTCAACCATGATTATTTGATCATCGTACGCATGAACGTTGTCCAAATTAAGTACTATTTCTTATTTTTCAAACTTTCTTTTTCTTCTCGATGAGGTTGAACTACTTGAAATTGTTTGTTACTGCTCTATTGCCATGATTTTTCTTCACTATCATTGTATATCAATTGCCATGATTTTTAATATTATGGGTAGGTGATATTATTAGATGTTCGACTACTTAATCTAAATTTGAGAGAGCGCGTGTGAGTGTATGAGAGAGAGGAGAGAGAGAACAGACATTCAACGAAAATCAAACAATCTATTGATAGCGTAGAGAGAAAGAGATGAACAATACAACGAAATACAAACATCTACATATAGAATCTAACGTTGGCGGCACGGAGGCGGGCGATGATCGGCCCGATCACGGCCGATTAGACCGCCACCCGCACGCCGCCCTTGAACCAAGCTCCCGCCGGAGCTTCATGACGGCGTCGATGTCGAGCATGGTGGCGACGAGGATCACCGGCTCGCTCGCCAGCCAAGCACGACGAACCTCCATCTCCACCGAAATCGCCTTCATCCTCTTCTCAGCTTCATGTTTTTTCTTTGGCCGAGGAGCAACAGTTCTTAAGTTTTCGCCGCTTCAATCTCGAAGTCGCGAATCGAGCGAAGGGTTTGAAGTGTTAAGTGAGACATGATGATGTGATTGAATGACGAGTTAGGAGCCTAGGATAGTGATGCAGCAGCAGCAGCGCGATAAAAGAACGAATGCTTTCGTTGATTCAAAGAATACCGAAGCAAACGTAAAACACGAAAACCCTAGTTTTCTTTATCAAAACTTCACCACCGTCTCAATAATAAGAGTGCAACCTATTTATACTAAAAGTCCAACTCAATGAATAACTAAAATATGGAAACATAAATTACTCAATAAAAATAATAGCTATGTATAAAAATATGGGCCTTTAACGGACGCGGGCCTTGGCTGCGTCGATAACGAGTGGATCATGGACTGCAAGAAACGATACAGCAGCTTCATCTCCATCATTCTCCCCTCCGTGGAAACGATTCGCCCTCGAATCGTTGTTAGCTTCATCTCCAGAAGAATTGTCGCCGCGGAACGGAATTAGATGCTTGACATTAAAAACATCCGATGTGCGAATGTGACTAGGAAGTTGGAGACGATAGGCATTTGGATTAATCTTCTCAATAATCTCCAGAGGACCAATCTTCCGAGAAGATAACTTGTTATATGCATGAGCTGGAAAACGGTCACGCGTTAGAACAGCCCAAACAAAATCACCGACCTCAAAATTGACATCACGGCGATGACTATCGGCATCGCGCTTGTAACGAGCATTAGCAGCTTCCAAATTATGACGAGCACTCTCATGAAGACGAACTAAATCAGCAACGAGATCAGCTGCAGCAGGTGCTGGAGATGGAGACGAAGGCAGCGGCAAAAGATCAACCGGGCCGCGAGGTATAACTGCGTAAACTAACTGAAACGGACAGAATCCTGTACTCCGATTGATGGCGGAGTTATGAGCAAATTCAGCTTGGCTTAAACGGTGATCCCACGATATAAGATTGTCGCCAACTAAACAACGCAATAAATTGCCCAACGAGCGATTAACCACCTCAGTCTGTCCATCCGTTTGAGGATGATAGGCGCTGCTAAAATGAAGCTCCGTATTAACGAGACGCCACAAGGATCGCCAAAAATGACTCACAAAACGGGTATCACGATCAGAAACGATGGCAAACCATGAAGACGATATATCTCGCGAAAGAATAGGGATGCAACATGACTAGCATCAGCGGATCGTTTACACGGGATAAAATGAACCATTTTGGAAAAATGATCCACCACAACAAAGATAGAATCATTACCTCGTTGGGTACGCGGTAATCCCAATACAAAGTCCGTAGAAATAGCAAGCCATGGAGCATTCGGAACAGGCAGTGGACGGTAAAGGCCTGCATTAGTAGCTGATCCTTTAGAAACTTGGCAAATGCGGCAGCGTTCAACAAAACGAGCCATATCCTTGCGAGCAGAAGGCCAAAAGAAACGTCTCAACAGTAACTCCACAGAACGATCACGCCCCACGTGTCCAGAACCATGAATTTCAGCTACTAATTATCCACGCAAACTACATTCCGGGATACATAATGCCAATCCTTTAAAAAGAAAACCTTCATGGATTGAGAAGATAGTATCAGAGGACGAAGTTAGGCGAGCAAATATCGGGCCAAAATAGCGATCAGTGGCATAGAGGTGGCGAAATTCATCAAAGCCTTGAACATTAATGCGCATCTCGGCAAGAAGCACAGAGCGACGACTGAGAGCATCAACAACTTTGTTCAAAACTCCCGATTTGTGTCGAAGAACAAAGGTAAACTGCTGTAGAAAAGAAGACCACTTGGCGTGACGAGCAGACAACGAGTCTTGGTTAGAGAGGAACCGCAATGCTTCGTGATCAGATAATAAGACAAACTCACGCTGAAATAGATAATGGCGCCAATGACGGACTGCACGCACGATAGCATAAAATTCAACGTCATAAGTACTATATCGAGTTTGAGCACCAGTTAATTTCTCACTAAAATAGGCAACGGGGCGTCCACCTTGACTAAGAACAGCACCAATACCCACCTTCGATGCATCACAATGTAATTCGAATGGTGTATCAAAATTCGGTAGTATGAGAAGAGGTGCGTGTGTGAGTTTAGTTTTGAGAAGAGTGAAAGCTGCCTCAGCTTCTGGAGTCCAAGAGAATGACTTGCCGTGCATGACATCAGTAAGAGGGGCCGCAATCGCACTAAAGTTGGTGATGAAACGTCGGTAGAAGGAGGCCAAGCCATGGAAACTACGAACTTCAGTCAGCGTCGTTGGAGTCTTCCAATCACGAATAACCTCGATTTTGGAGTCGTCAACGCTGATCCCTTCACCAGAAATACGATAACCAAGAAATAAAACTGAGGGGACAACAAAACAACACTTGGCCGGAGAAGCAAAAAACCGTTCCTTCCGAAGAATAAGCAGCACTTCACGTAAGTGAGAAACATGGTCAGTGAGAGAGTTGCTGTAAATTAAGATATCGTCGAAATAAACGACAACACATGTGCCAATGAGAGGTCGGAGGGTCTGATTCATCACTCGCATAAAAGTGCTAGGCGCATTAGATAAACCAAATGGGACAACGAGCCATTCAAAAAGCCCTTCACGAGTTTTAAAAGCTGATTTCCACTCATCACCTGGGCGAATACGGATTTGGTGATACCCGCTTCTCAAATCAAGTTTACTAAAAATAGTGGCACCGGAGAGTTGATCCAACAAATCATCAAGACGAGGAATGGGAAAGTTGTACCTCACAGTAATCTTATTGATAGCACGACTGTCACAACACATGCGCCACTCCCCATTTTTCTTTGGAACGAGTAATGTCTGCACGGCGCAATGACTAAGGCTTTCACGAATAAGGCCTTTCTGGAGAAGCTCCTCAACTTGTCGTCGTAGTTCTTCATGCTCTGAAGGACTCATGCGATAGTGAGGTCGATTAGGTAGTGCAGCTCCCGGAATGAGATCAATTTGATGTTGAATATCACGTAAAGGCGGAAGGCCACGTGGGAGCTCGTCTGGAAAAATATCAGAGAATTGGGATAATAGATCAGCAATCATAGGTGGTGATGTAGATGACTTTGATACCTCATGTGGAAGTAACAGAAATATGGGACAAGTTGCATCCCAATCTCGAAAGAAATGAGCTCGAGAAAGAAGCACATGCGGTTTTGGAGCTGATACAGTAGGCAACACCGAAGATGGAGAGGGTAGAGGGTCTGGAGGTATGGATGGTAAAAGTACAATCTTCACACCCTCGTGAATAAAAGAATATGTGTTCTGGCGCCCATCATATATGACACTCCGATCAAACTGCCAGGGTCGACCCAATAATAGATGACAGGCATCCATTGGCACAATATCACACCAAAGGGTGTCAGAGAACTTATTGCCAATGGAAAATGTAACCAGAGCACGGGTATTGACCAGAATGGTGGTACCATTTTGGAGCCACGCAAGAGAGTAAGGTTGTGGATGAGGTTCAGTGGTGATGGCAAGGCGTTGAACAGCATCCGAAGCAATGACATTTTCACAAGCCCCTGTATCAATTATGAAACGACATATCTTGCCATTAATAGTGCAAGCCGATTGAAAGATCAAGCTGCGATGAACCTGATTTTCGGTGCACGAGGAGAAAGACAAGTGCGTCGAAGTACCAAGGCTGGACCCACATCAGGAGGCAAGTGCTCTTCAGGCATCTCTACATATGGTTCTTCATCATATATGGGAGGCCCTAAATAGTCCATATCAGCCTCAGCAGTAGTAAGCAAACCACGAGAATTCTTTGCTTTAGGACAAGTGGCTTGGCGATGGCCGGGTTCCCCACAATTAAAGCAAGAGCTTGTACGGGTAGGAACATTCGTAGGACGAGGCTGAGTAGATTCTGGAGCTGGGTTACGTATTGGTGGTGGACGACGGGCGAGTTGTTGCTCCAGCAGAAGAGCTCGCTGGTGGGCTTCAGAGACTGAAGTTGGGGTGAACATATTGAGTGTATCTTGAAAAGGGAGACGAAGGCCACCAATATATCGGGAAACGAGCTGGTCGTTGGTGTCAGACATGTCGTTTCGAGCAATTAATTGGTAAAATTCTCGAGAGTACTCATCCACAGAACGGGTTCCTTGACGCAAATTTTGAAGGCGTTGAAATAAGGTTCTAGTGTAGTTAAAAGGGAGGAATTCATTGCGGAGATGTTTGAGGAGTTTGGGCCATGATGTGAGCTTTGGTTGCCTTGTCGTTGGCGAACTGACTTGAACTGATGCCACCAAGCCGACGCGCGGCCGCGAAATCGAGTGACAACTAGTGATACGCGACGTTCGTCAGGAACTTGTTTGAACTCCAAAAGGTCCTCAACCTCATGTAGCCAATCTAGGAAAGCCTCGGCGCCATCTTCGCCTGAAAAGTCTGGAATTTCAATACGAAATTGGTTTCCCAACGACGAGTCTCGTCCAAAGATTTATTAGTGTTCAAGGCTGCAAAAGGATTTTCCATGGAGACAGTCTCATCATCGGAAACATCACTAGCCTGATAACGGTTGCGCAACAGAGAAAGTATCTCTTGATTCTGTGCCTTCAATTCTTGAAATTGCTGTGATAAAGCATCGACGTCACGGCGGAGCTCATCGTGAGGAGCTTGAACTGGGGGACGACGAGGAGGCATCGCAGCAAAGGAACGTAGCAAGACTCTGGATACCAACTGATGCAGCAGCTTCATCTCCATCATTCTCCCCTCCGTGGAAACGATTCGCCCTCGAATCGTTGTTAGCTTCATCTCCATCAGATAGCTACATATATAGAGTAGAGTATAGAGAGTGTATGTATGTGTACATGCATATGTGTATGTACATGCAACACTTAGCATTACTTCTATTTTATTTTCTTTATTTCTTTTATTGAATATTTTCTATTTTTTTGGGTTTGTGAAGGTTAAATTAATCAACAATTTCACGCTTAATTGAACCAAAAATGCCATGGAATAATATGCTAATTAAATTAAAATATGAGCAATGAAGTGAATGCCTTCAAATGAAAATTAGGATAAATTCTTTAGTTAAATGAAAAGAAAAACAATAACGTGAATATCAAAATTATATATGCATGTTATTTCAAGATGGGTATTATACAGTGAGTACTTCGTATATTTAAACAAAAATGAATGAAAAGTAGAGGAATTCTCCTATATATAAACCTAGAGAGAGAGCGAATATTTGGGGGCCATAAAATGGATCAACTTTTCTGCTTGATTTTGTGCCCGTTGATATCCATATTGTGTTGTGATACTAGAAAATAGTTACT
This sequence comes from Thymus mandschuricus, assembly GCA_029379335.1. NCBI lineage: Eukaryota > Viridiplantae > Streptophyta > Magnoliopsida > Lamiales > Lamiaceae > Thymus > Thymus mandschuricus. Next base: position 2,990,094 of record CM057078.1, read on the forward strand.
ACACCATTGTAGTAATATATTTGTGTTGTATAGTAACTCTTAAAAAGTTCAACATAATATCGACTTTACCGGTACCATGTAGGCGACTCTTATGCAACAAGCTGATGTGGCACACTTGTTAACTATTTATTGGGACTTGTCATGTAACCAATACATAAAATGTTTATTCCCAAATAAGGGTCCTTTCACATATATTTTGACAAAAAATAAGCTATCAATTTTACCTTTATTATTATTGCAATTCTTTAAACTTTTTTTTTAATGTAATAATTACTGGTATAGTTGGAATTTTTTCCAATTTCGGTGAACAAGAGAAGGAATTGAGCGCTTTGGTGCATTTTATACACACGTGGAGACACTACCTACTTGGGGGTATAACTAGCCTAGGACCATACGACAGGTAAGGAAACTTCGTGGGAACAAGTTTCGTCCGTGACATTCAACTACATATTCTTATACTGAAATGAAACACATTAAACCATCAATAGACCTAAATAAAACATTAATTAAATTGAAAAAACAATGATCAACATGTCTAAGCTAGCCCAGATTTCATAACCCTCCTTACAAAGGCTGAAAATGCCGAGCCAGCAAAAACTCAAAAGTTACACATCAATTCGCACTGTGAAGCTCAGTTGTAGAATATCATTATTATGAAAACGTTAAACCCCCATCTCAATCGACACCGGCCAACATACAAGGTAGTAAAACTAGATATATTCAGTTGTTTAAGCAAGTAATGAGATCTTGCATATAATCATCAAATTTCAAACAAGTTTAATAAAATGTACAACAACAAAATTTGTCACTCAAAATCGGTGGTAAATCAAAATTGAAATGCAAATAAGAAAACAATTGATATACAATGATAGTGATGAGAAATCATGGTAATAGAGTAGTAACAAACAATTTCAAGTAGTTCAACTTCATTGAGCAACTTTCAATAATTATATTCTTTTTCGGTATACCATACCGAAATTCGACACGATACGCTAAACCAAAAATGTGATACGACAACGGTTTAAAATTTTCTCATATTGAAGTTCCGGTATACCAAACATTGGTATAACAAAAGGTATGGCAACAATGGTATAAAAATCTCACATAGTGCATATGGTATGATTTTTATTGTTTTGTTTTGTTTTGTTTTTTTTTTAATTTAATTTAATTTTATTTTTCCGGTATGTCTTACCGATCCACCCATTTTTTCATATTGCTAATTAGCTATCTAAGTTCTCCACCTGCGATGCCCCGACAATTGCCTTCAGCTCTGACTAGTAAGCTGAGAAGTCGAAATTCGTCCCCGTGAGCGCCTGAATTCAAATCGTCTCCACCAGAACAATCCACTACCTCGATTGCCGCCATCGCCGCCGCCGGAGAGCGGTGCGGACGTCGACGAGTGTCAGCGTGTGAGAGAGAGTGTATGTGAGAGAAAGGAGAGAGGAGAGAGGAGAGCCATACAACGAATAACCTGCTTACAACACAAGGTTGAAGATGTCGGCGGCGCGGAGAGAGACAAGAACAACAATACAACGAAATATGAAATACAACAATCTAAATAAAACCGGATGAGTCGAGTCGAAGGGTAAGGCTTTCGAAAGTCAGGTTATGGAATAGAAATTTTTGAGGCAATTGTAGTTCATGGGCTTTCCATTGCGATTGATACGACTAATCGCTACTCCATTTGATTATCGAAAACTAATACAGATTTAGAAAGTGTTGCGGGTTTTGGCTCTTCAATTGCCGGCGGCGCGGCGGCGGGCAATGATCGGCCCGATCACGGCCGATTCGACTGCCACCCGCACGCCGTCCGTGAAGTCCTGCTCCCGTCGGAGCTTCATCACGGCGTCGACGTCGAGCATGGTGGCGACGAGAATCACCGGCTCCGTCGCCAGCCAAGCCCGGCGATCCTCCATCTTCTTCTTCAGCTTCGTCTTCTTCAGTTTTTCGGGTTTCACCTCGAATTCGCGAATGGCGCGAAGGGTTTGGAGTGTGAAATGCGACATGATGAATTGATGATGGGATTGAAAGGATCAGCTAATAGCCTATACGATAGCTATATATATAGAGTTTATAGAGAGTATATGTATGTGTGCATGCATATGTGTATCTACTTGTACATGCAGCACGCAATTAGCATCACTTCTACTCCCTCCGTCCTCCATTTAGTGACATTATTACTATATTGGGACGTCCTCCATTTACTGACAATTTCCGTTTTTAGACGTAGACCCCACAATCATTTAACACTTTAACACTTTATACATCTACTTTTTATTATTTTAACATTTTAATACTATTAAAAAATTCAAATGGACCCACAATTATTCCACTTTAACACTTTAACACATTAATTTATTATTATACCATAGAAATGCAAAAAAACTTGTGCCCAGAAAACAATGTCACTAAATGGAGGACGGAGGGAGTAGTATTTTTTTTTTTTTTTTTTTTTTTCCTTTTATGTAATACTACTATTTTCTATATTTTGGGATTTGTCACGTGGAGGTTAGATTAATCAACTTTTCTGCTTCATCCAAGCTAATTAGTCCCGTATTTCACTTCGGAATTTCTCAGTTATTAGTCCCGTTTATATAAAAGAAAATAATTTAACATCACATCACACTTAATTAGTCTAAATTAACTCTAATTAAAAGTGGATGTGAGCAGTATTACTAATTTAAATTAAATTAAACTCTAATTTAACATCATATGTTCATCCCATCACCTTTTTATCTCAATTTTCTTGGTTCTCGTGCCTTTTAGAAATGGGACTATTTAGGATGGATGTAGATGGTATATTTGTGTTAGTAACTCTTAAAAAAATTCGACCTGCTATCGACTTTACCGGTGCTACATATAGGCGACTCTTATACAACAAGCTGATGTGCCGCACTTGTTAACTATTTAGTGGGACCTGCTTCGATTTGATTATATATATTTCTCCTTCGTCTTTTCATTTCTCATCTGTCTTTCTTTCTATGGAACATCTCCTTTGATGGATTTGTATATTAGAAAGCAGATTTTTTAATTTGTATGCATGTGTTGTCCTTGTCCATAATCACTACAATCTCTTATTTGACTAAGTATGTCATTTATGCATTATATATCTACCCATTATCTCAAAGTTATAAGCTTTATGGTGTGTTATAGATCACAGAAGACCATAGTTGTCGGTTTCTCCAGAGATATAAAAGGTTATCACAGTCTAGACAGTTCTGGATATAACTGTTGATTTAGGATGTAACATACACTGAGAAGTAGATTGTATTGGTTACTTGTCTATGCTAGTACGTGTGTGTGTGCTGATAGGATCACAGTGGGGTATATTCTTATATTCTAACCTAAGTAGAAAGAATTAAGACATACTCCCTCCGTCCCCTAATAAGTGTCCCTCGCCGCCAAAATTTTTGTCCCCAAATAAGTGTCCTATCACAATTTTCAATGTAAAATTTTAGCTAAACTACCAATTTTACCCCTGATATCATTACACTTTTTTTTTTTTACTTTTTCAATTTTCTGTGTAATGATTAGGGGTTAATATGGTAAAATTATACACTTTCTTGGTTATTGCATTTTGACGGCTCGGGACACTTATTAGGGGACGGAGGGTGTATGTGACTTATGTTTGTACCTTAACTCTAATTGAGTCATTAGGGTGTTTATGTGTAGTCATGGGTGAGAGTTCAGAGTATCTACAACTCAATATGCTTCGTATTTTAGGAAATAACTATAACTAGTACGACCCTTAGTGTAAGTGCCATAGAGTAATGTATCCCGATATAACAGATTGATCATATTCCTTCATTAAGGATTACTATACCAAACCATGCATGTGGACCTTTTTTTTTTTTTTGTTTTTTCAATTTCGAATTTGGAAAAATTGGTTTTTCCGGATCCAAAATTACAAATGGTAGTGAGTACGAAATAAATACTATCAAATTGCATGGGTAAGATAAATCAATAAATACAAATTTATTTTTTATAAAAAAATTAAAAAAAAAAAAAAACAACAGAATGTAAATAAGGACAGGTTGCTTTAATGCGATAAAATTAGTACATTTGATTTGAAGTGAGTTCCCTAAACTTCTCAAGGTTCTAACATTTTAAGCGATAAATACATACAATTAAATCGGTTGAGAAGTATAATAAGTTAATAACCCATTGATTCACTTCAAGAAAGCTACCAAAACTAACCAAGAAGCTCGCGCTCTCTACCAAAATAAAAATTTCCGCCACATCGGCGCCGGCATTCACTTTTCTGTATAAATTCAACACGATAAGGCGGTCGTCCTCAAGAGCTACTACAATAAATTTTTCTCGATTGAATCCAAGTATAGATTCATTGATCTCACCACAACAGACACCAGAAGAAGACGAAGGGGGATAATTAATAAGGATTGTAACGGCTGTTATTACGTCCCCTCCCACTGTCATGACCACGTCTTCCCCCACCTGAATGTCCTCCATGACCACTTCCACTGCCACGCCCCCCCGCCTCTTTGATGTGGTGGTGGTGGGTGGTGTGGTGCGTGTGGTTGTACTCCGGGCTGTTGCCTACATGAATATAACCATCCGTGAATCAGAGATAAGAACAACCGAAAAAACTTCAATCTCGTTCATCATCAATTTCTCTTTCACTTTTTATTACTTGTCAAATGGCTGTCGAAGTGTAAATCATCCATAAAGAAGAAAAACTTTTGATTGGATAAGGAAATGGATTAGATGCTTCAATGGAACAAGTGGGATCTTATAAGTTTCTACTCTGACAGAAAGCATATACAGAGTTCAAATAGCTGATGATGGTCAAGATCAAAAGCAACAACAAACATTCAAATGCTAAGGTTCATTACTTGAGGCAGTAAACGGTAAACCTATGCACTAGGAAGGTCAGCTTTCAAGAACACAAATATAAGATTCATCAAAAACTCCAGCAAATAGAAGCTCTAAAAGTGATTGCACTTACAAGACATATCCGATCCTCCCATCAGGCAAAAGCATGGGCATCATGGCCATGCCAGGGGGAGCCCCCCTTCCATAGATACTCAATGGCTGCATAACACAAAGCACTGTCAGCAGAGTAAAATGACAAACGGAATCAACAGAGATATGATAGATTATACTACTTTGGTATATCTCATAAACATATCAACACAGACATCTGCAGGCTTTATTCATTAAAACTCAATAGAAGGAATATGTTAAACCAATTGTAGCAAGAGCAGGACTAAAGACTTTAACTAAAATTATGAGACAAAAGCCATGATACGGGGTTTACCGAGATCTTAATCACAAACAAGAAGGAATGCCAGAAACTCAATACAAGAGGAATGTGACAGGGAGAAAAGAAAAGAAAAGCCTTCTTACTTGGGTAAAGTTTGCACCCGGATATCCTGCACCTATAGCACCATAGGATCCTCCAACCAAGCCATATCCCATGCGAGGTGGGTAGGATGGAAATATAGCTGCCTTTTGTGAATTTGATCCCCCAGCAGCTTTTTGGTCAGCTTGTGGCTTTGCAAGTGAGCATTCTACAACTTGACCTGTCAAAACAGCCAAATTAAGAATGATGAGTGAAGCATAATCATCTATACTGGAATCTTATAATTGAGGAGCAAAGGACTAGAATATACGGAGAACTGGGATTACCATCTATCTCATATTTCTCTGTGTTCTTTAGAGCTTTCATTGCACTCGATCTTTCTGCAAAGTGAACAAAACCATATCGGCTCTTCTCTTGACCTTGTTTGGCTGGAGGAAGAACAACTTTTGTAATCTTCCCATGATGCTCAAACAGGTCCTTAAGCTGATCCTGTGTCACATCTTTCGGCAAGTTCTTCACATAGACTGCTTTGACCTGTACAACAGGGAGTCAGAATCTTGTGAATGATTAGTTAAAATAACAAATGCTCTACTTGTAATCAGTTCGAAAATGCTCATGCAAGTGAGTCAGTGACAATGAGATAAGAGTAAAGAAGAGAAATCAGCAGGAACTAGAATAGAATTGCTGAATTAAGCTGATTGATAAATGAACAACCAAAGTGCTCATCTCAAGACTCAACAGTGGTCCTAGACAAGTATCACTTAACTCGACTGAGACAGTTAATTTGGCTCAGGTACAAAACCCCCGCTGGAGCCCACAACCAAAAGAAACTAATACCTATTAATATGCAGAGGAAGAACCCTAACAACACTATGAATACAAATCATCAGAATCATTAACAGACCATGCCCTCAGCCTGCTTCCCTCTCCAGGTGTAGACTCGCTCCATCTCATAATGCAGAGAGAGGCACAGGCCTAAAGACACCACTAAGCAACAAGAGAAGCCACCCTATGTTCCAGAGCAATCAATAAATTATATCTTTTTTTCATCACAAATGTAAATAATATATGGGCCCAGATAAGATAAAGACATAAGAGCATATCCCTTGTTCTCATATGAGTCCTTTCCCTTCATTATCCGGACCTATCAACAGCATACATATGTCCATATAAATTACAAATTCAGATACATAGAGCTTTTACCTCTATAACCTCCCCAATTGATTCACAAAAGTGCTTCAGATCATCTTCAGAAGTACCAGACGAAATTCCACCAAGGTACACCTCTGAACCATGTTCAGGAAGAGCAAGAAGCTCAGCATGCTTCCTCTCTACATCCTCATCTTCAGCATTTTCCATTTCATCATCACGATCAGGTTCCTTTCGTGAATCATTATCCTCCTCTTCCTCCTCTTCCTCCACTTCGTCCTCCTCTACCTCTTCCCCTACTACTTCATACTCAACTTCTTCCTCATCCATGTCATTATCAGCACCAAGTTCAACCTGTTCTTCAACCTCAGCAGGCTTCTCAGGTTCAGCAGATTTAGAGGCACTGGCCCTGGTTCTTGTCATCTTATAGCTCGAAGATTACAAGCTTCTATAGCAGCTCTTACAAAAGTGCAGAAGCCCGATACATTTGCAAAAGAAAGAAGAATAATGTGGATCGGAAATAATAAAAAGAAAGGGCATGAGGAGCTCCAGAGAAAGAATATTGATTGAAGTGGTAATGCGTTAAACTAGCCACACCAGATAATAAAAGATAAATTCTAGCCACTAACTTAAAAATTATAAATTCTAACCACTTCCTAATTAAAGTGACTAATTTACCCTTAATGAAAAATTAATTAAAATTAAAAATAATTACCAGCACACATATTTTTTCTCTCCCACTATTTTCCTCCTCCAACTGCCGCCGTCGTTCTTTCTTTCTTCTTCTTCGCCCATATCCGATGCCACCGTCATCGTTCTTTCTTCTCCAACTATTTTCCTCCTCCAACTGCCGTCGTCGTTCTTTCTTCTTCTTCTTCTTCTTCTTCTTCTTCTTCTTCTTCTCCTCCTCTGAATCTGTTGTCGGCACAGCTCTAGGGCTACTCCACCCACGTCATTGCCACTGTCGTCATCACCACCGCCGTCGTTGATGCATGACTCAAATAGAGGCTCGATCGGCCCTGCAGGTCTATTCGTGCCTATCTGGTTTGATCGAGCCATTGTGTAAAATTGCACTAAGGCTCGATTTATCCGAGAGGCTCGATCGAACCTCCTGTGCTTAATGGAGACTTCGTATAACAATGGCTTGATCGATCTTGTTTCATTAATTCGATTTGTCCCGAGGGGCTCGATCGAACCTCTGATGCTTAATAGTCTTCGTATAACAATGACTCGATCGACCTTGTTTCATTAGTTAGGGTTTAGGGTTTATTTCCTAGAGGGTTAGGGTTTATATCTTAGAGGGTTAGGGTTAGGGTTTAGGGTTTAGGGTTTATATCTTAGAGGGTTAGGGTTTAGGCCTTCTCTCTCTTCTCCTCTTCATATCCGGGCTCGAACGAACCTCATTTCAATGAGTGCGAAAGGCTGAATCGAACTCATCTATAGGATGACTTGATATCGTGCCTCATTTACATTGGGGCACAATCGAGCTCATCTATAGAAGTGATCGATCGAGGCTCGAGGTAAAAAACATTAAGGCTCGATCGGGCTCGACGAACCCCATTTCAATGAGGGTGAAAGGCTGGATCGAACCCATCTATAGGATGACTTGATCGTGCCTCAAGGTAATATTACATTGGAGCACGATCGAGCTCATCTATAGAAGTGATCGATTGAGGCTCGAGGTTAAAAACATTAAGGCTCGATCGGGATCATTAAGGGTAATTTTGTCTTTTCATGTCTGAAATGGCTAGAATTTATAATTTTTAAGTTAGTGGCTAAAATTTATCTTTTGTTATCTAGAGTGGCTATTTTACATAATGCCCCTGATTGAATTGGGTCCATGAGGTATTGGCTTTGAGGAGTTTCAAAGTGAACAAAGTTAAAGCCAGGGGTGACAACGTAGTACAAACAGAAACATGCAAGAGAGAATGCTGAATTGTAGGAGCATGATGCTCAATAAGGTACAAAATCAATGAAGCATTGAATATCTTGATATATAGACAATGATACGTTCCTTGAATATACGAGGTTCGTATCGGTAAAAACACGCACTGCACACACACTCTGCACACACTCTGCATTGCAATTCTAATGATGATAAGCAGTGTAAATTCCTAAAGTTCATTGATGCAGAGAGAAACTGGGAAGCAATTTGGAAATGAATCGATTTCGCGTTCGAAAAGGTCGAGATTCCTAAGGTAATTCATAACATTGAAGATTAAATTCATGAACATAACTATCAGACATAATCCGAAGTTTCAGGCGATGAAATTGACTGATTCTTCAAAATTGAAGGAATTAAATTGACTCAAGTCACTTCTAATTCTAGAAAATAGCTTCATGCCAGGCCCGGCGCTGAGGGTGGACCAACTTGGGCGACGGCCCAGGGCCCACCATTGTTTGGGGCCCCAAATTTCGGGATAACTCTATATAAATTTTTAGTTAGGAAAATTCATAAATAGATTGTTGGATTAATCGGTTAATTAATCTTTGTATTAAACTTGTGGATGACTTGTGTTCAAATCCCTTTGGATTACATTGATTTTGGCTTAACCGGTTAATCCTTGTATTAAACTTGTAGATGACTTGTGTTCAAATCCCTTTTGGTTAGATTGACTGGTTAATCCTTGTATTAAACTTGTAGATGACATGTGTTCAAAGTAAAAAAACGGTTAATCCTTGTATTAAACTTGTAGACGACTTGTGTTCAAATCCCTTTTGGCTTAACCAGTATCCTTGTATTAAACTTGTAGATGACTTGTGTTCAAATCCCTTTTGGCTTAGCCGGTTAATCTTTGTATTAACCTTGTAGATGATTTGTGTTCAAATCCCTTTGAATACATTAATTTTGTCTTAACCGGTTAATCCTTGTATTAAACTTGTAGATGACTTGTGTTCAAATCTCCTTTGTCTTAACCGGTTAATCATTGTATTAAACTTGTAGATGACTTGTGTTCAAATCTCTTTGGCTTAATTGGTTAATCTTAACCAGTTAATCCTTGTATCAAACTTGTAGATAACTTGTGTCCAAAGCCTAAAAATCGGTTAATCCTTATATTAAACTTGTAGATAACTTGTGTTTAAATCCATTTTGGCTTAACATATTAATCCTTGTATTAAACTTGTAGATGACTTGTGTTCAAATCTATTTGGATACATTAATTTTGTGATTTTTTCCATATAATTTTTCAGTGATCATTTTTTTTCTTATAATTTTTTTTTCAAAACGTCGGTGTAGGGCCCAATTTACCATTTCGCCCCGGGCCTATCTTTTGTCAGGACCGGCCCTGCTTCATGCATTCAAGTATTTCCCAAAGCGGCACGATCTCATACAGTTGCCCTACAATGGCGCGAAGACCTAATCGAACTGTGCGAGAGAATAAACTAACCGTGAAATACAGGGTAATCGCGCCTCCGACGATGAGCAACAGCACG